>UELW01000334.1:13477780-14677780 GCA_900490495.1 Danionella dracula
ATTAAAAACAAGGTTTTAAAAGTGGAATAAAACAGAGATAGTTGACCAACAGACACTGAGTTTCAATTGAAAAACTAAAATGTAATGATCATATTTACTTGAAATGTTTCTATCCAACGTTGCTTAAAATCATGATCAAAGTTGACTTCAAACATATTTTTGAATGATGCTTGCTATATGAACTCGTGCACTTATACACTAAAGTGAAACAGTAGGTTTAACTCTATCCCTCGATGTTTCGAAATTCATCGGGCACTTTGCAGCTCTTTGCTTTTAATTTCTAAAAGCACACAACGAAAACATATCTGACAGGCGAACATAAAAAGCACCAGCAGAGTGCCACAGATCGAGCTAACGGAATGTCTCAGATCCATCAAAAACTTTGATCTTTATTCACTTTCCTTGTATTCTAATTTATGCAATGCAATTAATCTGGATAATTGAAAAACACCCATTGCCTGTGAGCAGTGCGCTGAGCTAAATCCTTCCCGATAACGGATTTTAAAAGCACAACCTCCCCATCTTTATAGGCACACTAAAGCACCAATTCATTATCGGCCTTAAATAAATAAAAAATCGACAGTGGCACCTTTGGCAGTAAATATATGCTGCGTTTCAAAATACAATTTTGCAGTGGGGAAGAAAGAAGCGCGGTTTGTGAGTTGACTCTTTTGATTGACACCCTGTCCCCAGGATCATGTTTAATCCCTGCTTCACTCCAGCCTTTTCATAACTCATTTCTCCGCGAGAGATGGGGACCCTGATGGTTGCCTGGGAGACGGCGATAGCGCTAAGCCATTTCCATGTCTGCAGCCCATTTGCAACAAAGGTCGCCACAAAGTCATTCCCCGACACAGCGCGCGCTCACTGTGACACTTTCACCGCTCCTTTCTGCTCTCCCCAACATCAGCATCTGATGACGCAACTGCCCTTTCTGATCAAAAGAAGATGCAGGGCTTCGTCTGCGTCTTTATGCTACAACCCCTCCCCCCTCCTTCCTTAATGCGCAAGGAAACGCGTTTGCCTTTTTAATAGAGAAGCGAGGCGCGCAACCGTTTTATTTTGACATTTTATATCGACATTCTAGACTTTCAAATGGAAGAATGAATATTATATAGCTGCGAAGCATGCCGGAAAATCTGAAAAGACTCAATACCTGGCCTTTAGTGTCAAGCTACAAACCTTGGCACCAGAAATGGAAAATAAGTACCAAAGTATTTATGTCTTGCGTGAGAACTCCTGAATGTAGTTGTAAAAATATGACAAAAAATAGAAGGGTTCATTTGGCTTGTATATACCAAAAATGTTAATGTTGGGGGAAAGTAATTAGTTTCAGTTAAACCTGTATGCTATATTTAATGTATTACATACAAAGTTAAATTTTTCAAATATGTATTTGGTTCATACATAACAATTAAGGATTAACTATTAAAAAACGAATCCAGTGTTTACAAAAAAAAGGCCTATAATAAATAATTCAAAGAAGCCCTTATCTCCAATTTTTTGAACAGATTTTCTATACATTTTCAATGAAGTTTAATTTAGGCAAATTTGCCAGCCAATCAGGTTATTCCATTGCTATTAAACCAGGCACTGTTTTGGCTTTATGTGCAGATTCCAAATCCAGTCTTGACAACAAAATCCTCTCCTAAAAGACGTCGGTAGCTGGAGTGCTCTAACATTTCCAGATACAAATGTGTTGACTCTGGACTTGATAAAAGATGCTGGAAACCTAAATCTGCATGGCATGGCTTCCAAAGCCATCATGTACAGGACAAGGCCTGTAAGCAGCTACACTTTTGTTCTATACCTCTTGACTTTGATTTTCAAACGGTATGCAAAATTTGTTCTTTCAAAAAGATAACTTGGTAGGACAAGGCAAAAGAACAACACGTTCATAAACTTTGTGTTGGTTCAGGAGTGGGTTGACAAGTGAAAAACTATGGCTATAGCCCATTTCAAAAAGATAACTGTGTTTCCTGATGCACTGACACCAGCTTCATTCCACTCTTTTTAAAGCTTTTTCAATCTCCCTTCCTCTCAAGGCTGCACTCCTTCCTGTCGCACCTTTTACTGCACTTCTTCTTAACAATGTTAATTAGTTTTAAGATTGCAATCTTTGACCATGTAGCTTATTTCGCAACAGCCTTTTCCACCTTGCAGATGTTATCAACAATAAAATATAATAAGTAACTGTATTACATCTTATTAAAATAAATTTCCCTCTATAGCAAATGTTTTGGCACATACCTGTCAATTTAGTTGTTATGGGCAATTATTGGGCAAACAAATTAACAAAATTGATGACCAGACAAACTTCTTAACTGTAGTAAAGAGCTAATTGGATGTATCCAGACGTCTCCATGTTTTAGCTTGGCAATATAATCATGTTTATTTTATTCTACAGAAAAGGCAGCATATAAGTTCACCCATGAGACTAAAACAATTTAAGTGAAAGTGAAAGTGACCAGTCGGCCAGATATGGAGTGACCCATACCTGGAATTTGTGCTCTGCATTTATCCCATCCCAGTGTACACACACAGCAGTGAACAAACACACCGTGAACACGCACCCGGAGCAGTGGGCAGCCATGGCTGCAGCGCCCGGGGAACAGTCGGGAAACTGGTGCCTTGCTCGAGGGCACCACAGCTGAGGTTGTTGAAGATGGGAGAGCTAGTATTTCATCACTCACACCAACATCAACTCGGAGGATTTGGGGATCGATCCTAGGACCATCAGATCACAAGTCCATCTCCTTTTCTACCGGAGCACCACTGCCATTTTGTGTCTAATGTGTTGAATGACCAATGTGTGCCATTTTAGTTAAATCTAACCTAAATAAGGCCATACAAGTAGAAAACCTAGAGGTTATTTAAGTTTTGCGTTTAAAATCAGAATAAATACAAATTACGTAAGAAAATGAAATGCAGTGGAGTGCTTGGCCCTATTTCTGGTGCAATCCAAGCTGCATTGTTTTCTAATTGAACCTACAGCAAAGTTGGGCAAGGTTTCCACTGATTCTACCTGGGCTTGTTTCAAGCTACTCATTAATCTCTTGAAACAAGGTTGGAACAAAACATAAGTGGCTCTCTAGGACTGACTTTCTCCACTCCTGACCTTTAGGATGTTTAACTCATAGCTGTTTGTGTTTTCATGCACTCTGTCTCTCTCACTTTTTTTAACAAATGTCACAGTTTGCAAAATGTAATTGATAAGGCATTTTCAAATTACAATATTGAAGTTGTTACCATCTTTAATCCACGCGAGGAAAAATGGGCGGAGAGCGGGAAAAGGGGACCCTGAAGACGTGGGAAGGCCCCACTGATACCTCACCCCCCAATTTGACTCCCCCTTCATCCTCCCCCCTCCTCAAACTCTCGTCCCCCCACACACTTCCCCCTCCACCTGCTTATCTCTTTCCAAGAATACTTCATTCCTCCTTACCCCCCCCCCCTGAGCCCCTCACCCTCCTGTTCCACGTTTCACCACCCTTTCATTCGCTCTCTCCCCTACTCCTCTCCCCGTCCTCCCCGCTCATTTTCCCTAACCATCCCCTAACACCATTCCTCCCAATTCACTCCCCCCCACCCCTTAACACTTTTTGTAGTGTAAATTTTCATTTAAGCTTTTTACTGAGAAAATTATATTATTAATTATAATTTTTAATGTAAAACGAGTGAACTGAGGCATTCGCTGCATTAAACAAACATAAACACACATGACAAAATAAATTACTATCAGCCAACCGCTCACTGACACCATGAGCAGCTATTAACCATATTAATTAGATTCAGCAGGTACCTGCTCCACCTGCTGGCAGCTCAAGCAGTTGCAGTTGTTTCTTGTGGATTTGGAACAAACAAGTTAACGTTCAGTTCCAAAAATGCTTCAGACATTTAATGTGTTAAAGTCTGTCAGTTTGGGTGATGTTTCATGGGTGTTAACATGCAAAATCAGGGAGGAGCCAAGACCCAGCAACAACAGTGTATGGCGAGCTGTCTATTCATTTAAACTTTGAGTAACAAAAATAGGAAAGAATTGTTTTCTGATGAATGATAACTATATTTCAACAGACAAAGTAAGACAGACCCAGCACAAGAAGAGCATTGTAAGGACAAATAAATGTAAAACTTGAAATGAAATGAGATTGTTGGAAAGTGAAGTGAAAAGTAAGCCCAGAAAAACCAATTTAGTAAAATAGTTAAGCATTTGGCCTTCTAAATCAAAACTTAACAACTTCGTCTTCAGTTTCTCTTTCACTGGTAATGATGAAGGGACTTGTGTTGGGAAATACATCCTGAAAAAGAGCAGCAGTGCTGTATCAGTAGTAGAGGGAGATTGCTTCGACTCACACAAAACCAATAAAGGACAACATGAAAAGGCAAACAGGACTGTTAGGAGGAACTTTGTTATCAGTCTGTCAATAAACATGAGTGGATAGGGACTTTCAGACTAAAAACCTTTCCAACTCATAATCTGTTTGGTCTGAAAGCAGCTAGAAACTTTGATGACTATTTTCAGTTTAACAAAAACTACTTGAGATTAAATGAGTGAGTTCCCACTGTTCATGCACACCATAAAAGAAGCCCTTTTTGTCCCCTAAACAGAATTATATACATTACTAAAAATATGCTAAAAATGATGCTGAATATAATGTACAGAAATCCTATAAAAGATGATAACAGTTTTGTTGAAATTCAGGGTCTAAAATTCCAGTTCATTTGGTAACATTATGGAGAATGGCAGCTGCTGTTTTCACTTTAAGAGGAAACCCCTGAGCAGAACTAATAATGAAACAGTATTATAACTCTTCTTACACCACGAAGACACTCTCTCCAAACAAGCCCTGAACTTCCAATATTTTTCCTTTAAGACTCCATATTTGTTTTGTTTATTTAGTTTTCTTCTCTCATCAAAAGCAGACAGTTTATGCTGAATGTTCGTCACGGCAGAGGGTGATGCGAGTTGTGGAAGGCTGATAGAGCGTTCACTAGTGCCTTCGGTGGAACTATTACCTATCTCCACGCCGCACCTTCATACCGGAAGTGACGCCCATAAGGCTGATTGAGGTAAATCCATGCACCCCACTGTTATTTCAATTGATCAGGCTATTCTTACACCACCCTCTCTCTAATTGCAAACGGAGCTGTAGGCTTGAGTCAAAATAAATAATTTTTCTAATTAAAGTGTATTGGAAAGTCATCCACCCTGGTGTCATATCACGACCTTAATTGCTTTTGAAGCTCATTTCAAAACAATTGATAAAGAAACGTGCGGCGTAAAAAAGGAAGATAAGCTCAGAGGGTGGCTTCCAGTGCTTCTGATAAATGACAATTTCACTCTTCCAGAAAGTTTGCAGGAAATCAACACAAAGGAAAACTCACCCGTGACACTTTTGGATGTCAAGAGGGGGGCTGTGTGCGATGACTAAGCTTTGTTTGTAACGATCATGAAGAGGACTAAAAAGCGTTTAACAAACAGCCTTTACTGTAGGAAAATGTGATCACTGCAAAAGTTTAAAGCAGTAGTTGTACAGTATTTGAACTGATTTAAAATACAAACACAGAATATTTTAATAATGTTTGTTTAACAAATCCCTTGGACAATTGTTCATAAACTATTCTATATGACTATTCAGAATTTTACAGTTAAACGGTTGATCATTTAAAATATTGGATGGGTTAGCACTGAAACAGATATTTTTTAACTGATGCTCCCATAAATTATTCATAATTTTGTATGCAATAGATTAACTGGTATAAGTTAGTATCACATTAGATATATCATTGTCATGCTTAACAAAAGAAGAACTTTGGCTACATCATCATGTTTTGCCTCTTATCAATAAAGTACTGTATATCTTGTTCATTGTGATGTCTGACTACCGTCACAGGGTCTTAAAGGTTTCAGCTGTGACATCTAAATCTGTGAAAAATAAACGTTGTGCGATTCTTCAGGAATAATTGCAGAGAGATCAACACATTGAGTCTGGTCAGGAAGAGCTAGAATTGCATTTTTAGGTAAGTCCTGGTAATTGTAGTTTTTATTATAGTTCGCAAACATTGGCAATTCAGAGTGCTTTACAGAAGAACAAAACTGATAAAAGCAAAGGATGACATTACGAAAGTCAAAAACAGCGAAAATGTGTGATTTAAAGGTCACTCCCCATGCAAATATTGAACAGGTGGACTAAATTAAATTACTTCAATGTGTTTTTAAATCAAATACATTTATTTCACTATATATACTGGGTAATGAAAATGACAATTCATTTGTAAAGCACAGATTAAAAACAACTTCAGTTGACCAAAGTGGTGAACAGTAGTGGGAACAAAGGGACAAGCCAAAGTTAAAACAAATACATTTGATTCTTAAAACACAATCTAAAACTTCAGTAGGTAGAGTAGTTAAAACATAAAAAAGCCAGTGAAAAAATTAAAACTGAATAACATCTTTGATAAAAGAGATAAGATTTACAGACCATAGGCTTGGGAAAACAATGAACAAATATTGTATAGCTATACAGTGCAAGAGTAAGTGAAATGGAAACAATATCCACAAACACAGTGTTTTGTTAAATGTCTTGGCGAAGTTATTCTTCACAAGTTATTCATTTACATAAAAGTCCAAAAAGTTGAAGCAGTCATACCTGATGACGGAGTGGTTCATGCTTTAAGAAAAAAACTATCACGTTTACGTTACAAATATGTTAAAAAAAAAAAAAAAAAAAAAAAAAAAAAGAGTTATTGATAAATGATAAATCTCAATCTGCTGTAAACAAAGAAGAGCAAGTGAAATATCCAATAATCAAGTAACACAAAAAAGAACACCAACATTACTGTTAACATTAATGTTAACAAACTGTTTAAGAGAATATTATCAACTTCAGCATGAAATTGAATTGAAATTTCTTCTCACCTTTAAAGGAAACTTCTATCAATTCAAATGGACAGCATTGTTCTGCTTTAAAAAATATCCCATTCCCTAAACAGAACCATAAACCTCTACACTTATTAAAATATTAAAAGTACTCTATGGCAATTTGCTAGGCATTTTTGTCTTGCGATACATACAGGTTATCATAAAGACATTAACATAAATATATAAATAAATACGAGACAAATGCGAAAAAAAAAACAAATATAGATTTTGATAGCAGATTAGATTAGTTAGACATAATATTTTCATTCATAGTTTTAATTAATTTCAAATTAAATTAATCGAACGCATGTAGTATGTATTTATTCATACTTTTATCTATACGCAAGTCAGACTAAGCAAGTGGCATGAAAAACAGTTCTCTCACACGTTTCAAGGATTTTCAAACCTTAAAACAACAACATTCAAGTATTTTAAGGAGTAGTTGACTGCTGGAATTCTGCATAAACTTTCAACTCATCTTTTGATAAACTAACCTTTCATCAGCGTTGAAAAGCAGTCAGCATGTGGAAGGCATTTGTTATCAGTCTACCTCTGGGTAACTGCTCCATGCTGCAGAACAAACTCTCATTCTTGTTCGAAGCGAGTAAAGCAATAAAGGCCTCAGTTTTGAGTGATAAGCGCTAACATAAAGAAATGATCTGGCCATGGTGAAGGCTCATTTAGCCAGGCGTTTCTGTACCATTAGCTGGAATGGCTACTACTGAGAAGATATTTGGTTTGTGATCTGAAGGGAGTTCAGTGCATCAGATGGAAGAGCTACTTCTAAACTGCTCTGTGATCAGTTATATATGGCAGAAGCACAAAGAGAAGGACTGATTATACTCGTGTTTAATCCTGGTGAGGCATTATTCAGATTTGAAATTTGTCCTTTTATTTTAGGTTCTAACATTAATTGGCTTTTGTACATTTCTGTAACTTGAAAAGAAGAAGAAGAAGAAGAAGAAGAAGAAGAAGTGTAAAACCTAAAATAACTTAGCACATTCAAGCATAGGTCTAAAAGAAAAATAATCTACACAAACATCATGTTTAGGAAGTTGCTAAAAACAAAATGCGTGCTAAAGTGATTGGAATACATCTCGATGGAAATAACGTTAAGCTTTATAAAGTACTGCAGCAGCAAAGCTTGTTTTTTGTTATATAAAAATGGTACTTTTTAGTCCACTTGAGTGTTAGTAATATCTAGACCAAATTGTCGATTTCAAAACAAAACAGAAAAGCAGGGGAACGCTGACAAAAGAGAACTGTCGACATTACAGTGATGCGCAATGCTCAAACAACAATTAAAACAGAATACACAAAAACACGATCTGTACCTTACATGTCTTATGCAAAACTTGCCTGTATTAATTTGACACACTCCTCTGAATTAAGGCCGCGGTTTAGAAATCAATCAGCAATCAATTGTTTCTGTCTGGTTGATTCAATGATTTGTGTGAGTCGATGATTCACTGAATCGTCACGGCTGCTTTGATTCGACACATCTCTTGATAAGAAATTTGGAATTGGAGAAAAACCAGCGCATTTCTAATAACTAATATCGCTGTAGCCAGTAGTCCTGGGTGGTAACCACAAAGTTAAAACTTTTTATCTAACCAAAGTGTTTATGCAAAGGGCAGAATTTAACTAGAAATGTCCTGTCTAATCTTACTTCGTCTGTTTAATTTGAATATGTAATGAAAACAAGAAGTGGAATAAAAAATAAAAAATGTGAACGTACGAAAGTATCATTTGAACTCCTTTAATTTATGACATATTAGGCATTTAAAGATAAGGTTTCACGTTTCAATAAGGCAATATTATTGTACTGTATTAACTTAAAATGTGTGATAAAATCACACATCATCAATGATAATTTATCTTAAGTGCAATACTTTACATTCCACTTCCTCTAACTCAAATTCAACATTTTGTTTGGTCAAGCAGAAACTAGCTGATTTACTGCCAAACAAACATTGAGCTATATCAGTTATCTAATTAGAATAGGACTTTAAAAACCTTCTGTTTTTATACATTCAGGGTCGATTGAGTTCGAGTTTAATTTCTTGTGTACATTTTTGGAAATAAGGTTGCATGTAGAAGTAGACTAGCTATTTTAAAAAAGAAATTAAAAGTTCAGTTGTTTATAAAATTCAACTTATTAATACATTCTACTTTCTATAGTCTTTCCACCCATTCCATACTGAAAATTAACTTCCTGCTCAAATGTTTTCAGTATGAAAAGGACACATTAATAATTACCTGTCTGCACAAGCGTAAACTGAATACAAACACACTTCTAAGTTGGCTAGAGATCTTTGGATACCCAATACATTTTTGATTATTAGGGTCATAATTTAAATAATAATTGATGCATTGATAGCAATACCTTCTACACTCAAATATAATCATTTAGCAACAAAGACAAATATATATTGGGTAATTTATCACTAGTATGATCTAAAATATTTTTTTTATTCGACAATATAGAACTTCTTTTAACACATCAGTTGACTGATTCCATATATTTTTAGGGGAAATGTCTCAAGTGGTTAACTTATGGTTTTGATTTCATTATATCTTATTTCTAGAGAATGACTTGCGCATGGAAATTGAAGAGAGTTGAAACCTCTGTAAAACGAGAGCATACCGTTTCATTACATTTCTCCATGTCATCCTAGTTTTGTTTGTGGTTCTGGTAAGAGACAAAACGATTCTGGTTAAAAAGGACCCCGTTTCATTACAACAAATCATACTTTTTTTTTTTTAAACATATTTTGATTATTAATGCTTAACTTATAAGAACAAATTCAGAACCAGGCGGGGCATTAATTAAATGTGTCCACCTCCTCCTACTTTTTAATGGTGTATCATTTTTAAAACTCCTCGCCAAGGAAAGCAACTCATTACCATTAGCAATTCTTATCTGTTCAGGCTTTCTTACTCTTTGTGATATGATTTTAGTGCCAAGTAATGCTTTAGTGGACTGAATTTACTAGCAAAATGTTCTGCTGTAACTTATTTTATATTGATGTTGAGTACTTTGAAATGTAACTTTAAAAATAAAACCTACTATTATTACTATAAAAAACTTAATAACAATGTAAAGGATTGTCCGTTGTAATTACTTGAGTAAGTAGAAATTGAGCAAGACAAGACAACTAAACACAGATGTGAAAAACAACTTTTAATTAAATTCATACTAAAATGAAACTGCGGCTCCAGTCGAAATCAATCTGAAAAAAGTATTAAAAGGCAGATTATTGTACAGAGTTTTTTTCTCAGGTGGCTGATGAAGTTTTGATGAATGGGCACATTCAGCGAGGTTCATTTCAACACACATCGAACAAACAATCATGAGCTTACTACAAAGATCCTTTCGACATTGTACATTATCCACATAAAAGTAACATATACACATCAGAAATATTTAAAAATACATTATGATGCCAGACATTGAGTTAAAAGTCTGTGAAAAGGGAACAGAAGCTAAATAAACAGCAGAGTTTAAAGGGATTTAAACTAATTGTCAGGGAAAGATGAATCTGTTCCGTTTTCTCCCTCAAGTACTTTCAAATTTTGATTACCTTTTATCTGGCATTGAACACACACACGCACAAAGATATTGTGAAAATTGTTCCAACCACAACAAAATCACAGGTGACCAGTTTTCAAAGTATCTTCATAAAAGTATATCAGACGAAAAGAAACTTAATCTGATTTGAAAAAAGTAGAGGGAGAGAAAGAGAAGAATACATTTTCATTTTTGGCTGAAAGGTGAAGACTGATAAAGAGGGAGATGGGTGAAAAAAGAAATGAGGGTCAGTGTGCTTTGCGTTTTCGTTTCTTTGTCTTCTTGTCTTTCTTCTTGCCAGCACATTTGATGCAGTACCAGGATTGGTCTTCGGGAGGGGCGGTCATTATACCCACACAGGGCCTGAGAGAGAGAGAGAAATACATTTTTAATGCCTTTTCGGTATCCAGGTCATATCTTAGCAATATCACAAATATTGAGACACATCATCATACAAAGAAATACAAAACATAGTGCACACGCAGTAAAGTATTAAATACAATTCTACAAAAGTTTTTTGTAAATGAACCCCTCATCATTTTGTCTCAAGATTTTGGGGTAGTACAAATATCTTTCAAATAATTTGTCAATAAAACTGTGATCTTATAACATTATTAGGAGCTTCTTCACCAGTCTACTGCCACCAATGAGAGAGAGAGAGAGAGAGAAGAGGAGAGAGAGAGAGATGAGGGAGAAAGAAAGAGGAGAAAGAGAAAGAGGAGAGAGGAGAAGAAAGAAAGAAAGAGAGAGAGAGAGAGGGAGAAAGAAAAATTGATTATTGAGCAATTTACTTGTATTGAGTCTGTTAATTAAAAGCGTTAAGCACATGTCTATTTGTCATGCCGAGAGAGAGAGAGAGAGAAAGAGAGAGAGAGAGAAAGACAAGAGAGTGTAAAATTTGATCATGTGCTAAGAGCAGAAGTTTAGTTTTATATTTTGAAAGATTTCAACCACTCGTGTGAACCGTTGGATTGTTCAGACTAAATTTGGGTCAGAGATTAGAAATTGTTAGTGTTCGAAGTTAAGAACATAGTTGAGCTGTTCCCAAGGAGCTCTTTCATTTTTGGAATTTCTTCAAAGGCATATACAATGCTATCATTTATAAATATGTAATTATACAAACATAATTATTTTGATTACATATAAATTTTTTTGAGAGAAAAAACTAATTTTACTCATTGTGTAAATATTATTCTCTATATAAAAAAAAGAATGACAACCAGTCTAGAAATTTGAAAACAAGTCAAATAAAATACTAAAAGCAAATCTAGATTATTATTCAAAAAACAGTAAACCAGATTTTAATGCCCAACATCGATTTCAGGCATTAAAAATCATACATTTATTAAAAATCAAGAACAAACTAAAATTGTTTTATTATTGGCCTTCTCTGCCCCCAAATTTACACAGAAGTTTCACTTTTGAAGCTCACTTTTAGCCAGTCCTTTCAAATGTGTAATATTGCTAATTCTGTAACAAATGTTTCAAGAATAACCAGTGTTCAGTTATTGGTGGCTCTACACAGAGTCTCTGGATTCATGCAAGTGTCTCAAGGATTTTTAGGCCAGACAAAGGATATTGAAATCATCATTGATAATAATAGATCACAAACGCTACACATGTCTCAATGTCAAACACCTCAGGTTCAGTGTGTGTGTGTGTGCGTGTGTGTGTGTGTGGCTCATCCCATATTCGTTCCTCGTAAAGCAAGTACCACAAAGATAAACAAAAGACTAGATTTTAACTGACAACTTTCTAAGGGTAAATCTGCAATCTAATCACAGAAGTATAATTTTCTTTTACCAGTGGTACCAATCGTCACATTCGTCACAGCCAATCATGGGACTGCCATCGTCAGGTTTTTCACATCCCGGACAAATCCAGATCTGATTGCCCCACTGATCTCGAATCTGTCGTTGCACATGCACAAAAACAAAAAAAGAAAACAATAAATACACTATAATAACAATCCAAGACAAAAAAAATTTATAACATAAAAACATTCTGTTTATGCCTCATCCAAAAAAAACTAAAATTATGTGACGATGCATTTAACGATTGTTAAAGGTGTGGCATGCAGTTTTCTAAACCACTCAATGAGAGCTTAGTCAGACCGGCTATCGAATATCAAAAACGTTTGTCAGCAGGAGCTTTCAAAATAAGTTAACGCTTCACTGTTGGTCAAGAAGGTGGTTTCAAACGCCAATGTTGGCTCCCAAAGATCGGACACAGCACCTTTAAAGGATCACAGTGAAACCTAATCAAATAGTTCTGCAGTCTCCTCTGGAATGAAATTGGGAGCTGTATATGGAAAGTGATTTTAAATCAAATTCTTGTGTTGTAAACAAAAATCTAAAATGAATAAAAGTAAATGTAACATGAAAAATACTTAAGTTCTTTATATGAAATCCAGTGTATCCATGTTTGTAAGTTGTGTGCTTTCCTCACCACGTAAGCGCTGACCGTCTCCGTGACTACGCTGCACCCGCGTGCTTTGCCCTGGCTGGGAGCCATCTGCATGGAAAGGGGTGATGGTGTGGCAGGAGGCAGTACAGGAGATGGACGTGGAACAGGAGCGACAGGAGCTGGTGCTAGCAGACTGGGAGGGGGGACAGGAACCGAAGGGGACCGTATCCGAGCTCCAGGACCCGAGCGGGCAATTGGAGTTCGAGGAGGAGGAGGAAACGAGGGCTCCGAATCTGGAACCACCTTGCTGATCACACTGAAGGAGAGAGTTTATAAGTATGAAAATAAGTATGATTGTGGTCACTTTCTCAATAAAACTTATTGTAACATGTATTTCACCACTTTTTTTAATTAATGGCCAACCATCTACAGTGGCTGCTTTGACAATAGAATGGATCTCAGATTCAGTTTGTATTGGAAATAGTGTGAGGGCTCCTGATTAAACCCTGCTGTTGCCGGGTTAACAGCTTGATTGACAGGCTGGGAGAGAATGGACAGCGGCGCTTGCTGTGGTATTGACCCTGAGAAGGGTGTGTCAAATGGTCAGCTCCGATTACACACACAGACACTTATTATTTATGCTTCAACTGACTGACACACTCGCTCACTCACTCACTCGCGGCAAGCACGCAGTGGACTCCCTCTCAGGAAAAAAGATGGTGTGGGGTGTGGCCCTCCCCAGGATGTGGCCCCCAGAATTTCTAAAGGTCATAGTTCATCAATGCCCATGTTTTCGTATACATCAAAACAGCTTCCGTTGAGGAAATTACACTGTAATAATAATTAAATGCTATGCTAAGGGAAAGTTGAATGCTTTTTTTCTGATTGGCAGACAAACAATCCAAAGTATTTCAATATTTGTTGTTAAAAAATTTTTCCTTTTTTTTATTGTTGTGAAAATAAATAATATCTCTTACATGTGCTAAAGGTTTGACCAATATTGCAAGAACAGATTTAAATAAATCGTATGACACTAGTTGGTTTTAAGGAAGAAAAGACAATCCTCTGAAAACAAAACTATTTACGTGTTTAAGTTTGACAATCATAGCTTATGCATAAAAATGTAACTCAAGGTCTGCCCAGAGACGTAAAGGAAATTAAATTCAACAGGATGTCCTTTTTTTGTTCTTGACTTGTTCCTTATGGAAATCAAACCTGTTTTGACCTTAATTTTCAACCATGCATCCAGTCTTTTAAGCTTCAAATGAAAGCTAAAAAATAACATCACTAAAGCTTCGGCCTATGTAAACAAAACAAAAGACATTTTCTTTTTGAAAGGAGTGCTGATTGTGTTTTTTAACACACCGGACTACATACAGGTGTGAGGGGAAAAAAGCACAACAGGAAACATCAGAGGCCTGGCACACACAGACTACACACTCCCAGCCCAAGAATAAAGGCCTTCCTGTGCGAACACACACAGAGAGACAAAAACACTAGAGTTTCCCGTCCTGCATGCAGGTGGAACTGAAGAGGTGAGAACGAAACTCAAAAGCACAGTCAAAACACGGCAGGGATGCTAAACTTTCTCAGGTAGTACCACGAGAATTAAAGCTACATCAGACCTGCAAGAATCGGTAATCGCCTTACCTGTAGTATGGCGCTGTGTGTGTGACAGTGAGGGGGTTAAGTGGTGTGAACACTGGTGCTATTGATAGGAGTGTGCAGGAGGGGGTCATAATGTGGGGTGTGGGAGCGTGTTTGCCCCCCTAAAAGACCTCATGGGCCGTCTGGGACCGGTCACAAAACCCAAAGCCTGAAACTCACACCTGTACACAGACTCAGAGACTCTGACCACACAGAGAGGCGTCTGATACGCTCAGCCCTTGATGTGTGTGTGTGTGTGTGTGTGTGTGTGAGGGGTACTTACATCTTGTCTTGTCCAGCTCCCACTCTGAGGGTCAGTCGGGGTATGACAGGTGATGGCGGGACAGCAGGAGGAATTTCAGCCTGAGGAAAGACAGAAATCACTTACAACTAATCAGGTTCTAAAAAATGATTTAACTGTAATTATCATTATAATAGTAGTAATCATTTCCAGGAATAGCTGAAATGCAATCATTGTGAAAGATTTATCCAAATTTCACTTTTCCCTCAACAGAAACCCGTTTTCAACAGTGCCCAGCAGACAATCCTCAATGCACCAAGCACTCCAGGAATCCTGAAATTGTGAGCAGTTTGGAAAAAGTTTACTAATCTTTAATTGATTCATCTTCAATTGTTTTATTGTGTTAAGCCCATATATGCACTTGAAGTCTCTTCTAAAACCTTCTGTGTTTTTGTTATAATAGCACCTGTTAACATTTGTGCTAATTTATGCTGTTTTATTCTAAAGCAACATTTCAGTTAATCTACTGGGTCTATCCAGTAAACAAGATTTTAATGCCGGAAATTGATTTCAGCCATTAACAATCATTCAACTATTAAATTGAGACCAAACTACTATTGTTTTCAAGCCATCTCTGCCCACAAATGTACACTGTTGCACTCCTGAAGCTCACTTTCAGCCAGTCCTTGTGTGATGCTGCTAATTCTGTAACAATAGTTTGAAGAATAGCCAATGCTCAGTTATTGGTGGGTCCACACAGAACCTGAATCAAATAAACTCTACTCTCTGGATAGTTTTAGTTTGTGCTTTTAACACGTATTTAACATTAGCTGTGTGATAAACACTACTGACTGCTATGATACGCAGTAAAAAAACATACTTATCGTTACTTAAAGGGATATCTACTTTCCTTCCAGGTTTTATTAGTTTGGAGAAATATAGTTAGATATATGTATATGCTCTGATATGACCTTTTTCTAAACATAAAAATATTGGTTTGAAATATGTGGTTATTAATATTATGTTGTATGATTATATCTCAGTCTGTTATGACAGTTGCATTAATTAAATTTTATACAAAGTTCAACATTTCACCTATATTAAAGATGTTTAAGTCAATGTATTTTATGAAACTATTTGTAACACCTTATAATATAACCAGGAGAATATTGATTTTAGAAACAAGGCAGTCAAGCCTACATGTGATTGTAGGGTCAAAACCAGGTTTCTGGAGGGTCACTGTAAATTCTCAAAAAAATCAATAGAAAAGTGTCACTTTTAAAAAGTGTTTCTTTTATTTAGAAATATGAGGGCTGTCAGTGGTCAAAGTGGTAAACTTTAATTAAATGTAAAATTATATTTAAAATGTTCATTTTAGGCTTTTTAGGAGCCTTCATAAAAAAAATACTCATCAAACTTGGATACTTTTTAAGACCCCATAGAAACCCTGTGCTGAAATAACTATGTTCATCACAGTCTCACGCAGGTTTTTGGTAGATCCACTATATTTATTCCACACTTTTTGCAAATGAAGTCTGTAATTAACATCTAACTTCAGCTCCTGAACCAATCACTACAGAGGGACAAAAATGTTTCTTCTCCATTACACACACTTTACACAGCAGATTGAGAACACTGTGTCCTGCTAATCCAGTTTAGCAAGCACCAGGGTCGGTCCACCTGAAAAGGCCTTTATGTTCATACACCTCTGATGCTAGTAAGTCTGCGACCATGGAGGTGGAAGGGATGAAGAAAGGGGTATGAACTGGCTTCAGAACAGAGATAAAAACAGTTGAATAGGATGAGGAAGGGAACAAAGCAGATGAGAGATGGAGGAGTCGATAGTGTATGGATGGATAACGGAATGCTGGCGGAAAAAATGGGTGTAGAGTGTGTCTCCAGGGTTTTTCTGAGGCTTAACAAGAGTGAGATGCTATTTGTGCATTTGTGTTGAAGAGAACCCCTGCCGCTGTGCCGCTTTTGTCTGCCCAGATCCCCCATAATGCCGCTGCACTAATTGTTTAACACAGAAACATGTCTTTTCTCCCTTTAATGTTTTTGTTTTTATTGTTTTGCAGTGCATTCACTACAAAACCTTTGTGGATTTGGAGACTCCTCCCTGAGTCTCACTCGCTCTCTCTACCGGTGCCATCCTCTAGGTTTTCCGCTTCTTTTCTTCTATCGAAAAGGGGAACGTAAGTATCAGCAGAATTGAGAGGATGGCTGGCAAGTTGCATCATTTGGAGAGAATAGAAGCTGTGTTAGCTGATGCATTAGCATACATGCATGAACAAACCTGGCTGGGATGGCAACAAAAACAAAACAACGTCTGGAGGTATGCCTGCAATCTCAATTCTCATTCTCCATTTCATTTTCAGATGCAATCATCATAAATGGATGGCTTTTATGAAGCATTATAACCATGACTATCACACTTCTCTCGAAGCGATGAGAACAAACTGCCGATCCTATATACCGGGTTACACTATACTAAGGCAATATCAAGAGCTGCAACTCTAAACTGCTATAAAAGATTTATCAGCAGTTTGTACTTCACTTGATTAGAGGAGCTCTTGAGTTAACGCTGGACTCGGCACAGTGAACTTTGGACTGCTGTGTTAAATCATGGAAAACTCTCAGAGAGAAGACGCCAAAGCAAACTTCTCCTCATCACTTGACGTGTACCCCGCTTAGCTTTAGCGCTCGCATCGAAAAGCTATTTGGTATACATGGTTATGGAAAACAAGTCACAATTATGTGTTGCTGACTTTTGCAGTTCTGTGCAATTCTTTTGATTCTGATGATAGAATTGGCAAAAAAAAATTATAATTTACCAACAGCCTCAAATAACTAATATTACATAATGTTTTTGATCCAATTTCACTATTCAGTATTCTCCACAAAGCTACCATTTACATAAAACAAACACTTCTGCGGGGATCAATATATGTCTTGTTCACTAGCAATGCTTACAACCCTTCTGATTCCCTGTTTGAAACAACTTTCATCAAAAGTACAAGCCCAAAGAGTTCCAGTTACAGGAGGGGTCAAAGTGCGTATTAAAGTCATAAAAACAGAGGCGAAAGTTGTTGTGGGAAGTGGAAGTAGTCATTTTTATTGACCCTTAATGGGTTATTACACCCCAAAAATTTTTGTGAGGGACATCTGCATAAACTTGTGAGCATGTGCTGTAGTGAGCACAAATTTTATGAAAGTTATTTACCTGGGAACAGATGGAGAAATTTGATGGTGTTGTAAATGCCTTTTTGTTGCTTGAAAATCTGTGGTAGACACAGTGCAGGATTACTTACCATTATGGTAAGTAAAATTATGATAAAAAAAAATTATATACATGTAATGTACATTTATATTGAAGGAATTTAGAATCGTTGTAAAGTTTTTTCAAGCAGAACTAAATACAGAGTGTTGTGTTTCTGGGAAAAAATTATAAAAGGTTCGCAGACATAATGATCCTCTTTGAACGCAGTCCAAAACTCAGATGTGTGTTTATGATGCTGAGGATATTGGATCAATAAAGCTATTTTGGATTAAATAGTAAAAAATATTGAAATGTTATTTAAATTTCCTCTTTATGAATGCATTTGTTTACCTATTTCTTAAACCTAACCATCCACTCGCACATGCCTCTCAAACTCCCTATGGAAGAACTCAAGTCCATGTGTCTTGGTGATAAGGCCTAAGTACATATATGTATGTGTCTGTGTCTGTAAAAGCAAACGCGTGCGCACACACTCAGGGTGACCCACAAAAGGATGAGATAGTACTATCTGCGTATGTTAATTAGTCTTTAAGTGGTTTAGGAGATGGTAGCAATGTCTTTCTCCCTAAACGTGCATTTTCGTACTTAACCTACTCCTATCATGATTAGCCCTGTACATTCAAATGCACGCTCAACAAAAATGGCTGCAGCAATGAACAAATGGATTAATTGTATTGTAAATGGATCTAAATGGACTTAAAATGCTTTAGCTAGCATGACCCAATTAGAGACAGGTATCTCTGTTAAAAGCGCTACCAAACTGATAACAAACATGACTATTAATAAATGATTAAAAATGGTTGTATTATACTTGATATAGTATTAATGTTGATTTCTTCATCAGTTTTGCACAGCATTTAATTGATTTTAACAGGTTTTTATTTTTACCCTTTTCATGTCAATAGCCTGCTCTAATATTGACCAGAAAGCCAATATATAAAGCAACTTGCCTTCGTTGTACTCCCTACAATCGTACCCTCCATATCCCTAACACTGACTCAGGAACTACCAAAAACACATATAATTAATGTGAAAAGACTAGGGCTTTGCATTCAAAGAGTTTTTTCATTCCTTTAACCATATAAACTGAATCAAAAGAAAGATCCACTGCAAGAGCAAAGGGCCTAATCGTTTTCTCCTTCTCTCTACACATTGTATCATTTTGCTTCCTCTTTTGCCCAATCTCTCCTCTCTAGTTCTCTCTCAATTTCGGTAATTCCATGTTTGAAGGCAGCAGTTCTCAGAAAACAGCACTGGATGTTGTGGTTAAGGTCCAGAGATAGCAGATTGCATTGTGGTTCCACAGCACTGGCATTGTGGCTGGATTTGTCCGGTTTTATGTAAACGCAATACTCTTTTCACCTGAACTAATACAACCAGTGGCGTAAAGCCCCTTACTGCTACCAACGGCATTTTTCTGCTAATCTCTACGGATTTAAGTCCCTTGCACACATACCTCAGGCCAACGACTGATAACCCCCCCAGTTCCCAACCCCCTCAGCCCTCTCTTTCTTTCCTCTCATTCTCTTGTCTCTTTTTTCTTTTTCTCTAGGATGGCAGCAAAGCAGCCTTGCAAAAAATTAAAGTGATGGAAAGATTTAAGCAGGTGGAGAAGGAGAGAAATCACTTTCTCAATTTCATCTCTGAGTGGTAGCAGGAGATGGAGCAAAAAAAAAAAAAAAACAGTTTGGGGGTCAAGGATTCAAGTAACAAATGAAAAGGGACAGAAAGCAAGGGGGAAATGAAATTCCACCACAGCCCAAATCAATTCAAGCTTCTCTCATGTGGTAAACATATATTATTGCGGTCTTGTAACGGTGAAACACAATTGGAGAATGATTTTGATAAAGAAGAACCAACAGGCTCTTTACATGTTCACAGTCTAAAATGGGTATGAATCGGGTAAACGGAGGCTTTGAGGTGTATTATGCCTAGCTTGATTTTCACACAGATTGATGGTCTATTGTGGATGTATGTGTCTGTGTGCACAAGGGCTCCATGCTAGGACCAGTGACAAATCAACCGAAAAAGGCAGAAATGTAAATGTACCAGACTGACCTACCTCTGATATCAAAGGTGTAAACACACACACACACACACACACACACACACACACACACACACACACACCCTCGTGTCTTGCATTATTGATGCTGTACCTGGTATTAATATTAAATCCAAATGGAAGTTTTATGGATGGGTTCTTTAGACATTCGTAGACGGTTGATATGTGAACTTATGTGGTGTATAAATGTTGTTTCTCTGAACAACTCAAACACAAACAGACCTTGAGAGCCAGCATTTAGGTGTCCTACCATTAAACTTGATTTCTCTAATTTTGGCTTGTCTTTCTCCTTTTCTTTTGCTTTCTCTTTTTTCTCCTTTTCTTTCTCCTTTTCTTTCTTCTTTTCCTCCTTTTCTCGCTCTTTCTCCTTAGCCCGTTCCTTTTCCCGCTCCTTTTCCCGGTCTTTCTCCTTCTCTTTTTTCTTCTTCTTCTCCTTCTTGTCCTTTTTCTTATCCTTTTCTTTGCTCTTAATTTCCTTGAGATGAGGGAACAACTTTTCAGGCAGTAATGGAGGCAAAGGTGGTAACATTGATGGGACTCTTAAGCAAGTTTGGGGGCTGAAAAGTGGACTGGTGGCAGCAACGACAGCAGCAATGTCTTTGGCTCCTTGAGATATCCTTTTCTCTTCCTTGCAACGGTCCTTCCCCTTTTCTCGTTTCTCTTTTTTGCTCTTTTCTTTATCTTTCTTCTTGTCCTTGTGCTTATCCTTGTCTTTTTTCCCACCAACACCATCTCTTCGCTCTTCGCCTCCAACTCCAAGCGATAGCTCTGGCCAGGATATCTTGTTCTCCTCTATCTGCCCCCGTTCCTTTTCTCGTTTCTTCTCCTTATTCTTCTCTCTGTTCTTCCCTTTTTCTTTGCCCTTATCTTTGAGCCGCTCCCTGTCTTTCTTCTTTAACTTGGCCTTGACATCTTTCTTGAGTTTCTTTTTTAGAATATTAGCAGTTGGAGAATCTTTAATGTCCTGTTGCAATTTCAGATGTATTGGTGGTGGGGTTGGAGGGGAATCAAGTGGAGACGACAGGTAAGCTGGCTCTGGAGGTGAAAGACTAAGAGGATCGATTGGCTTTTGACCTTGACTGGCCTTTCTGATGACCTCATCTATTGAGTCATCCATTGTCCAGTGAGAAGGAGGATTGAGATGAGGAAAAATAGGGGGAAGAAGTTTAATAGGGAGAGATTGTGGGGGTTTAAGTTGGGTAATAGTTTGCTTGGGTAGAGCTTTTGGAGGACTTGGTCCTTCACTGTCTGAGTCTGAGTCATACGCGAATGGGTCTGATCCGCCATCACCACCCGAACAAGCACGGGCAATCACAGCAGCAATAGAGTTCTCAATGTCCTGGTCCCCTAGGTCAAGGCTTTTGAACTGGCCGTCATGAGAGTTTTCATCTGTGAGAGGCCCAGGCCAACTTCGCCCAACCACACCCAACTGGGCAGGGTTTGGTCTAGGGCTTCGAGGGCTTCTGGGCACACCTGGTGATCTTTTTCCTGCCTTCTGAGTTGTCTTAGGTGGGGTCAATGTTAACGGTCGGCCCAATAAGTTTACCGAACCGCCTCTTTTGGGTGATTTATTCTTTTGCCGTGCAGGAGGCGGTGAAGGTAGTTTGGGTTTCTGTCCTGGTGTAGAAGGAACTACAGTTTGTTGTGGTAATTCTGGAGAGAGGGGAGGAGAAGGAGAATGGGGCATTTGTTGAGAGTTGAGGGAACTGAGGGGCTCCCTTGGCTCATAACTCCACTCTGGACTGACGCCAGGTTTGGTGCTCAAACGTGGCCTCTTGGCAGCAGGTAGCAAGCCCTCTGGTCTAGGACTCAGTCCACCATGGCGGCTGAGCCAATTTTCATCATTCTCCTCTTCTTCACCATCTTCCTCCTCCCCCATGGAGACCTGCATGGCCTCAGCAGATGTGCCCATATCTGCAGGAACTGGTTCCTCCTCTTCCTCATCTGTCAATGGGAAAAAAATATCAGCATCAAATGTTCAAGATGATGGCATCCTCAAAATCTACACTTTTGACAGTATGTGTTTGATTCAAATTATATAATGTAATAAATGTAGGGGAAAGAACCTTTCACAGGCAAGATTTCAGGGGAGTTTATCAAATTCAACCACTTCTGATTATACTTCAAAACATTCACACAAAATCAGACCACCGTCAAAGTGCAAAACTGACCTCTGGTTCACCATAAAAAGCAACCCTAAAGCAGTGAGATGCCAGTTACCCATGGTGATCTGGCCTCTGCTTCTCTCTGCACCACAATGGATGACGAGATGTGCAGGCAGAAGCCTCTGACACACTCTATTATAAATAGTGTAATCTATATGGTAATATTGTTGTATTCTATAAGAGCAGAATGGGGATAAGATAACATTGTGACTTTAGGCTTTCTTCCGGCTGGTGGAATGGTAATAGTTATCAAAGGTTATTTGGGAATGACACGCCGCCTGCTCTCTGATTGGCTGGGGATGGTTATTTATGATACGAATTATGATAAAGATGATGTCTCTTCTGCGTCGGTCGCTCTCCTTCTCCTCAGCCCTCTAACACAATAAATTGCCATCGTTAATCACGGGAAGGCTTTGTGCCTCCGTGATTACTACACTAGCTCCGTAATAAGAAATTTTATTTAAAGGAAGAATATGGATTTGTCATCGCCTCCTCAGCATGAAGTTAAGTGACAGTATTTCACAACGCTGACATTTAATTTGTAAAAGAAAAAAGAAAAAGCAGCATGGGCGATATTTGCATTTTATGGCTCTATCTTTTGCTTCCTTTCTTCTTGGAATAGAATAGCTTCTTTTTCTTTCATACAATTGCACCATTCAGTAAAAATGAACAGAAATTTATTTTTTTCCTCTGTAAGTAAAAGTCATCAACCGTAAGAAACATTTTTTAGACATTTTTAAACTTAATAAGCTTTGAGATTTTTTGTTATCATTAGCAAAAAAGCATGTTGTATATCCTCAGCATTTTATACAGATGATAATTTAAGTAGTATGTTGTTAAAACAGCAACATGTTTTTGTGTTATTAAATAAATAATACATATATCCAAATTCAAACAACTATATATATATATATAAAAGTGATAAAAAATGCAATTCCAACAACCATAATATACCAACATCTGCATGTATTCAAAACTAAGTGCTGCTAAAAGGGGGGCTGGAATGAGAGATATCAAAAAACATGTGATAATTTTCAGACATCAGGCCTTTACCCATATGTCCGCGGAGCGGCTCAGTTTTCAATTGAAACCAGTTTCTCTTTCATCTGATTTCAAAAATATCCCCCTCCTTTGCATTTCATTCACCAATACAGAAGAAAGGCACAGATTTGTACACTTTGCTCACAAACACATGCAGCTTAATTGATTGTGTCACTTACAAATACGAATAAGACAGGGAGTGATAACAGGAGAAAGCCACATTGCACCAAAAAATGGTACATGGGATTGAAAACAAGCTTACACACACATTGTGGAGTAATTAAAATGGAGAGATAAGGAACCGAGTGAACGAGAAGAAAGAAAAAAAAAAGAGTGGAGTCAATTTACTTAAATGCCTGCTGCAACTAACCAGCTTTCTTGAACACTCACATAAATAGTTAGGTAAAGCTTTGGTAACGACGTGGGGATGGGGTAACTCATAATAATATTTTCATGAAAATCTCCCCAGCCATCCCTCTTTGCTTTATTCAAAAAGGAAAGTTGGATTATGGCCTGTTGCAATTAATGGTAGCTTATTCATTTGGAGCTCAAATCAATAGAGAGCACAAGACGCAAGTTAAACGAAACAAGATAAGATGTATTTAATGTTCCTGTTTGGCACAGCCTCAGTGCAGAAGGATTACGAACAGAGCACACTACATGATTGGGGGAAAATGTGCAGCAAATTTTAATCAAGGAAAAGTTCTATCACATAAGGACACATTAAAAAAAGCCCATTTTTACTGCGGTCATGCTTGACGGAATACAAGTACTCGCAGTACTTATTAAACACAGGAAATCAAGATGGAAAGCACAATAGAACTAAACTTAACTTGAGAAAAATAGGAAAAATAAGAAGGAGATCCTTGGAAGTGTTGAATTTTTTAACAAACTTCTATCATAGATTGTTAATGGCAAGCTTTTAACTGACAATGACGCTATGACTAAACCAAAAAATCGTCTTTGAGCATCTTTTATAAACGCTCTTTGAGCATCTGGAAAAGTGCCATATAAATTTAAGGCATTATAACTATTATTATAAAATAATGCTGAAAACTGATTTAAAATTATTACAAACTAATCCCTAATCTGAGTTTGTTACAGTGTTTTACTCTTTTATTATTATAGCAGAAATTTGCCAGATCGCTTTCTCAGAATGACAACAGCACGCTTATTAAAATGTAAGCATAATAATATAAATCAGTAAATATAGTCTGAATTACTTTTCTTCTGTTTATTTCTAAATCAGAAGTTTATGAAAATGGTCTATAGTATTGCTTTTGCTGAATGAGACTTGGTTTTATTTTACGTTAACATTTAATCTGTATATTTTTATAAAACAAATCTTAAATTGTGCCAATAATGTGCTTTAAAAGTGTTCATGAAGAGTGGTGATGTTAATGTGATGAAGAATTCCCATCTAGACAGAGCGAATTGGACTAGCACCCAAAATGAAACCTTTTAGAACATGCCGTCATCTGACGCCCATTTAGAACAAAAAATAAATTGGACCCATAAGATTGATAATACGTTTAAAAAGGGAATAAAAGAAGCCCTTTAAACAAAATAAAACACATTTTAATACATTAACTCAATAGAAGATTTAAATGACTAAAGGTGTGTTGTGTAAGTTGACTAAAATTAGGTTCAACAGATGACTAAAATATTAATGGAGGTACATTAGTGTTTTCTGCAGTAAAATTTAAATCTGCTGTCATAATTAGGGGCGCACTAGTCAGAACTGAATGTTGTTAACAAAATTTTTTTCTTCTTATCCGACTGCAAAACATCTTAATTTTCACCCTAGACTTCACTAATACATATACAGAAAAGACAATTACAATTTCCATAATATTTCATGATACTTGAAAAGTATCCTGATGTATTCTCAGTACTAAAGCCATATTAGGGTTAAGGTAACAGTTTGCCTTAAAAAAACTATTTTCTAATATTTGTAGTCCAATATGAATTCAAATTAAACATTTATACCATTAATTGTCAAACTAATTATTTGTACCTACAGTGGGAAACGATGACTTTCTCTAACATGGTAATTAATGGAGCTTTAATAAATACAGTAGAGGAGTTTTCTGGGACTTTGACCTTGTCTCCAGTCTCTATCGACACACACACACACTGCTGTGTACTGCAAGGCTTCTCTTCTGTAGCTGTTCTTTGCCCTTACGACCTTCACATCCTGCAGGAGAAAGTTCTGCATGCTTCCGGCTACTGGTTATTCACCAATGAGCTTTGAATAATTGTCCCGCAATATGAGTCTGTCTGATTAATTGCCTGAGATAAGAGCGGCTTCTCTCGGCTCCTCACTGCAGGGCCCTAGCAGTGCCCTAATCACAACACACACAGCCTTTATCTCAGACCAAGGAGATCCAACCTTGCCTAGGTTCACACAGACTTGAGTGAAATATTAAAAGAGCAGCAGTAGGAGCACGTATCAAAGCATACATGAATTTGCTGTTGGGGAAAGAGAAGAGTGTTACTGCATTTTTCCGAAAACGGATGATATCGCTGCTATCCACACATCACTAAACTTTACTTTAATTCTTCACAAACATAGTTTAAATGATGGATGTTAAAGTTAATGTGGTAATAACACAAATTCAGAATGTATTTGCTTCAGATTGAACTTGTTTGAATTTCGCTTGAGAACTGATCAATAAAAATATATTTTGATTGCAATTGCACTTGCCTTTAACACCACAAATAATCATGACGCATTTTTTCCCTCGAGAATGTTTTTAAGAACAATATGGTCTTGGTAATGAGTAGCACCTTGCATTACGTTAAACAAAAGAAAATCTAAAATTTTATTTGAAGAGCAATAAACCTCTGCCTTAGAAGTCTGAAACTTTATGTGGGTCTGTGACAAGTCACTCTAATATGTTTAATTCCAGTGAAGTCAGTGGTAAAAATTCAAAAAGCTGATCTCACACAACACAAAAAAAGGCAAATTTTAAAGAAGTTTCAACACTCAAATGAAGGGCTTGGTTTGAAAAAAATGGATGCGGCAAAACAAAGAAATGCTAAGTGCAGAATGCTGTTTAAGTTTGGTACAACTGTTGAATTTCACTTGTTGAATTTATTGACAAATCAGTGATCAGCCTGGTGTCTTGTAACACTTTTTTTAAAGCGTACCACTTTAGCCTGACTCAGAGGTGAAAAAAAAGCACCCAGGGTTGAGCCATACCAATTAAAAAAGCAAAGTCTACTTATTTTGCTCCTTAGTTATAGTGTTGTGTTGTTATTGGGGTGTAAAGAAGAATGTAAAAGCTAAGGGTACAGTAGGTAAATTCCGCTGCAAAAAGTTTACTCTTAAACAGCCAGAAACCGAAGTGAATGCTTAACGTAGGGCTACTATCAAATCTGCACTCTTAAGTCATTCAGGCCTGGTGTACAGAGCCCAGAGCCTTTGAAGTCAAAGCAACCGTTAAATCAATTATTGCTCTTCTCCGAAAGAAAAAAAAAAACTATTTCATTAGGCCAATAGTGTTGAATTTTTAAAAGGAAAAAGATAAATGTAGAATTAATTTACAATCTTGGACAAGAGTTCATCCACAACGGTTTATTAAATGAAAATGGCATATTTCTGTTCTCTACAGGAAATATTCATTGTGTTGACATTCACAGTCATTGTGCCACATGTAACTAACAAAATAGGGACTTTATGGCTGACTGAAGGCTACAGCAGAATGATGTGAATTACTGAGACGTGGAGGACACCAAACTGCTAATTCATAAACACAAATGCTCTAAAACATCAAGTAACAACTGGAGTAGAAGAGTTATGTTAATTGAAACTAATACATTATTAATAAAACCTTGTATTGTGTAAAATGAAAATGTGTAAAAAGTTATTTTTATCAAAGTGACTTGTTTATCCTACATTCAAGTATATTTAAAGTCAACAATTATTCACTTTAAAATGCTATTATGCATAGTTTTATGATACAGCTTTACTCGGTCAAGGTTGACTAGACTAGTCTTATTTTTTATGATTTTCAGTGAACAATTATTACATTTTGGGAAAAACCAAGCATAGACTTAACAAAAATCATTGGACGTAACACATTAAAGCAATAAAAACATTGATTCAGATTAATCAATAAATTAGACTAGCAAAGACTGTCATGCCTTCCTTTATTATAGATGTAAGTGCCTGTCTTATCTTTCACTGGATGTCTTTCTTTCAGGTGAGCACTGGAGACAAACTGCAGTCCCCACATGTTCTAGTGAGTAATACACACACACGCACACGCATCACACAAACAGTCAGCAGGTACACAGATCAGGGGCCCTGATCGCCTTGGCGATTAACAAACCGCAGAATTCAAACGTTCCCCAAAACAACATGCTTTAAGGCTTCTATTTTCTCCAGCCCTGGCGCCACCAGGAGTACAGTAAACAATAAACAGTGACAGATGAGGCCCGTCCCGCTCAAACAACACACACGGAAGCTAGCACGTACACACACATGCCACACGCATAGGTGTTTGGGTTCAACATGCTTGAGTTGTATTGAGAGGCAGAGTGTGGAGGCTTTGTGTCAGGAGCGGTTACATTTCCAATCTCTCTGTCATCACACAAGCATTTGGAACAAAACACTGTCACCTGCCTTAAACTCATGATCAAGCAAGCTAAATACTGCTGTATAAAAGGCAAATAGAAGGCTCTCTGATAAAAGTTAGGTATAGTGCAAATAACTATATAATTGTACATATTTAAGAATAAATTATTTTAAAATAAAAGGAGCATCGCAGCTTTAGCGATGCTTTGAATCCATGCATTGTTCTGATCAAGAAGAGAGACCACCAATTTAAAAGTACAACTCCCTCATGTCACTGATACACCGAAGCTGTCAGAAGCTGGTGCTCGCCCTGTATATTTCAGTGGTAAACACGGCCAAATAAATATCCCCTTGCAAGAAGTCCTTTTGCTGGCACTTATTTATTAGGACATTAGAACACTCACAATCTGTTAGTAATTCTGTCTATTCATTTTAGTAATGGTAAATTAGACGTAGTCGTGGTAATTTATTCCATGTAATTTTTGTTTCTACGCTGTCCTTTGGAAATAAATTATTTGATGGAAATTTTTTTATTTAAATTGTACGAATTGAGTGGACCATACAAACCAGCTAACTTTATACTTTTAAGGAAATCTGTCCTTGACTACTTGTAATAGTTCTCTTAAAAACAGCGGTTTCCATCAAAAGGTCAAAAATATTGATGCATTTTTTTATTAAAATTTTCAGATATTCGCAGTTGCACCAATCAATCAAGGGCTTCCTTTAGATTAGTGACGTGTATAGCTTAGATTAAAAAAAGAAACAACTACAAAAGTGGACGAGCTGGTTATAGCGGGCTCAGCTGCATGATCACCTACTTCAGGAGAAAACTTTATTTGGTTAATTTTATAGTTCCAAAGCTTGCTTGTTCATAAACTTTATTTTTTTTTCAATTAAAAAAAAATAAACAACTTTAAACTTTATCATGTACACAAGCTTTTCATTTAATTTGAAAACCTTTACGTTTCTGACACTTGCTTGATCAAATGCCTTTATTTGAAGCTTTGTAATCATTTGATCAAACTTTTATGGAAGGTTGGTTCAAGAGTCTGGATTTAATTTAGAAAAATGGATTAAGGTTTTAATACTATTGAAAAACAAGAGTTGAGCTGTTGAACACTGGTAAATGAACTTACTCATAATGGCCATTATCAATACATCGGTACAAGTTCACTGGCAAGGAGAGGAAGAAAAAACAGACCAGAAAACACTTAATGTAAGGCAAATTGACTTCAAAGTGCTTGACAATTATGTCTTTCAGCAATTAGGCTGCCTGAAAAAAGGAACCCACTTCAGCCTTGCCAGTGAACCGGTATAAGAATGTCCCTGAGCCAGATCGTGGATGGGCGGGGGTGCATTTGGGTATTGTCTAGGGAGTCTGTGACGCCTTGGCAGGAACACTCACTCACACAAACACACCCATTTGTAAGTCAGTGGAGGGTCAAAATCAGGGTTTAAAGTATTTTCTCGCTCTCAAACTTTGTAAAATAGTTTTTTTTTTATATACAACCGAAAACTATTAAGGAGTCAAGTTGAGGTGGGCCAATTAAACAAAAAAATGCAATCTCTGAGTCTCTGAAGTGTTCCCTGGTCTATAAGAGTTCATACCGACAGTCGGGTTGGCGCTCATCAGTCAGGAAGCTTTTGCTCCTGTGCTAGGTTTTAATGTTAAATAGAGGCTGCTATCTGAAGCAATTAGACTGTGGGTGATCTTTATCATCTCGGTGCGTTCCCAGCGCATCTAAGGAAAATGTTTGCGTTTGAAAAAGTCCATCACATAAACAGATAAGAAGCCTAGTGGACCAGCGTCGACTTTATTCCTGAGCAGATCAGTAACAGCGGCCAAACATCTCTAAAGACACTCAAACTCATTTCCATTTTTAAATTTTTTTTCTGTTGTCTTATAAATGTTCCGCACATCACCTTCTTTTACTCCTGCCTAACACTCTAGATTTATAGAAGCTAAAATGGTCTTCAAATGTAAATAATGTTAATGTTTTCTTTGCATTAATTTATGCTTATATGACTTACATCTGTTTTTATACATTTGAACCGATAGTGATCGACACAAATACAATTCCTAACACTGCAAATTACCCAGTGATAAATATTTTTTGCAATGAAAAAAGGATGCCACTAAAATAAACACGCCACTCCAAAACTGCTAAAAAAACAGCAGTTACTATTGTGCACTATACACACAACACAAGTTATACAAAAAATATATAATGTATTATTTTGTTTTGTCTGTCATTTATTCACTGTAAAATTTGGTATGTTTATCCATTAGTTAAGAAAACATATTAAATAAAATTTGCCTTGAAACATTTAAAAAAATGATCAGACATTTTAACAAAAGTTTTGTCTAATTTTTATATAACTCACTTTATATAAAAACAAATGAAACAAAACTTGAAATGTTAACATTTCTACTAAAACATATTATAGTTTGTATAATTTATTATAGTTTGAGACAGTTGTTTCCAAGCATTTTAAAAATTGTGAATTGAAAACTATAGGAAAGATTTGAGGGTGTGTCGCCTTAACAGCGGAGCAATGCGGTTACTTGTACTTTGATTAACAATCTGTATTTTTTCATTCTTTTTCTCATTGTTTAAAAACATATTGTCAAATTTCTAGGAAATGTCTAGTTTCATAAATACAGATCTTGAGAGTAAAACTCTTATCATTGTCCATATCACAGAATAGCTTTCAAATATTCTTCCAGCATTAAGAATTATTTGATTCAATATTTAGTTTAGTATTTTTTCGATTTGGTATGGAATATGAAACATAACTGCTTTAAACCATTAGGGTTAAAACGGCTGGTTTTACAGTGAAAATGATTGGCTAATAGAAGAAGAACTCACAAAGCAAAGACAGTTCATGCTTTTGCTAATGGCCATCGATTTAATCCACTAGGTACTGTGGATTCAAGAAGTGCCAGGACAGAAGACAGGTTCCTCCACGTATGGTCTCTTATGTTCACAACTCACCCTTGTGTCCTTCCACATGATGTGAAGTGTGGCTATAAGGCTTCAGAGGGTCTATTCAATTCTGCTTCTCTTTGGCTAATAGATATCATACTGTGAGCAGCAGAAAGTCCACAACCTGTGGCACAACACCAGCAACATTTAAACAATTAAAACCAGCTGACTGTAGATTTAAGGCGCTGTAAGGCCTTATTTTATCAAGATTTTCAAATACCTGGGGATAGCCTGTCATCAAATTCCCATTCATTAAAACCTTTGACAAACTTTTTTTTAACAAACAACTAAATAAGAAAAATACCAACATTGAGTAAATAGTATAACACTTTAGATTTATAACAGTGATCAAAATATAGATAAAATAGATTTTATTTAATGGATCTTGAAAATTGTCAGAATAAAATAGTTTAAACTCTACCATTACAAGACCATGAGGATAATAACTGCAAAAGCATTCAAGAATAACTGACATTCTTTGAAAGATCAACATCACCAAACAAATCTTTCCCCTCATCAAGAATGTTGCTGTTATTTATCAAACCAGTCTGCGTATCTGAGTGAGAAGAAGGAGGAATCCAGAAACACTACATTTCCAGCATGAATAGATGAACGCATAGCGCGAAGATCTCTCAGGTATAGAAATCAAGAGTGAAGATGGTTCAGATCTCTACAACCATATACAGCTGACACAGTATAAGCATTAACATGTTTAGGAGACCAAATCAGATTTTTTGGGGTAATTTTTACAACAAATTCTGCTGGGGAAAAAACTTCTCAAAAGTCTATAAAATACATAGGTTATAAATGTAAAATAAAAATGCTTTCAGTCATCAAAAATGTGTGATAACTTTATACTGCAGCGTTCAGTAATATGTATAAGCAAAAAGTATCAAATCATTTTTAAGGAGAATTTTTGTTATTTATCACTCAAATTTGCTACTTCAGAATTCAGAAAATTAATCAAACTTGCAACAAGTTTTTATTAATAATTATATATGTAATAATTGAAATCTCGATTCTTCTTTGACTATGTTAATATATGTTATTATCATTCTTTTACGTGCATAATTTCTATTTATAGCTTTCCAGAGAGTATTTAAAACTGATTTAATGATCAAATCTTCACTTCAATAATCTCTCTCTATAAACAAATCATAATAGGAAAAAAATTATTCCTTTTTAAGTGAAAAATGTTCTAGCCTACAGAGCGCAACGCTGCACATAGTTTTGTTTACATCTGTATGGAGCTGCATTTCTTCTGTTATCTACATTGCTCTGTTCGGTAACTTAATTGTCTTCTAGACGTCATCAATCTGTGCTAATTATCACTGTAATAATTCTATAATAAGTCCTATTAATAGCGCTGTCACAAGATCTGCTCTGTCTAAATGGACAATATTTTTTATGATTGTATGATAAGGCCCATAATTTAAATCTTGATCAAAAATCGATTCATTGCAGAGCCCTTGTAAAATATTTACAATTATCAGAAAAAACATAACAATATTGAACAACCATGCAATTGGAAAAAAACTAGCAGACTGGTTTAAAACTCAAACCGTTTTGCTGTTCTTTTTGTTAACTGCGATAATTACTATACGATACTATACGAGTTAAATAGACATATTTATTCATTCAGGAAAGAAAAAGCCATAGGTGGACAGATACTTCCAAAGGCATTAACAAGGGGGCATTCCTACGACCAGGTCGGGACTTTTCCATGAGTGTCTCTGAGGTCAAGGGGTCAGGTCAATCAGAGGGGAATGTTATCCAAAGCGCTTTATTTATTTATTTAATCTTTCATCTGACTCCACTCTTCCACCCCTGCCTGGGATTATCCCAAAAACACGAAGAGAGAGACAGAGGAGCGGTGAGTGGAGAGCACTGCTTCAAATTAGCCAGAGTAAATAATCGCCACTTCACATCAACAAACACTGTACCTTACGTTTTTATGGAAGCACTCAAATAAACCTCCGAGAACTTGCTAGTAGATAAATAAAGAGGCTAAGTCCAAATGAGGAAATCGCAGCGGTTATGCTCATCATCTCCTGATTGACACACAAAAACGATCTATTGCGGATATGTTTTGTAAAATGTGGCTTTTTCCAACAACCCAAATCACCCTCAACAAATATTTTAAGAAAGGTTCATATCTGGTTGAAAAAGCAGAACACATTAAAAAAGTTAGCAGTAACAAACCATAAAAAAAAAACTCTAAAACTGGTAAAAATGCATGTTATTTTATGGTAGAACTCCCCCAAAAAGTTTTTCAAACATCATTGAAGCCTTATGAATTATAGTTAACTATTTAAGCAACTTTGTGAGACAAGAGTTCAAAAAGTGAAGATTCTACCTATAATTATACCAAACTAACTGTATTTTACTGCTATTTATTTATCCTGTATGTATCTGTTTTTAATGGAACAATTCTGCAAAGAAAAGAAGCAAAGCAGTCACATTGGCATCAACACATTTTTATTCAAATGCAACTCAGTGAATCTTTATAACATAAATGATGCGTAAATTATAATTTGCATGAAAGACACCTTAAACACGCGGAAGCATGACATTTAACTCTACTTCGCTGTCACATACTAAATACACACTGTTTGAAGATAAAGAAGTTTCCGGTTCAGGAAGACTTTGCATTGACAGCTCTACCTGAGTTGACCAGATCCGTCTATGAACTCTTCACCTTTTGTTGAACTTCAAGAAAAGTAGGAACAGAGAAAAGGAAAGGAAGAGAGACAGAGAGGGGGTCTGTCCCGTCTGGCGGAGAAGACCCGCATGAGGGCTGTAGGACCAAAGCCTCAAACATTTCCTAAAGAGTCAGCGCCACAATACGCCTCATTTAGACGTAATGGATGCAGTTAATCTGCGTGGTGGCATTGTGTATGTGTGGTGTGTTTTTGTATTGCGTTCATTAATACGAGAGGAGAAATAGCAGACAAAGTTCCTGCATACGTTGTGTGTTGGTATGTTGTGTGACGGCGTAGTTTATGTGCGACTGTGTGAGAAGAGAGCCCAAACAGCTCGGCGCCAGTAGTCTGCCCTTCCCGTAACGGCTGAACGGCGGCAGAAGACTGAGTGAGTGAGAAAGCGAGAGAGAGAGAGAGATTTGCATCTCTTTGTGATAGTGAGGGCTTGGAATCCTTGTGGCCGTAGTAGAAAAAATACAAATAAAAAGGAAATTGGACAGAATGGCACCAGGATGAATTCCACTTGGTGCCGGCGTGTATCGGTGTCGACACACACAGGTGACTTACAGACACACAGAGCCGAGTGAACACACACCTTGGCGTCCCGGTTCAGGTGGATTTCCTCATATGAAACCTGAAGTCTCGCTCAATTGGAGAAGAGATGCTAAAACTGGATTTAAATTCCTTAAAACAAACTAGGCTTCTGAGAAGCGATACAACTGGACAGGCTTGAAGAAGGACTATTGTACTTATTAGATCAAATACTTGTATTGGACACAAGTAGATTAGGATTGCTATATTACCTTTTTTAGTTAATGGCAAACGTTTGAAATTATTATACTTTCAAATGAAATCGACCTATTCCATACAAGACAGTCAGAGTTTTAAGTCAGTTTCAAACTTTAACAGTTAATAATTTAACTTTACAAATAGAAACACTGTGAAAGACAAAAATGTAAATCAACAGAATAGATACTTGTATGTTTTGACAGACGTTGACTTTAGGTCAAAAGGGCTCATCACCGGTTTAATAACTCAAGCTGATCGGTTACAAGTTTCTTTTTGTGTTTGGTGCATACAGAACCTGGCCCCACTAGCATGACTTAATAATCGCATAAAACAGCTTTACAAACATACAAGAACTACACATTCAATGTAAACTAGCAGGGGAGGATCTACACAGGAATTCTTCCCAATTTCAAGAAAAAAAACAAGCCTCCATTGGTCTAGGATTGTTCTGTGAAATTAAATAAAAACAATGCTAAATATTGTAAACTTTTTTTACTCTTTCAGGCAACACCAAAGTAAAACGTTTATGTGTTGAGAAGAATCAAGGCTTTGGAAATGACGTTGCTAAATATCACATAAATTATACCCAATATTAGAAGTTGTGTGAAGTCTCCATTGGTTATGTCATAATTTAAATTATACCAATGTAATGGCAAGAGTTTTGGTCAGAAGACGCAAAACACACATTGAATTGTATTCATGCAATTTACAAGTGCAGTAATTAATAAATGCTGTAGTAATTAAATCACACGCATCAGTTACTGGTATAAATGAGTGGTCTGACCGTCAAAGAAACAAAAAATAGTTTGAACCTATTTGTTTTGGATGCAGTAAAAAATTATTATTTTATTTCAGTTGAACCCTAAAGTGGACTAGACAGGTAGAATAAACAGATTATTGACATAGTTAATAGTTAGTATTTCAAGTTTAGCTTGAACCTCTAGTTTGTATTGATGCTATTAGGTAAATACCATTATTTTGAAAATGTTTTGTATGTTTAAAAAAATCACAGATTTTGAAGTGATTTTAGCCAGTGTTAAGCATTTTTCAATACTCAAATTGTTGGACTTTAAAATGACTTTTAAGCTTTAAATTTTTATCCTATGACAGTTAGCAATCAAAGTACCCCAAATAGTGTGTACGTATGGGGAGAATTAAAACTTTTTCGATATAATGTTAATCCATATAATTAAATATCTTCTTACATTGTGTCTAGATTTTTTTCAAATGCAACTGTTGCATATTTGTCAGTTTACAACACATAACAAATTAAACAAAATTATTAGGTATATATTTCGTAAATTAACATTTTGGCTGCTTATTTAAAATACTGCATTTATTATAGTTTATTAATATTTTAATATATTATATTTAAAATTATAGAGCCCTTATACTAATACTGTCTTGAGTAGTGTCTTGGGATTAATTACAAGAATATTAACCTTTTATGACTTAGTAAATTTATGAATATTTTTTACATTACACTAAATGTTAATAAAGTTACTATATAATATCCCTACCTTACATGTCCAAGTCACAAAAACATTAGTGAGTATAATAGAGAAACTTTTTTTTTTCATGAAACAAGTTTTTTTTTTTATGTAGTGTCCTATTTAGAAACTTTTACAGCATAAAAACGATATATATTAATCTCGGAAGAAGAAAGCAAGTACTGCACTTATTTTCTCACACACAATGGCAAGCCTATGCAAATATATTCTGTTCTCATTTCAGCGTATTAAGATAACTTTGTTTCTTATTTTCTAAAATCATCAAAAATGCTGCGTGGACACATGGAGTCAAGCAGTAATATAAAGCTCTTCCATCTCCACATGGGAGGAATATAATCCTTAACTACCCTTACACTCAAGACAGATGCAACTCTATAGAAAAAACTCCAGTATATTAAAAGTCAACTTTAAAAGACTGGGTGCTTACTCCTACAAAAATACGCTTGTGCGGCTGTCTGTGCTGCACAATCGCTCAGAGCAAATATTTTACCATTGAAGGGACATACTCTGTTCCAGTTCACAGTTCAGTTCAGATGTCAAAATCAGCCCTTCTGCAGGTTTAAATAAAAATGCTAAAATAGGGCAAGACAAAAAAAATTTTTTCTCTGGTTATTTCTCTGGTTTTGCACGTTCATATTAAATACCTCCAGTACAGAAGGTATGAATCCAGCATGAGGCAAGGAAAAGTCACTCAAAAATCTTCTTAAACGACACAAAAAATAAGTAAATTTAATATTATTAAAGTATTACAATAAAAACTAAGTGAATGTTGAATACATATAATACAAACAAAATGTAAACTACTTGCACTTCAACATAAATCTTGTCCGGCTCATTGAAATTTTTTCCCTTTAAGGCCTGTTTTAACATCTAGAATACAAAAAAAAAAAAATCACAAACATCTCTAGCATTAGTTGTGTGCCTGACAATAACTGACTGTAAAACTTGCTTTCATGTTTCTGTGAAGGGAGCCATTCCAAGTCAAACAGAGGAACAGGCTGTTTAGACAGCATTAATTCCCTTGAGGAGCTTCCAAAACAGCCCACTTAAGGTTATTAAGGTCTATAAATACCACGTTACCCTCATTAAGTTGCATAATTACTTAATTGACATTATGCTTCCACTCAGAGAAAAGCGGAAGTCATTACTTGACTTTCAAACCTCCCCCATCCTCATGATTAGAGTGTCGACAGAATCGACCAATCAATTGCAACTCTCAAACTCGCAACTCCCAGCATTTCTCAGCCACAATTAAACTTCCATAGAGGAACATGGGAAAGACTGGACAGCATAACTTTTTCTCAGTCATCATAGTTGACTTGTAAGCAGAGGGTGATGAAGTGAACAATTATGGTAAGTATACAGGTGTGGTGATACATGATTCATTGTTAAAAGTTAAAATTGTGTAAAGGTTTGCATATGGTTGCCCCATGTGGAACAGTGGGATTTCATCCTCTTAAAGCACCAGATGAAAGCGGAATGCAAGGTTCAAAAACAGTTCTGTAGCATCGAAGTATAAGCAACTCATACAAGAACACAGTATTGAAAAAAACATTAGAAAGCATGAGGTGAATTTATATAAAAACACATGAATAGGAGCAAGCTCACATTTATAGTATGTATTTGATTAGATTCATATTTTGAAAAGTAACAAACCAAATATTAGTTGGAGCTAGAACAAACCACAAGCGTATCAATGAATTGTATTGTTCCCAAATTGTAGAATTTAACATAGAACATGTTATAAACATATGGATTATAGTAAATTATTTACACAGTAAACTCTATATATTATACACTATTTTTTTACTGTACATACGATTACTGTAATGGCTATCAAACATCTAGAGGAATTTTCGCAGAATGCTACCCGAGCAGCTAAAACTATTGGCACCGATGCAAGCTCACAGATCTCATCCAGCAACAGGCGCAAAAGAAGAAAAACTCATTTGGCTCTGCCATGTCATCTTGGTCATTCTCAAGGCAAATACTTGAACAATGAAAGTTCTTCTGAGTGCTGTTTGGACATAAATGACCTGCTGAGTAGCTCACTGCACGACAGATAAGAAAAACAATGTGAAGAAGAGTCAAAGAAGAATTTGTGGAAGAAGAAAATATGGGCGTTCAAAAGTTTGTCTTGTTGGTGTCCGACTATAAATCATTATTGTCCCCTGAGTGCCATCCAAGGGTAAGGAGGGTTATTGTAATAACATTAAACAGTAGATGTGTGAAACTTGCACACCTGCAGAGATTTTTTTTTAGGTTCCCTGCTTCATGCTTCATGCTTCTTACAGACGAGGTCAAAAACTAGTTAACATATCCCAGATTTGCTATTAATCATTAAAAGTGGCAATACTTGATAATTATATATTAACGTTCATTCAAACTTTTTGTTAGCCGAACAATGTACTCACTTCAACAAATAAGCAACTCAAGTAATTTATTAATCATTTTTGATTATCTGTTTGAAATTCATGTTGCATTGTAAAACACGAACATTGACTTTCGTTTGCTTACAAAAAAGACATACCTGGTTTATCTCGTTCACAGACTCAGGAGTGTGTTATTGAGAAGGCTGTTGTGAATCTTGCATTTACTCGGTGAACGTTTGCTCCTTCTATTCCACTTAACAGAGCTAGGGTCAGAAGCAGCTGAACATTGTTTCTCAAGTTAAACTCAAACATACAATCCGGTTTTCCCAAACACACAGAGAAAATTGCATTACAGCCCAACACTTTTTTACACGTCTTTCATGACATACTACAATATACAACGAAAAGCGTGACTGTGTGTGAGTGCAGGGATTTGCACCCCTCGGCCTGCTCAGGAAATCCCTTAAATTATGTTATTAGATAAACCCGGGAACACAGGTCAAGACAAGGCCACTGAGTCTCTGGGAACGCTGTGTCCCTGAGAGTGTGTTGCTCAAAGAGAGAAACGTAGCTGTGTCCCTTTCAATTCTGATCTAAAAGACGGAGATGTTTGCGTTTTGAAATGATTCCTGAGATCATACATCAGCTAAAAACAAAGCGACGGTTCGATCCCCTTTCATAACTTATGTTTCTGCAGGTGGTGCATGTATCTGTGTGTCAGTGGTAAAACAGAATTAGGAGCTTGGTTATGTGGAGGCAACACTAGATAAGAAGCCTAAGATGATGAAATATAAAGCAACACATGGCCTAGACGACCTCACTCTGATCTGTGATAACACTCACACAGACTCTCGAGAGCTTGTGTGATTCATGATAACAGCAGCACAACACGCACAGGGCCAAACACTTTATCAACAACAGAATTACAGCGTGATATAACATCTGATACACAACCACACTCCTGATACAACAGTGGCCAACCAAGGGAATACGGAAGGAGCGAGAGAGAGAGAGAGAGAGAGAGAGAGAGAGAGAGAGAGAGGTTGAAATAACAATTTAAAAATGTGATAAACTATAAAAAGGCAAAAAAATAAACCTTATATACATGTGATAGCATAATTGTTTGTGTCCAACACAGATTTCTGTTTATTAAAGGAGTGAGTGATTTTTATTTGTCTGGTTAATTATAGTCCATTTACAGTGGATTTTGTATAAAAATATTACACAACATAAGATTAACTATTCTCTATTTAATTCTAGGTAATAATTGTTTTAGCCAGGTGCCAAAAGGGGGAGGGGCATCACACTTTGAGATAGCCAATGGTTACACATATTAATGAAGCTCACTCAATCAGCCAGCAAGGGTTTCAGTGAAGGCCCAAATACACCCAGAAGAATCAACCTATATTATAAAAATCACATTATTTTATTACCAATATACTGTTCTCTGAATTTCAAAGACTCTCATATCAGTCCAGCTGCAATTAGGGTTGGGCGATGTCGACCAATTTGGCATCGTATGATGTCTAATGAGAAACATTGCGATAGACGATGCCATCAACTCTGGGTGGTGTGGGTGGTACAGGGATTGTTGTATTGTATAATTAAGTCATAAAGAATAAATTATTTGAAGTTACACAGAAATTACTACCTGTTAATCAATTTATCTGTGGGACTCTGGCATGAAAATATGCCATTAGTTGGGAATTCATTCCAAAAAAGTACAAGGTCTCAAAGTTTTAAATAATTCAAATTCAAATGAGATTACAAGAACATTGAGGATCTATATTACATAACAGTACAAAGCAACTTGAGAACACTCAATAGCTGCCATAGCTCCACACAATCAAAAAACACACGTCACTAAACTTCTTAACGCTATAAGTTCCACTTCACATCCTCAGCGTAGAATTTATCTGCAGCGCTTGACTAGGATTCACCAGTAGCTACATCATAAGCTTAATTTCAGTGCAGTGTTTCTCACATTTCAAAGTCTGTCAGTCCATCACACAGTGCCTGGAATGCCACAGAGAAACCCAGTCAGCGATAACTGATATAACTGATGCCACGTGGGTATATTGCTGTCCGCTTGCCACATCTCCCAACAACTGTTACAAGCCAGGTAGGTAACAGAGCTTTCCTACGAAGCCAGATACAGAGATGGTGTATTGAGTTTCACCAAAATCGGTGACGATTGAGGTTCAGCTATTTATATCTCGCAGTGGTCAATGAGAATGTGAAGGATCAACTTGTCTAAGACTAAAGAATAAAATAAAATGTTAAAGCTATTATTGCAATGTTAAACAAATTGAGTAAATATTAATAAAATGTTCAAAAAAGGTAAGACAAATAAAAATGATAAATTATGTTGTTATTGTTTTAAACATTTTTGAGGGAATTCCCCCTTTTGAAATGTTTGAATCTATCATCTATCGGGAGTTAAATCCAGAAGTCATTCAGTCATTCCAGGACTCTCTTCCCTCTACCTCTCTGCTCTATCACTGCATTAATCTAAGCTGTGTTTCCTTGCCTCTGCTATTGCCATAAGGGCAAACGCTCCCTGTGGGGAAAAAAAAATCTTGTTTGTATTCTGCAGGCACCTCATCCTCCACTCCATCTTCTCCTCCACTCCATCTTCTCATCCAATCTTTTGCATTCCATTCTGAGCTGTCTGCACTGCACTTTCCCCATTTACTTGTCTGCTTCTCACTTTTCTGTCTTTTTTTCCTTACAGATACACTCCAATGAAGTTAAACTAAAATAAATCAAACAAATATGGCTTTTGGAACAATTTGTCAAACAACACAGCTTTTGTTTAAGTTAATTTTTTAATTGGAAGGCCATCAAAATTAAACACATTTCAATGATTAGAAAACACACAAAAAAAGCTACAAAATCGATGACCATTGGTCCTCATTGTTTGACATCAAAAAGAGATGCAAAGGACACAACTAATCTCCAATAAAAGCTAGATTACATAAATAAAAGCAAGGAACAATAGCGAGACAGTAAGCATTAATAAGTGAAAGCACATATTTAGCGCCCCAACAAATAAACGATAGCTGCTGCTGCTGCTATCTATCTAGCGTTTCCTCTGAAGGAAAGGAAGTGTGCTTCCTCCTATAGCACCTGACTCTGACAGGTCATTTATATCCCATAAACCTAAGCTGGTAATTATCTTTGGAAACACTCTTGCAAATGTTCTGAAAGCCAGCCCTATAGAAGCAGGTAGTTTATAAAGCTACAATTAAAAACAAACCAAATTCAACTTAAACAAATATATGTCAAAGCTGGCATTTTTCTAACAAGAGAGAATCAGTAGAGATCCAAAAGATTTATTAAATGTTATTTACTAGACAAATTGTATGACGCTAATTTAATAAATAAATGAAAGTTGTTGTCAGTGCCCTTACAAGGCATGAGAAGGATTTAAATTAGTATTTTATAGTGTTAAAACATTGTCTTTGACCAGGCCATTATTATATGTTTAGTTTTTTTGTTAGGTGGAGTGATCATGTGACTGAACTAGCTTTGAATGGTTTATTTCAATTTAAAATTATTTCAGCAATCTTGACAACAGAGAACCCTGCTTGTGTTATGGACTGAAAAACTAATTTTGATTAAATAATTCCATTGTATGAGATTTGATCAGTTTTTAAAGAGAAAATAAACTCTGTTCTTCTTGCTCCATGAAAAAGACAATTTTGTTATTCCACCACACCTATTTATTATCGTCAATACTTATTTCTCTATGCAATTTAACAGTGTCTGGTCCCACTGTGCCAAACCTTAAAAATGTTTTTGTTTTTCATTGGGCTGAAAGAAAGTAAAGTCTATTTCTATTTGAGCCCTTTCTCATAAATGCAAACAGACACACACAAACACAAAGTCTTGCGGTGCTGCTGAAGCGTTTAGCGGTGCCAGGGAATTAGTGTGTGTTTATTGTCCTAGCAGAGAGGGAGTCTGGGTTAGCACTTAATGCCACCATAGGAAACAAGAGGTGGATGAAACCAGCTAAATCACAAGCGCACACACTGCATGTCAGCTAGCTCTATACTATTACACTCGCATTCAGCATACTTACACTCTGTGGAGTAATCTAGCTATTTAGCAGTTGGAGGTGAACTGTCATAGTTTTGTCATTAAACTTTAATTAGCAGTAATCTCAAAGGCATCCAACTTTTCAAAATACTTTCCCAAAGTCAGGGAACAGCTAGAAACAAGAGAGAATTTTGCAGTAAAATTCATATGAGAAAATTGAGAAAAGAAGAGCATACATTTACTGCTGTTTGAGGAGTTCTGGTGTGGATTTAGCTTGAATTGTTCAAATCCAGCAATAAAAATGAACACATTAAACATATAAGTAAAAAGTACAGTAAATGACCATATGTTATTTTAATGCTATATTTAAAAATGTAAAATATAATAATAATAATAATAATAATGGTTTATAGTGTTTAACATAACAAAACAGTCAATTGAACAAAAAACTTTTGTCCAGATAACTCCAAAAATATCATGAACAAAACAAGTTTACAAAATTGTTGAAAAAACAAAGTACTTTTAAAATAGAAAATGGCATGAGAGAGGAACAGAAAATAAAACCAGCATAAGTAAAGTGGAGATCAAATACTCTATGATCAATATACTCTATTCCTCCTTTACATTTATTTCAATACAGTTTCTCCATCTTTCTGCCAACCAAAAACAAACATATTTTTATACAACAAAAAAACCCACACAGACTCTAGAAATTTCTGAGGGCTGAGCGTGACCCACCCTGCCGCTTTGGGACCAGGGGCAGAGGTTCTGTTGTGCCCCCGAGCCCGTCAACCTCTCTGGGGAAGCATTTACATTCCTGGCCCTCCCATCCACCGGACGAGCCCAGCCCAGCACCCGTACACACTGCTAGAGGTGAACCCGACCACATCCGTGCATAACAGAAGCTAATATCACTATATTCATAAACAACGCTCAGGAAACATGAGGATCACAGGAGCCCTGCGGAACCCTGGTGTGTCCCCGAATGACTAGTTCAATAGAGTGTTTGCTTGTTTTTCTATTACCTAGAATCTTTTAAAGGATTGTGATGCATAAATCACATAACTACAAAGGTTATTGCTCAAATAATCACAGGGTTTTGAGCTGACATTTTCTCTGTTGCCACAAAGATTCAATACTTTAATTAGAAATAAGAAATCTTATACCTTTACTTTAAACAATTGTTCAAAGCTGAATGACAACTCCACATAAATCTAATAAATAGCAAACTCAACTTTTTTTTAATTTCCCTATTTGTAGCAGTGTTTCGTGTTTATCTAAGATTAATATTGTTCAACATAACATTTTATGTTACATAACAGCAGTTCTACGGCTGAAACAATTGTATGGCTTTTTTTTTTTAAATAAACCAAATGCTACTACAAGAAGAGGTTTTTTTTTTATAGCAATACATATTAAGGAGTTGGCTGTAAATACCCACAACGATCATATTTCATAAAAGACAAGACATCTTGTTCAAAGGAAAAACTACATTTAGTAATTTAAAAAACACAGAAAAAGAATAAATGTTTTGTACTAATAAATGTTTTACACTAAATAAAAACAAAAATTGTTAAAAAAAATCATTCTTATTCATCGTTTGGGCAAAAAATCTAAAACTTAAAACATTTCACCCGTAAAAAAAAATACAAAATATCTGGTAAACTAGTTATAAAGAATGGATATGTAGAAAAAAGAATCAAATACATTCATCAATCAAATAAAATCGGATATTTTAACTGATCCTAAAAACAGCATCTTGAATATTTTACAGTTGTTTAACCTCTTAACGTAAAGAAAAAACACATTTTTTACATCTTCATCAAAGAGAATTACCTCAAGACATCTGACCATAATAGAACATCTCTGGAAAGGTGTTTTGGTAGGAATTGCTGAATGTTTAACCATAAAGACAGAAAGGTGGAGAAAGACCCAATTAAGTGGAACTGTAAGCACCATGGCACTTCCTTTAAGGAATCACCCTCTGAATCGTGCTGGATGTGGGTGAGAATTTCGTAGGCGGTGATCGAGCGTACGAACATCGCTTTTGGTGCCAGAGTACGGCGTGAAGGAGCCAATCCTTCAATTCACAATTCCATAAAGATCCACGACGACGGCCTGGCAGAGCTAATCAACACATGACACCTACGCCAACCGCGAGACCATAGACGGACCTGGTCAATGCCTGCTGCTAAGGGTGAATACACTTCAATGGTACTCTATGCTTCTACATAAATAAACAATAAACAGAGATTCTGGAGAAATTGATCGGTTTTGTGTGCTACAGACAGAGAAAGACAGAAAAAGAGGAAAGAGATTGGCAGGTGCAAGAGTGCCATCTAAAGGTGCAAGAGGTACTGCATGAGCCTTTTCTCAAGCTATCCATTTCTTTAACTACAATTATGAAGGTAGTACATAACTTATGGTTACATCACCATAATGGTATTCTTTATCTTAGCAAGGACTGTTCCCAAAATGTTCCCTGAAATGTTGCACTTTAAATGAAATAACATTGAATATTAACTATGGACCAAAAATTGTTTGGTACTTCAATGATTAATTCAAATGATTCAACAAAAACAAGGTTTTATGTCCAATTATAGATTATTTTCCTAAATGATCTTGTATTCATAATAATGAATAATTTAGCAAAATGATGTATAAAGGTTGTATTTTAAATAAAAATAGGGATCAATAAATGGCAGACAAAGTGCAATAATTATTAACAAACATTAATCAAGATAATAAACAAATAGATTTCACTAAGTTGTTATCTGAAATCAACACACTGCTAAATTTCTCCTTCCCAATGTGTGTGTTTTTTATGAATTGGTGTGCCTCATGTTGTAAAGTGCACTGGAAAGCAGAAACGGACTGGTATGGCAGTTAATAAGTAAAGACTGGTTGATCGTGCTTGTCAGAACCATCACTCTGGTATTAAACAATGGTTCACCATTTGTTACCAACACTGCTCTTTATAGAGGTAAGTAATATGATGTAAACTATAAAGCAGGGATGAAAAAAAGTTTTAGACAGTAATGTTAAAGCAAATGGACTGAATTCTTTTACAAGATAAATAAGTGTATGGGCTAAAGAGCACAGCTAAGCACTAAGAAGTGAACTCTGCTTACATCCATCTTTGTGAATCAACTCTGTTACAGACTTTCATAAATGATCTGAACATGTAACAGTGTTTCTGCAGGTTTCATAAGAGAGATGTAAGACTTGTTAATATGTTTATGAGGCTGTTGCGAATCAAATTAAAGACTTATAACATCAAAACACAAACAAAACTTTTTAGCATAATAAACCGCACACTTTTTGAAAGCCTAATAATCACTTTTATTTTTTAGAGCATTTACTAAATGTTTCACAAACTCTGGCATCCCTAACAAAGCATTGTACATAGTTGAATGCTTATGAGCATTTTCTCTGGCAATCAATTTTATAGTTTTCAACATTTAGGAAAATTTTCTCAATCTTCTACAAGCCTAACAATCATGTTTATGCTTTTGAGCATTTGTGCATGTTTTCGCAATCTCTGGCAACCCTTACACTCACATTTACATTTATGAGTCTGATGTCAATATCTGGCAACCCTAAAACTCACTTTTAAGATTGTGTGTTCACAAGTGTTTTCTTGAACTATGGTGCAGCTATACATTACTTGTGTGTTTTTGAGGTTTTCAAATGCTTTCTCAATCTCTAGCAAACATAATCATGATGTTTACATTTTTGAAAATTTATGCACATTTTCTCAGATTTTGGCAAGCCTCAAAAAAATGTAACATTATTTGTTTAATGCATAGTAACATTTTCTCAAGACTCTGGCAAAAACAAAAACCCATATCAGATAAGCTTTACATGGACATCAGAAATACAAGACCTGTGAACAAATATTTGAGACCTAAAACTGTGAATTTAAGACTTTTTTTAAGACCCAGCTAATCCAAGTCTGGTTTTTGACTGTTTCGTTCAAAGGTTCTCTTTAGGTCTTATTTAAAATGACTATTTAAACTTATTAAAACTATCTGAATGCGGGACAAGAGATGGGTAGGTGTCGCACACGTTTGGCGTTAGCACACCTGGCCAGCTGATCCTAGGTCATGTGACCCCTCCAACAGGCCCAGTCTCGGCTCCTGACTGTCTGCAGTTCACGCTCACACTCAGGACAAGCTTAGGTACCTGGTCTAGGTCAGCAGGGTGCCATCCCAGAGCTGTCAGTCAGAGAGTGGCAAGCAGCGAACACACACTACCCTCTGTCTCTACCTCTCATCTGCACACGCAGTGGGCTGTACGGGGGGGGTAAACGGTTGTGACAGGGGGCAGTGAGGTTGTGCTGAACCATCTATCATAAAGCCACGACTGAGTAACATAAGACCAGAGGCTTCCCTCTTTACACAGAGTGAGCAAGTGAGAGACAGCTAACAAACACATCTACAGGAATAAAAGAAAACTCTCTCATCGTTCATTTAGTCTCTGAGTGATAAAACCCATATGAGTGTCTTGAGACAAATGAAAGGAGGAGTTTTCTAAAAGCTGGTCAAAATAAGAGTCCATTCATTATTTTGGCTACCTGATACAAGTATACTTGTCTTAAACAGGTCAGAAAAAAATAAGTAACATGAATGTAGCGAGATCAATCGGTCTGACTGATGAACGATAAATAAAACAATGGATGTAAAGTTATTTGTGCAGTCTCGTCACTCTCGTGCTTCCAGGTTTACATCCCAAATTGAAACAGTCTGAAACAGTCAATCAATTTAATTGACTGGAGCCATAATGCTTTAACCTTCACATTGTATTTTCATACAAATAAAAACATTCTCCAGAAATTAGTTTTTGTGTGTGTGTGTGCGTGGGTGTGCGTGTGTGTGTGTGTGTGCGTGTAATATCTACTGAGTATAAAACCTTATTATATAATTTCTGGTGAATTCAGAACAGCAGTCTGTAAGATCTGAATAAAGTAAAGGAGCAAGTAAAACATTAGCAATTCAATTTTATACACTTTTTACTTTTCTGTAAAAGTCATTGCTGTTAAACATAAGGAATGGTTAAAACAAGATTAGTTTACTCGATTATTTATAGTAATATATTAGTTGATCATAAAATAGAATCGATAGCTGCAACCTTAATAACTTCTCATATTGTGTTGCGAGGAGAAACAAAAGTTTTGGAAAACATAGGGGTATATGATAATTGGCAAAATTTCCATTTTGGGGTGAACTTTCAGTATTAAATATTCAGTAATAAACAAATAAATACCTTGGAAACCAAGAAAGTGGTTGAATAAAGGCAGAATATCATTTGTCCCTCAACAAGTCCCTTTAACAATCTTCTCCTCCGGTAGAGAAAGTGTTCGCTTCTGGTCAGATTTATTTGATAGGGTTTTAATTTGTTCCTTGATTTGGATCTGGAGTGCCTCGTTTAGGTACAGTATTTTAAAAGCCTGGATAAACCAAAAGTAAAAAAGACTAATGGATCCAATGGTGCCAAGCCTCTGTGGAAGAGTGAGAAGGATGGACGAGAGACAAAGAAAGAGAGAGAGGAGAATAAATCTGCACTCTTCCATCGATCCTGATCCTTTCTGCTCTCATCTTATCTCAGGGTCTGAGGGAGCCGAGTAAGTTTAAACGATTCTGACCTTGTCTGACATAAATAGTCAGAAAACTACACAGAGCAGATAGCCCTCTCTCTCCATGAGCAAAGGGGACGAGGAAGGGAAATACATTGAGATAAGAGGAGAGGAGAGAGATAATACAGGACTTACTACATCAGCTGGAGTGTCACATACAGCCCTAAACAGCACTTTGAAGAGATTGTTCTATCAATAGGGGACCCAATCTACTGCTGGTTTAAAAAAAAATTTCAACAGCTCTTGAACGTTGCCTCTCCAACTTGAGCGTGAGATTTGCTTGTTCCTGCAATTGTTATTGAATTAGGTTATTTAACTATATGCTTTGAGTATTATTGTGATTAAATATTAGTGGTCATATTTTTATGAAAACCTTTCAGCATATAATGACTAAAGTTTGTTTTTACTTTTATTTTTTACAGACTAAACTTGTATTTTAGGAGCCTTATTGTGCTTGAAAACTCATGAAACTTTGCACAAACTTCGGATCTGTTGGCACCAGGACAGGGCAGAAGATGGAGTTGTGTGGGAACTTTAACATTTTTCGTTGAAGGTGAATTATAACATTACCAGCCCTTGAAACAAACATTTCCCCTTTCTGAAGTTTTAATTCTGCCTTTTTGAACATTTGATTTTTCCATTTATAAATACTGAATTGTTCTTCATTTCTACATATCAGGAAATAAAACCTGTTTTATTACTTTGTTTTACTAGTTTTTCAAATATGTATTTGTATGCTGTGACCCTACATTCAGTACAAATAGTAAAAATACCCAAGTTCATATAAATCAATTTTTTCAGTAGCAATCTGTACTTTTACTAAAGTATGGTTTGAGGTAAATGTATACGAGTTTGTATAACTCTTCTGGAGCTGTTGCAGACTAATAGCTTTGCAGAGTTTAGGGGAGGGCACTAGCAAGACAAAAAATATTGGAAATAAAAAAACTCCACAAAAACCTGAATCGGGATTCTAGGATTCTGTTTCCATTTCTTGCTTGCAAATGTCTCTGACAAATGTTCGCAATTAAAACACAAGGGTGCTGTGCCTCAATATTCCGAGCTCTAAATCGCTGCTTGCAACTATAATTTCACAGAATTTTCTTTTGATCGTGAAATTTCTTTAAAGGGTACCTCTTTCTGACAAATTTGGCATCCTGTTTCAGCACAATATGTTCGGAACAAAAGTTTTAAAGTAATTAATATTGGTTTAATTAACAATAATGTCATGGAGGTTATAGAAAAATGACCAGGGGAAGACTTTTTTTTTAAATAGATATCATGAGAACTCGAGATCACGGGAAAATAAACATTTGATTAAGAGAAAGCAAACGTTGCTCTGGAAGATTACAAGGAAAAAAACACGATCAAGAGAAAAACATGTTTAAGCTGAGATGAGTAGTAAAAAAAATACATTTAATCACAACAAGAAAGAAAAACTATTTGTTATGCATGGCTGCTCAGACGCTCTTTTGTCATCACAGAAGAATGCAAAACCCTAAATCACTTCTCAAATCATTTCAAGCCTTAAATAAGTTCCACCGGAAGAAGCAGCGACAAGCAGAGAGATTGAGACAGTAATGACTATTAGACTTAAAAGGCAGCGTTCTTTCATCAGGTGGCGACAGGAGCGTGCCCTCACCAATCAGAACGGCCCTGCGCCCTCATTCTCTCCAAAGAAGATGTGAATATCGCAGCGGAAGAAAAGGAGCAAAGACGGAGGCCTTTAATATTCATTCTTTTCTCTTTTCCCAGTGTAACGTCTGCACCTGACATCGCCGGAAACTGTGCAAATCTCTTCATGCATTGTCAGGCTCTCCTCTAATCATTGATGCCCTTGTGGAGCTTTGAAAAGAGCCGATAACGAAGCGAGTCAAATACAGCTCTCGCTCAATTCACAAAGTTAACAGAGTCATGGACACGTGCTGAGCAAATCATCAGCTGGTCTAAGAGTCATAGTTTCTAGAAGTTAAAGGAGAAATGCTCTATGTAATATTACAAAACCTCATGCAACACACAGAGATTTGTTAAAAAATTCAATGAACGGCTCAAAGTCTATTTGGACAAATGCTACTATGGTAGAATTCAGCTGAGGTTATTCATATGTTGTAATGTGGATTTTATAGCTTGTACAGCCTATTTTAAATTGTATATTATAAAAGAATAAGAAATCTATTAGCTGAATGTACAACAATTCTAACTGAAAAGGCTGTTTAAATGCTTTAATTTGTTTTTAGAGCCAACTGGTCAGTAGGTTTTTTTTGTTAAGATAAAAAAAATAAACATTGTTTCATAAATCTAATAGAAAGAAAATACAGTAAAATTAGATATTCTGCAAGGTAGTAGGCAATTGAGTATATTTTAAACATTTCCCTAGCCAACACAAGCTTCTGCTTTGGAAGTTGTTAGGTTTCTCACACGGTGAAGTCTACATAAAGCTGATCAACAAAGATGTCTATTTTAATCTCTCTATGGACTCTAAAACTATAGGCAGTGTCTGAGTAACACATGGGTTTCTGAAGAGGGAAATAATTGAATATCAATGTACCAGAAAGTGGCAAATGTAATTAGTTTGGCTAACTGCAATTGTTTTACCAATTTATAAGACACTGGGACATGAAGAAATAGTTCCCTATTTTTCTTCTATTTAACATTCATTTCTATTTTTTTTTTCAACTTTAACTTGCAACCTCTTCCGTCTTCTTATGGGTAAATATCTTAGATTAACTACGCCTGTTTAAAAAAAAAAAATAATAATATATATATATATATATATATATATATATATATATATATATATATATATATATATATATATATATATATATATTAAACACAAAATTGTTCAATATTACTGCAAGATAGTTGTTTTTGCAAATGGTTGCTCAATGAAAAAGCTAATAATAGCTGAGTATTGTTTCCCTTATGGATGATAAACTAGTAAAGGACATTTGGTTTCAGGCTCTACTGTCAGAGCTCTTCTTGAAGAACACGTCTCTGACTCCTTTCTAGGGTCAACTTAAACACTAGTTCTGTAGAAACTCTTATGACCAATCATTAGGAATTCAAATGCGTTTTGATATCACCTTGAATCATTGATCCCATGGAGGCTTTGTGATTGTGAATTGGACAAATAAAAAAGCAGGTATGCACCGACACAAACTACATTTCCTGAGCAAAATGGTTAAATAAAATCCCTAATTGCAATATGGTCTAAAAGCTAACATTTGAGTAGATTTTTTTTTCTTTGTGCCTGCTTTACAAGAAAAGAAATGCTAAAACCCACACACACTATACACAAATGTCTAATATGGCAAACTACTAATCTATTTGACTCAAACATTCATGTAATTTAACAGATTTACATGAAACATCAAGACATTGCTGACATCGCCAGATGTGAAGTAGCTCAAGGCACATGAGTGTCAGAACGGACAGTTATTAATGATGAGCTGGTTAAGAGGACACAGCAGAGTTCTTGAGGATAAATCCGTTTGTGCTGCTTCGCTTAGTATCTGTACATTTCCAGAGGACTCATCTTAATCTTGTTCTCTCTCTGCATAGAGCAGAGAGACTTTATCGGCCTGTGTGATCACTAGTAATTTCAGTGTACAGATGCAATCGCTCGCTCTCTACCTCCCATTACCTTCTTCCCTCAGGACGGAACAACAATGCACCAGAACACAATAGACAAACAAGAGCCTGTTGACTGAAAGAAAACCTAACGCCACAGAAATAACAGGAACATCGATCCGTTTTTAGACAAAAATATTTTCTATAAAATCTTAAGTTTTTTATACAAAAACACATTTTCAATTTGTAAAATGATTGGACGCTATATGAACTAGGGAATAAAAACACATACAAAGATAGACCCTGTCCAAATTGATGAGCGGCTACAAAGAGACAGCCTTACATGAGTGCTTTCCTTAAGAGACCAGCTCTAATCAAATCATCATTCAAACAAGGCAGAAAAGTTTGACTTAAGTGTATAAAAGCAGAGTAAAATATGAAATTAAAATTAGTACAATTTAAACAAATGAAAGACTAAACAAGAAGACTTAAATTTGCATAATTCAAATGCAAGTGGAGAAAAGAAGACAGGTTAGGCTAAATGGGAGAACTAAACATGGTCTTATATTGCCTACTTGTGGTTGAAGGTGTTACTGCGGAAATGAATGTTTCATGGCTGAATTGCAGCAGATGAGGCAAGGAGTTTGGTTTGTTTAAGAGATTTATGAAGACATGAAGGGTTTCTGGAGCTTTCGTAAAGTAAAATTTAAGGCTTTTTAAGACCTTTTGTTAAGAATTTAACTTAAAACCTATATTAGAACATCAAAACACATACAAAACATAATAAATAACATGCTTCAAACACATTGTTTCAAATCCTAAAAATCACATTTATGAAGGTTTTCGAAAACTCTGGCAACCCTAGCCATCAATTATACATATTTTACTTGAATGAATATCTGGCAACCTTAATCACTTTCAAGATTTTGAGCATTTATGAGTGTACAAGCATTTTTTTCAAACTCTGGCAACCTTAACCATCACTTGATGAACTTGATGATTTTTAGTGTATACAAGCTTTTCTCAAACAATAGCACCACTAAACATCACTTTTGTGTTTTTGACGATATACAAAAGTAGGCTAGTTCTGCTTGTTTGGTGAACAGCAAGTCCGTTGAGGATTTAAGGCTTAAATGAAAGTCTTTGTTGACAATATGATAGATGGTAGGAAGACAGATAACCGTTCAAAAGCACAGGAAAGCACTAGAGTGAGTCAGGTTCTCTAAGCTCTTTCTGGCCAATCGGTGAGCTCTGTGATTTACCAAATCAGAAATCAACACGATGTCATGTAACCCCTTTGCTTTCCAATAAGAAAAAAAACACCATTTCTGAACTACATGCTTTATGGAATTTCACCTCAATAGTATCTGCACCGGGTAAAAATTGCAGTGGGAAAGCCTCCTAAAGCACACAGAGTCGAGTCGTTATATCCTATTTGCAGCCTATTTTTATTCGTTTTTGCAGCTTTAATTAGTTATTAAAGAACAGAGCTGACTAAAATCACAAAAAACCCAATTGTGTTCATAACACCCAAACTCACAGAGGGGCTCCATAACCTGTGTGGTTTGGGGGAAAAAAAACTTTAAAGAACAATATCCTGTGTGTTTAATATTTTGCCTGCTTTGCACACATGTCGATTAGTGTCATGAGTCTGTTTGCTGCCTTTGACTGATCTATGAGGAAGAAATGGGAGATGGGGTGAAAAGGGAGGGAGAGAAGATGGAAATTGAGGAAACGAGACCCTGACTCGTTCTGCTGGCGCAGGGACATCCAGCTGAGCGCTGGCTCCAAGCCCAGGCCGACCCTCTGCCCTGGCTACACACACACTCACCTGGGATGCCTGCCATCCGGGCCAGACCTCCGCCAGTTTCTCTCACACACACACGGCTAAATGGCTACAGCCTGTCGACTTCCTGTTTCACACATACACTGACACCTGAAAACGCACCTCACAGCCAGAAAGCTTCCTGTCTGACCCAAAACAACCCCTCCACCACCCACTGGCACGGCCTCCGAAGAGTGAGACCTGAGCCGGATGGAGAGAGAATGAAGGAGCGTAGCACTGGCAGATCATGGAATCTGCATGTTCCAGAGTATAAACTGTGCATTGGCGCAAGAGGAGAGGGAATACAAGAGAGACCGAGAAAGAGCTGACGGAGCAGACGAGCCCTTACTTTGATAAAAGGGTGGAATCAAATTATGTGGATTTTATTATAGAACAAAATTATCACTCTGGACTTCATTTATGAAATCTGTGAATTTTTAAATGGCCGATTAGCATTTCAAACTGAATCAAATCGGCCAATTCCAAAAATGCTTTTTAAAGTAAATGTAAACAAGATTTTTTTTTTACCTGAAATAAACCATTTCACTTTTTTTTTTCTTGGTCGGTTCAAAATATAACTGAAACCAAACTGAAACTAAAATTGAATTTACATTTTTCTACTTTTTTTTTTTACATTTATTCATAAAATAACTATTTTTAACAAAATAAGCATTTATATCAGATTAAATTTGTTTCCTGTCACCAGAATGGAATGGGAGATCTGTTAGAGTCATCCAGAACAAACCAACACACAATACATATCAAAAGTACATGTTTCTGACCCTTTTGGTTCACCATAAACAGATTGAGAGCCTTAATTGTGTTGCTCATGTGCTCAAGTACTTAATAGTTTTAAATGTATCTCAACGTTTTATTCTTTATACATAAATGCAAAATTCTGGAAATTCAGTCAAAAAATGCAGATTCTGAATGTAATCGTCTTAGATCTGTCTTGGAACATTTTAAAGAGATAATGATTAGCCAACAATGATTATAAAATGAACAAAACATATACTTTTTCCAGATGTATCATTAATTATAATAAACAACAAAACGCATTACACTTAAATATAAAGTTACTTTGTAAGTACATAAGACTTCATGATTAAAATGTAAAAATGTTCTGAATTGCTTGATTTAAAACTCATTTTGCACCTTTTCACTCTGAAATTTAATGCAATTAACTAACAGCTAAAGGTGGGCAATAACAAAAAAAAACATGCAAAAAATATACAAAAACAATATTTATATTTCCCATTCAAAGGCAGTTTATTTACACTTATCCTTTTTGATCAAATTAACAATTTTGTAACTACTGATTAATTATTGTTAAAAGAAATAAATATTTAATATTATTCAGTAACTATGAAATATATATATATATATATATATTTTTTTTTTTTTACATAATATGTTTTGTTAGTATTATTTAGTAAAAACAGATTTATTGTTCAAATGAAATAACTTGCAACAAAATTTTTAGGAACTATTTGTTGGTAACTTAAGTTGGATTACCCTTCTGGGTGAATATTTAAACATAAGTCACTAAGAAATTAAATGAATAAATCCTAATAATTGTATTATTATTACTATTATAATTATTAAAAGTGACTATTGTAATACAAATGAATAGAAAACACCAGTTGTAAAGTAATATTTTACTTATGCAAAATGTTTAATTTTGTAAATAAATCAAGCACTAATGGCTTAATTATTGTATTAACATAAGAGCGATCTAATAAGTGGGCATGTTACATAAAAAAAACGGCAACAACAACAAAAACCCCATCTGATGTTCTGCTCGTCATTAACCTCACAGAGTAATCTGGCACTGTTTCATGAGTTTTGCACCAGAGTTTGAGATCACATACCTTCCTGAAGGGAGACGAGAGGAGGGAAGTATTCGGGGATGTAGTCTCTCCTCTCTCCCCTTAGTGCATCACGGGCGTCCGTATCGAACCCAGCAGCAGGAAACTGAAGCACGCTGCTCTTGCTCAGGGGAAACTGAGGCATGCTCTGGGGGTACCCTATGGGCTCCAGATTATTCACATAGTCCTCCAGCTCAGAAATGCTGACCCCCAGCAGCCCAAATGTCTGGTCCACATCGCTCAGAACGGGGTCAGTGCGCCCATCTAGAACAGAAGAGAAAACTAGAGGGATTATGCTATGTACTAAACTGAGTTTGAGAATATGCTGCTCAAAAATATAAACATTCCAATGTAAAACCTCAATCAATCTGACCGATTTTCTTTTCCAAAACAGCTCTTTTCATCATTTTACATTGACCCTTCAACAAATTGCTGGGATCCTCACACTTACTCAGCTTTCCATGAATAATCAAGGACTGCATTGTTTATTAAAAGTAGAGAAGTCCATGTGTACAATCTAAACAGCTACAACAAGTAAACAACTGAATACCAACTGAATATGAGTAAACAAAAAAAATGAAGAACTACTATATATATTTACTGATTATATTGATTGTATAATTGATTGATTGTTTCAATTTCTGAAACAATCAAGTGTCATGTTTGTTTTTGTTCTCCTGGAAAAGTTCAGCTATACAATCATGAAATTAAAAAAATAAAAAACATTGGATTCACAAAAGTGTGCCGATTTCACAGCGTATACCCTTTAAAAGACATGAATGTTGTTTAAGGCTGAATCAAAAAGAGATTTTGCATGTTCTGACAGTTTTTAAGAAGATTTTTATTTGTCAAGCCATGTTAATTCTAACCCGTCAGCCTTTTCAAATGTTAGGCATGCAGAGCTTTATTTTTTTTTGTAGGGACTTTATTGTATTTAATTGGTAATTAATTTATGTTTGTTTTGTTTCTGGATTCTGGTACTTTTTTGGAACCTACTATAATGCTTTTTTTAAATAATCTATTATACAAATAGTAATATTAACAACAACTGTATAATCGCCATAATTGTTTAATAATATAGTTTTTCTGTAATCACAGAAAGTAAAAATATTTGTTCAACCTGAACTAGTCTAGTTAACTCAGAGAAAACAACAACAACAACAACAATAACAACAGCAATGTAAAGTTTTTTACTAAACACAACTTTGTGAAAACTTTGTAACAACTTTTAGAAAGAGCTTTTAACAACATGCTAATTAACTGAATAAATGTACTTGAATGCACAGAAGTTTTGACAGCAGGCATTATTCACATGATCTTCACACATAAACACTGGGATGCTAAGACATCATCATCACCATGGCAACAAGTGGCATACCCAGACTCAGCATCCTTACTCGCACTCGTGGGGAAGTTCACCAAATATTTAAAACTCTGTTGAATAGAATTTCAGATTTCAAGTCATAAAACCAACAGCTGAAGTCTGTTAGCTAGGACAAACAGCTGATTGGCCTATAATATACAATGAAATAATATAGTTCAGTCAAACAAAGACTAAGACATTTGAAAGCAAACGAAACTTTCTTCGGAGGAAATGTCTCGATAAACAAACTGTCAAAATATACTTAAAGAAAAGCAATAAGTAAAGCAGAAATGACAACTGGGGTCGTTAGTTAGCATAGCATGCTAACAACAATTCTAGTGGGCGGGGCTTCGTAGCATACACACTGTACATACTGTAAAGCACACAACCTAGAGCACAGTGCCTCCATGTAGAAGAAAATGAATATTGCAAAAAGTACTCACAGAGCTCGGAGTATCTGTGGCAGCTGCGCGCGAGCTGTTGCAAGTATCTCTCCAGCACATCTGAGAGAAGATCGCAAGCGCTCAGCTGTACAGCGTCCCAGCCAACCGCCTGGCACATCTGCGCAACCGACACCCGGAGCACTGATCGCGCGAAGCTCTCACACATCTCTCAGCCCGCTCATAGGCCACAGTGCCAGCCAAAAACCCAGTTTTTAGCTCATTCAACTGAGCATGAATATTGGCGCTTCCACAGGAGTCGCCATCTTGACTTCCCGAGTTGTACCATGCCGAGCGATCAAACGCGCCTGCGCAGATGGGGAACTCTCAACGATTCTGCTAGCTCGATTACACCGCCTGATCAAAGTGCAATCGTCAGACGCCAGTGCAGGCGGGAACAGAGAACGTTTGCTTGTCCAAGTTTCAGTTGTCTTTTAGTTCAAGTGGAAGTTTTAGTTCATTTACGTTTTAAAGGAAATATAAGATTGAATGTGTTAAAAAACTATAGTTAGACTTTTTAAAGAGGGTGGTCTTAATGCGCAAGATTTGAAACCATTATTATTATTTTTTAAGATAAATTGAATCCATAAAACATGTTGCCCTGGTTCTGCCTCATATACTGTATTGTCTCACTTACGCAGTCTCAAGTGGTAAGGCGATGAATTGCAGTTTGGTCACTTACTATATTGTAAGAGGGAAAGCTGCTGGAGGATGCCCCTCGGGTTTTTCACTTCTTGACTTGAACTATGATTATGGTTCAGAATGTTTGAGGAGGTCTCTGACTGTTCTGATATTTTCAATGAAAATGTTATCGTACTCCTCATTTTGCGTCATCAGATTAATTGTGTACGAAGTATGTCACTTGTATGATTTTATACAGATGTAATTTGGAACATGCTAGGGTTTCCATTTAGGTTGTTTTGGTGTCGGTCATTTAAATATTTGTGCACAATAAAGAATATCTAATACACATTTTTGGTATTAAGAATCTTGTTAAATGATTTATCATTGTTTTTAGGTATAACACACTACACATTTTGCTCTTTTATATGGCATTGTAATAAAATGCAAACTTTAAAAGTTAAATGTTACTTTAAAGGTGCAGAATGTAATCTTTGGGATTCAATGTTGAAGTTTGAAATCCCCCAAAACACAATCAGTTCTGATTTACTGATTGTTTTTTCTGATTTCTGATTTACTGATTGTTTTGGTACACATCATTACCAAGTTCTTATGGACTGTTTTAGATTCCTTAACATACTGCTAGATGTTTTTTTTCCCCAAATACAATTTTTGTTTATATTTGCTATCACATGGCTGATTACATCAAATTTTCAATGCGCAAAAGCAGCTTATTGATCTATCCTGAACCAACACATTACTGTACAATCAAAGTTATGGTAACATTTGGACTGACTCTTGGGTTGTTGTACTTGAAAAACAAAAATAAATTAAGTAAGACAAGTCTTGGACAAAGCAAAAAGCTTTCAAAATCTACTTTGCAAACAAAACAAAAAATTGCAACAAAAAAGCTTTTTACATTTGATTTGATGTAGGGGAAGTAAAAAGAAATCTGCACAGAATCCTCAGACCCTTCCCATAAACAACTTCACTAAAATATACAGTTAAAATGAATGCAGCTGTTTTTAACAAATAAAGCCCGATGTTTTTTTTATATAGAATGCTTTAATTGATACAACATCAGTAACAAATCATACATTATCACACATTAACACAACAGAAGATGACAGCTATAGCTCCTATTGGAGCTCCTACTCCTATTGTTCTCAAAAGAGCTCCCATCTTACCCCTAGAGATTGACACAGATGACTCATGAAATGTCTTGAGGAATAACCCCATGCATCTCTGGTCTGGCGGAGGAGATGTGCTTCAGTTCTCAGATGATAAGCATCAGGATCTGAGCTCCAGTGGCAGCTGATTCAATAATACATGAGTGACCCATATGGTCAAACTTTCTCCTCATCCATTACTTTAATAGATCAGCCCCTCTTCTGCAATCAGTGACCCCCAAATTCACCCCTCCAAGTATCCAGACACCCAACACCACAGGCAGATCCCTTCATCTGATACTGTGCTCTCTGCTTGAGCTTGAATTTCACTTGGATAACAAGCAGGCTAAACTTGTTTTGATTGGCAATTATGAGAGAGAACAATAAGGATGCCGGTAAGTCAATTGGGTTTATCGGGAATCAGTTCTGAGTAACCGGATACGGTTTGAAGCAGGATCAGTAAACGCCAGAGAGGGTTTATTGGCAGGATTGAGCCGGTGTGTTTTGCCAGACGTCTTCTTCTCTTCAAATGCTCCTAGCGTGTGTATTGATAACCTCTGAGCATGGTCAGACCGGGGCTTCAAAGACAGGTTCACGAGTCTCGATTGCAATGGAAAACAACCATCCGTCTGGAGTCATATCTTGTTATTATTGTTAAAGGGGATATCAATAATTGCATCTATATACCATTGTGTTGAAAACAATAGCAGTCTAACTAGACGACCTGATCAATTACTGCTTTGGTACAAATCATGTCAAATGGCAAATAACATACCAGTGGCTCCAGTAGAGTCAGATAAACTAACATACCCAATAATCATGATTACACCTTCACATGTGTGTTTGAATAATTAACTGAAAGGGTCATGATCAAAATAATAAATGAGGTATATCATTTTGTGAAGAAACCGGGTCATTCCAGTAGCTCTTATTGAAGTATGAAGCCAGCGCATGTGCATGCAATTCTTTCTGAGAACCTTAGAAAGATGAGTTGTGTCAGACATTGTTCAGATGAATGTAGTGATGTACTTGAAATGTTAATTGGAGAGGAGAACGCATAAATAAGTGCAGAAAATGATAGGAAGCTCAGTTAAAGTGTTCTCCAACGCTTTACAATGGGAAGTTAAACAAGAGAGATGTGGAAAAAAGACTACTATTCCAATGGATAGAACAAAAGCCATAATGGCAAAAATTCATGCAATGAGCAGTTCCAGAGAGCTCAGAGATGGTTTGAAGATTTGAGAAAATGAGAAGAAAATTAGGGAGGAGCTAACCAATCAAGAGAACACAGCAAAGTTCCACTGTTAACAAGACATGTGCTGAATAAGCTACTATTCATCCAAATAACATATCAACTGACTCAAAAAATGTAGAAACATCTTGTAACATTGTTCTTTTGAGGTCTAAGCGCTGCAGTTTATTAGACAAATCCTAAACACTGAAATTAAGTCACAGTGCACTCTGAAGCTCATGAAACATGATGGTGAAACATCTATTGCTATGGCCTCTGGCGTATTTCTTGTAAACTGGGCTCATGTGTCAATTTTCTTAGATCAAATATTTCAAGGTTATAATCCCTTTTCCTGAAGAGGAAATTAGTTTTACTATTTCACATTTTAACAAAACAGGCTCACCAAGATGATTAATTAAGATAGATATAGTGGGTGAACCTGGAAACATAGATTTATTTGCATTTGTGTACCACAGAGCTTCCTGCTTGGATGTTTTTGATGAGGACTAAGTTGCGGGTTAGTGGAAACCACCTCAGAACATTTACCATACCATATGTTTGAAAATATGTATATATTATGAATAGAAAATAATAACCCATGTTCAAGAGTCCTGTCGCTTAATTTAAGGTTGTTTCGCACATTAACCAGGCAAAGCAAAACAGTTTCACAAGTCTGATCAGAAAATATGGAGGCCTCTGGCAAAAATATCATGGAACATATTTGTAGTCCTGTTGCAATATACCAGAGGTGCTTTCCACAGTGACCGTATTACATATGTGTAATACATTAATGTGCATTGAAATAATTCTTATTGTTTAACCAGTACTTTAAAAGTATATATTTATAAATTAAAAGGTAACCCATTTAGAGTAGTTTTTAACACTAGCATAGATAGAAGTATGCATGCTCTCCACAATGAAACCTCAACATAATTTAAATTTCATGCTTACTACTATATTACACAAGCACTTTCAAATTGAAAAATACACTTGAAAACATAACCATCCATCTACTTTATGTTTGCTGAAGAAGCATATTTTAGGTGGTTTAAAAAAAGATCACTACAAACAGATTCAAATGGGTGTTTCTCTGTAAGAGTTTTATTTTCGCAGATATTTTACAAACAGAAGCACAGACATCGATCAGGTCTACTGGAGGTGACAACTGGAGAGCAGGAGCGCCAGAACCACATCGAAAGAGGACAGGGTTCTCCTTTATCTGTGAAGAGAAAAGATGCAAGGATCATGAACAACCACATGAGAAGCTTTGAGGAGTCATTGACTTGCTTTTTTTAGCTGGACTGAATTGGATAAATTAATCTCTACAGAGCTGTGGAGCTGTACTTGTGTGACAGCTGTATCCCAATTTGATAATTGCTCACTTATAAAAAAAAAAAAAAGGCTAAAAATGCTGAACGTTTTGACCCCTTAATAATCAAAGCTATTTTCTCGATTTTTTTCAGCATAAATTGCTACACACGACATTTAAAACCGAGAAACCCTATACTTTTTATTAGAGGGAGATGCCAGCTCAGCTTTTCATGGCCTCCCATGGCAGTGATTTGCTTTCCACTCAGCTACACTTTCTCCTGCACTGAACAAGCTTAATGACAGCATGAAGCACTGTCAGCCATTACACAATAAAAATCTGATTCTTAAGATGGACTTAGAGTAGAAAAACAGTTGTACTTCCAAGCGTTGAACAATAATGTGCAAAAGAGTGGATACAAATAAAAAAGGAGCAACCCAGACAATCCGAATCACCATGATGATATTAGTTTAAGTTGCTTCATCATCAATTCAGTATCAATGAGACTTTAAACCTTTTTCAAGTAGGTCCACTTGCCTTTTCATTAGTAATAGAGCTTAACACTGTCTAGTTGATAACTAAACTAAAGTCAGGGAATAAAAATAGTTAAATAAATAAAAACAATAGAACTAGTTGATTTATTTGATTTCAGGCAACCTTATTTTTGCTAGGATTTTTTATGACCAGACAAATTTAAAAGTAGCATCAAAGCAAGATTGTGGTTCTGTGGTTTCTCTTTCACATTAAAAAAATGCATATACAAAGGCTGCACTTAATACAAGAAATTCACTGAATTGTTCTAGCATGATTTTTTTTTTATTACTGATTTACAGTTCAAATAGACGCAAAAACCAAAAGATTAGAATAATCTTTCGGACAATGAAATAAGTATTCCACGATAAATAACTAGTCACTCAGCAGAGGTTTTATTCTGAGAAAATTCCAAACAACAGCAATGAAAAATGACCAATTGTAGAATAAATGCACTAGACTGAAGTGTTTAAATAGAACATTTCTGTTCACAAGGCTCAAGAAGAGACATCACCATGTTTTAAATCCTCCTTGAGATCCTCACAGTTGGATGACATTTATGTTACGGAATCTTGCCAAAGATACTACTAGGAGTGCAACCTTATGAAACGCCTACAAAAAAAGCTGCTGAACCTCGTATGCCCGATGTAAACTTTGAGCTTCAAGAATTAAAGGGTGCTAAACTAAAAATGTTCACTAATCCCCCTACCACAACACTCCACCACATGCAGGAAAGAGAAAAACTAACATCTATTAACTACAAAAGCTCTCTATAAAGCACACATCTCTGAGTGCTTTACCTCAGTCATGCCTCAGTTCCTGCGAATGCATGCACATGGTTAGTGAGAGGAAATGGTCAAAAAAGGTTAATAACAAATTATGTTTACAGGGGGAAAAAAAAGTTGAGACATGATCCATGAAATGGGTGGACTGTTTAAACTAAAGAAATTACATGAATGCAGAAAAGGGGGTTCTCAAACTCATTCCTGGGCGCCCACAGCCCCTTGTTGGTTTTTGTTCAGACCCCATTTAAGAGACACACCAGTAGCTTCAAATAAGCCAAGAGGAGCTTAATTAGTAGAACAAGGTGTCCTGCATGAAGGTTGAAGTGCAGTGCAGGCCAGCCCTCCAAGAATCAATTTTGAGACCCCTGATGCAGAACACTAAAAGATTCATGAAAACAAAGAATGGTCAGATAACTTACAGTGCAGCAGCTCCAGAAATGATTTCGATGAGTTCCTTGGTGATGACGGCCTGGCGGGTTCGGTTGAAGGTCAATGTCAGCTTGTCGATCATCTCAGCTGAAAGGAGGGAGACAAAATGGATTCATAAGATGCACACACAAACAAACAAAAACTTGTCAAAAGGAGTTTATAGTAAAGGGGTAAATGTCCATTGACTAACAGGCGTTCTTGCTGGCACTGTCCATGGCGGTCATCCTGGCGCTCTGCTCGCTGGTGGTGGACTCCTTCATTCCAAAGTAGATGATGTTGACCAGAGCAAACTCCTGGTAGTTCCTCAGAACATCAGCGTCAATGTCATCATAGATGCCCATGCTCTCTGAAAACAAAACCTAGGCAGATGAGTGATCGTGTCCTAGTCTTGGTTTTCGTCAACACACAGAAAAATATACCACTACATTAATAATTGAACTTATTTACTTTATTGAAGTTCCTTACATGTACTATAAAGATAATGTACTGCACTTTTTAATTATTTTGGTTAAGCCATATAACTATATTATAGATAGCATTACAAACAAGTTGTGAACGTATGCAGATGTCTGAAGTTGATGGTAGATATTCTCGATCATACACCTCCATGTTGTTTCTGGGCGAAACAAAAACAAACGTGACACTCGCTACTACCGGAAATTTATCTACCAGAAAAGTTTACCCAATTACACCACCGCTTTAGAACTTGTAGATTCTCCAACTTTTCCTTACTAAACTCAGACGTTTTGTTAGCATTCCATTGGCATGACTTCTGAGGCTAAGACTAGCCCTGGCATTACCCAAGTTCAAGGTGCAACTGTTAAACGTTACAAGTGTTAAAAGTTTAAAAGTGTAGATGCAATACTTCATCATTGACATTGTGTTGCTAAACCAAACATGACAATTTATTTAAAACATTTACCAATATTGATGGTTTTAGTACAATAATAATTACTGAATTAAAGGAGATCAAAACAACTAAAACAAACAAACAGATTTTATCACTGGCATCTTTTACGCAGTTTTAGAACACCCAGCAATAAATGAGAGCGATTACTGTGTCAACACACCTGAGCCAGCAACTGTGTCCATGGAAAAGAGAGGCTTCTCATCAGTCTTGTATGAAATCACAGACCTGCATAAAAAAAAGACACCAATTATCACAACAAAGAAAAAAATTTGTACCAACTCCAAGTGTCTGTGTACGCCAAACCTGAATCTGTTGTAGACGACGGAACCCTGGTCAAACTCATAGCCTGAGTTGAGCAGCTCGGTGGCAATGATTGAAGCGTCAGTGAAAGTGGGTGGCTTGCGGCCGACCTCCTTACAGTTCATCAGGATGTGTTTGCCATGAGTCCTGAAGGAACGTGCAAAAAGTTTAAATCATTGAACAGCAATGGTGAGGAATTTATTAAGCATGTTTGTGTGTCAAGCAGAACTAACAGAGACATATTTACCTGTAGAGGAGACCCCTGAGTTTATCGCCGATGTTGACGATCATGACCTCTTTGCCAGTACTAGTGAGTTTGGCGATCTCAGCCTTCATGGCTTTGGCCACGCTGCTGTGGATGGCACCGCAGAGCCCACGGTCAGAGGAGACACCGATGAGGAGATGTTTGTTCTTATCCTCGGGAGCTTTGATCTCAGCCTTCTCATATAGAGCTAGAAAAAACAAATACCGAAGATTACATAGACTTCTGGAAGTGTAATATTTTTGATTACAGACAGATGTTTTATAGAGCCACTGCTATAAAACAGTAAACAGAAATAGAAAATAACGAAATCACATAAAGCTGTTGATTATTTCACCATATATGTTTCGCTATATGCTACAATCTCTTATAATTGGTTGCTATCTTGTTTTAAAAATCCATTGTTCTGAATGAATGAGTTCCCAAGCACACAAACTAAAGCTTTGAAGAACTTACGCCACAGATATGTTCCATTTAAAGGCTTAAAAGGACATGCAAAAGATAAACTTCCCTTGTTTTATTGCAGGAAAGTAAGCAATTGGAGATACTGGTTTTCCTATGCGAATCAAAATGTTTCTACTGCACTGAAAATGTGTTTTATAGTACCCTCCTGCATTTATGAAACACAATCACAAACTCAAACACAAAACGTTATAAAAATATGAACAATCAGATGTTTTTTCTTTTAGTGTTATAATCGGTCTTTAAGCGCGAAAAGTATTGTCACGTTTGAACGTACCCGTATTTAGGAAGTTCAATGAATATGTTTGATATTAGAATTTCCCTGGCAACTCTAAATACAAGACACATGCATACCCATGGCTCCTGTGCCATAAACACGAGCAGGCTTCAGGGACCGCTCAGCTCTCGAGTACTTGGCTGCTGCCACCATCTTCATGGACTTTGTGATCTTTTGGATGTTCTTGATGGACTTCAACCGGATGGTGACTGGCAAGAAAAAACAGGACCAGAAAAAAAACAAATGAAGGGCAATTGACAAAACACTCTCTGTTCAAATATATTTAATAACAATTTAACCATAAATTTGATTTTTCCCACATTGGTCTAAAAATCCCAAATGTCAACATTGAAAAATGTTGAACAATATCAACAAATACAGAACTAGAACTAAACCAAGCGTAGCGTCTAAAATGCATCTGCATCTTTGTACATTTGGATAAATTCTCAAACATTGACTTAGAGTTTACAGACCACCGATACAATTGGCCTGGCAAGAAATACATCCCCCAGAATGTTTATCTTATTTTTCAGATATTTACAAATGCATTCATAGAAAAGAATAAACATTTTTATAGTGTAAGCTATAGTTTTATAGTGAAAGCAACATTTGACGCTTTTAACATCTTAAAACGTAAAATATTACTTCAGAGAGTGCATTAGTGAAATGTTAAATAGTTATTTTACAAAAAGTCAAATTTGACCTTTTAATTTGCAAAATAAAAGTTTACTTACTGTCCTTCAAGGTAGCCATGTTCCTGACCTGCCCACTGTAAAGAGGAAATATAGTATAAAATAAACTAATCCACAAAGATACAAAAACACATTTCAATAAATATACGTCAGTGCATTTAAGTCATCAGGTCAATGCACGGATAACATTAGAAAACCCTGCAGCAATTTATACACGTTCAACATAGAATTACATTGTTTCTACATAGAAAAAGTTAACGAAAACAACAAGCACTATCACTACTATTTCAATGTAAAAATAGCTGTAAAAATCTTGTCGCGGGCTGTCAAAGGCTTAACGTTAAGAAAACCGCGGCCTAAAGTTCAGCGCGTCCTTGCCTAATTTTGGCTGCCTTTTAATACCGACAAGCAACAATTCGACACCTTATCGTACAGATTCCAAAACAACAAACATTACGCCAAGAACATGAACCGTGTAAAATGTTAAAATCCTACCATTGTGGGAGGAACACCGCCGCGCTGGTCCTGGCGAACATGTTCACTTCAATGAAGGTCAAGCCGCCGGTCTGCGCAGGCGCAAATAACTAACCAACACTCGTTTACTTAAAATATCGCGATAGTATAAGCTCGCGCAATTCTATGACGAAACGAGAATCTTTGCGTCTCAGAGCCAGGAAGTGCGAGTGGATACACGTTCGGGAGCCATTTGTTGTTTTTCTGCTTTAATCGTAATTTTGTAAATTTGAAAATGGGGAAAGCTGACTTTTTATCGCCTAAAGCAATTTCCAACAGAATTAAAGCTAAAGGCTTACAGAAGCTACGCTGGTATTGTCAGATGTGCCAGAAACAGTGCCGAGATGAGGTAATTAACAGTTAACGTAACGTTAACTGTTGTTAATGCCTCGTGTGTTTTTAAAGCAGCCTTTATTATATACTTTAAATTTTAATGTAAAATTATTATTTGTGCTGTAACTTAGCTAACCGTATGTTAAGACACATTTGAGCAACACGGCTGGTTAACTTTACGTAAACTAACTTTAGACAGTTACGATTTAAAATGTTTTTACTTTACTTAGCTAACATAAAGTTTTTTTGCGTTATAGCGGATAACATCAAGTGGTTTAATCGCTGCGATTTTAGCAGAAACTCAAATAAGTTTGAGAGTGTTGTGGACAGTACCAAACTATCCATAATCGGTCGGTTAAAGAAATTGTGCCTCATTGATGTCAGTTGACACTTGTCAGTTTACATTTAGTGTTTATAAGTGATCTATTTTAGGGGGGAGAGAAAATATGTAGTTTGTTACAAGATCAAACTCAAGTACCTCACAATATAAGTTGTTTCAGCTGTACAATCGAACGTAGAAAGAATAGAAGAAATAAAACAAAAGGAAAGAATAGAATAAATAAAACAAAAGGAAAAATCGAAACTGTTCTTTGTAAGTGCATCACTGACATCACTTGTTATTTCCTAAAACGTGCCAATGATATTTTCATACAGATGTTTTTGGATTGTAATACTGTCATTGAGGCATCTTCAGATTTTTAGAATTACATGGGATGTTCTTGAAGCAAATGTTTTGATTTCTCAGTATAATTTGGATGTGTAATGGTTGTTTCTGTCTCTTTCAATTTCAGAATGGGTTTAAGTGTCACTGCATGTCTGAGTCCCATCAGAGACAGCTGCTTTTGGCTTCGGAGAACCCCAACCGGTTTCTCAGCTACTTCTCAGAGTATGTCCTTTTCCAGTGGTTATGTGGTCATGTTTTCTATTGGGAAAGCCAAAAAAATTACTGTTTTGGATGATACAGTATGCTGCTATTTTACAAGACTTCCATTCTGGTCGAATTTGAAGTCATGTTATGACGACATAGTGATATAAAATCAACAAGCAGCAACATAATGATCTGACTAGCCATATGATCTAGATAGTTTTGTGACATGAACTGATAATGACACATGATGACACTTCAGACTCACTTCAGAAACACAATTAGCATTTTTATCAAGTTGTTTTTGGTAGGGTGACAATCTTTTTAGCTGTGTCACACATTTTTTTAAGTTCAGTGTGCACCTAGCATTCAACAAGTTCAATAAGATGAACCTCAGGTTTCTGGTTAAACAAAATGAGTTTAAACCTTGTAGGAAATTACCAGACTGGAGTAATTTGGGTGTTGCTGCAGTTGGCTAGTTTGGTGAGGTGTTTGAGAACTGTTTCATTTGTTAAACAAGCTACTTTTGGGTTTAGTTGTGGCATGGGATGAGGAGACTGGGTTGTGCTTGGGGTGAATTTTTGGGGTGCTTCGAGAAGTAGGAGTAGGGTTAAGCATTGTTTCAGGGATACCTGAGGGACTTCCCAAGAGATAGCTAGACTCGCCCAAGAAACAATAATAATGCACACTAACTTTAACCCTAATAAAGCATTTTATATATATATATATATATATATATATATATTTTATAGGCATCAGAATGTTTTACCATTATTATTATTACCGTTATTCTTTAAAATAATTGAAAATAAAATGCATAATTTATTCAATAATCAGTGATGTAATGTGACTAAATCACTATAAACAATTACATTTATTTCATCCAGCCATCAATAGCAGGCACTGATTTTGTGTCTTGCAGGGAGTTCAAAGGTGACTTCTTAGAGCTGTTGCGAAGGCGTTTTGGTGAGCTAGTGCTTTGTTAAATAAATGTATTTAGTGTTGTGTGTATGTTTATTTACACTGATACATTGTGTTTACTCTTTCAGGAACCAAACGAGTGCACAATAACATTGTGTATAACGAGTACATCAGCCACAGGGAGCATGTTCACATGAACGCTACACAGTGGGAAACACTCACCGACTTTACCAAATGGCTTGGGAGAGAAGGCAAGCAACCCCTTCAAGAATGATCTATACTTAGATTGTTAAACTGTCGCTCACGGTTTACTAGTGCTAATTTTGTGAAAAAATTAAGTCCAATTTCCCACACAGTTGCCCGTTTCCCAGACAGTATGAGATTTGAGCAAATAATTAGCATTTATGTTTGGGGTTTTGTAACCCTTTAAATAAAGTTAATAAATCTTCGGCTATAGGGTACTGCAAAGTAGACGAGACACCCAAAGGCTGGTACGTAGAGTACATCGATCGTGACCCGGAGACTATTCGCAGACAGGAGGAACTGGAGAAGAAGAAGAAACAGGATCTGGATGATGAAGAACGCAGTGCTAAGTTCATCGAGGAACAAGTTCGGCGCGGTCAGGAAGGCAAGGAGCCTCCAGTGAGTTTGTGCCTCTCAACAGAATTGTGCTGTTTTCTCTAGAGCATCCAACCCTGAATGGCATTTAATCCCATGTATCCACAGGAAGATCCAGTGTTTACTGACCTTCAGCGAAAAAGTGAAGATGAAAAAGTCGCATTTAACCTTGACATCGCTTTAGCTGGTCCATCCAAACCTAGGTATTTAGCGGAATATAGCGCTGCTTTGAGTATATTTGTGTGATAATTACCTTAATGTTCTTCTTTAGCACAACTCTAGGTCCTAGTGCCCTCAGAGCTGCACCATCTGCCAAAAGGAAAGAGATTACTAAGAGCGGAGACTCCAGGGACAAGAAAAAGAAGTCTGCTCTGGATGAGATCATGGAGGTATGCTTGGTCACTCTTAAGATAAATTAATGTTATTCCACATCACAGTTTAACCTGGTGCATGACCCATCTTTACAATTTTTTCTTCACTAATCTTTCAGATGGAGGAGCAGAAGAAGAAAACAGTCAGATTAGATCACTGGCTTCATGAGAACATTGTTGTGAAAGTGATAACGAAGAGACTTGGTGAGAAGTACTACAAGAAGAAAGCCATCATTCGGGTAAATGAAGCACTCTGAAATTGATTAGCCTTTAAGAGACACTTTTAGTAATGGGATGACTTGCATTGGTAGGGCTTAGCTCAATAGTTCGCATTTATGTTTTAATTGGCACCTCACTCACTCAGTTACATCAGTCTAGCCTAATTTGGCGAATAGCTGTCTGCTACATAAGGCTTTGTTTAAAAGACAGATGATGGCAGAGAGACAAAGAACTGCCAAGAAGCAGAAAATAAGTTTTTTTTCTGCTCAATCAATGAGCTCAGCGATCGACCAATCAGAAATCAACAGGATGCTACGGCACTTTTTTTTTCCAATCAGAAAAAAGTATCCGTTGACTGAACTCGGCTTGCTTTTAAAACATCTTCCAAACATTGACATAAAAAAAGAACAGGCATCGGGTGCAGAACATAGTTGAAAAGCATGCTGAGTTGAGCTGTACAATCAAACACAGATCACTTGAAATGCATGTCCTGGTTGGCTGAGGAGGGAGCATTGGAAGCATTCTGGCGTTTAAAGAATAAATACTAAAATATTTAATGAGGTTAATCATTGAATTAAAAAAGTTTGGGAGGAGTTTGATCATCTAATACGGTCCTACCTACCTATAATATTCCCAGTATATAAGCCATGACCTAAGTGACAGCATGAGTGTTGTGCAAGCTATCACCACTTCATTCTTTGGGACCAGGAAGCAACTCCTCACTCTGACAGCTCGCCTTTACTATGGCTCATCAAGCACACTTTTGAGATGCTAGGCAGCTAAAAGCAAGCTATTAGGTGAAGTCAGACAACTGGTTTTAATTGCAGATTCTTCATTAAAAAGAAGCGAACAAATGTTATTAAAAATATGTAGTCAACAATGCAGGTCATGCTCAAACGAGAGATAAGGCTAAAGGAGAAACTATGTTCGGGAGCTCAGGAACAAGACTAAATAATAAATAAAGGATGAAGACTAAGTTGCAATAGCTTGACCACGGATACAGAAACAAGGACTGAATTCAATTAATTTAATCTATTCTGTAATTTATATACATTATTTTAATAAGGAAACTGTCGATTACATGCCATTCGTTGGTGGATTCTTAATGTTGTAATCAAGTTACTAACTATTTTTAATAAAGTAAGTAAGCGTTTATTTAAGTAATGATTTCCATAAAAATAGGTTGAATTTTGTGCTACTTTTTGACCCAGATATATATATATATATATATATATATATATATATATATATATATATATATATATATATATATATATATATATATATATATATATATATATATATATATAAAAATAAAGTGTGATGTTCATAGTTTGGAGAGAAGTGGGTCTAAAAGAATTTTTATTGATTGATTGACAGGAAGTGCAGGATAAATACACAGCGGTGGTGAAGATGCTGGACTCTGGGGACAAACTCAAACTTGACCAGAGCCATGTGGAGACGGTGATTCCTGCCCCAGGTGTTACACTTTCTTTTATTCAAAATAACTGCTTTTTTCACTCATCTAATGGAGTCTGATCCATTTTGTCTTTCTTTTTTTCCTCAGGAAAGCAAGTTTTGATCCTCAACGGTCAATACAGAGGCACAGAGGCTGTGCTGGAGGGAATCAATGAGCACAAATTCTCTGCCACACTCTTGCTGGAATCGGTGAGTTCTGTCCCAGCATGGACAAACCATTTCAAAGTTACGAGATCTTGTTCTGCTGGATCCATGCTGCTGGAAACGCTTGAGATTTAGAGAATGTCTGACTTTGACATTTAGGGAATTTTGAGGGAAGTTCTATTTATTTCAAAAACTGAAACTTATCTTTCACATATGTCCTATGAGTTACACTAATTAGAAAGTGAAATATTTCAAGCCATTATTTACTTAAATTTTAATGGTTATGTACTAAGGAAAAACAAATCCAGTGTATCCAAAACACTAAATATGATGAAAATTGCAGCCGTGTACACTCTTAGTCCCAATCTTGTAAACTAATTAAAACAAACTATCTGCAAAGGTTTCCTCAGCCTTTAAACGGACCTAGTCGGGATATGTAAATGCTATTATTATAATACAATTATATGATCTATTATTAACGCTTTGCAAAAAAATGGGTCTCTGAATCGTAAGGACAGTTGAAAAAACTGTAAAAAAAAAAAGACTTTGAGTGCTGGAAAATTAGCTTATTTCCAAAAGTAGTGGTGTGATCTTCTAACACTAATAAAAATATCATGAGGAAAGTATTTATTATGAAGGATTAAAACCAGCCATTCCAAAAAAAAAAAAAAAATGTTTTAATAGTCACATTCACAGTTTTTTTTAATCAAATATGTGAGTTGAGTGGATTTTTTTTCTTTCTTGTTTTAGGGTCGTCTGAAAGGAAAGACTGTGGAGGGGATTGCTTATGAGGACTTCTCAAAACTAGCTTGAATCCATCTTCACCTCCAGAGGAACTCTACTGTGTCAGAGAGCCTGATAGACTGTTTAATTACCTTATCAAATTACCTGATAAAAACCAACAGTCGATTTTCTTTATTTTGGTCACTCAGTTCATTATCAAGAACAGGTGTAGCAATAGAGTAAAATCTGTACAAATCCATAAGTCTGTGTCTTTCGTTTGTTCTTATAATATTAAACTGCTTTTTAAAAAATGGTATCTCTCAGTGGTTCTTACTGCGTATTAAATAAGATGTTTGTGCTTAATCTAGTGCACACTAGAGGGCATGAAGCTGTCGAGGCGTGGCAGGATGTAGCTGCTGTAGTGGCCATCGATGAAGCCCTTGGCACTATTGTGGATGAACCAGCAGTACACGTCTAAACCACGCTTGCGGTCTCGCCTGTAGTCCTTCTGCCAGCCCCTGATCAAATAGAAAATGACAAATAATTAGAATTTACATTACACATGCTTGTTATTGAAATCTTCAATAATATAGATATTATGTAAAAGTGGAACACTTCACAGCCAACCCTGTGACTACTTTCATATATTCTGTTCTGTCGATATCACTTTGGTAAGATAAATTTATCCTATATTTTTTCCTGTTTATAACTAGACATTTGTACAGTTAGATTGTGTAGTAAGTCTTGTCTAATCAGTCAGTGACCTAATCACACAACACTTTTGGCTTCTGTATGGAATTTTTAAGAATGAGAAAACTTGCGCTAATGCGTTAGTCAGTTATTCAACAAAACATCTGCATGTCGTCAATTTAGTTACTTTTATGATTTATATGATGATTAAATAAAATAAATACAAGCACCCTTGCCATTCTTATAGCAAATGTCACGTTTCTCTCTCAGAAAGCTGTTCCAATTGCAATTCTTTTTGTTTGCACTGGAATAACACAAAAAAAAACAAGTTAAACCTGGGATTAATTCACACAAAATTACAGGACAAAGGCAATTAAAACTATTTTTGTCCAACAGCAATAATGTGATCAGTGAATGGAACAGTGTACATTGTTTGTACCTTTTATTAAAATTCTATCTTATTTAATTACTTTTTATTTAATAATTAGTATGTTTTAACAACAGAATGTATTTATGACTGCTCAACACTTACATTTAGGTGTACATACAACAACAAACGTCTATTTTAGTTTTTCCTTTAAAATCCTACATGTCGTTCTACAGTTAAGTGTTTATGTACCTCGTGACAGCCAGTGTGTTCCCTTTGACCTCCATTATGGCCTCTTTCTTTTTGGGGTCAGCTCCTTCATGCACCCCGTAAACTTTCACCTCTGGTTCCTTTGAAAACTGACCTGATAATGAGATGATAGACAGAATTGCCAGACAAACACGCTTGCTAATCTTTACCACAAATATTTAACACTAACCAATGAGTCCATGGACTTGGGCAGAGTATAAGTTTTTGTTGTTGACGTAAAAGCCCAGGAAGTCGACCTGCACCGGATGCTTCTTCCACACCCGGTGAAGAAGCACCGTGACTGAAATCCTGCCGTCAATCAACACTGTAACCTGCTGCTCCTTCACAATCGACACCTTCATCCTTTAGAGGAGTCAAAGTCAGACAGTGATTGAAAGAAAAAATATTTACCTTACTAACATCCTATGTTTAACTTGAAATGTTAACCTAAAGTTCTATTTAAAAAAATCTATGTAATGCTTCAACCTGATATTTGCCTAAACTACATTTAAAAACCCCATCCAAGCTCTTGTATATTCATCTGAGGGCTATTCCTTTTCTTTAAAATGAACAAGCAAGTCTTAGGCCTTCTTATTCTCATACAGCAACCAACAAAGCTTTTAATACAAATAAAAATCTAAGCCTGTTTTCAATATCTGGTCTGCTAATCAGAAGATTCAATGATCTGTGCTAAGCTGTTAAAATGCTATTGCAAGAACCAGAGAATAGCAGAACAGTATCTTAATTGTAAAAAGCTGCTTAATTCTCTGGGATAAAGGGAGAAAAATGTGTATATCCCTATAAATATTAAGTAGTGTTTTATCATTTTTGAAGAAATTGTTATCGCTCTTAAGAAAGTATTTTAGCGTAGCTTAGCGTATTTCGAAGACTGATGTAACAAGACTTTTTCAAAAATATTAAAGAGTTTTAGTATTTAACAAATGTTTTTCTTTGAAAACTACGTTTTTATAGTTACATCGTGTAGCAAGACTAACAGAAAATACTTTTTTTCAAGCTAATATTGCTATGAACTCTTAATAAACAAGGACATTTGCATGATAATGTATATATATATATATAATATTAGATAAAATTATATTACTATTCTTATATTAATTATTGCTATTACTAAAGATTTAGCCATTTTTGTAAAAATACCGAATGATCCCTAAGCCTGGGTACTAGTAGGAAATGTGAGAACAACTTAAGAATAAACATCCAGCATGAAGTAAAGAAAAGTGGAAACATTTTTAACAACCCAGATGCATAAAATCCACAGCCTTTAATCCATCTCGAAATGCGTCTGAAAACAAGAAACTTACAAGAACATCCAAAAATAAACTCCAGACTTTAACTGATTTTGTGACATAAAAACTTCCCCAGATCCACCGAGTTGAAGGTGGTGTGAGTGATGAAACACTTGCTCTCCCATCTTTAACAACCACAGCTGTGGAGCCCTCGAGCATGGCACCAAGTAGTGAAGGGAAGTTCGGATCATTTTACCGACTCGGATCTTTGAGTCCCGTTCAGCAAAATGAACGAATCTTTTTTCGAGTCATTTCGTTCATTTAATTCATTTGAGTAAAAATAAAATGTTGTGTGTTTCTTCCCTAATACATTTATTATATACACAAATGCGAATCACACTACAAATAAGACAAAACAATATTTTAATTAAGCCTACCTTGGTCTTTTAGTCGGATTCAGCTCACCTCTGATCTGTCTTTAGGTTAAAGTCTCATTCGTTCCACACATTTCTTCTCTCTGATGGTAACAAGTTCAGTCCGGCCCCGGGGCCTTCTGTCACGTGACGCTCCCTAATATTAACCAACACAATATGAGCCGGAAACCTAAAAGATTCGTTCTTTCCCTGAGTCTTCCGCGCTCCTTTCGTTCTCTTGTCATTAACGTTCCTACGGAGTCACATTAAAGAGTCGTTTAAAAAGAACGAATCGTTCATGAATGACACATCACTAGCACCAAGTTTCCCAACTGCTCCCCGGACACCACAGCCATGGCTGCCCACTGCTCCAGGTGTGTGTTCACAGTGTTTTTGTTCACTGTGATGTGTGCACTGGGATGAGTTAAATGCAGGAACAGAAGTTCCAGGTATGAGTCACTCCATATCTGGCCAACTGGTCACTTTCACATATTCAGACACTTTCACATTTTTCAAGTGACCTGGCTGCAGGCCTAACCTGTGTCCATTTAGCTAACTACCACTCATTATCCTTCTTCACCCAAAGCCACAGCCTTTACAGTGGTTTCCAAACATATCTTGATGACTCGTCCGCTCAGTCACAGGAGACCCGTTGCACTGACCTGCCTCAGACACTATGTTGCCAAAGGGTCTTCTTGGGCTTTCTGTCACTATTGCGCCTACTCCATTCGCTCTTCCCAGGGGGCAGTTAGCTCCAGCAAGACCATTTGCTTACTGGTCGTCACTGACAACAAGACAATATCAGGCCTGAATGTTAATGTTATCACTTGTGGAAAGATCTGTTGCCTCCAGTCCTCCCAGGACTTTTGGACAAGGTTAACACTTCTCTCCAGTCCTTATGGAGCACTTTTTGGGAACCTGTGACCCAGGAATGAGTGCTTAACAGCTTCAAATGTGTTCCAAACATCTCTTGGGTTTGTATAAGACAGCAAGACAAGTATCTCAAAATCCAATTTATGAGAGATGACAAATTGACTGAAAAGAAATAGAGAATAAAAACTGGGCTGTAAAAGAGTCCTGGAAATGTCACCAAACATGGATTGGGCTGGATCCACAACTGAAGAGTGAACAGTTTTGGAGACAGTTTCTAGAAGAACAGGTAAATCCAACGAACAAGTAACTTTAAATAGACGTTCCTATCAGGTCCACATGACGTCGTTTGGTTCAGAACTAGTAAGATTGACGCCCTATTCACATTGACTGCTGAGGGGGAAAGCAGCTAAAAAGAGCTAACAAGAAACCTGCATTTGATAGTCATTTTAAATCTCTAGCGATAAGTCCTACAAACACAGTTTTTTGCATAATTGCATTATGGTCACATTTCTAATTGTTTGGCTTACAGACACAAAACTCTGTGTTTTGAGATACCTGTGAAGCATCAGCTCGGAGTTGGCTTTCCAAGAGAAGGAGTGATTATTTCTGCTCTCCTTCAGCTCAATTCTTTCAGTTCCTACGATTATCTGGACTCCATCTTTTTCTGAGTAGATGGAGATGATGCCAAAATAAGTATTTAGCTTGTTGTTCTTCTCTTTTTTGGATCCAACCAGCTGACCGTTGACTGTGACTCCTGGAAAAGAAGACATTTGTGTTTTGTGAATCAACTAAACATAAATTATTTTTATGTAAGGAAAAAAAAAACAGTTACCTGTTCCAGGGTCGGAAATAAGGCTGAGGATGTGTCCAGGTTTGGAGTCTATGTTGAAGCAGATGTCTGTGTTGCTTTTGGGTAAGTGAATGATAAAGTGGGGGTCGCCATCCACTGTATCAGAATAAAAAGAATGGCAATAGCCACTGTCAAAAATACTATCAGGACTACGTTACAGCCCTAGCATAAAGTGGTGTACTGTAGCTGCAAGCAGCAATGCAGGCTCAACACTGACAAAACTGCAAAGAAAATTAGTTTAAAAATAGTTTTCCCCAATTCCATTTTTAACAGTTCTGCTACTTTTTTAAACAATAAACAAGACCTACAATTTAATGATTCTCAGATTTAACTGGCAAGTGGTATTTTACCCAAACTTATCTAGTGCTGCCAGCATACACTGGAAAAGCAATGACGCACATAATTCACTATAAAATTAAGGACATTTTCTAAAAAAAAGATTTACTTAATACTACTTTCATGTTACAAACAAGTACATTTAAAGGAAAAAATACAGTAAAATTACACTACACTGCAGATTAACATTAGAAGAATCGTTTGGGTTAGGTTTTTGTTGTTGGGGTGTGCTGTTACTGATGGTATAAATGTACAATTACAACCATTAAAAAAGCAACTTTTTTGACAAATTTCATTAGTTGATATTCCTTAGTGTTAAGATATACATACATTGATGAGAAAAATAACACAGAAATATTTATGAGAAAAAAACTAAAAAATATAGTATATCTTCTAAAAAAATTCTTAAAATTATTTTATGATTTAGAAAACCATTTCCACCAGTTTTAAGAGGAGAAACCCATTAATAAACTGCAGAAGAAGCAGCTTCTGCAAATTTAAAAGTCTGCAACAAACAAAATAACATAAAAATATATGAAATTTAAAAAAGTTTTTTGTGTTTTTCCCCACATAGTTTTATTACAGAAAAATAGCATGAGCAATATAAAATCAAATTTTGCCTGCTTTTTTGATATATTCAGTCATTATTTACATTTAATAGTAATGTTTTATTGTCCATTTCTTGTATTGTTTAGATTAAAATTGATTTAGCATTTTAATAGATCTCAAAAGGTGCTACCGATGATGACATCTCCAGGAATGTGCACGGAAAGAACACTCTCTTGCGTTCCAGAAGCTTCAGCTAAGAGAGTGGGAGCCGGAGAAGGAAGAAGCCAAGGCGGACTCTGATAGACTACCTGCTGCACTCCAATTGGTCTCGATACAGGTGAAGTAGCTTAAAAAGAAAATAAATTATAAGTAAACATCATTTGGCATTTGACATAGACTTTTCATCATAGAGCAGTAAAAATACAAATCTCATTAACCAATGTCTTAATGATCAACAATATCATATAATTATGAAACCTTTTAATAATCTAGCACCAAATTTATGTATTTATGTCATCATCATAGCTTTCTTATCCATCCATTTTTGGTCCTTTATAAATTGGGTTTGCCAAAGTTGCAGTCTTCCGGTAAATTCAATTCCAAATTACACATTTACATGAATTAATGTTGAATACATTACTTTGAACTACAAAAATGTTTTGTTGTTAAATTCACACTCAAAATTGTGGGACAGCCATGACATAAATTGTTCTGTGTTGCTCTCTTCCATTTTACTTTATGTTTTATTTAATTTTTGTACCTGAGCAGCAGCCATGTTTGGAGTCTTTGGGTGAATCAGCAATCAGTCGTTCTGGTGTCCCATTGTCCTCGCCCTCCACCAGCATAGCAGTCAGAGGAGTCACAAACTGATGCTCCACCGCCAGGGACACTATCCGCTGGGTGATCTTTCGTTTCCTGGCAGCACTAGGAGCTAAAACTCTACGAGAGAGGAATTTATCTTAATCGAGGTACTTCTATTTCTCTGGATCTTTCATTTGCAACACAAAGTTGGTTCCATACCATTTCACACAAATGTAAAATGGTATTTTAAATAGTAATACTTCTACAATTTTCTGGTCACCTCTATACTGTCTGCCATTGTGTGAGAGTGCTAGTCTCCATCACACAATTACAACAGAGTAGCTAAGGGAAATCTTAAAATGGATGGAAATTAATTTCTTTAATGCATGGTAACAATGGTTAGCTTCTCAATTGACTTGCCTGCCATTTGGTATTAAGTAAAGAGGCCATAACCCAATGTCTGATGTCATTCAAAACATGTTTGATTCTTTTCCTTACACAATTGGAACAATTGACTTGTGCTTTGGGGGCTTTTTGACATTCTCTACCTGTTCCCTATACTTTTTTGTGAACCTTTGGATGAGGTTTTAAAAACAAGCAGAGTACAGTTAAAGTTAATCTTTTTTCTTATTGAAAAGAAAAGTTTGACATCCTGTTGATCATTGATCGTCCAGAAATAGACGTAGCAAACTTCCGGCTTCACTAGTCTAAAACAAAGCCTTTTATTTTCAGTTTTCCAGTAACATTTTCTATCATATCTTGCTTCAATTTTTTTTATTTAGATGCTGCTTTTTTCTAATGAAAAAGTCTGTTGGCTAATTTACTTCAATTTGCACAATCAATTGTGCTTAATGAGTAAAAAAGAAACTTTCAAAAAGAGGTGCGAGAAGAAATGTTTTTTTGGGTTATCAATCAACCTAGAAGTAACTTGTTACTTTACCTTGCTTAAAAATAACTTATAGTTTGTTATGTACCTTTGTAAAATGAATGCTTCATGAATAACCTTTTCAACTGAATAAACTTCTTTATTCTTAATCACAAATATTCCAATTGTCATTTTTACTTGAGTTAACCTTTTTAGAAGCTTTTACTTCAGTAACATATACCCCTTTCCAGACTTTGTTTATTGGAGATTATCATGTATTTTTATGAAACTTAAACCCCTCTTTTCCTCACCGTTCAGCCAGCAGTTGGTTAACGGTGATGTAAGCCCACATCTGCCGAGCGAATCCAGTGAAGGAGTGCTGATGGGAGCTGAGAGCGGAGTCCAGCTCCTGAACATCTGCCTCTGTCTCCAGGTTCAGATCCATGTTGGCCTTTTTTAAATATATTACAATAAAAATAAGAATATGATTCTACATTGCACTCCAAATCGCCCAAATATAACTCATCTCTTCTAACCTATACTAACATTTTTTTTTTTTTGCCTCTTTTTTTATACCGAAGTTAAAGAGGGAGCCTCCTCGTTTCCTATAATAAAGCTCATTATTTTGAATGTCTTACAGCAGAGGCAGTGATGAAGCTGTGGAGCGTGCTCAGGTCAGATACTTGCAGTTTCCCTGCCACGATCAGCTCAGAGCCGCTGAAGAACTTATCAAAGCGATTATTGGTCACATTATTGACTGTGTTTTCAGGGAAATGGATAGTGATGGTCCTGAGGAGAGGAGATGAGACCTGGCTGTAGAAGGTCTGGAGAGAAAGACAGAAGTCTTTTTTATTATTAGGAATATAGTTAATCTGGTCAACATTTAAACAAAGAAAGAACAAATCTAGATGCTTCAACTTCTAATCATTAAGTTACCTTTAACTGGTCTGCAGCATCATGATTGGCATAAATCCTCTGAGCGCTGCCTCGGTTCTCCATTGCTATTCTCTCCAGGAAGTCAAAGTCCACATCAAAACCAATCCCCAGAGAGAAAAGGGAGAAGTCCTGCTTCATCACCTTCTTCACATTTTTCTGAATAGCACTCAGTTTTATCTCTCCTGAAAGAGAAGGGAAAAGGCAAAGAGAGCAGATTAACATCTAAAGCAACATCTTTACAAAACCCCTGCATGTTTTAATTTAAAGGTTGTTCATACCAACAGTGGGGTCTCCATCCGACACCAGGATGATCATGGAGACGGAGCGCGGGTCAATTAGGCCTTGGTTAGACGCTCTCACCAGCATCTGTACAGCTCTCAGCAAAGCCTCGTTGATGTTAGTACCTGCGCTCACATATTAGTAACTTCTCAATAATCTCAATGAATACAGTTATATGAAGGGTAGTGATAAAAAGAGAAATTGTGTTTTATATATAATCAATATGTGAGAAAAAAAGTATTTGTCCATGCGCTGGATTTTAGGCCTTTGCCTATGGGCAAAGATTTGATCAATTAATAAATGTATCAGTAGGTTTAAAACAATATTCATTGGTAAGCATTATTGGCTGATCTTTTAAAGAACTTCAAATGTTCAAAATGGTCAAATACTTTTTATCTTAGCTGTCAACTGTAAAAAAATATTTGTAAGTATCTGGAGACTCTTAATTTAAATAACTAAATATTACAAATTTATAAAAAGAAACTGCCATTTAATACAATTTAAATCTCATTAAATTTGGCCATTATTCGTGAAACACTTGCACCATATGAAAATACACATATTTCGGCCTCACATCATAGCCTTTTAAACATATTTTAAGAAAAACAGTCAAAATATTTTGCTCTTAATATATTATAAAATATCACAATTTTTTTTATTATTGCACTCATGTCGTTTTAGATTATTCCACTCATGTCTTCTGCTATCGCTTCACCTGCTTCTTTATGCTAGATTTTTTAGATGCTTCAGATGTTCTCACACTGGTTCTGGCAGCCCTCAGTAGGTCCAGCTGATATGTATCACTCAATTATAATAAATGCAACTACATTGGCCATTAAAAGGGCTATTAGTCTCTTTACTTAATTTAAAGACAAGTTTCAATTAAATGTTTTACAAACCCATAGCCTAAACCTAAGCTATTATAAGAAGTAAATACAACTAAGTGCAATTTAATTTAATTTAGATTCGTTTAAACATGTCAATATCAATAATGATCCTTGATTAAATATAAAAGCTCAGTTCTCTGACCTCCATTTGGCTTTATGCTCTGGACGTATTTCTTGGCATCCTCCACTTGGATGGGCGAGGCCTGGACAAGGTCTTCATTCCAGCAGCGCACGTTGTGATTGAAATCTATAATGCTGAAGTAGTCATCCATCGACAGATCATCCAGAATAGCCTTCATGGCTCCCACTGTCTGATGAAAATGGACTCCAGTCTAAAAAGACTTTTTGGTCGTTGTTTTCTTTCACAAACCTGTGTTTTGTCTTGATCCCTAGTACCTGTTCAAATTACGCTAAGCTAAATGTTTTTTAACAAACTAGTAATTTCCAAATCACAACCCAAGGTTCAATTAAGCTTTAAATTGATTGGGAATTTTAAAATACAATTAAACAAGACGTGTATTATTTTACATTTTATAGTCTAACATGTAAACATGTGCTAGTTTACTTTTCGAGGCTTGACTGTGAATTGAAACTTCACAGCAATAAAAATACATTTAAAGATCCCTTTTAAACAACAATGCCAGTTTCTTCCTGTTATACTGATTCAAATTTCTGTTCTCTACAGTAGCAGAAAGATAGATGCAAGTTTATCACTGAATCTTGGTCCTATGTAAAGTTTTTTTTAATAAAAAAACTGGTTAACACCTCAAAAGATTTTTTAAAGAAAAATCTGTATTATTTGAATTAATGACTTAATATTTGAAACTTTAAACCACGAGGTCTTCATAACCTTTTCTCTTTAATCAGAGGCCAGATTGATTTGTAGCAGAAGGTTATGTGCGGTAACAGTATTGGCATATTTGTATGTAGAGATTACATTTTTGCATTTTAAATATACTTACATTTTACATTAAATATATAATTGATGTTAGCTATTTCTTGGTTATAATATTTTAATTATTTTATGGTTATACAAATAAAGCCTTTACATTAGTTAAAAGCCTTTTTTCATATTCTTGATTCAATTAATATATAAACATATTAAATATGAACATTTGTTTTATTGAATCAAAGCTTATTCCTCAAATGCGGATATTACAATACTTTAGGAAAAAAGGATTTTCAGAGGGCCTTCCCAGATACGAGTACATAGTAAAAAGTATTACTCATTCATGCATGTTAAATTGAAACATTAGATATGTATAAATAGCATAAAGAGGATGTTTTAAGGTTTCCTTTTGTAGTTTTTAAAGAAGTTCATCAAGGTTTCTAAATAAAATACAACATCTACAACTCTTGATTTGATACATACCTGTTTCATCTTGAGCCCCCACATGCTTCCACTCACATCGATGACAAAAACAATGTTTTTGGAGAGCGGGGAGAGATCGGACGGAGCAAAGAACTGAACAAAATGACCATCGGACACCTGAGGGGAGAAATGAATACCCAGTGAAGGAAACAACATAGACATTGTGTTTAACGAGAAAAGGAATTTCTCATGCAACAAAGATTCTCATTATTGTGATGCTCTTTTAAAAGTTAAAGTTTCCCTAAAATAAGTAATGCACCAAAAAAACTAAATTAATTGTGCATTAATTCAGATGTTACCTAAAAACAGATCAAATTGTTTTTCTAGTTTCATTCTACTATCTTAAAAAAAACTCTGAACAAAAACGAGCAAGCTCTGACTAAATAAACTATTTTAATGAACACTGTAACAGATTTTGAAAGAGTTTAGAAGTTTTAAAGCATTTTTAGAAAATATTCTGAACACTGACCTGAAGTTCTCCAGAATTGCTGTCTCTCTCCACGTCATAATTGACAGTAAACACTCCGTCCACGGCGCTCTTTGTGCAGTTGTCACACTTGCGCTGTTGCTCCAGAGTTGGTTTGAACACCACATGAGCTTTTTCTTTCATGTGGATGATTTTGGTTAAATCCGCAAAATGCTCTCCAAGTGTGTTCGGAGCAGTCACAAACTTTATTCCTTTGGGTTCAAATATGTACACATCCACCTAAGGAGAAATCCACCCTATTAGGCACCAACACAGGAGTTTCTGGCTGTGTGTAGATATGGATATCTGTGTTTGTTTGTGGAACCTGTAGCAGGGGCACCAGGCGACCAGGCTGGATGTGCAGTGTGTGTGTGTAATGGCCGAGCTTCCTCTGCATGATTTCCTGATAGTGAAGCTCAAACTCCACTACACTGCCTGGAGGAACATGAACCTCTGTCCGAAAGTTCTCCATGGCCTGAGAGTTGGTCCTGACATGAAACATACATGTATTCTGAAGTAAAACTCTATTCCATCAAATCTTTACTGACGTTATTCTACCAGAGAGATTGCTTAGAACTCTTTTTCTAAACATGACACGAAGGCATCAACCAGCGGCAATGCAAAGATTTGTTTTTAATATTAAAACGTGATAAAACATCACAACTTCTGAAGCTTACCACCTACAGTAGCAGAAGTGCTTTACCTGACAATGCCGGCTGCCTTCCCTCGAGCTCTGGCTTGTGTGTAAAGGTTACGAGCCACTGATTTTTCCTTCACCGAGCCCACAAACGTTATCCCATTCACATTCCTGAAAAATAGACACAGAGACGTGCCAGACAGCTGATGTGCATGGCTCTGTGGAAGTGTGTGTTTCTCCCTGACTCACATGGTAAAGTTGTTGATGAATGCTCGTTTGGGGATCTGTACATTGAAGCCAATGCTCTGTGAGTTTGAACCTGAGTTGATCACGGAGCTCTTGACAGTGGTGTGAGCAAATCGAGAAGTGATTCTACTCTCCACTTTGTAGCTCTTAACAGTGATGTCATCACCCTGGATCGCCTGCATAAAATGATAGTTTGGTAATTGTAAAATACACTACCAGTCAAACATTTGGAATAATTTTCCAACAGCTTTTACAGCTATAGGACGGCTAAAGTTGATGGTTATTTTTTAATGTTTTGCGGTTTTCTTTCTTTTGTTTATGTTCTTTATCCAACAAATGCTAACAGTTTAATTCTTTTGATACAATGGTATAATGCCAAAGTGATTACAAACTTTTAACAAGTGAGTGGTGAAGAATCAAATCTTACCACTTTTAGAAAAGAGAAAACATCACATTTTCCACTTTCAAATCTTATCAAAGAAAAACAACAGCCGAAAAAAGTAAAACTTGGAAAAAATTGAGGGTGTCTACACAAAAGGAAAACTGCTGGCTTGACAGCTGCACAAAAGAAGACCATTGACATCTTGTACAAGGAGAGCAAGACATAGAAGGTCATCAAAAAGAGGCAAGCTGTTCATAGAGCTCTGTGTCCAAGAACATTAATGGAGAGGGGTGCAGGGAAGGAAAGGATGGCGTACAAAAACATGAAAAGGATAAATGCAAGACATGGTTTTCAGCTGTTGCATTCCTTGTGTCATGTCACTCTTGAGTTAGAGACATAAAATAATTTGGAAGCTTTGTAACTGCAGCGTCAAGATTCACATGGACATTCCTGCACGCTCTTCAAACGATAATTTTCCTCACTCACTATTGTGTATTAGTTACATGTGTTTTTTCTGAAGCTCTGTATGTCTGATGATGATATTAAGAAATATTAAGTAATATTAAGTCATCACAAGAAGCTTAATCAAAAATGTGGGTGGAGCATTTACTACATTTCAAACTTTACAAACTAAAGACCTGCTTTGACACACTGGACGGCCAGTTCTGTTTGACATCCTAAACATAAATTGCCTGAAAACCACTTTGAGTGGATACTTTCAAAGATCACTGCAGATTTTTCTATTTAAATTAAACAGACTTTTTTAAATAATAATGAGCATTGCTGTCATTTCTAGTGTTTAAAGTTCATCATTTTTGTGTGACAAATACAAATGTTTTTTTTTTGCCAAGGTTTATTTATTTACCTTTGTTTTTAACAATTCTCTAAATAACCCAAAATTTCAACAACCTTAATTGATTAAAACCGTGTTAAGAGTGCCCAGCAGTCAAAGAAAGACTTCCAAAGAGACATATTCTTTAAAAGGGTAATAGAGATAATTAAACTATAGCAGAAACGCAGTGGAAGTCAACAACCGTCGAGTCTTTAAACCAGTCAATCGATTACTAGATAAGAGAAAAGTGGAACAACAAGAGCATGATTACTTCAAAATCTTCATCTTCCTCTTCTGCCAGAACATCCCTCTAAACACAAAAAAAGAGATAAGGACGAATTAGATTCTGCAAAAGATTATACATTAATTAAAAACATTGAACGAACAATATTTGTTTCTATTTAAACGTACAAAATGTTAAGATAACTAAGTACAAAAAGCAGTTTCAAGACCTTCACTCCAAAGCTTGAATTTTAAATTTTTTACATGCACACTCTTAAAAAATAGTACTATATTTCGTTTGACTCTTAAAGTTACACATTGGTAGAATTATTAGCACCCACATTCATAAAAACACTGTTAAATATGGTACCACCACAGAGACAGACTTATAAATGATTTATAAACAAAAATTCTGGGTCTGCAACCAGAATTTGTTAGTCTGTTTCATAAAAACAAGCATTTTCTGAATTTTTGGCAGGTCAATTTTTTTTAAAACAATAGGAATATTTAAAAAAATTGATAGGCGGTAATCAATGAAGACACTTTGATCACATTAACAATCAGTTTCTGCATCTGCACAGAAATTTGCTCTCTTTTAAAGCTGATGTTAAACTCACCCTGAGTCTCCCAGAGTTGTGATTGAGCTCCAAATGATCTGACTGACAACAAAAAACACAACACAAAATTACCCTGTCTGTCATCAACGAAAACAGACAGAAATTTGAGTTTCGCTCCTGTCTCCTTCGATCTTACCCCTTCACTATCCCAGCCTCCATCGATGATAAACTCGAAAGCCTGGCTCTGAGAAAAGAGCACGACAGAAAGAAGAAAAAGAGTCTTCATGGAGGAAGAGAACAATCCTTCATGTAAAAAAATGAACAGCACAATCCCTTGAGTTGAGGCTAAATGATCAGCCTCTGAGAACTCTGAGCCTCGTCAATATTTGTTATGCTCTCCATGTCCAAAAAACACAGAGAGAGGAACCTTTGAAACCTGCGCTGCAATTGAACCCAGATACAGAGACCAGGAATGAACTGCGACAACTCAGCTTTTTATTTGGTCTCCTTCACAGGGGGGGTTTAATTTGTCATGTAAATATTTTTTGCCTCACTCATTACAACAAAAAAAATATTACCAGCAAAAAACCCAAACTTCTTTGTCAGTCAGCAGAAGTTATTAAAATATGGACAAATCCTTATTAGTCAGGAGAATCCTGCCTTATAGAAGCGTTTCACATGATTCGACTTTTAAAGGAGTGTCAAATGATTCTCAGAACCATATCAAAGTTCTCGTTTTTCATCTGAGAACACAGAGTTGCTCGGTTTTGTCACGTTTTAGTCACAGAGCACTCTGTGTCATTTAAAACAAACATAGGTCTGGAAGTGGTGTTTTCATGACATTTTCTGCAGTCTTCTCCTTAATTTATAATAACTTCGACAGTCTATAGTATTTCAAATATTTTTCATGGTCCGACTGATTGACAGCCAAACTTTTTTTGAAATTCTGTTCAATGGCATTTTCTCTCCGGGAAGTTCGTCCCCAGCCCGGGCCTGCTTCCCGGTCAGTGCTCCCAGCAGGATCAGCAGAGTCCGGGGAAAATCTCTCCAACATGGTCGACTTCCGGTTTGGTGACGTATTAACAAATTAGCGCTTCAAAATGGCGTCCATTGTTAACAAAGTATGTAACTTGGATTACATTTAATATATAAAATAGAAAATACAAGCCTTTTCTATTTTGCGTCTTTGGCCTTAAAAGTCACGCTTTTAAATAACAATTTAGAATTATCACTAAAACACAAACTGTAAAAAAAAAAAACTCACTTTTTCGCGTGTACAGTTGAGACATATGTGACCCAGACACAGTTCGGGGGGATTTTCTCTGTGATTTGATTAAGTTAAAATGAGGAGAAGGTCTCTCAAGCGGTTTGTAAGTCGTGCAGGCGAAGTTTGATGATGTCGTTCAGTGTCGCAGAGATTCCTCCAGAGGGCGCTAAAGACTAAGTTTTAGTTTACGCACTATTCAAGTGTATTTGTTATAGTTTTAAAGCCGTTTGTCTTAAAACAGTACATAATTATTTTCTTTTATAATAAATAATTAATTAAACACTATAAAACTAAAGGCATCACGTTAACAATGCACGTGGCATAGAAGGTAGCTATTGCATTCATGAGGGTAAGTCACTACTGTTACTATTCAGCTAAAGATGTAGCGTTATAGGACCTAATTCAAACATCCAGCTGAGCAAAAGACATTTTAGTTAGTTTTGAAAAAAAAGACATCATATTTACGTGACATGAACTATTTGTCAAGTAAAGTGTTTGTTGAGATGCTTCAAAATCGTCATATGTATCTACATATGTAAAGTTACATCTCTTACAAGAGCTGTCCATGAAGCCAGTTGACAGCTAAGTCAAACAACTAATCACATGTTTTGCCTACCACCATGTTTCAGGACGTTGAAATGTCACAACTGATCAACAGGCAAAAAGTTAACAATGCAAAAAAGTTGCAGAAGGTTGTAAAAATGAAATATAACATGAAGTTGCAAGAGCAGAACAACAAACTTCTCTAATCAATACATAGGACACACAACTAACTAAACAGATCTGCAGGGAATCCTTCCATGATATATCTTATTTGTTAATCGTACAATCAAACTTAATTTCCTGGTAGAATGATCATAAATTGCTTCTCCTGGATAGATGAAACCAATCAGATCACGATAATGCATTTACTCTCAGATGAACCATAAGCAACAGATGCTTAAAGAACAGTTGGAGGATGAGACTAGGGGAAGGTCCACTGACTCGGGTGTAAGGGGACGGATGACGTCATGGTGTTAGGGTAAATCAATTAAATGTCACAAAACTATGGCGAAAAAGTTACTTAAAAATATAAATGTTTTATTTGGACTCAACACTTCTTTACGCTGTAAAACAGTGACTTCAAGTGTGTTAACAGACACAAAAACACAGAACTCCCACTCAATGATTCTCAGCAGTGCTGTCTGAGAGGGGAGGAACGCTGCACCCACCCTGAACACACTTGAAGATCACTGAAGCACACTCCAGGAAACAACCAGCACCCAGAAATGCAGCACTCTTTAGTTCTTGTGTTGTGCTTTTGTCTATTTTTGCAAAGCCAAACAGAAGATACAGGTTTTTCACAGGATGACGACTTTGGGGAGTACTTGCTGTCTGAAATGGACTCAGATCCAGTAGGATTTAAATGTGTTCTTTATTTGAACATTTCTATGAAAAATTCTTCATGAATGGTTATTTTTTGCCACTCATCAGCCTTCTGTTTATCTGCAGACTCCTGTCAGGGTTCCACGCCAAGTCAAAGCATTATTGAACAAGGTAAAGATCAAATAATTTTCTTTTAAAGATGCTAAAAATTATTTTGCTAAAATAAAAAAAAAGAAAAGAAAAAAAAGTGTATCTAAAGCAAAGTAAGTTTTTTTTTACTAAAATTACAATCCAATTTAAAAACTTTAAAATGTGACAAAGTTACCAAATAGTAATTATTAACTAAAAGTAAAATACCAAATGCTCTTTTTGCATAGAACTCCATAGAACAATGACATCTTTAAATATTTTTACATGGATATTTTATAATTTTACTATGAAAACATTTAAATCATGCGACCTTGTAAAAAAGTCAGCTTTTCTTTGTAAAATTACTTATGCTAGCTGTAATTTTAGTGAACATGTTTTTTTTTTAAAGTTTGTTAGTTTTTGTATGTGAAAAATTTCCATTGAAAACATCTTACACCATTGTTCAAAACGGCATCTGAATTATTTGTTTAAAGTAACAAATGTACTCTGCAATGTTTGAAATATACTCAATATACAGCATATACATATTAGTGTATAGTGCACGTCTCGTTCACACCCACAGCATCTACCATATTACCTGTTATTATATTACCTCTCATAGGGTTAAGATTAGGTATCAAATAAATATATATATACCATTGCCTTAACACTCTTTCTAAACGTAACAAATTAGCTTTTTTTAATGCACTAGATTTTAGATTTTTACAATTAAAAATGTTCATACAACTGTAAATGCCATCTATCCTTCCAATGATTAATTTCTTCCTAAATCTAACCATGACAACTATGTTTAACTATGTAAAACAGTTTTCTGTTTATTATTATTATTATTATTATTATTATTATTATGTAACATGCCCAGTGACATGAGTAGATTTAACTTTTGATGTTAAGTATATAGTTAAATGTAAAAAAATTCTGTCTGCATTCAATTTAATACAAAGTTACATTTTCAGAAAATGATTTTGAGAGTGGTCATTTGAACTAAATTGATGTTTTAAATGTTATAACACCGGTTATAATTAAAATAAAACTGTTTTACATGTAATGCAGGGTTATTCAATACTGTGTACCTACATTTTTTTTTTAATTAGCCCTAAATCAGTTCAACTTAGTCTGAGAATATGTTAATATATAACTTAATAAAAACTTACATTTAAACACTTAAACATTGTAACTAAAACATGGGAGTTAAATGAACTCAGTACTGGAAGTGGGGTAGTGGTGGAGTTGCTCATCCTATAACCAGAGGGTTGGCGGTTCGATCCCCATCAGGTCCACTTTCCCATTGTGGCCCTGAGCAAGCCACTTTACCTGCATTGCCCTGAATGGATGTGTGTGACTGGTGGGGGTGTTTGGTGGTGGGCAGGAGGCCACAGGCGCGGAATGGCAGCCACGTCTTGTCAGACTGCTCCAGGGCAGCTGAGGGCTATAAGGTAGCTTATCACCACCAGTGAATTTGGAGTGAATGAATAATGCTCTGAAAATGGTAAAGCATCTTTGAGTGTCTTTAAAAGTACTCTATAAATTGAATTGAAATTGATGGTCTAGCTTGTACACTCAGATGGAGTTGATCTTAACTAGTTTCAAATTTACCCTAAAGGTAGAGTTTTTCATGAGACCCTGATCAAACAACTATTCTTCATCTGTATAATACATGGTGAACGTGTAATTTTTTTTTTAGGAAACCAGGCCTCATATCCAGGAGCTTTCAGTGCAGACCACCATCATCTCCAGCTATGCTTTTACCGCGGTATCCTGCACTCTCTTCAACAGACACTCCTCTGCCACCCAGGGAGTCTTCCAGTTCCCCGTCCCAGTCGCCGCATACATCTCCAACTTCACCATGTGAGTCTGGAAATAGACAACAAGAATTGTTCTGCCATGCATACAATTTAAGTGCATTTGTAAATAATGTTTGATTTAATAAGTTATTAATGTTTTGATTTAATAAGTTATTAATAAGCACTGTGCTCTATTATAATTCTGTAGGATTGTTGGAGGAAGAGTCTTTCCCAGCCAGGTGAAGCCTAAAGAAAAAAAGGTGAAGAAGGAAAATAGAGAAAGCAATGGAAAGAAAAACAAAGACCCACCGGAGCAGAGGTGATATGATTAACTTTAAATTATGTGTTGTCAGTGTTTTTTTACATCGTCATTCAGGAAGATATTCATTCAGTAGTGAAGTATTTTCAGTTTGAACTCAAAAGATGCCCAACTCATTGTACTTTTATATAAACAAACACTGAAGTAAAAAAATTTGTTACCATGGCTTTCCTTCACGAGCATGCACATAATAAATATTAGTACATTTTGTATTTACTAATCGTTTGTCTTCCTTGTAAAGACTTAAAATTAGATGGGGAGGGTGAAACATAATCATCTTTGATGGTTAAACTTTTAATGCGGCGTATTTGAAGTGGATATAATGACTGTTGGCAATGCTAGTCATTCTGAGACAAATTTGTTTTTACTACTGTGTGGCTGTAACGGAACATCACTCGGGTTGGGAGGCTTTTATTTACAACGTATTCCAGAAACAGGCGGATAGTCAGGGCAGGCAGCAAACAGGCAATAACAGAGATCAGCAAGATTAGTCCAACGGGCAGGCGGCTAGGATCATAAACGAAGAACAGGCAGGGTCACAACAGGCAGGCAGACAAGGTAAACGCTCGGAATTGCCGTAAAGATACAAACAAGACTTCGCACTGAGCGATGGGAATCAGTCTGTATAAGTAGTGCTACTAATGTCCTTCAGCTGGGTGTGTAATCAAGGCACCCCAGAGGTGTATGGGGAATGTAGTGTGGTGTAGATGGTAATGCCCTCTGGTGGCCAGAGGAGTGAGTGCCGAGGTTAGACTCCGTGACAGAGCCCCCCTTCTACGAGCGACTCCTGGCACGAGGAAGCGGACGGCGACGGGTCTCCCCCGTGGTCAAGGAGCCAGTCTGTTCGGGTGGTTATGGTGGCTAAGTGCCTAAGGGGCAGTCCATGGAGGATCTGGTGGCAGGAGCCATGCCACAAAAAGTGACCTCAGAGGCAAGGCCTGTAGCATCGGCAACCATCGACATAGTTCAAAGGGTGCCTGCAGGCGCAGGCGAAGAGCAGACGTCGGCAGAGCTGGGCAGCGGCGCTCGGGTGGCGCCGGCAGGCGAAGAGCAGGCGTCGGCAGAGCAGGGCAGCGGCGCTCGGGTGGCGCCGGCAGGCGAACAGCAGGCGCTGGGGCGGCGCAGGCGAACTCAGACGCTGGGGCGGCGCAGGCAAACTCAGGCGCTGGGGCGGCGCAGGCAAACTCAGGCGCTGGGGCGGCGCAGGCAAACTCAGGCGCTGGGGCGGCGCAGGCAAACTCAGGCGCTGGGGAGGCGCAGGCAAACTCAGGCGCTGGGGCGGCGCAGGCAAACTCAGGCGCTGAGGCGGCTCAGGCAAACTCAGGCGCTGGGGCGGCGCAGGCAAACTCAGGCGCTGGGGCGGCGCAGGCAAACTCAGGCGCTGGGGCGGCGCAGGCAAACTCAGGCGCTGGGGCGGCAAAACAAGCAGGACGGCATAACAAGACCCCCCATTATTAAGGACAGGAGCATGGCACACTTCAACCACGACTCTCCCTTCTGCCTCAGGGATCAGCGTTTCCGGGGCAACACTGGCGTGGTCTCCACTAATCCTCCGAGCAGTAGACTCGGTCGTACTGACTGGAAAAGTGAGAGTTGACGGGTTTGAACCACCCCTCCTCTTCTTCTTCTTCCTCTTCTCATTCTTCGGAGATGGTGGTGGTTGTGGCACCCCCGTGGAGGTGTCTAGACCGGCCCTCTCAGGGCATGAGGCAGCCGGAGTCTGTACAAGATGCTCTGCGCAGGGTATGTGGGGAGTGCGGTTCGTACTGTCCTGTGATAACTCCAGCAATATGTCGTGCGCGCTCTTGCCCTCGCGGGAGTTATCAAACGTCCTGCTGAAGCTCTCCGTGAATTCCAGAAACGTGGGAAACACAGTACCCTCTCCTCTCCATATGGTCGTTGCCCAGTCTAGTGCCCTCCCGGTTAGCAGTGAAATGACAAGCGCGATCTTACTGGTGTCCGTGGTGTAGAGCGTGGGTTGTTGGCGAATGAAGAGAGAGCACTGCTGCAAAAATCCCTTGCACTTCGTCTGATCCCCGTCAAACTTCTCGGGAAAGGAGGGGCGAGGACTGACCTGTGGTGCTTCCGTGGCGGCGGAAGCTGTGAGAGCGCTTGTTGACGTCATGGCTGCCGCTGGAGAAGGGACATGTAGATTCTGGAGCGTCTTTACCAGTTGCTCAGTGAGGGCTGTCAGGCGATTCAGCTGATGGTGGTGCGCATCGAGTTGGTTAGCCTGCGAAAACAGCGCTGAGGACAGCTGCGAGAAAGCCGCTGGATCGTAGGGTGGCGAAGTCTTCTGTAACGGAACATCACTCGGGTTGGGATCCATTTGCAGGCTTTTATTTACAACGTATTCCAGAAACAGGCGGATAGTCAGGGCAGGCAGCAAACAGGCAATAACAGAGATCAGCAAGATTAGTCCAACGGGCAGGCGGCTAGGATCATAAACGAAGAACAGGCAGGGTCACAACAGGCAGGCAGACAAACAAGGTAAACGCTCGGAATTGCCGTAAAGATACAAACAAGACTTCGCACTGAGCGATGGGAATCAGTCTGTATAAGTAGTGGTTCTAATGTCCTTCAGCTGGGTGTGTAATCAAGGCACCCCAGAGGTGTATGGGGAATGTAGTGTGGTGTAGATGGAGGAGCAGGAGTTAATGCCCTCTGGTGGCCAGAGTGCCGAGGTTAGACTCCGTGACAGTGGCCATCTTAAGAATGTCACCAATACTTATTTTTTGTGCTTTAGTCACAATTTGTGGAAGATATTAAGACATTTTAGCATGTCACATTTGAAGACACAAATCTCTCTTGACAGTGAGGGGGAGATGGAAGTGTTTCGAATGGAGGTTATGATTCCGGGACGCAACCGAGCACTATTCCTCTTGACCTACGAGGAGCTGCTCCAAAGACGATTGGGTCGCTATGAGCATGTGACCAGTGTTCAGCCGATGCAGTTGGTCAGCAGACTCAATGTGGGCGTGACTATTGTGGAGCACTCACGGATCACTGTCCTTAAAGTGTTACCCCTACGAAATGGCAAAAACCCAAAATCCAACGGGAAAGCAGATGGTAATTATAAGATTACACTTTAATACTCTGGCCTTTGCTGTTAGTTTACATATTTGACAACATTACATAAAATAATATGATTAAAATAATTAAAATGACAAAAAAAGTTCTATATCTTTTTTTTTACATCAATTAATTTTGGAAGTGAATACTTTCACCCAAAGTGACTGTATTAATAACCTACTGAAGTATTAAATAACTTTTTACTATAACGCATATATTGTGAACTCAGTTAAATAAAAAAAAAACATTTACCAATAAAAACATTATTGGTAACTTTTTCAAATACATATTTTAAAAACTACAAGCAATAGCTATAGATAAATAAATCAACAAATAAACAGTGAGTGTATTCCCATAAATATACAAATACAACCTAGAATGTTAATTATAATAAATTGTAATCAGACGTGAATACTAGATTGTACCAAGTAATTAACTTCTGGTTCTGCAACAGGCAGAGCAGCTCTCCCTATCTCCACATCCGTCAGACAGAATGAAACCTTCTGTAGGATCACCTTCACCCCAAACATCGCTCAGCAGGCCAAGATCTCAACCAACGGCATCCTGGGGGAATTTGTGGTGCAGTATGATGTAGAGAGAGAGATTGGAATCGGAGATATACAGGTACACAAAGAAAGGAATTAAAAAAGAGGAAAGATATATTCCGGAGTTTTTTTTTTACAAAAAATTACCTGTTATATAAATATTCTAGCAGCAGAAAACAGGCACACCACTTCTGTTGACCTTATGCACCTAAAAATTCCAAAGTAATAGGCTTCAATTAGTTTGATATTTCATTTTGGATGTTTGCACGTCCTTAAAGACTGTTGACTTCATGTGTTTATAAAATGAGTGTGCATAGATGCTTGTGTGTACGCACATGTGTGTGGGTTTTCTGTAGTTTTTCTCTCCACCAAGCTACTCCAAAGGAAGTGATTGGAAAAATTGTTAATTAAATCAACTCTATAGCCCCCCCACAGGGTGACAGCTAAAAAAAAAACACATCTAAGTATAAAAAATGGCCTCTACAAATATACTAACTATATATCCAGAGCCATCCTATTTATTTTCCTATAGGCAGACTAAACACTCAACTAGCACCCTATGTGCTGAAGGGGTACAATGACAATACTGTTTAAATTAAATTTGATAAGAAATAGGATACATTTTAAGGATCAGACTCGCTCTCTTTCTCTTCTCTTTCTATACACAAACTAGCACAGGGCATCAAAATGGATAGAGCCGGCTTCTGCTGTTCATACTCATAAACCGTATACATTCCCAAATCAGCCAGAGGAAAACTTTTCGAAATTTACTGTAGACACGTGTTTAGTCGATTATTAATATCTCTTTAGTCTGTGTGAAATTATAGTTATGGGGTGGTATTCGATTTCTTGGTGGCAATGTTGCAATTTAAACTCATCTCTGTGACTATGGAAACAATTATGTTTAGAATACTCGTCCTAAATTAATGTATAACTAAGTGAGAGTTACTGCAGAATTAACAAGCAAATTATCTATAATATTAATGCCGCAGTAGCTATGGTTATCTACTAGGGAGTTACTAATAACTACTAAGTATCTAATGCTATGGTAATTACAGTACGGTGAATACTTATAATTATCAGCCATATTATTATTATTATTATTATTAATTATTACCCTTAGCTTTCAGTAATTACTCCTAAATAAGCATCAGATAGTTACTGGTAGTTAACAGTAGTTACCACAGTAGTTACTGTGGTGTTAGATTGTGAATAGTTAAAGGAAACTCCCTAGCAGGTAACCATAGTTACTGCAAAGTTAAAAGATAGTTAACTGTTAAATATGTAGTAATTCATCTATGTATGCGTTAACTATTGAACAGTGCATAAACAAAGTGTTACCCCGATACGTGTTTGTTTTGGTAGGCGGACCAATCCTGCTCTCCAATGTGTTTATTGGAATATGTCTAAACCACCTTAAAACTCCATCCGCTCAGATCTCACTCAAATGATCTTCTGACTCAAATGCATCACGGATGCTTGTGAAAGAGAATGCTTTGCTTTCTTTCAGGTTCAAGATGGACACTTTGTGCACTACTTTGCCCCTCGAGATCTACCAGTTGTGCCAAAAAACATTGTGTTTGTTATCGACACAAGCGCCTCCATGCTAGGAACCAAAATGAAACAGGTATTCTTTCAGCATATGTGTCCTCAGAGTTAAAGCAACCCCCTCTTAAAGAGGGAACTATGCCTGAGACACTTTTTCCAGCTGTTTTTTTCTGAGCTCATAGCTGGAGTAACCATACATATTCTTTCTAAATGAATCACGTTAATCTTTTTTCACCCATAAACATGTCATCATTTGTTCTCGCTTCAATCTTGTTTTAATCTAATTCAAGCTTGAAAGATCCTGAGAGCAATTAAATGTGACTGATCCTTCATTTGGTTGCTTTCTCTCTTTTCTCTCTTGCAGACCAAGCAAGCTCTGTTCACCATACTGAATGAGCTACGGCCAAATGATCACTTCAATTTAGTCACATTTTCCAACCGTGTGCGTGTGTGGCAGCAGGGCAAACTGGTGCCTGTCACACCCATCAACATCCGTGATGCCAAAAAGTTCATCTACATGATCTCAGCAACTGGAGGTTTAACCGATATTATAATTACTTCTAAAGACACAGCATATATATGTGCACAGTGTATAGACATTAATTTACCGATTTAACATCTCCCCAGGTACAGACATCAACGGTGGCATTCAGGCTGGCTCGGATCTGCTCAGCCAATTCCTCTCCAGCAAATCCCAGTCACATGATCTCAGCGTGTCGCTAGTGATCTTTTTGACAGATGGCCGACCTACAGTCGGGGTGGTGCAGAGTCCGAGCATCCTCAGCAACACCAGAGAGGCTGTGCAGGAGCAGTTCTGCATCTTCACCATCGGAATGGGCGCAGATGTAGACTACCGGCTGCTGGAGCGCATGGCCCTGGAGAACTGTGGCACCCTCCGAAGAATTCCAGAAGACCAGGATGCAAGCCTCATGCTCAAGGGGTGAGCATTACCTTGCCCTCCTCAAACAAATGTGCTATAGATTTTAATGATAAACAATTGATTTTTCCGCTCCAAGCTAAAATCATATTTCATTGGCTAGCTTCATCTTCATGTTTTATAAAACTACAAAAGTTAATTTATATTAACAAAGAACCAAGGGTGTGTGGCAGAAAAGGTTAGTCATCCCTTCATTACTGTATATTCCTTCAAGTCTAAATTAGAACACATATGTTATGAACATTTTAACAAAAGTATGTATCACTACAAGTTAATCAAATGCACAAATCTGAACAAATGTGATCTTCTTGGTGCTCTGATGAATTCTTTCAAATTGTTATTGTTTTGATCAATCCTTTCTTCTTTAGAAAATGTTGGAACCCTTTTAAAAATCTCACATTTAAATTAGTGTGCATTTTTTTAAATTATACTTTGTCAGATATAAGAATCTGACATGATGTTGCAATAGTTTAACATTTCTTGGTAACAAATCTGTGTTCACACTCAGTAATGCGCTGTTAAGGATAAAGTATTTTTTTAAAGTTACAAAAATTAAATATGTTCAAATGAACACAACATTTTTCATTAAGTGCTTATTTGCCTGACTTGGTAGAAAGTGTGAGCATTCTGCATTTTGTAACATTATAACTCCAATTTTGGCATGACTGATAGATTTAGGATGTGGGCAACTCCTTTTAATTTCAACAATTCAGAAAATCACTCTGTTTTTTAAATACCAAGCTCAAGAATTCTCCCAACATTATTCTACTATTTTCATGAACAAATAAAACTTATTTCACTAACTGTTGCCCCAGCCACATATACTTCACTGGAACTTCATTCAACAATCTAAAAATGTAACAACTGGTGGAAAACGAAATTATCCTGTGAGCACACAAGAGCATCTATTCATCTTATGGAGAGAATAGGTAAAGGTTTTGTGATACAAACACTCTTAAAGTCAAGGTGAAATGTCAAGAGGTAAAAGAGGCGCTGTGGCAGGTCTTTACACAAGATTTAACAACTGGGGCCCTTTCGACAAGTTCAGAGTTTCAAAGAAGGAATACATCACTTATTAACATGCAATCTGATGGTAGACTAATGCTCCTAGGAGGGTTTCCCTCTACAAAGTTTAAAGTTTAAGTGATTCTTTATTGAAATACACTGACGCTTTAAGTTAAAAACATGCAACTAGGGTTCACATTTTTAAAACTATAGTCATTATTAGCTATGATGCGACAGTAGGCAGTTCTAAGAACATCCATAATGTCATACTCGCCACAGTTTATTTTTGTAATTTAATATTTTTAAGTTGGCAAAACTAGCAAATCGTGGTTGAACTTTACAAATTGCACTGCGGTGCACATTTGCTATTAGTTATTCAGAATTCTAACTTGTACTTGGATTGTGGTCTTGACTCAGACCGACACATTTAGACATGGATTTTAACGACACAATATCTTATGCAAACTTTGATTTTATAATTTATTCCTTTATAAAATCCTCTTTCCATCTCTTCGGTTTTGTTTCTCTCACTCTAAAGCTTCTACGATGAGATTGGAACTCCACTCCTATCCGATATATGCGTAGAGTACTCAGAGGAAGCTGTTGAATACATCACTCAAAACCTTTTCACAAACTACTTCAATGGCTCCGAGCTGGTGGTGGCGGGAAAACTGACCAATCGCAGCTCAGACTCGCTACATGTGCAGGTAACAGCCAGCAACGGTGAGCGGAGCATCGTTATGGAGAAAGAAGTTTCGATTCATGAGCACAAAAAACAAACCCACCAACGTCTGGTGGATGCTGAAGCCGGCCCGGATGCGGAGGGTTACATCGAGCGCCTTTGGGGGTTTCTCAGTGTGAAAGATGGGCTAAAATCTCGACTGCGCAGCCAGACTAGTCAAGAGAGAGAAAACTACACACAGCAAGCAGCGAATCTATCGTTGACATATAATTTCTTCACACCACTCACACAAATGATAGTGGAGAAACCAGAAATTCTGGCTGATGGGAGTTTAGCTGAGGCCCCTCCCCCTCTAGAATCATCCAATGAACTTTCAGAAGAGGACGACAGCTTGACACCACAGAGTTTGCACAGAAATAAACCTTCAAAGGGAGATTTCAAGGCAAAAGGTGTGTATTTGTAGTTCACTTTTGACAGGCGTATTAATCTCAAAATTTTTGCTCAATCATCACATCACCCTTTTAATCCTTTAGGTGGTGCAAACAGACCCGCCCCAAAGTCGGATACTTTATCCAAAACATCTGGTACTTCTTTTTTTGATTATATCTACTTAATAAATTAAAATGAAACTACATGATTGATGAAAGCATGAAAAAAGGAAAGCATTCAAGCCAAAAAATGAAAGAGGTATTGGGTGTTAGATTGTGCTCATCTTTAAACATTCCCCAGGTTACCCGTCTGTGTCTTTGTCTATTCTGAGTTTAGGGTTTATATTGTATGTGCTTGAAAGCCTCAGCATAGTCTATTCTCAGCAGGCCTGTAATTTGTTCAGGTGAAGAGCCCTCATCAGTGTGTGTGTAATTATTACTGGGATTCCTGTGTGGGCTCTGATTCATCGGTCTGTGACGACAACAAGAAAAACAAGTGAGATTTGAACAAATTGCCTAATCCTGAACAAGTCCTCCAGTTTGTATAAAGAAGAGTGAAGATACTTTACTGGGTTGTGATTGAACAAAGGCTAAAAACACTGCACTTTTAAAGCTTTGTAAGTTTGAATTTCAGTATACGGAATGTTCCATGCGACAAGAAATACAAAAACACAAAACTTATGTTACTGTCTAGAAAATTATTTAAAAACATAAACATATAGTCTGCCGACAGGGCCACCATCATGAAAATACCAAACGTACTTTTACAATGTTTACGATGTGGTATTGATTTATTAATGATGAGTTAACTTATGTAATGGTCATGTTGGATATTCTGTTTCATTTGAAAATCAACAAACAAAGCGTGCTTCTGTGTACAAGAATCAAGATTCATTATGAGCTGGTAGATCATTCTAACGAGCCTGTCTTTTGGTTTTCAGCTGATGGAGACCCTCACTTTGTGGTGGAGATTCCTCAGAGTAAACTAACCGTGTGCTTTAATATTAATGGAGATTCAGGGCAAATCCTGCGACTGCTTTCCGACCACAAACACTCAGGTAATCCACATGTTTAGAAATAAAAATAATACATTTTACCTTTCCAAATTGTGTAGGTCAAACATAAATGCTATTTAATGAATTCAGATTGGCTGGAAGGGTATTTTTTTTTGTATAGATTAATTTTAGTTTTCTCCCAATTAATATGTTTTTATTTGTTCCTCATAAGGTGTTACTGTGAATGGTGCCCTTATTGGCTCCCCAGCTCCCTCCGGCAGTCATAAAGACCACAGAACATACTTCAGCACCATCACTATTCTTGCTGACAAACCAGGACGCTCTTACATCGAAGTTACTCCTCAGAAAGTGATTCTGGATGGCAAAGAGCGCATGATTCTACCAACCACATCCAGCATCTCAGTGGAAACCCCAGACCTGAAGGTGACACTCCATGCCAACACTAACCTGACAGTCACCATCCAAGGCAACATCCAGTTCCTCATTATCTTCCACCGTTACAAGAACCCGGCACCCTATCAAAGAGATCATCTGGGCTTTTATATTGACAACAGCAAGGGGTTGAGCAAGGACACACATGGCTTGCTTGGTAAGTCCATTTAATTGGCATTAAATTAGAAGCATGAAACTCTATATGGGACTATTGTTAAGTAACTGTTTACCACTTTAACATTCAAACACCTAAGATGTGCTGGGTTTTTTTTGTAAAAAAAACAAAACAAACATTTACCAACTTTTTTGGAACTAGCGAGAAAACAGACGAGTTTGAACGCTCTCTTTGTGAAACCTCCCTTTAAGCCCACCCCCTCATTGTAGACAACCACCAGTTGTGCCTTCACCCACACCGCCTGAATTCATCAAGTCTGTTCAATGACAAAGGAAGTTAATATCTCGTTTAAGATATCCAATTTGTAGAAATTTTTATTTTGATTAAAGGTAATCAGAAGTCCAGGTGTAGTCATGAGCTGAAAAAAATAGATTTTATTCCAAAACATGATCTGTATAATTTGACCTGCATGAATGGTACAAAGTAAAAATCCAGTTCATGTTCCCTTATAATGTGTTTGGAACGGATGCAAATTAACACACTACTAAAGCGAGCTTTCTGTACTCACAGGTCAGTTCCTGTATGAAGAAATCAGACTGATTGAGCAACCTGGAACCATCAGTACAACTGGAGAAAACATCACACTGGGGATAAACACCAATTTTCCTAGTGTGTACTTCCTGAAGATAAGGAATCGCAATGTGGTTGTGGTGAAGAAGACCCGGAGAATCCATTCTGGAAAGCAGACAATCCATTGCTGGTTTGCAAAACACAATGCTGCAAAACTCATTGATGGAGAATATGAGGATTACCTCGTCTCACATCTGTTTGACACAGGAGCCTGGGTTACTGACACCAACACACGCTGAGACTAGACAGAATTAGGACACCATAAGGACATGAGTTTGACTAGGACATGATTTCAGGACACCATAAATAATCCATTTTAAAATCTGAAGAATTTGTAGTGGACAAGTAACTTCTTTACTGTTGTTTTCCACACATTTACATTGTAAATTGTAGTTAATATAACAAGATGTTTTTATACTTTTGTACTAATAAATGAAGTGTTAACAACTTCCTGTATTTAGTTTAGAGAACACAACTGAAAATGATACAACACATTGCTGGCAGTGTGAGGCACAAAACCAGGACAAAAGTAAAGGCTGAACTTAGATCCCAGAGGATGATTTGTTAAAATAATGTTTTTTGAATGGAGTTCAGAGATGGTTAGATGCAGGAGATCATGTAATCCCCAACCCAAAGGAATCTGGCATCTCGGAAGAAGATATCCAGAATCTTCTTCTGGGAGCCTGAGGATAATAATCATCTGGTTCATCTGTTCATCTGGTCACCATGCCCCAGAGTTCTCCCTGGATCCTCTTCCTTGTATCTCATCCAAGTTAGGATGGCTCACCCCTCAAGTTTTATAGGTAAGATGTTTATTTTATTTTATGTAAAACATTTTTTTTTCAAACGCATTGTTTCTAGGGTGACACTGATTAATCCTCAGCTTAACTGTCAATATTTTTCATGAATTTACTAAAGCAAGAGGTTTCAACGATGAGAAGTGTTTTTTTAAAGAAGAGTTTGGTTATGTAAACAAAAAGAATAGATGTAACAAAGACCTGGTGAATCTATGGAAGCAGCATCTGTGATGTCGTCCATTTGTTTGAGCATGTCTGAGTGGCCAAACTATTTCTATCTTGGCAGAGAATCAATAGGGCGACTTCTCAAACTGTGGCAGGGCCGAGTAGCTTACTTTTTACAGTCTATTGAAATTCACTGAAATCTCTTGACTGATTTTTGAACACAACATTACTGGCCAAATCAATTAATGGGAAAATATCTCACCAGAATTGACCACAAAACTATATTTAATTGCATATTAATTACAGATTACCTCAATGTAGTTGTCTAAAATGTTATCAGCTCTATTGAAAGGAGACCATGGCTTTTTAGTGTCTGCCCCCCCCCCCCCCCCCCGCCCCAAATATTTAAGTAGATAAGTATTAAGTAGAATTTGTGACATGTGCTTAATGTTAGTACTAAACGATAACCCTGAATGTTGTTTCTCTCAAATGACTACTCCTTAAAGAATGAAACAGACCACCTGTGATAACATGTGACAACAGATGAGCTTCCAATTTGTGAATTTTCAAACAAGAGGAAAGTCCTCCTGTTAACTGTTCTTAGCATTCCGCTAGCATCCGCAAAATAGGTTCCTGCAGTCTAGAAAGTAAAACATAGGCTTCTGAAAGAGCAATATGTAGCTACGTGTATTCAAGAGGCAGAGTGTATCTGGAAAAGGACTTTTAACAAGATTTTGATACACAAGTGTTGGTGAAAACTCTGAGGAATAGCTTGTGTTAAATTGTCATATGGCATTTAGGTTAAATGCATTTGGATACAAAATATCATTGTCTAACTATGTTTATACTACTCTTTTGAAAAAAGAAATTCCTTACTCTGCTGCAACATTTGGCTATTTCTTTAATAGAGTGAGTATTTAATGTTTGGAATCAACATCCATATGAAGATATTCCTTTGGAAAAAGTATTTATTTTAAATGTTTAGTGTTACAAAGAAAATTCTATCCACAAACCTCTGGAGCTGGGAAAAGTGTGGACTTTAGCTGACATGTCTAATATCTGAGGTCACCGATTGCTCCTCTCTGTGATCATCGTGAGGTCAAAAGTGTGTGGTACGCCCTCATGGAGCAGCTTTTACCCAAGTTTGCTTCACCTCAACTCGACCGCTATCTCTGTAAATGTAACCTACAGGAGCACATGAGTACTGTAACCCTAATTACAGTAGTCAGAAAAACAGCTAAAAATAAAAATAAACCAGGGTTTTCAAAAATGTAGTTAAAGATATTTCATGTTGTAATATGGAAATAATTGTATTCAATGACAGAAAAACACTGTCGTTTCACTACAAAATGCTATACAGAATTTGGTTTTATTTAATATTACTATCCTTTCAAATCCACCAAACCACAAATATTATGCAGACAAATGGCAAATTCCTAATCAGTTTAGGACGTTGTTCCTATTTGAAATGTAAAGATTCTAAAATGTATAATTAAACAAAGAAATTGCAATGGAAATACTCTGGACAAATTATATATATATATATATATATATATATATATATATATATATATATATATATATATATATATACATATATATATTTAAGAAAACGTCATGAAGTCTTTTTCAAGTTTTTGATGTTTTTATTTACAAATCAAAACAATTCAGATTTTCAGCATGTTTATCACAATGTTGAAGTCAAATTATGTTGTACACTACGTATTCAGTGGCAACATGATTAAAATTATTTGAGTCATAAAAAATTTATGATTTACAAAATATAAAAAGATTTAAAATATTCCAGCAAGCTTAGAAGCTGAATATGTGCCAGTTTTTTTTGTACTCATCTTCACAGGTAGCTACACGAGTCCTCCAGACTACAAATTAAGAGTCTCCACGTCTGTAATCAAAAGAGAACCAGGTACTCCTCTCTCATCAGGCTGTGCTTTTAATTATCTTCACTGAAGTATAAAGGTTGATATTTACTTTTAACTTCTTCAATGCTAGTAATTAGCACGTTTCTTTAATACAGTCCCCTTCAAACTCACATAAAAGTTATTTCAGAAAGGAATTGAATCTCTCTCATCTTACACAGCTTCTTGAATCTTGATATTTGTGCTAAAACACATTTGGCAAAGTACAGCACAGATTATGCAGCTTGCTAAATGGATGGATTTCTTTTACAACACACCCTTTAATACAAATAGCAACTAATCAACAAATGTATAAAATGACTTTGGTATCTTAACATTAAAAATATTTCCTGTATATCAAATGCTCCATGTTGTAACAAGCTTGTTTGACATATGAAACATGAATGCCAGCATAAAAATCTTTGGTTAAAAGTGTGTACACAAAGAAATTCCATGGTTCACTCTGTATAGAAACGATGTGCATTTTACCCAAAAGGTTTAAAACAATGGAATGAGAAAAACAATGATTCACATTCGACAAATGATCCTTAATTAATGAACACACACTGCTTCAAGTCACAGAAGGCTTCGAAACAAAGACATCAGAGCAGTCAAATTGCTGACAACACTTTACTCTATTTTTTTTTCTAATACTTTGGAGATGTCTACTATTGCATCACACACCACTAACGTGCTAATTGGGAAGGGAGCTGTAACTTTGATTATTATTAGGCCATGACAGAATGACGTTCATTACAGAACAGCAAATCTGCCATTTACAAACAATATTTAAAACAGACACTTGGACTCTCACAGTTCATATAAGAATACACTTGAATTAAAAACTATTTCAACAACTTTTGACTGGACAATAATCGAAGTTACAGGTCTCTTCTGAATAATTTTTAATGGACAAAATGAGCACTAAGTGGAATGGCGACATCAAAATTAAACATCCCCCATAAAAAAAGGTTTCAACAATCTTCAATGCATCTGTGTTGAAAAAGAGAAACAGTTTTGAAAATGACATGATAACTTTAATTTGGGGCGTACTGTAACTTTAAGCGGATCCTTGGTCAATCCATTTCTGACACAGTGATGAAAGTGAATACTGCATGGAATACAGTGAGAAACTGAAAATGTTTTGTAATATTTGTAACATTTCAAAATGTACACGCATAAAATAATGACAAAATATTGGGATGGAATGAGAGGAAAATGTGCATTTGCTAGAGTCCCAATGAGGTCAGAGGTAGTTATAAGCTGTTGAAATAAGTAAAACCTTAACTCAAACTCATTGGCAAATTTGTGAATGTAAGAAGAAGAAAAAAAAAAACTTTTGTCACTCATTATTCAAAACATAATCTAAAAGCTAACAAAGGAATGAAACGAGCATTTAGCACTAGATATCCACCTACATATCCATTGTTAAAAAAATAACATTTAATTTCAATTATTTAACAAGTACAGTATTTATTGTGTATATTGCACAATCGTTTAATGCACATGTATTACCTCATAATGGCTACAAGAGCGAAATCCACTATCTTTGCTCTTCCTGAGTTCCAAAGTCAAACACATGACTCTGAAAGATGTTTTTTCAAGTATGAGGATGATTTTTTCACATATGCAGCTTTAGTCCATATTCCCACGTCACCAGGTCAGTTTTAAAATCTCGTCCGCACAAACACAGGTTTGAGCAAAACTTTATATGCCCAAAAACCCATCCTTAAAATGGTGTAAAGAAAATGTCAATTCAATAGGTTGCAGTCCATTGTGAACCCTAAACTTATATTGGCCAATTAGAAGCTTAAAAACTAGTTTCTGTTTTAGTTTTATCTTCTTGTTCCCTTTAATGTGTCAGCAAAGCAGCACACATAAAGATAATAACAGGGTCATTGATCAACAAAAAATCCCTCACCATTCTATTTCACTCTCAAAACTGTGCCATTAACTTGAGTTTCCTCCTGGTTTTGTCCAAAACCTGCGTTGTCTGCATCTGTATTGAGTGAGTCACTAACTCTGATCTGGATCTTGAGAGCTGCCTTGTTAGCATAGCAATATGCTAACAAAAACAATGCAGTTTTCAGCACTTGAAAACTATTTAGTTTAGAAATATTTGAAATATTTTGTGCGGTGAGAATTGACCAAATTAAGTCCCAATTCAATACTTTCATTTTTATAAAAAGTATGAAACCTGTTACTGGACTGAAGAAACCAGCTGAAGATGTTTAGACAAGTAGTCTGTTGTTAATGTGCTAAACCTCCACCAAGACAGGAAATAAGGCCTCATTTGTCGCATCAAGTTCTTCTTCTTCTTCTTCTTCTTCTAGACACACGGTAATACCATCTTCTTTTAGTAGCACCTAGACACACACACATTTAAAAAAAGACAAGAAAAAAATATACAATTAGCAAACAAAAAACATAAATCACCGAAACATGGCATGACACGTGGAACCAAACCAAGCCATATTGTAGCTGTTGTAATTTGTAATTGTATTGTATCTCCTGACAAAGAACATACTGAGAGGCGTTGATTTAACATGCGTCACGTTAAACGCAGTTTAAAAAGAAAAGAGATTAGCTATGTATGTGCACCAGTGAACAAGGTTGATTTGTGTAGTTCTTGCCATGCGTGTGATGACCCTTGCAGCAGTGTTGGGCACTAAATGAAGGATGTGTAAAATTTTCACTGGAAACCTCGACAATTGAACTTAAGTACAATGTCTTACTATCTGGTGCGCTATATTTATATGCAGTTTTTAGTCAGTAGATTTTAAAGTTTAAAACATGCTTAGAAGATTTAAAATATTTCAGCTTTATATGTTTATTTGTGGGTTTTAACATCATATATATTTTTTATCTATTAGCCGTTCATACTGGGAAAATCAGTATATTTACACTATCTGGCAACAAACAATGGTAACATAATTACAGCAACCAACTGGCTCCAGAAGGCAATGCGGTATGTTTTTGCGGTAAAGTAAGTATCTGACAGGTCACCCACTGTACTGTGATCAATTTTAATGAGAATCAGAGCATTTACCAGAGTCAATGCCATCCTGACACGAAGCGGTGTTTTTCATGTGGATGCTAAATAATTTTTCATTCAAAACTGCACAACCTTGTAAAAACAAAGATTTCAATGATATTTCTCCATTACACATTGTTTTAGAATGAGAGATTTACTATATTTCTAAAGCATGTTTTGTAAAATAAGAAATAAGCACAGAAATGTAAATTGTACAATAAAAATCCGTGTACAAAAAGCAAACCCATTTAAAAGAACCAAAACCAATTGTATTATCACAGTGCGAGTTCAGCTGTACACCATCTGCAGATTCTACACTTGATCACTTTCCCATTCAAGTCAGCTACATAAAAAGGAAAAAGGAATATAAACCCACATATGGATAGATAGATATTGAGAAAGATTGACATTACAGCAGTCTTCATCTTTTCCTTCATTCTGGCTTCAATCAAAAGCGAGCCTAGCACTGTATGACTGTATGGAAATACAGGCTAAATGTCACAGCCTGAGCTGAACAAACGCAGGATTTGTGATCCGCTGGCCAACAACCAGAACCGGAGGAGTGAAGGAAGGAGGGATGAGGGAAAAGAAAAGAGCAGAGGAGAAAAACAAAGACACAGAGATGGGAAAGACCCTTTTTCGTTCACATCACCAGCACCATTTGACCTTTCGCTCGAAAGCCTTTGGAAAAGTCTTTGGTCAGATGATGAAAATAATACTTAAACAATTAGAAAACACAATCCCTCCATTCAGTGTGGGGAACACAAACTCTTCATATAGGACCTAAGGAAGAGGAACAACCATTTCAGCTTGGAGACATCATGTTTAAATACATATAGTCATGACCAAAATATCACCCTCCTTGCAATTTTGTCAGATAATGTCATTTTAAAAACAAATAAAAGTTTTGTGTTGTTCCAGGGGAAACAAAAACAATAGAGAAGATCCTTTTTCGCTGAAACAAAAAATGGACTGGCCAAATTATTGGCACTGTAAAACTAACAACTTAAAACTATCTTGCAACCCCTCTGGAAAAAAAAACTGAAATCAATCACTTGCTTGCACAATGAATATAGGTCACATTTAAGTAATATAGAAATGTTTTACCTTGATGTTAAGCATCATACTAACACTTCTTATTCCTGTTCCCTTGTAAAAAGAAAAAGTCCTGTAACTACAAAAAAAACCGTTTATATATATATATATATATATATTTTTTTTTTTAGATAATACAATATAATAGTTAAATGTATACTAGTGCAAAGCTGTTGAGATCAGAGTGTATTGTTTAGTTGTTTCATTGCTTAAATTAGTTTTGCTTTCTCTTTCATTATATTCTATATGTGTGGGAGTGCTGGATCATTTCATTGTTTGAAAGACCATTATAATAGAAAAATATGTCAGGTAGAACATAGAACATTAATCAAGTAATAATCAATGATAAACAAACAACCTTGGCCTCTATCATATCTCAGCTGGCTCACAAAAGACATGGACATAGTGTTTGTGAAGTCAGCCATAAGTTTTTGACAATGTTAAATGAGGTTCAAAGTGGGCGTAGCCAGTACTCGAAAACGCATACTCGGAGGCGGGACATGGTCGCAGTGAAGGTGTCTGATTGGCTTAAGGTTTAAATAGTATATATCTCAAACACATTTTAAAAATCATTCACCCCCCTCGGAGTGTCCATGAAGGTCAAAATCAGCAATCTGAATCAACAAACCTAATGGAGCCAGGGGAGAAACATGTTTTCTCAGCTCTAAAGTTGGTCAGTTTTAACATTATTTTTGTTTTCAGCGTGTGTAAGGAAGACAGGGCGTCATATAATTTGAATATTTTGGCTCCAGCTTTTCATTTACATTCATGCAATTGGCAGACACTTTTGTCAAAAGCTTACAGTAGGGGAGATGAAATAGGTAACAAAGCTAAAAACATTTGCTGCTGTCCATGGCCATTTCTTTCATTCGTTCTTTTTTAATTTTTATTTCTTTAAAGCCTTGACGGCAACACGACCACTTCATGGCTATAGTATTTTCATTTAGCAAATGTTTGAATACAATTTTCAAAAGTTTGGATGATCAGAAAAATGAGCTAAAAATCCCAGATCAACCACAATATGCTGGTTAAACTTCAGTAACATTTTAATCATTGATTAAAACGACTTAAACAACCCACACTAAGTGCGGTGACCTGTTTTTTCACACGATAACTTTTGTCTCTGTGCTAGCTACGGTAGCATGTATGCTAAGATCAAGTTATTTTGAAAATAGCATTTACTATTTCGAAAGCCCTTCAGCAGACAGGCAGCAATGTACAGTATTTCCATGAATAACACATGCTTCATTTCTACCCTCTCCTCTCACTCATTCACCTCAGCTTCATCGCTGCTCTCATCCGTCAGAGGCTTGACTTGCTTCGGTGTGCCTGGAGAGTTTTCCGATGACGACTGCTGCGTCTTGTATTTCCTCATGGTTAAACTGTCCACCACCCAGAACATCAGTGACTGCAACAAAAACACAAAACCGTGACTTTTAAAAAATATTTAGAACCCACTCTAATCATATAAACTCTATGACTTTCACTAGCTTAATTCTGTGTGGATTTTAAAATACTTTCAAGGTACAAATATGACTACTACATACCCGCAACTACAAAAAAAAAACGTATTCAGATGGACTTAAAACTATTTCCATTTAGTTTAAAATATTATGTTAAAACATTGAATAAATGAATGTCCCTGAAACAATTTTTTTTTTATAAAAAAAAAAAATCCTACACTCCTACTTCTATATACTGTTTATGTTAATTGTTAATTTTGGCCGTAACAAACCCAATTTGACAAAGTAGAGTAAACCGTTTTTTTCAAAAAAAAAATTGTTTGATGGACAGTTGAATGGATATTATATACAAATGTTAATAAAATACTTATTTGTTGCTGCTATATATATATATATATATATATATATATATATATATATATATATATATATATATATATATATATATATAAAACTAGAAATAATCTAATCAGTAGATTTTCAACATTTTATGTAACTTAACTTTTCTGGTTTCAAGTAGTTGAGTTTAAAGATCGAATCCTAAAACCATCTAAACATCCCTAACCGATGAAGGACAGAAAATAGAATGATAGCTGGTGTTTAAATCAAGAAAAAATGACAGTGAAGAGGCTCCATATATGTGTTTGAATGAGATTCACAAATAAACCAATGTTGTTGCCTGACCCATAAATATATATCTTATAGAGCCCTGAAGCTCTGGAACAAACTCCCGGATGTTGTCTGGAGCTCAGCTACGCTCACAGAGTTCACAACTAAATTAAAAACATATCTGTTTAATCTAGCGTTCGAATAATTGGCTCCTGGTATTTGTCTAAATGTATATGGTGTCTGAGCGCTATATACATGCAAACTGTTGAAAAAACAATGTGGTTAATGGTTCTATCCTCATCATTTATCTCTCTTCCTGCAGCTGATGCTGATCACCTGTTTGTTGTCTGTGTTACAGTTTTCCAACCATTGGTTTTCATTTGTTAGTTTCTGTTTTGTTTTTTCAGGTTCTGTCCGGCAAACTGTTCGTCGATGGATCTTATATTTGTATATTCTTTATGCTGGGGAGGTGATTAGCACCTGCCTCAGTCAGCGAGGCTCCCAGGGGCCTCACAGAGGGAACTCCTATTTACTCTCCCTGATCCTCACGAGGACTTTGTGAAGCTGCTTTGAAAGCAACTGCTAAAGAAGCGCTATATAAAAACTTGATTGATCGATTAATAAAATAAAACACAAATAAAACAAATATTTGAATAGCAGAAGTAATATTTTGGAATGTGATTCATTATTTGTGATTAAACTGCAGAAAAATGTGATGCATCAAGTTAAAAATTGTAATCTTTTGATATCAACACATAATTTCTTTCAGTAGATGATTGACTGACGTTGACGATGAAGGGCACGATCAGCATAACGATGGCCAGCTCTAGCTGAGGGTTCGAGATGTACTCCAGCACCACCTCCTCCAGCTGTGAAACACAAGAAAAAGATTATATGAACTATTATTTGTATTGACATATAGTTTAATTTAACATTGTAGGAAGTATATATATTTTTTTGCATCCATCATTTTTGGTAAGATAGGTTATTTTGAGAGTTATTTTGAGAGCCTTCTTACATTCGTCCAACCAGGAATGAGCAGCACCAGAGAGACCATGGTTTTCTCCAGAGCCACAATAATCAGATACACAGAGCACTGAGCTAGCCAGGGGAGTGCACGAGCTGGATCACCTGAGAGAGAGAGAGAGAGAGAGAGAGAGAGAGAGAGAGAGAGAGAGAGAGAGAGAGAGAGAGAGAGAGAGAGAGAGAGAGAGAGAGAGAGAGAGAGAGAGAGAGAGAGAGAGAGATAAATAAAACATGTAAAAAAAAAATTTTTAAAGTGTATATAGTCACTTTAGAGACAATCCCAATTTTACTGTTTTAATAACTATTTTAAATGTTACATAATATTATTGTTCACCAGTTACAGAAGGCTAACAATCTTTATTTTCACATTTTAGTGATACTTTGAAATTAACTTTACTATTAAAGACTATCTTGTCCTTTTTGCTTGATAATTTTTGTAGATGATGACTTCAAGTATCAATAGAGAAACAATACTTTGTACTTAATTAGTCTGAAAAGTCATGAAATCTAAGCACTCGAGAACAGTTTGAGCATCCAACTTCCAGCAGTTCAGCTGCTTTTAACACTGAGAGTAGAAGCGAGGATCCACAAACTGACCTCAGTAGAAAACCAGCCATGAACAATCCTTTGGCAAAAATCAAGCTCGATGGTGGGCGTTCTCCATCTGCTTTCTGTAAATGTGCAGCTTTGATTATCTACGCAGTATTGTCAGGGGAAACTCTCAAAAGTACTAAAACAAGCATTGGGAAAAGATCATCAGCAAAATACAGCTTACAGTGCTCTCTGCTGGTGATAAATATTAAATAACTTCTCGACTGTTCTTATCCTGCTCCTGAAAACATTGCTTTTGTTCCATTGACCATAAGATGAGCACCCTCTGCTGGCCTCACCAGCATCACTTCCCACAGCAAACTGGTTCCCAGGAGGTCTGAAACCAGCCATGCCATTTCATGCCTCAATGTTTTTGTCACTATGCTTTAAACAAGTCAGTTGTTATTTTAACAACTTAAGAGACTCGTTTGAATATTTTCTCATCTTCAACATAACAAATCTCTTTCATTAGTTTTTACGATTTCTGTTTATCCTTAGATAGACAATAAAAACCTCAGAATTATGCTATTACAAATATAAGCTATTATGTCAAACCAACTTTTGGAGGGTGGTGTAATGAGTGCTTTAGAATCATACTTGAATAAAAGTACAAATCTTTAATTACAGCTAGGTTTTTCTTATAGTTTATATTTTGTATCATTGTATGTATGTGTGTTTCTCAAATGTACTTTTTACCGTTTATTTCCTATATAGATATTCTTTCTAGGTCAGGGTAGTCGCCTAAGCATTTCACTGCATATCGTACCGTGTATGTGACAAATAAAATTAGAATTTTGAATTATTATTATTTTATTTTATTCCAAAAAGTCTTCAGTAAAACTCTGGGAGTAGCCTCATTTAGCACATGAACAGCATCCAGTACCTTCAGCTACGACTGCTGTTAACATACTTCACATACAGCTCCATACTCAAACAAAAATAATGACCAATGAACACATTCTTTTTGTTATTTAGTTAGAATTGTTGAAATGCAACTCTGTGGAAATGCACAAATGCATAAGTGTTCTTTTGTGTTAGATAAAACAGTGTTAGAGCCTTCAAGCATTACATTATTAGAATAAATCAAAGAAAAGTATTCAGTTTCATGAAACTGTCACAGCAGTGTTACAAGCCATTTACAGTAATATGCTTTTCAATAAAGTAGAAATCTCTAAATCACTTTCTTACTTGTGTATTAGAATTGCAGATATCTCTACTAATCTTATGACTAGTCAAAGTATACTCTCACTTTATCACTTGTCATAATTTTTAAAATATTCTTAAGGAGTAGGGTAAAACTTTTAAAAGTTGATAAAGACACATAGAGCAGGCTTGTGTCAACAAAATAGAGCTCAACAAAAATGTCACCCTCCCAGCATCTTAACTCTGGACCTTCAATCTGTTCAAAATCCAACATATTGCAATAATTTATAATAACAATAAAACTCTGTGTCGTGGGATTTTTTGAGGGAAAAAAATTCAGTGTTAAATTCAACTCAAATTGTTCTGTGTGATCAGAGACAGCATGTGTCATGTTTAACGCATCTCTTTTTGCAGTGTACCCCCTGCTGGTGAAATGCAGACACTGTGCTGGGTGAATCAGTTACACTTATTTTCTCTGTGATTAGATCATAACTCACCATATTCTCCAAACATTAGCAGGGAGAGTTGTTTATATTCCACTATCTTGGAAACCACCTTTACTCCGAGCCAGATTACTAGCATTCCTAGAGTAGCATCCAGCAAGAAGTTCAAGAGGTATCTGAAAAAGCACGAAAGAGAGGTTTGTGTAATGAGGCTTGGTTGCGAGAAAATGCACTTTCAAAACGAGGCCTCACAAGGAGCAGGGATCTTCATTGGTGAGTGTGGAGAGGAATATGTTGGCAAAGTGCATAAAGAGAGCCCCGATTGCTTGCTTAGATGTATCGAAGAACCTGCAGATTTAAAAACAAATGTCACAGGAGGTTCTCATTTGTGCTCTGTTATTTGCAAATATATATTGAAGATCATTACCAGATCTTCCAAGGTCGTCTTATTCCAACAGGCTCCCGAAACCTCTTCACTGTTTAAAAAAGAAGAAAAACATAAGTACAGGTATAGCATCAAGTCTGCTCAGATCATTCACTTAAATAACCATAAAACAGGAGAAGCAGATGCCACAATGCTCTATAATTCTATAATGCTTGGCAAAAACCATCTTTAATTCTGTGTTTTTAACTTGTTTCAGTGAAATCACAAATAATGAATAATGATAATACAAAAAGTTTTTTCAACATAATGGAAATTAAATAGATATTAAATATTAACATGACTTCTGTATGACATTTTTTATAAGCATTTTTATTGTTTCAGCTGTTGACTGTCCATAAATATGCAACTTTGTTTGTTTGTTTACATGAACCTGTAAATTGAGTGCTATATTTTGTCAAATTAATTTTGAGCCAATATTCTTACTTGATTCTTATTTCTACAACAATATACATTCTAGAAATTATTTCTTTGATTTTGTTTTCTAGTTCACAGTTTAGTAGATACTAGCAGCTAAAATAAAAGGATAGCTCTGAAAGTTTGACTAAACATTGACTATCATGGAACAATTTGAACCCCTTTACTTTTTGTAAGGCAATATTTAACTTTTACTCTTATGTCCTGTATATGATTTGCTTTTAATAATATCAGTAATTCTAAATTTCAGTATAATTACATAAAATATCCACATACCATGAACACAGAGCCTTAATGCTTGTTATTAAAATATTTTTTGATCAATACTGTATTTAATTTCAGTCTATTCATCTAGTTTTTCTTGTATTACTTCTAGCATATGAACCGTGTCACTTATGATTGGTCCTTATTTATATTTGACACTATTGTACATATATAAACAAGTATTGGGATCTAGGGAGGCTGTTCATAACGATGTCATGAGAGGAAGCTCAGAAATTAAAATTGTTTCTCTAGTACTTTATAGTATTTAGTTTAAGTTTTTAGGAACCTTCTATTGATACAAGATATTCAGGCTCCCAACACGCTATGAAATAACATATTCAAGCACATTCAATGTTTCTCACATTCACATTTTCCACTACAGTGTTTTTTTAATTTAGTTTATTGTTAACTATAACAACAGAAAACAGATTTGAAGTGGGAGTAAAAATATTATTGTTGAGCTCAAGCACAAACAATCAATTGTATTTTGGTCTTTGGACTTTTTACACCATCCAACATCAATATGAACGATTTCAAACATCACACATCAATAATTACTCTTCCACTAATATGATAAACAGATACTTTCTTTTCCTGTAGATGCAGCAAGTATTATTCCACATTGGTAAATAAGAATAGAGTTGACAGAAGTGAAAATAAGTAATTAATAATCAACATGTACAAACGATAGGGTCTGGAACACAGCATTAGTTTAGCTATCAAATATAAAACGAGTAAAGCATGTACTGTAGGTTTTGTTGAGAGTAAGCACATGACTTGGTTAATTATTGGTTAGCAAGCAGCATTTAACTGGACCCTAAGTTCAGACTACAAATGTTAGAAGCCACATGACTGGGATGCCTCCAGAGGAAGACTAAAATTCATCCATCGTTCTTTCAGTGTCAGAGCATCACGAGATCTAGATGAGCATGTTCTTAACATGTTTCAACAAACCAACCTCATTCAGAAGGGGACGGTTTTTTCATTTCAAGAAAGTCCTCTTCTACATTCTGAAAACAGGGTCACTGTTATCAGCAAAGATGTTGCAAATTATAGATTTAATTCTCTCATGTCATAGAGAGCAAAAACATTTTCAGCTACATTTATAGTTAGCATGTTTGTGATAGTAATAATTTGCTGTTAAACAAATAATTGATCTTTTCACTAGAATTTATCTTTCAAAAACAGAAGTTAAGCCACACAATTTATATTTATTCCTTCAGAAATAAGGTCTCAAAAAATAACATTACAATGAACTTGTTTTTATTAACAAAAATTACAATTAAAAATAAAAAGTTTTTTTTTCTGTTAGTGTCCTGATGACTTCATTCACTACACCTGTCTTGTCTCATTAATCACACCTGATATTGATTTGTTACCCTGGTATTTATCAAATGTGTTCCATACAATGTATAATTTTTAACATACTTATTGACCTATGAAAAAAGCTTGATTAATGAAAAAATGACTAATGAAAAAGCTGAATTGTAAAAAAACTTCATGCTACAAACCAACATCTTCCCTGTTCAGAAATGTCAGCGCCGCTACTACTTTTACTTAGCTCAGTTCATGTCCTGATTTTCATCTTTTACTCAGTTTTGCAGCTGCATATAGGTTTGGATATTTTCATCTAGTTCTCATTGTCTTTTTCAAATAGTATGACACAATACATTTTTTTTTTTGCAGAAAAAAATTTGTTAATTCATCAAGTAATCGCTTATCATCTTATTGTGATACCATTAAAGTCAATCAGTAATGGAGACCTCGCTTGACTTTCCAACTTATAGTTGTTTTTATATTTATTTGATTAATGATTATTTAAACTGAGATGAAAACTTTTTTCCACAAAAGACAAACTGCTCTCCTTATCCGTAATGTGTGTGACCAATAAAGGATTGTTTGTAGTATAACAACAGTAAACATTATTCCACTATAAACACCACAAGGGTTTTCATCTTGTTTACAACAATAACCGCCTCTTAATATTATTACTGAAACTAACAAATAATGACACATGTAAACTTCAACAGATAATCTAGTTTTACAGAAAATCTAATCAACTCCCAGTTGATAAAATTAACTCCTGCTCTGCATCCTGCTGCTCTCATTAACAGATCGATCTGGATGCAGCTCTTGAGTGATGGAGCCTAGAAAACTGTTCTGAATAACAAAGGGGCTTATTCGGGATAATGAGTGGTGAAATGTTAACATCTCAGATGAAGCCATTTAAATGTTAAATATATGAAGACAACAGAAAATCTTCAAAATGTTAAAATCTGTCAAAGGTTACTTGACTAAGGAGAAAAGATTCTTCCAGGAGACTAGAAAGTAAACTAATTCAAGTCAGTTTATGTTCCATGTTGGGTTATAGTCCACTTTTTTGTAAAATATGTTTTATTTAAATATGTTTTACTGTCTGTTCAGTCATTCTTCAAATCTGGAGATAAACTGTTGAATTGATTTTTTTTACAATAATTACAAGCACTGTAAAAGAGACAAGTTTACATTAAGAAATCGTCAAACTCTTTGAATAATCTGCCACTGTATTCAAGTGGGAAAAGATGCTTAACTGATGGACGTTCGAGTCAAAGTATCCATTTAAAATTAAAAATCCATTAAAAATAAAGTTTGAGAAAACTGAATCTGCTTTTTGTAAAGCAAGTTTAAGTGGAAACACTCACTCCAGCTTCACTATGCAAGTAGAACAAATGTTACAGAGCAGCTTTTTACCTTTTACAAACATTTAAAGCAGTTTTGACCAAAAAAAATTATCTCCTTCCCATTCATTTAAATGGGCGAGATCAGTCCCGGAAGTGATGTGACGACAAATATTAGCGTTCTCATAATGCCAGGCATTTACTGATTTGCTTAAGTTATTATTTTTCCGGAAAATTATCTAATCGAAAGCCATGTTTTGTTGCATTCTCCAAAGAACTTCAGAATTATGTGCATACTGTAAAACTTTGCATGAACAAGAAAGCACTTAAGACTATCCATTTGTTTAACATTTTTTATATTTGTTGTTTGTAACTCCCAAGGCCTAAAGTGTAATTCATTGTCTTTTTTTTAGTATTGTCATCCTCTGTATTAAGCCTCCCCTTGGCTTTTTTTCTTTTTCGTTTCATTTTCTGTATGTTATTCTGTATACGTTCCTTGCATGAATGATTAGAATTAAAAAAGGCATTTGCTGATGACACACATGCTCACGTTCAGTTTTTTTTTTTCTTTTAAAATATGACTAATGAAGTTATAACTTTGCTCTATAAATGCTGTCGACTGGCATACTCTAATGATTTCATATCAGAGCACTGTGTAGCTTAAAAGAGCGCTTAAAGGGACAGTGCACCAGGAAAAAAAAACTTTATATTTTTCTATTCTATAAACAATAACACAATTCGTTTCAAACTTGAACGAATTTCCCCATCTTGAACATAAACATTGTTTAATGCGAGCGGTTTGGTTGAACTCACGCATTAATGTGCTGAAGGCGAGAAGCCCGAGGAGAGCCTGGATGAAGACGCTGAACCCGTCCATCAGAGTCCCGTCTACACAGCCCTGCTCCCCCGGGATCAGTATATCACTCATATTAATAACGCTGCCGCTCTTCCTCCAGAGTACATCCATCTCGAAACCATCGACTGTTTAGAACAGCTCAGCACCCGCCGCTTCGGTCTGGAGAACCCCGAGAGCCAAACAAATCCACCGGAGCTCGGCTTAAAGCCGTTTTCCATATAACGTTGTCTTCTCGCGCCAGGTGATACAGTCGAGGTCTCATAAACAGCGGGGACAATGCTGAAGCCACTTTAAAATAAGTCGACGAGGAGTGAGAAAGCTCATTTCTCTCGGGTCAGAGTGAGTTCTTCTTTCTTTTCCTTCTTCTTCTTCTTCTTCTTCTTTTTTTTTCTCGAGTCAACACAGACACGCTCGAAGCGAAGCGGCGTGCTGACGTCACCCTCCTGCTGCTTAAATGTCCCGCAGGCCTTTGTCCTGCTGACACACATTCCTCCAGAGCCCCTTCAGTTTAAACTCTCTCACTTTGTTCTCAGGCACTGAACAATGCGTTAATATTAATTACACATTAAAAGACAACCAAAGTGATTTTTGACCTTGGATGTGTTTTGTTTGAGATTACTAAACACCCCCAAAACAACCTTTTAAAATCACAATGGGGCACCTTACACATAGGGCTTAGTAGTTTTAGTTAGAGTATTTTTGCTGCTTAAAAAAAGATCCTGTAGTTTTGATAAATGTTAATTAATTGCTTTTTAAAACGTTGAACAAATGCAATATACTTTTGAAATAAACAAATTTCTTGTTACTTTTTAAATCATGTTCATGGAAGCAAACTGTATTCATTCCAGACTGTATCTCCAAATCATAACTAATTATAACAAATTAATTCATAGACATTTACATTTATGCATTTTGCAGACACTTTTGTCCAAAGCGACTTACATTAGGGGAGAGACAATATGCAATCTGTTACACCGTCAAAGTCTATGTCAGTTTCTCATAATAGAAATTGTATCAACTGATCAATAAACCAAAGCAGTGAGGAAGTAGAGGAAGAAGATAAAGACAGAGGAGGAAAAAAGAAAGTTTTTTTTAATAGTAGGTGTTCCCTGAAGAGAATCATAGGTAATATAGGTTTATTTTTCAAATTAATTCTAAGTACTAAACAAATAAAAATGTTGAGATACGAAGCTAAATCCTTGTTAAATAATATGTATTTATTTGTTTCTTGGTTTAGGCATTACATGATAATCAATGTTTTTCTCAGAGACACAAGACAGTACACCTTTCGAATGCATTATTTTGTATCCATAAAGCATCCATATTGGTCCAGCTGCTTCTGAATGCAGAGCATGCAGAGAGCCATGTCATGAAGTGACAGAGTGAGCTTCTTTTTTACACACTAATGATAATACCATCCACACCACCCAATAACATTATTATTTTCCAGTGCTTTCGCCCAAGAAAAAAGACAAAAGTGGATTAATTCAAACAGGGTGCTTATCGCACTCATGTAGATTAGCACATTGGTTTACTTTTTCAATTTAGTCAATATGTTGCATTAGTGTGACAAATAACTTAGTTAAATAACCTAGTTAAATTACCTAGTTAAATAACCTAGTTAAAAAGTACAGTCTGCTTCCTTTGGACACCTTATTCACAGTTCCCTCCCTTGCCAAACAATCACTTCTGTTCTTTTACCCTCATAGATTCCAAATCTTTGAAAAACGTCTGGAAGCTCAAGTTAATAATGGAACTTTATAAAACTCTAAAAAAGTTTAAACCATGCATGGAAATCATTGGTTTGGGTCACACACTGCACTCCAGTTTAACTTCTTCAAGAACCCAACTGTAGTAGCCTCAACCCTACATGTAAGGTGGTTTTTAAGTGTTTGTTTCTTTTTATTTATTTCGAGTGGATTGTGACAGAGACAGAAAGAAATTTAGAGAAAGACAAAGCAACTTAACCCTGACCACACCCTTCCAGATGTCCTTCATATAGTGTGAAACACTGCCATCTAGTGTCCACCTCCACCACTATTACGACGAACCATCTTTGACTCACACTCACATCTTTGATCAGATTTTTGGTACTGGAGATCTCAATTGAATCAAGTTCTGTTTAGATAATATGTATCCCTGTTAATCGCCAATAGCTAGAATCCTAAAGTGTGATTTGATCAACTTCGACAGGAAAACCAGCCATTCCAGGATGTGCTCAGCAAGCAGACACTTGCCAGCATTACCAATCTCTAGAAGCCAGATTGTGGGGAGTTGCATCATTTAACTTTGACTTAAGGATTTATTTGACAATTTACCTCACTGGTGTCTTCTGGATTCTTCCTTTTTGTTAAGAAGGCTGTAAGCGAGAAGAAATATACCCAGTTGAACTTAGTTAACAGTTTTTCTCAAATGCTAAAACACAAAAGCCAATCCTCTAAACCAAATGACCAGATGTCTGAACACATTTACTAAATCTAGCAATCATTTTTTAATACCATAAACACATTTCACACGAAGACACAATTCACACAATCCTCTGTTCTCATAAATCTAAACACAGTTGTCCTTGCTAAAACACAAGTTGCAAAATAGCTCTGCTCATTTTTTCAAATGAAAGCTCATGTGATGCAAAATACTTGCCACAGTCAGCAATATTTGAACACAATGAACATCACTGGCGTCATTTATTACACACAATGACTCAAAAGACACCTGTTGCTAATGCTGTGACTACATGTATAAAAGCAGGTTCAGAGTGCACAGTTTGCTGAAGATTCTAAACAAACACAATGGATGAAGGAAGAGTCAGGGGAAGAGGAATAGAGCCAGAGGAGGGAGAAGAGCTGGTCATCGAAGAAGAGGTGGAGGCCAATGAGGAAGAGGGTTTCAAATCAGAGGAGGAAGAGGTGGAGGCCAACGAGGAAGAGGAAAAGGTCCAGGAGGAAGAGCAAAACAACCTCGCAACCGTCATTACGGATGAGATGCAAGCAACAGTCATTGACCATATCATTGTCCATGGCATGACAATGGCTGAAGCAGCACTAACAGTCCGTCCAAACCTGAGTAGGTTCACTGTGGTCAACATTATCAGGGCATTCAGACAAGACAACAGGTATTGTACTCTATTGCTTTCTTTGTCACAATACAGTTTTATAAGTCTATGAAAGTAGTCTATTGGTTTCAAATCAGTTGTTACTGTATTGTAAAACATGTCAATTGACAACACGTTTCTTTCTTTAGAGTTGAAAGAATGCCAGATAGAGGTGGGAGTGTTGCAATATTTACAGCAGCACAAGAAACTCTCAGAGGGGGGGAGACGATAAATATTTCTGTTCAATTTCTAATTGCTGTTTTTTTAACTGTTACGCTGGGGAAATTTGTCAGAAAGCCAAACTTTCAACTCAACAAGGCAATCAACAAGGGAAGGTGGGGATGTAGAAAGAGTGGACTTGGTAGAAATATAGAATGTCATCTGTATAGCAATGAAATTGAATGTCAAATTTCCTGAGTATTGTGCCAACAAGAAGAATTTATACAAGAAAGAGTAGAGGACCAAGAACCGAACCTTGTGGAACAACTGGCCTCCCAAGCACTATGTGGTGGCCAATAGTGTAAAACATTAAGATCTAAGAAAACCTAAATGTATAGGAGGCCAGAGTCCGCTGCATTAAGAAGATCATTGAAGATCATCAGAGCTGTCTCTACACTGTGAAATGGGTCAAAAACCAGACTGAAACTGCTAATACATGTCACTAGTGGTGAAAAAGTCCTGTAGTTGGTTAGCTACAATATGTTCCAGTGTTTTGGCGAGAAATGACAAGTTTGAAATTGGATGAAAGTTCTACAGTTTACTAGAGTCGCACCCTGGAGTTTTAAGAGAAACAAGAATAAAATCAGATTGAAGAGAAGAATGCATGATAGATGTTGTTATGTTTGAGAGAAATCGTAGATTTAACCAAGTTGGATGGTTGGAAGTGGGTCTAACTGGCAGGTCTAGAATTACCAATAATGGAGCAGTTGTCCTCATGTGAAGGAAGTGTGAAGAATGAGAAAGTTGGTGCAGGAGACGACAGAGATGGCCATGGAAAGAGTTTATGATTGCCAGCAGAACTAGACATAAGACTAGAGATAACTGTTAGATAACTAGAGATAACTGTTGGTGAATCAATGTGATTTTTCTAGTAAAAAAGGTCATAAAGTCATCACAGAGTTCAGAAGATTCATTCAGATTAGATGAGTTGTCACAAGGATTTAACACAGAGTCAACAACAGAGAATAGTGTTTTTACATTGTTAGAACCAGAGCAAATTAAACCAGAGAGATATAAATGTTTGGCTGGGGTGAGAACAATTTTGTTGGGTTATAATTCTGAAGTTTTTCAACCATCACTAGTTTTATGTTTTGGAATTCTCATTTACTCCAATAACTTTTGCTAACTTTGTCAACATCTTAGAAACAAACTATGTTCCATTGATGAAAAAGGGTGTACAATAACATTCATTCATTCATCTTCATGTCGGCTTTCTTCCCTTTCGGGGTCGCCACAGCGGAATGAACCGCCAACTCTCTGGCATATGTTTTACGCAGCGGATGCCCTTCCCTGCCGCAACCCATTGCTGGGAAATGTACAATAACAATTTATCCATAATATTAGGCTCATTGTTGCACCTCAGACATATCCCCTTCAGAACATTCTCCAGATTACCTTGGAACTCCGATGCAAAAGAAGCTTTCAACAACTTCAGGTGCATCAAGTGCATAGTGGTGGAGTTGGTTGTTCTACTACCTGGAGGGTTGGCAATTCGATCCCTGCCAGGTCCATTGTGCCATTGAAGCCTTGAGCAAGCCACTGGCCCTGTATGGTGGGGTATGTTTGGAGATGGTCAGGAGGTCGTAGGTGCAAAATGGTAGCAATATTCTGTCAGACTACCTCAGAGACGCTGAGGGCACCAAGCTTATCACCACCAGTGTGTGATTGTAGAGTGAATGAAAATCCTTTGTTCATATTCTTCATCCACAGACACATTTTCTCCAGAAACTTAAGAATTAAAACTGTCAGAACTAGGGAACTACCTGTTTTAAAGTTAGCCCTCATAGAACTGTGACACTGGCTTGAAATGTCTTTCCATCCAATCACACAAAATCACAGTATCCCTGAAAATTTAGAAAGTAGTAATTTACAGACCAGGAACTAAAAACACCAAGGCTGATGCACTTTCCAGGGTCCAAGGTCCAGATGTAACCCTTAAGCCATTAACCATCATGATGCCATCCTTGAGGAACTTGTTTCATTATGTTTAAAATGGGTTCAGGCTGTCAACTTTTTCACCCGGAAAAAAAAACCTTGACACTTACCCATGAAATGGTGCCTCAAATGACATATTGCTATAAGCTCTTTCCCCAAAAACAACCAATCCTACTCGAGAAAAGGATGGTACAAGGACATCCCTAGGTTTCATTTTCAGTGAGATGCAAAGTTATAAAGTTTGTTCTCAATATATTCAACAAAAATGTTAAGGCTGTGGGCACAGGGTACTTTTAATCAGTACCATGTAGATTAGAAATGTATTTTTATTTGCTCTTTTTCTGTTCAGTTAAATAAAAAAATTACTTCAATTCATCATTCATCACAAATTCATCATTGACGGTGCTGTGAGTAAACTTTGAGGTTCAATATCAATGTCTGAAATCCTCCAAACAAATATGTCTGTAGATACTTTCCACCTCTTTTTTGGCATTGGCATTTGCCAATTCAGACCAAAATCTCTGTAAGCGGTTTAAACAAAACACATCATGGACCTTCAAGTATGATTGATAGCATCTAAAATTACTCATTCAAAATACAAATAGTATTTTAAGATTTATAGGGATTCACTTGATCTATTTGAATGTTTTGAACTAATACAAAATTCTGGAAAAACACCTTACAATAAAAACATGTCTGGATAACAGTAGAGCTCCTTTTACACAGTGCCAGTCGTTTGTGTGTGGATGATTTCTCTAGTTTTCTCTATCTCTCCAATTTTAAGAGGAAACTAAAGACTGCAAAAGAAGTCACTTGCCTAAACAACTCAACCACCCTTCCAGATTTGGTTCTGTTGAAGTCAATGACCTTCTCATCTTTGTTCTCATTAATCCTAGATGCCTTTTGTAACCAGGTCTTAGAACGAGGTCTTGGCATAAATGTCCTTTTCTTGAAGATTAATTGAGTCTAGAGATAAAAGAGCGATTCTCCCCATGGAAAAGAACTGTTCGCACTACAATTCCCATGCTCCTTTTGTGAGCAGCGGACCAATCACTGAGCTCCAAAAACTTCAGGCAGTTTAGCTCCGCTTTCACTTCTGTTTTTTAGCTACTTTCTGACTGAAAGACCTCATAGATGTTTCGTCCCAGAGCTGAATTCCGAATCGATTACCATCTTTAGGAGAGCGCGTATCAGCAGGCGGTTGTCGCTGATCGGAAAACAATTTAAAGAGACCCACTCATTGGCTCAACGGTCAGGTTTTTTTTGCCAGATTCACTCCAGTGATGCACATGGATCGGAAGTGATGCCGACCCAGAGCAGAAACCTTCAGGTTGGATTTGAATGGGATGTCCACACCATGAAACCCTGAACGATTCCCAATATGCGTTGGGTGGCGAGCCACAGACCCACGAGTAAAAGTCTTTGTGCAGTCCTTTCTTTTCCTCCTTCACGGATTGTGCGGTAGGATCCACGAACATTGACACACGGATACTGGAACAGATACTGATACTGTCATGACACTGATTTAAGTTGAAGGAAAAAGGGCCCCAACGAACAATAAGACTATTGTTTTTTTGGAACTGGGTTTATTTTTGTTTCATTTTAAGGGAAGCTTACGCCGGCTTTATTATTTTTCTTATTTCTTTATATACATTCTCTGAGCTAAATTGTTACATTGTTTGTTATTGTTCCATTGTTAAACAAAGAGTGATCACAACAACCCAAATGTCTGGTCTGTCTTTGTTGATGTCAAACAATTGGCTCTTAAAAACTTAGCACCTTCTGAATCTGGTCCAGATACTGTGGAAGATAACTATCTGCCTGTTACTCTGTCGTATAGAGGGTTACAGATTTGGCGAGCCAGCCAGGAGCCAGTTGATTTGAATATCAATATTGACCACGTGTCCAGTATGGACTTTGTAAAGAGGTGTGGTGTTAAAATCCCAAACTCAGTTATTGTTAGTGGACTGACACTAGTGAGAGACCAAGATGAACAGGTTATTGACTTCCTTAAAGGATATGGGTCTATCGAAAGAACCATCTTAGTTGATGAATGTGAATCTGAATTTTACCAAAACCTGATCGTTGAGTATACGTGCGGCATAGCTCTAGAAACATTAGGTGAAATATTGCCATACAAATATGCCTTGCAAGATGATCCCTCGGTGGGTTACAACATCAGAGCCTTGAGCAGTGCATACCAAACTGAAATCAGTGGTAATATTACCAAAACATACCTATCAGAACTTAAGGCCTTAGCCAAACTTAGCGGTGCTGAGTACGGGCATGTGCTTAAGGGAGTGATGTCCCAGATTAGTAAAGATATTGAAGCAATGAGCTCTGTATCAGAGGAAGTTTCTCTTACCCATGATGAGACCCCCACCGTATCCCAGCTGACCATTACCTCCACTGAACAACACCCCCCTCCCCTATCCTCAGACACCGCTCACAGAAATGATGGCCTTCCTCCCCCTGACACCATCCCAATCAACAGTGTGGGTTCAACCCTTTCACTTTCAGCAAATGACATGAATCCGCCAGAAATTCAAAAGGTTGTGGTTGAACACATTGTCAGGAACGAGGCAGTCAGTACTCATTTTCAGCCCCAATTAAGACTCCGCTCCTTTTCTGGAAAGACTCCTAGGCCTAATAACGAGACTGATTATGACACCTGGCGCTCCCATATCGAGCTGCTGCTAAATGATCCTAACATACTTCCCCTTCATATCACCAGAAAGATTGTAGAGAGCTTGCTTTCTCCCGCAGCTGATGTGGTCAAAGGATTACGGCCTAATTCACCCCCTTTAGCTTTCCTGCAGCTACTTGATTCAGCTTTTGGCGCTGTTGAGGATGGTGAAGAACTTTTTGCACGATTCTTAAACACGTTCCAGAATCCAGGGGAGAGTGCTTCCGCTTACCTTCATCGGCTGCAGGTAGCATTAAGCCTGGTAGTAAAAAGGGGCGGGGTTGCTCCAGGGGAGCTCGACAGACACCTCCTAAAGCAGTTCTGTAGAGGGTGCTGGGACAGTGCTCTGCTCTCTACTCTGCAGCTTGAACAGGCGAGAAGCCGCCCGCCTTCATTTGCAGAGCTCCTGCTGATGTTGCGCACAGAGGAAGACAGGCAGCAAGCTAAGGCCAGCCGCATGAGAAGACATATAGGTGCCACAAAACGAGTCCAAGTTCAGTCTCAGAGTGCATGTGCATGCGCAAACTCAAATGAGAAACCACAGGTTTATCCCAATGCCATTGAAGACCTTGTGAAGCAGGTTGCCACCCTGCAGAGCCAGCTGACCTCTTTCATGGCAGAGAAAAAGAAAGATAGGAAAGTAACTGCACAGAAAACCCAGAGCCGAACACCGGACAACGCAAATGCTAACAAGCAAACCCAAATAAGAACAAAGTGGATGAACAAACCCCGGCCCTGGTATTGCTTTAAGTGTGGAGAGGATGGGCATATCTCATCTACGTGTACCGAAGCTCCCAATCCAGCTTTGGTGGCTGAGAAACGAACACAGTTGGAGAAGCGATTAAGTGAGTGGGAAATGAAGGCTAACCCCGGCCCACAGTTAAACGACTAACGGCTCCTGTGGTGGGACAGACAGGGGCTGAGACAAATCAATGTCCCTCAGCTTTGAACCTCATAGTCAGCTCACAAGCACACACCAGTATTGAACAATCAGACAGTAGCTCTCCATTCAAGTTTCCCAAAGGACTCGTTGGTACGAAAAGTACAGCTTTTGTGAGCATAAAAGGTCAAGAAGTTACCTGCTTGCTCGACACAGGCTCACAAGTGACAACTGTTCCACAGTCATTTTATGAACAACATCTTTTAGAGCAGGAGATTAAGCCACTCCATGACCTCTTACAGGTAGAAGGAGCAGCAGGACAGTCTGTCCCCTACTTGGGGTACGTTGAACTTGCTGTAACTTTCCCGAAAGAATTTGTTGGAGCGCTAATTGAAGTAACCACACTTGCATTAGTGGTCCCAAATCTTAACACTATTACGGAACCCCTTGTGCTTATAGGCACCAACACCCTTGATGTCCTTTACAACATCTGTTCTGAATTGGGAGTTAAACATCAGCCTATCCCACACGGCTATCGAGCAGTCCTTAAAGTACTTGAAGTTAGACGCAACCAGACAACCCATCCTGGGCCCCAAGGTGTTGTGCAATTACTGGGGAAGAGTGGTCAAATTGTTCCAGCTGGCAAAACTGTCGTACTTGAGGGAGTATCCCCAGTTAATGGATTCCAAAATGAGAAATCTGTCCTGATCGAACACCCAAACTTGCCCTCCCTGCCTGGTGGCTTGCTTGTGAAGGCCATTATGGTTGATCTTCCCCTCCGGCGGCCCTATAAGTTACCAGTCATAATTTGCAATGAGTCCGATCGCGATGTTGTTATTCCTCCAAAGGGCACAATAGCCCAAATGAATACCTACCAGACTATCTTGTTAAAGCAGCATAATGCTGAGTCAGATGGGCCATCCCAAAAGCGGGCGGAAGCAGAGCCCTCCCAAAAATCCACACTGAGCTTTAATTTCGGTGAATCCCTTATCCCGCCTCTGTGGAAAGAACGCATCACAGGGAAACTGAATAACATGCAGGATGTGTTTGCAAAGCATGATGCAGATTTCGGGCGAACGGACAAAGTAGCACATCATATTAAGCTCTCAGACGACACACCTTTTAAACAGCGAGCACGACCAATCCACCCTCAGGATATTGAGGCCGTTCGAAACCACATCCAGGAGCTTCTTGATGCAGGAGTCATCAGAGATTCAGAGTCTCCATTTTCATCACCAATCGTGGTTGTGAGGAAGAAAAATGGCCAAGTCCGCCTGTGCATAGATTATAGACGGTTGAATCTCCAGACCATAAAGGATGCGTATTCCCTCCCAAAGTTGGAGGACACATTCTGTGCACTAAATGGCTCTCAGTGGTTTTCTGTCCTCGATTTAAAATCTGGCTTTTACCAGATAGAAGTTAACGAGGCAGATAAGCCAAAAACAGCTTTCGTGTGCCCACTCGGCTTCTGGGAGTTCAACAGGATGCCTCAAGGAGTGACTAACGCACCTAGTACGTTCCAAAGGCTAATGGAGAAATGCATGGGGGACATGCATTTGAAAGAAGTACTGGTCTTTCTTGACGACCTGATCATATTCTCCAAGACCCTTGAAGAACACGAGGAAAGGTTGATGAAGGTGCTATCCCGTCTCAAAGAGTTTGGCCTCAAACTTTCCCCAGAAAAGTGTGTCTTCTTTCAGACGTCAGTCCGATACCTTGGTCATGTAGTGTCTAGGAATGGAGTGCAAACCGACCCAGAGAAAACTGCTGCTCGTAAGACTTGGCCCATCCCCAAGAGCCTGCGAGAATTAAGATCTTTCCTCGGGTTCGCTGGGTATTATAGGAGATTTGTTAAAGGTTACTCCAATATTGTGAAGCCCCTCCATGAGCTAACCTCTGGCTACCCACCTTCCCAAAAGAGAGCTAGAGTGACAAAAAGGCCAGAGTACAGAAACCCAAAAGAGCCCTTTGGGGAACGATGGACCCCTGCTTGCCAACAAGCATTTGAGATTGTAATCGAGAGACTTACCACCGCTCCTGTGCTAGGTTTTGCAGATCCTCAGAAACCTTATGCACTGCACACTGATGCAAGCACCACTGGACTTGGTGCAGTTTTGTACCAAGAACAGGAGGGCCAATTGAGAGTGATTGGATATGCGAGCAGAGGGTTATCACGGAGTGAAAGTCGTTACCCGGCGCATAAATTGGAATTCTTAGCGTTGAAGTGGTCAGTCACCGAAAAGTTTGCAGATTATCTATATGGTAATCAGTTCACCGTTGTAACTGACAGTAATCCGCTAACTTACATACTGACCTCGGCTAAACTGGATGCGACGAGCTACAGATGGTTAGCAGCACTGTCCACATTCTCATTCAAGCTTCTTTACCGACCTGGGAAACAGAACGGTGATGCTGATGGTCTGTCACGCAGGCCACACGGAACCTTGGAGGATGACCCAAAGTCACAGAAAGAGAGGGAACGGATTTTCCAGTTCACCAAAGACCATCTCTTTGATCCAGATAATGCTAATGCTGTTAATGAGGAAGTCATACAAGCAATCTGTGAAAGACAACTTATTTACAGCGCCCATGTTGATAACAGTAACACTGGAAACGTTGTTTTAGTTGAATGCCTTGCTGTCTCTGCAGATGCGGTGCCCCAATGCTATCAGCAAGCAGACCGGTCCGGTGAACTTCCTGCCGTCCCTCACCTGTCTGAAGTAGAACTGGCGGATAGACAAAGGGCCGACCAGTGTATAAAACACGTCATTTCCCAAGTCGAGACCGGTGACACACCGCCCCCTACTTTGCGAAATGAACTTCCTGATCTTCCTCTCTTTTTAAGAGAATTAAGCCGCTTTGAGCTTGTGAATAATGTCTTGTACAGACGACGCCAAGAAGGTCCCAAAATAACTTACCAGCTTGTCCTCCCAGCTGAGCTTCGTGGCGCGGTTTTGACTAGCCTCCATGACCATATGGGTCATATGGGGGTTGACCGCACACTGGACCTTATTCGGACCAGGTTCTATTGGCCAAGGATGGCTGGGGACGTAGAGAGAAAGGTGAGAAATTGTGGCAGGTGTGTGCGGAGGAAAGCGCTTCCAGAGAGAGCTGCACCCCTAATAAATATCAAGACCACAAGACCCCTTGAACTTATATGTATGGACTTTCTTTCCCTTGAATCTGATAGGAGTGGAACTAAAGACATCCTTGTGATCACGGATCATTTTACAAAATTCGCAGTGGCCATTCCTACTCCCAACCAAAAGGCCCGTACGGTGGCAAAGTGTTTGTGGGAGAATTTTATGGTGCACTATGGAATGCCAGAGAAATTGCACAGTGACCAGGGACCAGATTTTGAATCCCGCACGATAAAGGAACTCTGTCAAGTAGCCGGCATTCAAAAAGTGAGGACAACACCCTACCATCCCAGGGGCAACCCTGTGGAGAGATTTAATCGCACCTTACTCAATATGCTTGGCACCCTGCAGAACCAAGAAAAGTCCCATTGGCGTGATTATGTCAGACCCCTTGTTCACGCCTACAACTGCACTAAGAACGATGTGACGGGGTTCACACCTTATGAGCTGATGTTTGGGCGCCAGCCCCGTCTACCAGTCGATCTGGCGTTTGGACTACCGCTGCATGGCCAGGGGCACATGTCACACTCCGAATATGTGCAGACCCTTAAATCACGGCTTGAGGAGAGCTACAAGTTAGCCATGAGTAATGCCGCAAAGACTGCACATAAGAATAAAACCCGGTTTGACAGGCGAGTGATCGTTTCAGACTTGGAGCCTGGAGACCGAGTGCTAGTCCGGAACGTCCGTATCCGGGGAAAGCATAAGATCTCAGACAAGTGGGAGTCTACCGTTCACGTAGTAGTGAACAGGGCAGGTACCTTACCTGTTTATACCGTCAAGCCCGAAGTCAGTGATGGTCCATCAAGAACCCTGCACAGGGATTTACTCCTCCCATGTGGATTCCTACCTATGGAGGAGGGCAGCAAGTCTGCCAAGCAACCTACAAAGCGCAGAATAGCGACTCGTGCAAATCCTGTTCTGGATGCTGACCTTTCAGAGGACGACGAGGACGAGTTCATTCCAGTCAACTGGTTCAGTGAGGTCTCAAATGTGTTTGCCCCCACAGTTCATGAAGGTTTAGTACAGCCCAAAGAATCTTCGTCTAATGAACCACGTAGGCAGCATACTGTATCTCCAGGGCCCTGTTCCGTAGAATGCCCTCCTGAACTGTCTGGTCTACCGCATATGTCTACCGATGCCCCAGTCAGTCTTCTGAGATCCAGTAGGCTTACCAACCGTTGCAGTAATACAGAACGCTTATCTACTGAAAGCACCACCCCAATCGACCAAATAACTGAAACTGATTACATTAGGAATAACCTGCCTGGTACCTACTTATCTGAAGTACACCCTGTGGAGACAGAGATCATACTTGGTGCTGGCAATAACATCTGTAATGAACAGCAGTCGGTGTCCTCTGATGTGCCACAGCGTGAAGAGGAAGTAGACGGAACAAAGGCTGAGAAGTCCGTGGAGGGACAGAAACTGGGAATGGATGGAACGGGATCCAGAGAGGAAGTGGGGAGAATGACAGTCACAGATGCTCCTGTCAGGAAATCCAAAAGGGAACGCCAACCGCCAAGGCGACTAGATTATCCTGAACTCGGAAACCCATTGGTCACAGTTGTTAAGTCATTTCTCCATGGGTTGACCACTGTGCTGTCCGATATTTTGAATGAAGATCAAATAGCTTCTGCACCTTCCTTTCCATACCCCCCTCAGATAAAGCACATCTGAGCTCTTCCATGTACAGGGACGTACATGAGTTCAGGAGGGGAGAGTGTAACCAGGTCTTAGAACGAGGTCTTGGCATAAATGTCCTTTTCTTGAAGATTAATTGAGTCTAGAGATAAAAGAGCGATTCTCCCCATGGAAAAGAACTGTTCGCACTACAATTCCCATGCTCCTTTTGTGAGCAGCGGACCAATCACTGAGCTCCAAAAACTTCAGGCAGTTTAGCTCCGCTTTCACTTCTGTTTTTTAGCTACTTTCTGACTGAAAGACCTCATAGATGTTTCGTCCCAGAGCTGAATTCCGAATCGATTACCATCTTTAGGAGAGCGCGTATCAGCAGGCGGTTGTCGCTGATCGGAAAACAATTTAAAGAGACCCACTCATTGGCTCAACGGTCAGGTTTTTTTGCCAGATTCACTCCAGTGATGCACATGGATCGGAAGTGATGCCGACCCAGAGCAGAAACCTTCAGGTTGGATTTGAATGGGATGTCCACACCATGAAACCCTGAACGATTCCCAATATGCGTTGGGTGGCGAGCCACAGACCCACGAGTAAAAGTCTTTGTGCAGTCCTTTCTTTTCCTCCTTCACGGATTGTGCGGTAGGATCCACGAACATTGACACACGGATACTGGAACAGATACTGATACTGTCATGACACTGATTTAAGTTGAAGGAAAAAGGGCCCCAACGAACAATAAGACTATTGTTTTTTTGGAACTGGGTTTATTTTTGTTTCATTTTAAGGGAAGCTTACGCCGGCTTTATTATTTTTCTTATTTCTTTATATACATTCTCTGAGCTAAATTGTTACATTGTTTGTTATTGTTCCATTGTTAAACAAAGAGTGATCACAACAACCCAAATGTCTGGTCTGTCTTTGTTGATGTCAAACAATTGGCTCTTAAAAACTTAGCACCTTCTGAATCTGGTCCAGATACTGTGGAAGATAACTATCTGCCTGTTACTCTGTCGTATAGAGGGTTACACTTTCAAAAATGGTCAAAACCACAACTACAGCTGTCAAAGTCATTGAAAATACATACACACAATGTTTGCCTATTTTCATTGCAATTTCTATCAAAATATTTCCCATTTTGTACATGCTGTTTTCACAAGTATGGGCAAACCAATCGTGTGCAGAGCTAATTTCTAGAGGCAAAATATGGCGAATGAGCCCAGAGTATGCATCAGGTATTGACCCAGATTAAGTGTCAGTCTCTGTCTCTGTCTCTCCACTCTTGCAGTGGTAATCTGCCCCGGTTCATTCTGCTCACCCTCTCCTGCTGGAGATTATGAGCTCTAGGGTTCAACCATCTGTTACAACATCACTGTGAAGGAGCACAGAGGCTTTGAGGAGCATGTCTCTTCTTTACTGGCACATAATTTCTCCTTGCAACCATCAGCGTTTAATTAACAAAGCTCTTATTTTGAAACTGGTTCACATCAGACCCCTTAGAGTGAAATTGATTAGGAGGAAAAGTGTCTGTCAATCTTTTTTTTATTCTGAGCAGCAGCGAATGTTTTTGCCACAGGATGGCAATGAAGGACAAGATGAACTTAAACAGGACAGCCATTTCTACACAAGAGCTTATATTTAAATTATTCAATTAATATTTTTAACCGTACATTTCCCTTTACAGCCCTACATTTTCAGAGACATGCTAAAATGATTTTTAAAACAAACATAGACAACATTAAATATTTTAATATTAGATTTCATTAAATGTAATTGTTTTAATAAGTATACATGTATAGAAGGCATTCAAACTTTTAGCTGTGAATAATACTAAAAATACAAAAAAAGAAATGCACTTAGAATTGTAGCTTTTTTCTTTGTGAACGCAAAAAATCCATACATCTAGATTTTCAAAAAGTGAATCAGTAAAAATCTGTAATTTAATAATTTGCTTTTTTGCATGTTGTGATGATTAGAAACAGGTTAGAATGTCATTTATAACACATTCATGTAAAAATAAAACAACACTGTGGTTTATCATTTTTATACAGGCATTAGTATCAAACATTTACCTTCAAGTCTTTGCATCAGACTGTTTTATTTATTTGATTTTTAAAGTGTATCTATCAGACCGTTACTTTTATGATGTGTGTCATTTGATGTTTTTTCTGATTGTACCTTTGTTTGAAACATGACTCATGGATGACTTACTATCACTGAGGCAAAACCAGACACATTTTCAAGTCCATAACATCTTCACATATTATGTATGGGCAAAAAATGAACATTTAAAATACCAGAAAAAGTTTTTGGATTCAAAATCAATCGCTTGAAAAGGTTCGGGCACCTGAAGTTAAAATGCAAAGAATTTCAGGTTTTTTTTATTACAGTTTGAGGGAAATTGAGGGGAAAAAGCAATGTATTTTAATGTATTTTTGACCTTATAGTTCAAAATGTGAAGTATTTTGGTAAATTGACAGGTTAACTTATAGTAGCAACACCCCTTAAGAAAAAGCATATTTTCCTTGTGACTAACCAAAGTGTGCAAGGATGAAAAACAAGAGATTGCAACAGCAGCCCCTATCTTGTTTACTCTCTTAACAGTTTCCCAACCCCTCAGTGCTGCCTGCACAGACAGCAGCTCATCAACTTAGTTTTACTCTCAAACACGTTTACTACTAACCAAAATATCAAAAGCTCCATTAACGACCTCTATGATGTCTAAAAGTGTGTGAAAGGCACAGCTGAAAGCTAAAGTCCCGCGCGTGCTGTAAGAACACGGTGTTTTAGGACACAGCCTCGAGTCCAGGAGGCGGAGGCTAAGGCGCATTTCTATTTATAATGGGCTAAACAAATTTTGCAACTGTAAAGGTCAATGAAGGAGTCGGCTTGAAAATAATCTGTAGATGTTGAGACATGCGCAGATGCGGGACGATGCCATATTGGACACACACGTACAGTATACACGGCTTCTGCTTCACCCCGAACACCGGATCCCTCAATCCCGATAGACGGAAAAACTCATATAAGGTACAGCTACATAATAAAAATACACTTCATTACGTAAAATCGACAGCGTTCGACGTGGGCTCGTGTTTCTCGGCGCAAATTTCCGGCTCCGGCGGCTTTTTCCTCGTTTAAACATTTGGAGCTTGTTTTTAACAGTTAGAAATTGACAGGAACGAGTTGAGCAATAGACTAAGGTTATTTATTTATCACGCGGATGTCGAGCGACAACACTTTCGTTTCTGCTGATAAAATAGTGACGCTGACTTGACGCGTGAGGGAAATGTCGCGGAAAATAACGTTTATGTAACAAGCGATATTTTCGTTTCGCGTTCGTCCTCAGAGCAACTCGCTCGATTTAGACACTTTATATTTATTTGGAAAGTGTTTTTTGACTTCCTTTCGGCTTCAGGGGACAGCGTATGAGTGATAACGCCGGGTCTTGCGCATTTGGGAGGTGTTAATAAAATGTTTGTGGACGTGACGACCCGAGCGGTAAACGAGATTCAGGTGCGCAGCTTCTGTCCTCGAACGTCAAAGCCACTCTCAACATGGCGGTGAAGGTGTGTTAAAACTGCCATGCAAAATCTTTGAAGAAGGAAAAAAGAACACCGCGCTGGGTAGGCTTTCAGTTTGGGTTTCTTTGGCTTCTTCTGGCCGTGCTTTAATTAATTAAATTTAAAGTTGTCGATTGGTGAGCTCGGTGTCATTTTTTTCCACTGCAATGAACGAAGAGTGTGGAAAGTACAGAAGCTCTCACACGTTTCCTGTTTCGCTTTCAGCACTGCTTTATAGCACATAGTGTATTCTCTTTTACGTTTCAATTAAAATGTTACTCCTCTATGATAATAAACCTTATTACTAAAAAATGTAAAACGCAGAAGTCACTTTTGCAATGGTTCAGTTTGTATTAAATATAAACATGTATGAATAACACATTGTCAATTTTCTTATTTTAGTTTCGAGTGAAAAGTTGTATCTGCCTGTTGTGAATCCATGACGTTTTTATGGAGGACAGTAAGTGCCAAAATTAAGTAAAAAAAAATGTTTCATTAAAAAACTAAATAAATGTGACATTAATTAAAAGTTTTAATAAATAAATCAATCAATGTTTAATCTCTATTTAATTTAATTCATGTGGTGCATGAATTTATTTGATCTATATTTGTTTAGGTAATTGTAAAGATAATTGTCTGTCAATCAATCTGTCATTGTTTGATGGGAAAAGTAAATTGATTGATTACTTTTCCCTTCAAACCAAGGCATTTAGACTCCAGAAAATGGATTGGTCCAGCACTACTTAACATGTCCTGACACACTATGTGTCTCTAACTCATTTACAGCAGATACCGGTCACACCCTCAATAAAAGGAAATAAACCCTCAGCCTTCTCAATAAAAATAGCTGTTTGATGTTAACTTCATCATGTTAACAACAATCACAGAGTTATCAAGATGGATTTGGAACGTATGGTTTGATCCCAATGATTTTTTACTGAATACTGCATAAATCAGAGTACAAAAGGGCGCCACCCAGTGTATCGAAACTTTTTATTTTATGCTGAATGATTGACTCTGGAATTAATTTGTCTGACTTGATTGGAAGAGTAACCAGTTATCAAATGGGATTCAGCCATCCAACGTTGATGGGTGACTGCAAGATAAATGGAACACAGGCCATGCAATAATGAATTAAAACGAGAAATAATCATGTATACCTACAATGTAAAAATTAAATTTAATCAATTAAAATACATGTATCTTTTTAATTACAGTTATAGAACTAATAATTACATATTTTGTTAATTAATTAATTATATATATTTGTAATTAATTTAGGAGTTTCTGCTCTCCATACAGTTTTTCCTAATGAGGTGAAACTTTGTTTTAATCCTTCTGGTTTGTTCTTAGACAAACATCTCTTTATAAACATGGTTAAGAATTACATTTAATTTTAAAAACTGAAATACAAATGCAAAAAACTACAAATAAAGCTGTATATCTGACATCATGCCTTCTTGACATCATTCAATTTTCATGTTGTCAATGAAAATGACATGTTTATAATTGAATTTTGATTTGTAATGCGCTAGAAACTTGTATTCACTGGCTCAAAACCATGTGAACCCCTTGTAGTGTTACTGCAGGTAATCAGATAGTCATCCCACCGATCGGGTGACAGACTGTCTCTGATGTCATGTCAGTGACGACATCACAACAGCAAATTTAGCATGTTTGTAGGTGACCTATTAAAGGAATATATATATATATATATATATATATATATATATATATATATATATATATATATATATATATATATATATATATCATTTTATATATCAATTTTGTAATAAAAGATGTGGTGAGTTTAAATGAAATATTGCAATATATACCCGACTTTGTGTGTCCTTGTAAACATTATATAGTATATTTGAGTCGAAAATGCTGTATTGTTTTTACCATCTACTGCATAACAACAATTATACATATATATGTTTGGTATGTTGGCTCATGCTGTTGCTAGAATAAGGAGTTGAATTTGTTAATTAAACAAATTAATCACAGGGAAAACACCATGTTGCACAATCTTTGACAAACTGGAGATGTTCAGGTGATCAGCTCCATATGCACCACATCTTGTTCATTTTATAGATTTAATTCAAACTGTCATTAACACATGTCTAGATCAGTGAATTATCTCATGAGTTTAGAGCTACCTCCGTCGTCTGTTATGTCCCCCTTAAACAATGAGAACAATTTAAGTTCCAAATAAATAAAATAAAAATCTGATATAAACATCATAATTTCAGTAAATAATAAGCATATATTCATTAGTAAGTTGTTTTGGTGGGTTTACTAACAAAGGTGTATATTACATGAAACTGATTTATTCAGTTAATGTACTATTCATTACAGCGTTATGCAAATGATTATATGAACATTTTGGGTTCAGCTGGTGATGTAATATTTTTTGATTGCAACACACTTATTTTTATATACTTTCCTGGACACCTTAATAAGTAAATTTAAAAATAAAAAAACGGCTGCTTGTACGATGTGTGTATTTGCAATTAAATGTGTTTAATTAGATTAATTAATCATGACGCTATCTGATTAATCATGATTTTAAATGCAATCAATTGTCAGTACTTGTTGTACCTGGTGTCACTTTTTTCTTTTCAAAAATAGTCATTATGATAATGTATCTATTCTAATGATTATTGCAATTACTTTCATCCACTGAAAATCCTTTCAATGGAGCGCTTGCTTTGAGATTCTCCGAATACAAGGAGGCAAATACAAATGAATAATACTCATTAATATAAGTGTTCAGCACCTTTCCTCCTAAACACGAACAAGTACTGAATCTCACAGGACTGTACAATATACTTGATTAAATTTGTTAATGAATCTGTCTTAGCTATTTACTTTAATAAGAAAAGCAGTACTACAGTATACATAGCTAATCCTTTAAGTCCCCTTGCAGCACTGAACAAGTCCTGGATTAGAGAGAGAGAGAGAGGAAGAGGTGGGGAGGAAAAGAGTGACAGACAGGGGGGGTCAGGTTACTGAAAAAACTTTCAATCTAAATTTATTTGCATCAGTTGCAGAATGATCAAAGAAATTCCATATGTTTACCAATAAACCTATGCTCTTATAACTGAAAAACAATTATTGATCAGCATAGGCTGCTTTCATCAGAAACGATATCCATTTCAGCATAATAATGTAGGAAGTTGTAGATAACACGAGCTTGTATGCATAAAGATATAACTCTGTCTTTATATTAGGAGATACATCGGTTGATATGGCTGTTGGTCTCATCTTCTTCTATGATCGCTATGTTATCGCCAGATCAGGAGAACACTGAGCTCACCAACTGAGCTTAGCAACTTGCCAGAAACAATGGTAGCAAACTAGCCTCTCACTTAAGTGCTATCTTGCATTTTTCAGTCATACATTGTCTTACTATCATTAAACGACTTTTAAGCCTTTGTTTGAGCGTCAAAAGCCTCCACAGAATAGAAAATACCACTACGTTTAAGCTCTCCATTAATACGTGTTGTGTGATCATCTTTTTGGGTCTGACTCTAGTCACAAACCAAACATAACTAGACTGATGTAGTGGAGTGCAGACTAAAAGTATAGATGTCTAAAACAAGCCCCATCAGAACTGATACTGAAGCCAGTGGTAAAACCATTGTGAACCATAGCAAGTAGTACCAAACTCATATCCAGTGGAAAAGCTGTTGAATGTACCCACACTCTGCAATCTGAGCCATGCTAGTCTGACTCTGAATGAGTGATTACATCCTTAACAAGGGGGTTCCTAGACCTAAAGCTCAGGCCCCCCCCCCAAACGATTTCAACCAACCCCCGGTTATCTTAAAACACAGTAGGATACAACCCCCAAACGAAAAAAAAAGGAAAATAAGTTAGATAAATACAGTTGAGTGAAAAGCTAATCTGAACCTGGGATTGAAGCATGTGGGAGCTGGAATGCAAATTTAAGGTGTGTCAGTTCACGTAACTATTCACCTCAAGCACTGACTTCGCCTTTCATATACCTCAGCAAAAGCATCCAGACACAAGAGTCTCGATAGTCGAAAACACAGCTTCACGTGGGCCCGCTTTTATTCCCCTTTTGAATACCTGCCTGTGTGCTGCTGTTTCCAACAGTAAGCACACAAAAGGAAAAAAATGGCTTTTCACTCATCAGGTTTTTGGAGTTGTTGCAGACTTGTTTTTTGAAACAAGTGAAACTAGACTGATGTAGTGAAATTACATGTTTAAAACAAGGACACTCAGAGATAATTGTGGAAGTTGGTGAAAAAGGCAAACCGTGGCGAGTTGTGCGCTGCTAAAATCTGGTAGAAAAGGGACATACGTTACTCTTATTCAGCAATTATGCTAAAGAAATGTTATGGTCTGCTGCTTTGTTGATCTACTACAACAAAGAAAAAGGAGGCATATACACTCCTTTAAGTATGAGATCAGTGGACAATGGGCTACTTGGACTGCATCTCATGACGCGCTTCCGTTTGGAAATAGTACAGTTCACTTTTTTACAGTTTAGACACCATCATTGTTTAGATTCTCTGGTTTCAACACAAACTATTCTTAAAATGTTCACAAAACAAACAGTTTTTAATTTTCAAAGAACAGAGAAACAGAAACCTGCTGCGTTCCGCTTATCCCAAATTCATGTCTCTTCCAAATTCAACGTGATGAAGTTTTCGTAGTTTTTTTTTACCAGTGTTGATAACTTCAGTAAGTAAGTTAGCAGCAGATTCAAATATTAGCTTTTTCCAGCTCAATAACTCAAAGTATAAGTGCTAATAACAAACACATCTATGCTACTGTGTAACGTAGTCAATGAGCTGGTAAGCTGTTTGAGCAGAAATTATCCTTCGTCTGTGATTGCCGAAACATATTGGCATCGATGCATAAGCGACTGAGAGAAGACAGCAAAGAGAGTGCCTGCAAAGAGCCAAGCCCAAAACCCTACCGCTTACAAGGAACAAAAAGTTCAACCTAAAACACTCAACTGATATAAAAATCACCTCATAATTTACTGGTTTCTAGCTAGATCACCTACAAAACATATTTTAGAAATCTTAACACTGGGAGTCAAGCTAGCTAACTGCAATACAATTTTTTGTAAATTCCTGTGCCTATGAGTGAGCGCAAAACAAAACCATGGCCGCTGCCATTGCTTGCTATAACCAGAGAGAACTGAGTCTTATTTAATAATTATTAGACAGAATTATTAGATTTGTGCAAATAGCCCCTTGCTCTCATGCCCGGTCAGGGTTAACTTTACCTAGTTTGAGTACAGACAATGTGTCATTCCGTTATGTGGTATAATTTTAAACATGAAATTATATGCTTTTATAGACTGCACTAAATATACCCTTTAAGAAATAATTGGCATGATAGCATTTTCTTTTTGTTGATGTTTTTTTCTGAGCTCAATCTACAGTGTTCTGAAATCACTTTTTATGCTAGTCACAAAACAAACAGAAGTCCTTGTGAATCCCTGTTATTTCAATTTCCTTTTTTCACGCATCTCACGACTTTGAATGCAGTCTTGCTGCTAAATGATCAGAGACTGAACTGTCATGCTTTGTCTGGGATTATTCTACAGCACACAGAAACACAGAATTTAAACTGACACACTGTCATCACTGCAAATATTGAATGAGTCATTTGCAAGGAAGTGGTTTTGCAGTTCTTCTTTTTTGTTTCATCTTAAACCAAAACTTCAGTAGAATAAAGGACATCATATATTACTCATTCAGTGTCAGTCATTTTCAAAAATGCAAGTTTAATGCCTATACTGTACATTTTCTCCAAGCAAAGGCAAATCTCATATTTTTCCATTTTTTTTCAAGAACAATTTATTAAATATAAATATATTTTTGTAATATTGCTGTCCATCTTTAAATTTATTGTATAAGAGGTAAAAAAAAAAGAAAAAAGAAAAAAATGTGGAAGAAAAAAAAAGCAGACGTAAAATAGCTCCCAGTTTCTGTTAGTTAATCTCACAAAAACAAAAGCAAAGCAGTAATGTACAGAATGGCTTAGCTCTCTTTACCTCACTTAAAAAAAATGTTACAGTTTGTAGAAATGTGGACTTATTTTCTTTTTTTGCCCAGAAATTATTATTTTTTTTGTTTAATAATTCATTTTAAGTTTTTCTCTGATGTTCCATTGTTGGTGTATGTCCACTAGGGATGTTGTTTTTTTTAAGCTAAGGATTTGCTTTCAATGATTTACAACGTTTTAGTTTTGCATTTTAAAGTATCCAAAACTCAAGTAAATGTACTTGTGAATATATTTACTCAAGTAAGAGTATAAGTAGCTGTCAGATAATTTACCTGAATAAGTACAAACATATATAATGGAAAATTTGGAAAATGTGCTCAATTAGTTAGTTACTAAAAACATCTGATCTGTATGATACAAAGCATATTGTCAAATTAAAAAAAGAACGTCTAGGTATCCATTCTCACACAAAAACATGCAAGGAAAACTAAACATCCTTACCACACTGGAACAGGAAAGTTTTAATGTTGAATGAAGATGCTTTGTAAAGTTATTTTTAGCTGTAAAGTTATTTTTCGCTTTTCTCAGAATTAATTAAAGAATCGCTAAACAAATGATTCTGTCTCAAACCAAGTTTGTCAAAAACAAGTTCCTTCATAGTTCATATAACATAAGTAAAAAGTAGTTCATTAACTTTGATATTGATTAGAGTGAAAGTGCCATTTTTTAACTAGAGATTCTCAGAGCCTTGGACGGCGATTGTGTTTCAGTGATGAATAAGCAAACAAAGACTCATGCTACAAATAAAGCTACAAGAGAGCGAACACTTTGTGTCTTTATTTTGCCAAAATGGGAGCTGAAATTACACTTTAGTTTGAGATTGATCAGTGTTAATTTTTTGCCCAGAGTTTAATAAGGTATTGATCTTGTCAGAGACTTGTCTTTGGTGAAAGACTGAATAAGGCATATGTGAATAAGACACAACATGTATCAGTTTTAATGTATTAGCAGTAAACTACTGTTTTTAACCAGAGTTTGAAGAAATCCTTGTGGACCAAGACTGTGTATGTGTCAGTAATTAAACAAAACATCATGTCTTAATCTATTTGTAAAACGTATAAAAAAGTTTCAGGAATTTGAAGGAGTAGAGTTGTGTAAGACCCGTATAATTTGTAATTTGAAATATTTTACATGTTTAGATTTTACTGAATCTAATTTACTGCCCCTTATCTTTGCTTTGAATGTTTGGATTTTAATTCTTCTTAATAAATAAAAAAATGTGTTTTATTCTACTTCAGATGAAATCGTTGTCGGAATTGTTCTAAATATGATTAAGGGAAAGTTGGTGGCCTTGTAAGAAACCATAGTGTATTTTTTTATCTTGAATCTGTGACAGGGTTTAAAGTAAAATGCCCCTCAGCAGAGACTGCTGGGAAATCACAAAAGACTTCACTTCCCACACATTTCATTTTTCTCTTGGTGACTCACTGCATAAGTGGCTTCATGCACAAGCTGAAGTCAGTGATTTGTTCGTCACTTTAATAATGTAACAGGATTAGCATTTCATTAACATCTATGGCTGAAAATAGAGGAATGCATTTAGCCAATCTCTTTAGCCAAAGAGAGATATGGAGATTTGAGAAGCTGAGGATGCAGGTGTTTGATAGACTTGTAGATTTATTAATATAGCCTCTATGCATGCATTAAAACACGTCAATGAATATTTGTCATCTTATGAGATCACTGATACTTATTGATAGACCCCTCTTCTCTAAAACAAGGTTATATACGAGAACAGATTAGACTTTATGTAGATTAGCATTTATGTTAGTGAAATAAATGAGAATATAAGAACATTGTGTTTTTTTTAAACATTTTTTAGTAGTTTAGATTATCGTTAGTATTTCAGTGTGAACATCTGCTAGTTTCACAATGAAAATGTCTTATTTTTTGTTTAGCAAAAAAAAATGTTGCATGGTTTAAACTGATTACACTGGAATGCATTTAATGGACGGGGCCAGCTGTCTCTTTTCGTCTCGTTTCGTCACACAAAGTATTTGCTTTTGATTACAGACTTTGTTTGGCCATAATTTCCAGACATAAACCCTCTACCCCAACATTACCAACAACAAGGGATGGAGAGCGGAGAGGATGAGGAAGTGGAATTTAACTGGGAAGAGTATCTGGAGGAGATGGGAGCCATTGCTGCCCCTCACACTGCCTTCAGACATGTGAGAACCAACACACTTTAACAGAGTCTGGTTACGTCTTTAAAAATGTCATGAGCAATCTTTGCTTGTACATCCTGTTTAGGGATTAATTGTAATATTTTGTCATGAGATCAGAGCACCTTAGTAATTACTGGGTAATTATTGGGTAGAATAGGTAAATAGGTAGAATAGTTGTCAGAGTTGTGGGATTAGATCACATGAACACTTCTTGGCAGCTGATTTTAAGCGGGTTAATGCCAAGCCTATCCTTTCTTAAAGATCATGTTCAGTTGGTTGGTAGGTTGGTTAACGGCTGTAAAATCACGAGGTATAAGGAGCATTTTATTACATCACAGAAGAACAAGTAAACCTTAGGACAAGAAGACAAAGTACCCACAATGGGGAAAACAATAGCTAAAATATCTTTATATCAATAAAAACGAATAATATGAATAAAAAATGAATAAAAGCAAAATAGCTTATCTAACGAGACATCACAAAGAGTGCTAAACCGAAGGAACAACTTCTGGAAGGATCTCAAAAACACAGGACAGACATAAAAGCAATTGCAGTGAAAAATGAAGCACAAATTAAGGCAATCAGCCTTAATAAGAACATATAAAGTATACAGGTGTAGGTAATTAACCAAAGTAACCAAGAGGGGTAGGTTTATAAGCAAAATAGAACATGGTGTTAAGCCGAAAACACAAAATAAAGACAGCTACCATTCATGTGATAATACAGTGGTCACATGACTGGTAATAACAAAAATGAAAAGAAAAAAACTGGAGTATACTACTACAAACATTACACTCAAAGCATAAATAACAAGACAAAAACATATTGAGAGAAACTGGCAAGACTCTGTGGACACATGACATGATGTAAACTGTATTTGTAAACTTCAATCAATATTACAGTGAAAAAAAAATCAGAGAAAGTAAAGACATTTTTGGGGGGATTTCAATAAAATTATTGTGGGTGGGAATCAACCTCTGAATTGAGGAGCACTTGTGCTTTCTGGGCTTGCCCTTTGGCCACTACACCACAAGAAATTAGGTTAATTATTGTTTTTAACGTTAACTCAATACATGATTACAATGTGTCATACTCACAAAAGAAGTTTTTTAGCTCAAAAATCATGTGATTTGCCATTCTGCTATTTATTTTAACATGAGTGAACTGTCTTAAACACGGCCAGAAGCTATACAAAAAAGTTAGGTTAGCAGTGCTTTACCACTGTATACTCCAAAAGAATTATGTAAACTGTTCATCTAAACAATATATCCCAGAATTCAAAGTGTTGTGCTGACATATTGCCCCCCTCTATTTCCTGTTGCTGGTTGAGCAGCTCAATAACTCTCGCTCATGATCAGCATTTTACCGATTCATTTCAGCCTTGAGTTGAGAAACACACATGTGTGTTGTGTGTTGGTCTGCTTTCAGGTGGAGCTAAGTCTGCAGAGTAGTTTCTTGCCTGGGATGAAGCTGGAGGTGTTGAACCGTGGAGGTAATAGAAAGGGCAGCGAGGAAGACTCGTTCTGGGTGTGCAATGTCATAACCACATGCGGTCAGCTGCTGCTTCTGCGCTACTGTGGCTTTGGTCAGGATCGTTCTGCAGATTTCTGGTGTGATGTCATGAGCGCTGAGCTACATCCTGTGGGCTGGTGCTCGCACAACAACAAGACATTGCAGCCACCTCCAGGTAAATATTCTTAATACGTTTTGATGATAATGTTCTGATTGTACCTTACTGTAAACAATTTTCAACAGACACGACAAGTATGGTTTTTTACAGGAATATAAAAAAAATTGACAAATGTTTTATTATTAAATTGAATTGGTAATAAACAACCAATGATTTTTAAATTTTTTTTTACTTTACTGTGTTCAACCATTTGGGTGATAATATTCATTCAACACAAATATTTGTTAATTTATTTCGTTTTCTTAGAGGGTACTGATGTAGATGATTGTGGATTGGTGGCATCCACATGGTCATATCAGCTATGGTTTAGGAAACTGGTGTTAATTTAGTTGCCAATTTTTTTAGACAAATTTTTATCTAGATGAAAGAATAGTGAAGTAGTCTATGGCTTAAACACACACTCAATCAATATTCAAAATCAATATTCATTGATTAAGAAAAATGAAATGTCAGTGGGCATTTTATTGACGGTTCTCATCAGTAATTGTAGATTCTTGTTGGAATCTGTTTGGCTTCTTTTTACTTTACTTTACTTGGCATTAGCTGACTGGATTATGCTGAAAATCCATTCACTATCCACATGAAACCTATTCACCAGTGACAGAAACAACACTTGAGACTGGTTTTAGAAGGAAGCAGAATTCAAAAACACATCATGTTAAGGGTAGGCGCTTGGATAATTGCTGCACAGTATTAGGGTTTCTGGAGATAAAGATGAGGGAGTTCTCAACCTGATGAGAACTGAGGAGTTTGGCTTAATTTATATAATTTTACTCAAGCCTAGTTACTTGCAAGGGACAAAAATGCCCATGTGATCCATTTAGATTTTCACTGGGAAGATGCAAAAGGAATGCCGAGTAAATCGAAGGGATTCTTGCATAATGCAGATTTGAATAAGGTCAGGCTGTAATTGGGTTTGGCAGTCAATCAAAATGTATGTGTCAGGCCCGAGCCAGATGTAGAGAAGTTCTGTAACCAGACATAAAATGGGCTTTTACAGTTCTTTTAGTTAAGGGTCATTGTGAGCTATTCTTTTTTTTAGAAGAATCAGAGCTAAATGTCACTTGATGCTGTTTATACCTAAAACAGAGCCTTTAATTAAAAACAGAAAAATACTACATAAAATAGAAATAGTTTGACTGGCAGTGGGTTTATTGAGAGGGTTCATAAAAATCTTCACCTGAAGAGTCATGTGCTTTTATAATTGAAAATCAGTTTGTAATAATTAACTTACGCAAAACATAAGTCTTGTACAAATGTGGTTTACACTGCAGATGTACCCAATCTTCTGAATGCAAGACCGCCCTGTTTTCATTTACTCATTCAAAAGTAAGGCGTCACACCTGCTTATCCCGACTTACCAGCTTCTGTGCTCCAAAAACGTGTTTAATACTTTTGCAAAGAAAAAGAGATGTTTGAATGCTTTTGGTTTCAAGGAGCCAGTTTTTCATTTCAGCTGGAGAGAAATGGAACAGTGACACAACTGAATTGATGTATTTTTAAAAAGTATTTCTCTTGAATTAAACTAAACATGCTGATTCATCAATAACAATTGTATGCTATGTTCTGGGCTAAAAGTGATTAAAAGTTAATTAAAATATTTTTTTTCTAAATTTAAACGGGTGACAAGAAAGTGAAATATATTTAGTCTTTCATTCTGTAAACCTTATGTTTAATATCAGCGTTAGTAGTCTAGGGGTCAGTGTGCATGACATGCAGCTTAGCTAAGCTTCGAATGACTTGAAGACCAGTTCATCATTAACACAGCTGCTTAAAACTATACAGTTCTAATCGCACAAATTCGGAAACAGTGTTGTTGGAGTGATTTGGTACAACACGCACGTAGTTTATTGCATTTTAAAACCGAGTGTTTCACGTCAGACGAAGTGTACTGAGAGGGCTCATTGCTGTTGAAAAGAAGCTCTTCATCTGTTAAGCCTAGCATCAAGGAATCTCACCGTACCTGTTTTACTCATATTAGAAACGCTGAAATGTACACTTCTGCACTGAGCTGATAACTAGAAAATGTTTAAAATAAAAACAACATAACTTTAATCATTTATTTAACTTATACTAAAACACTTACAAACGAAGTGATTAGGAATTCCTTTTTGAATTAATGTTTAAATATTGTATATGTATATAAATAAAAAATATTACAATCAAAAGGTTATTTATAAATGTATATTTATAAACTACCTACAAATGGTATTAATATAAAAACAATGCTTTATAAATTATTATCTAACTATCTGCAAATGCTTAATTAATCATTTCATTTCTTCCTTCTTTGTTTCTTCCTTTCTGACATTTGTTTTTTCCTTGTTTTTCCTACTCCCTTCATTCTTTGTCTACCCTTATCTTCCCCTCTTTCTTTCTTTCTTTCTATCTTTTTTCCTTCTTTTTTTCTCTCTCTCTCTTTCCAACTCAGTTCACATTGAGTAAACATTGAATTCAATGAAGGCTTTTACCGATCTATGGCTGCATCTTACCAAAACAAGAGCACTAAGTTGACTATACACACCACTTTTAAAATGCAGTACATCAATACATTACTTTATAGTATTATACTTTATACTTTATATCAAGCAAACAATAACTGTTTTGTTTTTGAACAACGCACAGTGCCCCTTCACTTTTCGCATTTTACACATTAAATGTAATCATAAAGTAACATCCTTTAACGTGAAGGACCACTTTGTACTCAATTTGGCAAAAAAACCATAAAGAAGAGAAGGGTTTTTCACTGAAAACCTCAAACGAAACATAAATCATGACAGAAATAAAACAAGCTTACCCAATGTCTTGAAAATATATTTTGACTGACTTTACTATACAAGACAGTGTTACTAAAATACCAATGTCAAGTTCTCTGAGTTGACTCTCTTGCTGAATATTGTTTAAACGTTTTCACTCGCAGAAAACACCAAGCTGTCCAGTAGCGTACCTGAAACCATTTCTCTCAATTAACAAAGAAATTAGCTGCCAATAACAAAACCATGTTTTGACAGGTGATCTGAGTGTGAGTTGAGTGTGTTTGAGTGGGAAATCAGTAAAAGAGGCATGGCAAGGGATATCCCCCTATTATTTTGTAATGTATGATTGGAAAAGCTTGAGTTGCCTACATGATGATTAGATTAAATGTGAAAACTGCAGGCTATTGAATAACTTTCATTTGCTATCTCTCCTTTAGCACCCACATGGAAGTTTTCTTATGTAATAATTAAAATATTTCCCTGCGTACATTTTATTCTCCTTCTATGGACTGCTGTTTTTTTTTAAAAATGGACAATATGGATTAGACGGATGTTAGGGGCTAAGCTCAAGAGCATCTTATAAAAAACTCTGAAAAATTATCATCTTAAGACCCCATTTACTTTCGCCAAAGGGAATTGCTTCGAATGCTAGGTTAATTACTGGGATCTGTTAATTAGCTTTTTTTAGTTTATACAGAAAAAAATGCGGCAGACTCAGTATTTTGTGTTGTTTCCATGTTTGATCATCAGCCTCAACCATAGTTTTTAGACAGTCTGTGTGTTTAGTGTTAGTATCTGTTGATCATTCTGTTCCTGTGTGTTTGTTTCTCAGATAACCTATTCCTCAGAGCAGGTAAGATAAGAATTTTCTCCCTCATATTCTGATAAAAATAACCCCATACATACAGTTCCCTCATTTTAGTGTACAGAAGTCAAGTGTTTTCTCTGTCAGAATGCAGGCTGATGTCTGCCAGTGGATCTTGGTGAAAAACAGAAATAATTCAAAATACAAAATTTGCACACAGTCTTTTTTTACAGAAAAAATAACAGTTAGCCAGCTACCTAAATCATTTTTACGGTTTTAAGCTAAATTCATTCAGATATGCTATGCTATTTAGATTTTTTGAGAAGAATTTTCAGAACTGCTTGGTGACACTAAATATATGACATTTATGTTTGGCTGAATCTAAATAAAACATGTTTTTGTTGTAAGGTTCTTATGCATTATCTACTTCTATATTCCACTACACATAGTCCGGTTGTGGCACATATTTACTCACATCAGTCATGCCTATTTGAAAAAAAAAAAACAAGTAGTCACAAAAAGTTCATAAAAAACTAAATAATGCAGTGTGCAAATGTTACAGATATACTTTGAGATTTCATGAAGTTATGTTTCATGAAGTATCCCCAAATACCTGCATTTATATTTTACCCCTCCAACTCTCCCCTGAACTTTAGCTTCTAAAAATTAGCAGCTGTGTAGCTTAGCATAGCTGTCTTTCCCTTTTAATCCTTTTTCATGCATGCGTCATGCATGCCTCTCTGAATTTAACCAGCTCTTTTCCTATCTGTATTCTTTCATTATTTCAAGTATACAGTTCATCCTTGTTCCTTGTTTCTGTCTGTTCAGTTCTTTATAATAGAATGTGTACACATGTCTGTGTGTATGCCTGTGATTATGCAAATGAATTCATGTATTTGAAATAATGTACGTGTCCAGGTAATGTTGGTGCAAGCATTGTGTTTTGTATTTCTCAAATGGATAGACGTGCCTTTATAAAACTTGGTGTGCAAGTTTGTAGGATGTTTTGAACATAACCACAAATGTTTGTTGAAGGGAATCCTTGTGTTCAAAAGATGTAACAAAAACACGGAAAAAACAAATACCTCCTTTAGCTTCGGTCTATCATCATGAGAATGTTATTTATTGTTTTCTCATGGCAATAATATTAAAGTCATTAACTGCGAAACTCAAAAATTGAGTGACAACTCGTGTGACAAGTTCTAGTGATGTGACAGAATAATCTTTCACCTTCCCTGTTCACTCAGCTCCACCTTCTCTTACATTTAACAAGCCATGAACTAGCTATGATAAACAACCAAGGTTAGGTCTTAAAGTTCTTTTTTCCCCTTACCCTTATGGAGTCTCTGGGGTGGAATATGGACTAATTTCCATTTTACAGATCACTCGTATGCTAACAAAACAATATGGTGACGTTTTTTCTCAGGAGATGGTGTTTGAAACTGACCAATATATCCTGTATGTAATATTATGTTTTAGTAATGTTGTGGAACAGTGATTCTTTAAGTAGCACATTACCACTGAAAGTTGATTAACTGTGGAAGCGCAAATTAAATCTACTGATGCTCACGCCATTAAGTCTGAAAGCTTTTAGCTCTGATATTCACACACTTGCATGATCCTCGTCACATATCCCAGAGAAACATCAAAACCTGAAAACACTCGGTTAAACCAATGCTAGCTCCTTCGTGTGACTTCACAAGGGATTTTACAGCAGTGAAGCTGATAGTCCTGGGAGCGCCCCACTCAACTGATAAAAAATTCAAGTAGTATTTTATAGGAATACATGCATTGTTCTATTTGCTTGCATGCTAACATTCGATCATATGACATGAGATTAGATTAATATTCAAAACTGAATAGCCAATGAGTATGCAGCAGGAATAGAATTGATGAATAAGAAGAAAAGTTATGTCATCCTCCCACCTCCCCATAAAACACACATATGCTGAAGACAATACAAAATAAAGCCCTATTTTTATAAATAATATAATATTTAAAAAAAACATCAGTGTTGCCGGGTCCGCTTGGAAGCAAAACATGCTTGTAGTCAAATTGACAATACACTTTTATCTAGTAGCTTATTTGTTTGGTTTTTATTTCAAATGTCAATACCGACTCTGAAAAATTGCCACCTTAACTTGAGTTTACTAATGATTTTTTAAATTGCCAATAAATAAAAATTCATTTTGTTTTAAATGAATGCAACTTTTTAATTAGTTCACTTATTCAATCATCTTATTCAATAAATGTTGTTCTATAATATTTACACTATACTTCCAAAATTGTTTATTTTGTATTTATTAAATTTTTTAATGAAACAACAAATTTGATGAATTTATGTAAGTTTTTACAGACTTAAGCAAAACTCATATGTATTGACAGAAAACATCTGATATCATCATGACGTCACACGGACCACACATCACCACGCTGGCCTCATCTCCACATAATGATAACGCTTTACAATGGCTTTAAATTCAAAGGACCAAGTTGCATTTAGTTTGAGTCAAATCATCTTAAAATGACGCTCAGTTGGCACTGTAATCTCATACTTGCTAATTTCTGAACTGTAAATGGTTATTATTACAATTAAAAAAAAATTCATCAACCTTTTGTTTATAACCATTGAATACATAACCGTTGTAGTAAACATTTTTATTTAATAAAAAAACAGTAAATATTTTTAACAAAACGTAGAAGAGGAAGCAGCTAAAATTGGAAAAAGTGAATGAATTAGACCAGAGTTGACGGAGTATCACTGGTTCTGAAAACAACACCCTTTCTCCATTTATGACAATCTCACATGTGACGGCATGGTCCTTTTGTGATAGCAAACAAAATAGAATTTAGCTTGGTCTCTATGTTTTTTTCTGCTTTAAGTTTGGGTTAATTTGGTGTTTGCGTTTTAAATCCTCCCTCGATTTTTCGTAAAATTTCTCCCTTCTCTTCTTTTTTTGTTGATGTGTTTCAATTTATTTATTTTGAAATATATTACTGGTCAATGAAATATCATCGGCAGATGTTAAATATTTCTCAACATATGATCCGTGTTCTTTTTAGAGAAGACCAATTGTAGTACGATGTGCGATTTAATTGAATATTAACACAAAGTAATATTGGCGCAAGCTGAAGTCATGTTGCTATAGTAAAACCATTTTCTTCCAAATTCTACTTTGAGTGTTATGTGTATCTATCTTAAACTATCTATATAGTATATATAGTTTTCAATTATATTTATTATTAAATATAAATTCTCACTTAGTAAAGGGCCACTTTGAGATGAGCTCGAGCCCGCTAAGCCCTGCGTGTGTTTGTCAATTACTTATGGCTGTTGGAACCCAATTTGTTATTTTTGAGTTAAAGTTGATTTAGTTATTATTCCTTACTTGATATTTCTATTTTAATAAGTTAGATGTATTTGCACTTTCTGTAATTCATTGAACGAGTAATTTATTTTTTCACTTGTTTTTCACCTTTGGTTTCAGATTTAGTGTGTCTTATTATGAGTGTTCATTTTAAAATAATGACATAATATATTAATATTCTTCAGTCTAGTGTATATAAAGTGACAATTCATGATTATAAAAAAAAGAATATCTAAACTAGATTTTTATGAACAGTAAATATATATCCACAAATGTCAGCAGCACAGAACCAGTCCAGTATAAATTAATTGTGTTATCTCTGAACTCTGGAAAAAATCTTTCTGAGACCAAAGCACTTGTTCTTAATGGCTAGAGTAAACGCTGCTTCAGTTTCTCTTGAGTTCATTTGAACTGCGGCTGTTCTTGACAAAGAGCCTCCAGCTCATTTGTGGCATACCCAGCATGCATTGCACACTTCATTTCTTCTCCACAGAGACTCTGTGATACTGAGGTTCAGTTTAACGGCTCTCTCTCTATCTCTTTCAAACAGACGGACAGACAAGCATTCATATAATCTCAATGAGAAATCAAGAATTGCATTTCTGTAGCTTTCAAAAGAGATGCTAGTGCATGTAGTTTTTAATTGTGTGTTTTGAATGCCAAGATTAAAAAAGATGGCATAAATTGTAAGTAGTTGGCAAAAACTGTAATTAATATTTCTTTATGGGACAATTTTTGAAGCTTTTAGTTAAAAAAGCTTTCAGTATACTTCTAGGTATTCAAATCTTTGTATTTGAAAGAAATTAATTAGTTAAGCATTAAATTAAACTTAATATTGAATGCATGTAAAAATTAGCAGCTCTAGACTATCAATAGCAATAGGTTTACAATAGGTTTAATAGGTTTAATTGAATGGCTATTTGGCTATTAATAGTTTTAAAGTGGCTCGTCAGTTTTTGAATATTCAACTATATCTTTTTCAGAATGAGAGCTTTGAATGGGCAAATGCAAACATAGAGAAGTGTGCAGCATAGGGTTAATGTCAATGTGTCCAGCGTGTTGGGATGAATGATGTTTGAAACTTCGAGCGGTGCTCTTGGTTAGAGCGAAGGGTTGTTGTCATGGTGGCATTCATACTTTTCATACTCTTGACCCTGAGTTGCTTAAGGGATGAGTGTACACAAACTTGTGCTGCATATTAAGATACTAAAACTCTTACTATGCTGGAATGTTTGAGATGAGCTCTGTTGCTGCCGATTTGCACATAGGGTTATACATATTGACTAGCTAGTCCAATTTGACTAGACCAATTTTGGTTGAAAGGTTAGCGAGAGCTCGAGGGGAAACCTCCGGCTTTCTCTCTCGGTGTGTAATAGGAAGTGACTGAACTACAGTTAATCATCCAAATGCTTGAGATAAACGTTAACTCTGAGCCGGACTGCAAAAGTGGGCAGGTTTCCATTGAAAGCAATGTATAAAATGACCTTCATGTCAATTCTGATTGGGGTGAGTTTTTTTTTCTGTCCTAGATAAACGTTCTGATCAATGTACTGCAACAAATTCTTATTTTTTTATTTAAATGATATGCACAAGGGAACTGGAATGACATTAAGTATGTCTATGTGTATTACAAGAAAACAGCAAAAAAAAAGATGCAGGAAGAAACTATTTAATACTTTTAATTCATTTTGGCAGTGGAAAAAAATATGAAAATATAAATGAAATATGAAAATAGTAATTCCATTAATCTTTGCAAATTAGAATCAATTTGATTAATAGTTAGATAGTAAACCACAAAGTAGTAAAAGCACATTTCCGAACACAATGACGAGGGAGCAGGACTTTGCTTGAACTAGGTCAGTATCTGAACAGTATGTATGTTAAGATAATTTTTAATAGACATCTAAATTTAAGCTAATAGGAAAGCAACACATTTTATATCAGTTCGTAAGCAAAATTCTTAAACAAGTAAATCATTAAAAATTCCCAGAGGAAACCCAAAGAAATATAGTGAGATGATGCAAAACTCTTGCACACCATGCTGTCCACAAATATTGTGTTAGGTGGAAGAGAAATTCAATAATAGTCTCCCTGTCTTAAACAATCTGCTGTGATTAAATGAGGAAGACAAGCTCTTTAAATCTGCCTCCGTTGTTTACACAGCCATTGTTGGAAGAGATTCAAATCTTTTTTTGCATAATGGATATTTGCATTGAGTACAGAAAAGAGCAACACTGCTCGTCTGTCTTTTGTGGTTTATCATGGATTATTCATTTAATGAGTTGATCTCAACAAGGAAAATCTAAGTGGGGAATTGTGTCTTAACAATTTATGTAAACAGACCTACAGTTCTTTTAAAGGGGTCAAGTCATGGTGAGCCTCTTTGTGTTTTTTTTTTGTGATTTTTTGTGACGTTCCGTGAACGCAATTTCAGGAGAAGCGATCAGATAATTAGCGAACAATCAACAGGTGCTTTCAATGCTTCTGCCCGCTACAAGATACAAAACTGTAACCACTCCACTTCCAATTCGACGATGAAATGCAAAACTCCCCCCTGACACCCCTGTCTCCACATCTCGCAGGGGGGGTTCTCAGGCCCTCCCGCGGACATCTCGCCACATACGCTTGCGTTGTCTGGGCTAATTCTATGTAAGCGAACTCGTGAAAGAGTAGATTGAATCAAAAATCAAACCCTGGAAGTTCCCAAACAAGAATAATAATTTGTTAATTTTAAAAATGGGTTTTATTCGCACCACTGATGACGTCACATTGTAACATTATGGCCGGATATCAAGGGGCCAATTTCCCTCCCCCAGAAGTGATGCACTATCCACAAGCCACGCCTTCTCTCGTGATATCCGGAAACCTTATTTCAGGAATAATACATATTATTGAAAATAACTCAATGTCATTGTCCCTTTAAAGAAGTTTTTTGTTTTGTATGATTTGCTTTAATCCACCAAGTGTTTAGTCTCATTTGCTAGTTATTTTTCATTTGTTTTGATTTGTGTTGGGGTGGGTTTTTCATGTATTTTTATTTACTTACTTTTATCATTTTGTATTTTGTGTATTCAGTTTTTTTTTGTGTTGGTTTTGTTTGTTGTGTTTTTGTTCTTAGTTTCTTGTGTTTGTTTAATTTGAAGAATGAAATAACTAACTATTGATAGAAAAAAATTATAATTTCCCAAAATAAACTCAAAATATTTCCTTTTGACAATGATTTTTCAATTTTAATATAAATAGACATATGTTTACATACATTTTATTATTTTTCTCCCCTTGAAGTCAGAGGCTTGAATTGTTTATCTATCCTCTGATGGAAAATGGAAACACAATTAAATAAATACTACATATCTAAATACTGAGATACATTCTACAATGAATAATAATTGAATCATTTATTTGTTTATTACATTTGTTTTTATTTGTTACGTTATTTATGTCTATATTTTGAATACCAAATCATGTGTTCAGATGACATTTTGAGTGTATCTATTTAAAGCAATTAAACAATGTTTGGTTTTATTGTAGTGACAAAATTCACACAATCTTTTAACTGAGAAGTTATAGTTATTCTTGCATTATGGAACTCCAGACCAATTCAACGATGTTTTTTTTATTTTTCTTCATCATTCCCCCCTCACTCGTCCCTTCACTTAGTGTATGTATGCTTGTGCTCTAGATTCTCAGTCAGGGAGCAGAGATCGTCACACCCTCGTGAGTGTGTGTCATGTGTTATTGAGGGAAGCAGTTGTGATGTAACAGAGTCCAGCGGACAATGTCAACAAGCTGGTCTGAAGGCACTCTGAGTTTCAATAGCCATTCAATTTCCTAACATACCACAGCCATGTTTAAACATCAACCACTTTTCCACATTCATACTGAGAGGACTAAATTTTTTGTTACATTTGTCTTTAATATTTGAATCAACGTTCTCTGGTACAGGAAGTGACTTTATGATCACATAAACTCATAATACAGAGATAATATTTCATGTTCATGACACTGGGTGGAAGGAAGTAGAAAGAGGTCTGTGAGAGGAAGTCCATTAGACCTGGTGTCGGTAAATATGTTGATGCTTGAAATGCAAACCTTTAGGACTCCATGAGAAAAAAAAAACATTTCTCACTACGGTAAGTCACTAAAAATGTAATAAAATTACTGAATGCCATTTCTGTAAATCCAACAATCCAAAAAAATTATGGCATTTAGATGAACATCAGGACTTTTTTTATACATTTGTAACATTATAGTTATTGTGATGGATTCTTCGATGCAGATCCTCTTCAAAGAACATTAAATGAATAAAGCCCCATTGTGTTGTGTTGAGGTCATTTAAAAAAAAAAATTCTACTGGTGAGAAGAAATGAAGAGTAAACAATGTTGAATTTGAGAAAATTTTGAAGATTGGAAGCTTGTGACTGATGCTTACTGATAACATTATAAAGCTAATTGTAAAGAGAAATTTTATGCTTCAGTTTTTGAAAAAGTATTCATTGCTAACTTTTTTTAGATTCAAACATGTCAAGGCTCTGTCAGCTTTGTATGCGGATTTGTAAGTCTGCCTTTTTCACATGATGTTATTATTAATATTGTTATTATTATTATTATTAATATTAATAATAATAATAATAATAATAATAATAATAATCATAATAATGTCATTTTTTATATAGCACTTTTCCAGACGCTGAAAGACACGATTTTCAAAGCATTATGTATTCACTCCAAATTCACACACTGGTGGTGATAAGCTATCTTGTTAGCCTCAGCTTCCCTGGGGCAGTCCTACGGAATGTGGCTGCCATTTTGTCCCTAGAGTCTCCTGCCCACACCAAACACACCCCACCAGTCACACACATGCATAAAGGGCAATGTGGGTGAACTGGCGACGACAGAATGAACCTGGTGAGGTTGGTTAGAGGACCAACTCCACCACAGTGCCCATTTGCCACCCCTGATTAATACTTATTATAATTAACACCTTAGTTTTTTGCACACATTTGCACACAAGGTTGCAGTTGTTAGCACAGCTGCTTAACAGACAGAATTCTGCCAGTTCTATTCAAGCTGGAGTACTTTCTATTTTTTGGTTTTCTGTACACTGGTAGATATTGATGATTTCACCCAATATAAGCTGAGTAAAAGGATGATCTTGGGACTGTAATGGACTACTTTTTTAATTAATATCTGCATTTTTGCGTCACGGTGGCGCAGTGGGTAGCACGGTCGTCTCACAGCAAGAAGGTCGCTGGTTCTAGGCTCGGCTGGGGCAGGTGGCATTTCTGTGTGGAGTTTGCATGTTCTCCCCGTGATCGCGTGGGTTTTCTCCGGGTGCTCCGGTTTCCCCACAAGTCCAAAGACATGCGGAATAAGTGAATTGAATAAGAACAATTGCCCATAGTGTTAAAGTGTGAATGTGTGTGTGAATGTTTCCCAGCGATGGGTTGCGGCAGGGAAGGGCATCCGCTGCGTAAAACATATGCCAGTGAGTTGGCGGTTCATTCCGCTGTGGCGACCCCGAAAGGGAATAAAGCCGACATGAAGATGAATGAATGAATGAATGAATGAATCTGCATTTTCTGAAAATATGTACAGATTTTTGTGACAATTGGTACTTCTCCCTTCATACTGGGACTGCTCATTTTATACTGAGTTTATTAACTAAGCTCAGTAGTTCTAGTCAGACAAGTTTTTAAGTCTGTTAAGTATCATACTTATCCTGGTGTGTTTCAGCTATTAAAGAGAAGTACCGTGACTGGACAGAGTTTCTGGTCAAGGAGCTCACAGGATCCCGAACGGCACCAGCAAACCTGCTTGAGGGGGTGAGGCTGAATTTTGTTGTTATTCTTATAAACCAGTTAATGCTACAGATCGATTAAAAAAGTAACACATTAATTGCATGGTCCATTAAAATTTATTGCAATACATCTCAATTTAGTTCAAATGTTTTACATGGGTTTGCACAATTGGATATTCATTTGAAATATTGCAAATCAGGGGTCTCAGTCTTTCAGAGTAACTTAAACTTAACCTGGTCATGATACATAAGCTTGTTTTAAGCCTTAAAACAGTCTGAGTTAGCATGATCAGTTCACAATGTTAACAGCTTAACCACCTTTACATTTTTGCCATGTTCGGATCTTGAAGTATATTTTTATTGAAAGTAAAAAAAATCCTATATTTCATTACATTTCCATATTTTTAATTGATGATTATTCAAAGCTTGTTTGTGCAACAGATCGTCATGCTTCACAAGAGTGGCACAAATGTTTAATACTCCTCTTTTTTGAACACCTGCCCCGAATTTGTGTCTGTTAGTAAGTCTTGTCTGATTTGGCCCACACAAGGTCAAAATTTGCTCTATGTGACCCCTGTTGGTTATCCAAAATTGGCGTGTACAAGTGCCAAAGACAGAAGCGAACGTTTGAGTACATCTTTGAGTTGATGAAAGTTCTGGCCCCATGGTCTCACATGACACATAAGTCTTCTATGGTGCTGTCGTTTCAGAAACTACTATGGCGAAGTGACTTCCACTCTTTTGAATTGTGTTTCATTTTCTTCTCTTCTAATAGGGGAAGTACTTGTTTCGTCTAGACAGAAAGTATTCTAATAACAGCATGACTAATTGAAAGAGACTTTCCTCTTTGTCAACAAGGGCTTAAAAAAATGACAAATGCAACTAAAAACTGAAAACAATGTAACAATATACATAATATAACCTCTGATTTAAAACAGACAAAGTTACATTTAAATCAATACAAACATTGTTACCATGTAAGATTTTCTTGCCTGAATTTTAAAGGAACATAGTGTACTTTAGTCTTAATTTTGTTCAAATTAAATAATTAATTTGTTTAATCAAGCTAACGCTGATTTTGCATCTTTTCTTATCCCCTTAGCCACTGAGGGGTAAGAACACAATGGACCTGATCACAGAAGGCTGTGTTCTGGAGGTGCAGGACATCTCTGAGCCTTGTGTATACTGGGCAGCCCAGGTTCAGAGGAATGTTGGAGGGCGTTTATGTCTTAGTTACATTGGATTAACTGACCCCACTCGATACGTTTGGATGTTCTACTTAGATATCAGGCTTCGCCCCTTTGGCTGGGCAAAAGAGAACAACTTAGCAATGAAACCACCCACAGGTGAGATGCGATTTTGACACTAGATTAATAGAGCATGGAACTATATATGAGGGATAATTAAAATATGCTCTCTCTCTTCCAGATTTGAGTTTGTTAAGAAGCAGCTCTGAATGGACCAAAGCTTTAGAGGAAGCCACAGCAGAAGCTCACAAGAGCCCACTACCAGTGGAAGTTTTCAAGGTCTGTCTGTTACATCCATCTTCTTTATGTTTTAATCAAATCTATTTAATCTCTCTCTATCCCTCTCTCTCTATCAGGATCATGCTGACTTGCAGAAACACTTCTTCAGTGCTGGCATGAAGCTGGAAATGGTCTCTCCAGTGGAGCCCTTCCACATCTGTCCTGTGACTGCATCTAAAGTATGCTCACACATTCACTAATGTACAAACCACTGCAGTCTTTACCAGGCGTTCAAGAGCAAAATATCCTTGTCCTTGTTTACAAAGCAACATTTACATTTTATAACCTCATCATGTAAGCATTCTGGGGAAAATAATGGCTAAAATAACTAAAAATGTGATCATAAACACAAAATTTTTTATCATACACACCTCCAAAACAATGTCTTAAAAATATAGAAAAAGTAGGCATAATATAAAACATAGCATAGTAAAAACTCAACTAAATGAACTGAATAGTATTTTGAACAGAAATTGTTTTTTCACATTCAAGAACTCCATATGGTTTTATAAGATCACAGTTGAATGGAATCAGTTGCAGACAAGATAAAGAGAGATAAACAAGCGAAACCCAGCTATGTGTTCATATAACAATAATCTATAACAATCTATGACATTCACACAAGACCAAGCCTACCACTGGCAAAGTGACCTGACAAAGAACCATTGTATAAAGTCAACACTATGTAAAGAAAGACAGACAGGAACAAAGACAGTAGAACACAGAGAGAAACTGCAGACAAGTACTTATAACTTAAAATTAAAACAAATTGCAGGTAATAACATACTAGTTGTTAGGAGCCTAAAAAGGGGAAATAGATGAGTATCAAACAGACTCTACAGATATTTAAAGTAGTTTCAATTCACACTGTATCATAACTTTTTAAAAGTAGTTTTTTTTTCATTGTAATAAACTGTTATACCTTATTCTATTATAATTTAGCCATGCTTACTCAAAGCAAATTATTTATAATTCTAAAAATAAAAAATAAAAATGTTTGTGAAAAGTTGATGATTATGCATGATGAGTATTTTTTATGTCATTGTTTTATTGTTTAATTGGTTAAAGTCTAAAACTGTGCATCTTTAAATCATGTTTCTTAAGTCTCTGACTGTTAGGGCAACCCACAAAGTTAGTATGTTCAAGAACCCTTGGTCCTTCACATAGGTGTTCGATGAGCAGTACTTTGAGGTGACTGTGGATGACCTCACAGCTGAGACTCCGCCTACTCGTTTGTTGTGTCATGCTGGTTCTTGTGGAATCGTCCCAGTTCAGTGGAGTTTGAAGAATGGTGTTCAGCTTAAGAAGCCTCGAGGTGCAGACACAGCTCTGTTACATTCAGTTGAACTATTTCTTCTTGTCTATTTTTACTAATAATAATTATTCTTACTCGTCCTCTATGGTTCTGGCTCAGGGTTCGAATCTCAGGACTTTGACTGGGCAGAGTATCTCAAGCAGACTGGTGCTGAAGCCGCTCCAGATGCATGCTTTCCAGATGTAAGATACATTTTTCTTGTGTTTGTGCATGAAAAAGTGTTTTTGTATTAATTATTATTTCACTGTATACATATTTTGTAATTACATTGTTGTCTGTGTGTTAAATCATCTTGATGCAAAACTTAAAATTATTATCTTAAAGGTACACTTTTCTATATTTGATTACTAGAAGTCACATAAAAAATAAAAAAAAACACCAAGTATACGCAATACATTTCACTGACCATGAGCTTGACCATGATGGTCAAGGAAGTAGCGCAGTGCTGGGGTGGATTTCATTTTATGTAAAACGATCTCTGGTTTTACAAGTAATCGCAAAAACTCAACACAATCCTTTAGATGTTGATTGAAACAAAATAGAAATTGTATCTTAAAGATTCTGCATTTAATTGTGTTATTGAGTTTTTGATTTTCACATGTCTTCTAGTTTCTGCTAGGCAGGTGTCTGAATTAACTGGTCATTTCTTGCTAGTTAACATTTCTGTATATTACAGAAATATATATTAAGTATAGAAATGCATATTACGGTAAGAAGATAGAATGTGAATGGTTTTACTGGTAACGTGACAGTAGAACATGAGCAGTTATAGAGGCAGCATGAAGGCCATGTCCGCACCTACATGGTTATTTTATAACTGCACTTTTTTAACGCGGTTACATGGTTTGTACACACGTAACCGGAGCAGAGTTTTCACTGTAACCGTGTTAGTTTGAAAACGCCAGCTAAAGTTATTTGTTTCCGTGTGCACACGAGAACATGTAAATTCTTGTTCAGGCAGAGTTTGAAGAGTTATTTGAGCTCTTTTTCTAATGCAGCAGCATTTTCTCAGTGCTCCATATGGTTAATGAGGACAGAACGAGGGTTTGCTCTCCAGCTCTCTGTGCTAAAGCAGATCTTCTGAGATCTAAAGGACTATACAAGCTCATGACATTTTGTCATGTGTTTAAACACAGAACAGACGCGTCAAACCGCAGTAGTGTGTGTTATTGCTACAGATGCGGTCACCTCTTAAAACTGCAAAAAGCACCAGTTTTGAAAAAGAACCTCAGATAAATGGGGAAGTTTTGAGTGTTGTTGGTAAAGACTGGCAAGAGATTTTTCATTTATAATAAGTTTGAAGTTGCAGCACGAAGCCGAAAGAAGCATCTGAATGGTTGATTTAACGTCAATGGGTGAAGAGTCTGCTGCCCTCTACTGGGTAGACAAACTCTCTGCTATGTTTTAGATTGTTTTACCTGGTTTCTTGTGAATACAGTTTTTTTTTCTACCGTGCTCGTGTGGTCGCGTTTTTTTTCTGTAAGCGGGTAAGAAATAAAATGTTTTTGTGTGGACAGGGCCTAAGATGAATCCCAAGTATAATTTCAGACCGTTAAAGTGTTTGTCGTGTTTGTTCAGGCTTCAGACAGTAGAGGCTTCTGTAAAGACATGTGGCTTGAAGCGGTAAATCCTCTGCAACCCGAGCAGATCTGCATCGCCTGCATCTCTCAGGTCAAAGGTCGACTACTTTGGCTCCGGCTGGAAGGTGGGAATAAACAGAGAGTTTTATATTCAGATCTTTTGACACAATGTCCTATAGCGAGAGAGCTTTGTTTGTCTGTAGGTTTGACAAAGCCTTTGCCAGATTGCATAGTGGATGTGGAGAGCATGGAGATCTTCCCTGTGGGCTGGTGTGAAGCTAATGGCTATACGCTGTCACACACACTCAAAACACGCTGTGAGTCCCAGTCACAAAAGAATTCATGCACTATGTGTGCACAAACTCTGCCATTAAGAGAAAGATTAGAGAAAGTAATTATCCTATTCATATAAATGATAATACATGTACAGATCATAAGTATTGTTCACTCTGAAAATGTAGCATACTAGACTTCTCAGAAATGTTTAATTTGGGAATTACTTCATGGGGTTTGTTTCAGCTCTGTCTCAGAAGAAGATTGCTGTGATTCAGCCTGAAAAACAGTGAGTATATTTACTAAAGTGTTAGTTTATGAATCACATGTATTGTGTTCATTCTGTTTAACTTGTTGGTTCATTGAATTTTAAGGTTGGCCCCTGTACAGTCTCCTGAGGCCCCTATGACCCTGTGCTCATCAGTTTCCATGGATACAGGTTTGTATTGATTTACTAGTAACTGGTGCGTTTTACTTAAAATATATGATGTGTCATTTAAGATTATTTATGCATAAAATAGCTTGAGCTTATTGAATCAAGTTGGCTTTCTTGTAAATAATCTTTCACTACTGTTTCGATGCTGACATATTTACTCTTAGAACGAATAGATTCCCAGTGGATGATTTTGTTCAGTAGTGGCATCCTGAAACGGCATCTGAATAGCCGGTGTGGGAATTGCTGGTGTGCAAGTTTTCTATATGGTCACACCCATGAGTAGGAATTTACATGAAAGTTATTTAGCACTGATTACATAAACCAATAAAAAAAAATTTTTGAAACCCAGGTCTGTGCCTCAATGTTATCCCATGACAACACTTTCAAATTTAATTCAGAGTTTTATGTTTATATTTTCATATATTACTCAGAAAATGTTTTATTGAGGTGCGAATAGGTTGTAACCAAATGCAGTGTTAATTATATATTTTCTTTAATACACAACACAAAAAACATTGAACAAACAAATAGAAATAAAATAAATAAAAATGCAATTATTATTTGGTTTGACAACATTTTGCTTTTAAAACAGCAGCAATTCTTCAAGGTAGACTTGCACACTGATTCTGAAGGAACTTGGCTGGCAGGTTGTTGTGAACATCTTGGAGAACTAACCACAGATAGTTGATAGTGGATGTAGGCCTCACTTCCTTCTGTCTTCTCATGTAATTCCAGAAGCACTCGATGATGTTGAGATCAGAGGTCCGTGTGGGGCCATGCCATCCCCTCCAGTACATCTTGTTCTTAGTTATACTAAAGATAGATTTGCTGTATAATACATTTGTACAGCTGGCAATTGTCTGATCCCCACTTTCAATAGTTCTGTTGATACTTGTGCTGATTGTGAAGGTATGGCTTTTTGGCTGCAACTTTTCCATGAGGACCACTTCTGGTCAGACATCTTAGGACATCTAAATCTGGGTCCCAGTGTTTTCTTCTAGTCCTGAGCTGAGGGCACTGCTGGATATCTTCCAATTAAAAGGCTAATAAGATGACTTTTATATTCTGTCCTTTCCTTTCGGAATCTATGATCCACAATGTTGACCGCTTTTTTAGCTAGGGAATCCTTATTCAAAGGAAGCAGCTCATCTCTATCTGCTTTGAAATCTGTGTCTGAGTGAGACCTGGTTGATGCGGTATAACGATCTTGTTGGCTGTTCCTTGTCCAGTTTTAAGGTTTTTACTCAGATTAGGTTTGGTTTCTGACTGGGTTTAAAATGTGTGAAGCTGGTATACTTGGTTTATCGTACACTTGACAATTATCCAAAAAAATCCCTGACTTTGTGCAAGCTTACCTATACGAATTTATTCTCATCTGAAGGTAAAAGGTAGTTACACCAAATATTAATTTAATTTAGAACTTTCTTTTTAAATTGTTTCTAACCGCATTCTTCCTACGACATTTTCACATCTGCTTACAAGTATTACTTTCTGTTTGTTGACAGTACAAGTAGTGAAATTCTTCAGGTAGATTTGAATATCTCTGCATAATCTTCATTTACTTGCCTTGCATGGCAAGTATACATAAGCTACATGCTTCGTGTACGTGTTGAAGCCAGGCAGGTTTATCATAGAAACGTGTCTGTCCATAAGATTTGCTATGTGTGGGATAAGTATATTCAAACATTCAAACTGAGCATATGCTAATTTTGTATAGGTTTGGTGAATGGAAAGTACTGCTGCTCGCAGCTCTTCATCAACCAGCGCTGTTTCTCAGGACCTTTTCTCAACAAGGGCCGCATCGCAGAGCTCCCAAAAGCTGTTGGGCCTGGCAAGTGCGCTGGAGTTCTCAAAGAAGTATGCCCAGCTCTGAAAGGAAAGGCTAGAAGCTAGATCAATATTTAACCAAATAGCCCTTTGGTTAAGATTTATAAAAACACTTTGCAGTTCTAACACACTGAATGACAAGGAAAAGTATGCTACAATTAATGAACCTCTGAAAACCAGCTTAAAAAAACATTCAAAAAGTAAAATCATTATTCAGAGATTGTTAATAAAGGGTCTGTATTTGTTAAACATATTCATTATAAACTCATTAAGCATTCTTGCTTATAATGGATACTTAAATCTTGTATTTTCAAACCATTGAAACTGTAAAAATCCCATCTTAATTAAAACAAACAAAAATGAAAGTATGCAATTATTTTATTGCATACATTGCAACAAAAACACTCTTAAACTGTAATGATTTGTATTTAAAGGAAATTGCAACTGCAAATATTTGTATATGTTTATTCATCATGATTAATTAATTTAATCGAATATAAATTAGTCATTTTCTGTTTTAAAAGATTCTGTCAATGTTAATCAACTCGGCATATAAACCGGGCCGGGTGCTCAGGGAACTGCAGGCGGTGGAGGATCCGCTGTGGAACTGTCAGGAGGAAACGCTCAAAGCCAAGTAAGAAGTCAACCATGCTCAGACAAACCTCATAGCTATCGCCTCAAGGATTCTCTTACATCATGTAATGATCTAATGTATAGTCTGTGTATTATATAGTTATGTGTATTATGTATTATTAAGACACATATTTAAGAATAACTGTTATACTCAAATATTAAGATATTTCATTTTTCTGAATGCATAATCACTTCTATTTTAAAATTAATATGATTTATACTTTAATACTAAATATAATGAAATGCAATGCTGATACCAAGTCAAGATCATCAGACAGGGAGATTTTATGAGCCCTTAGCTGTATTTGTGTGGTTATTGTATTTAACTATTAGCATTCCCCTTTAGGTACAAAGGGAAAAGTTATCGCTCAAGCTTGAGGATTGTGCGGACTGCAGAACAAGTCCCCCAGTTTTGCCAGCGGGTTTGTGAGAGACTCCAGTGCTGTCCAAACCTCTTCGGCCCAATGTGTGTGTCGGATAAATGTCCCGAGAACTGCTCCAGTCAAACCAAAACTAAATACAGTGAGTATCTGAATCCTCTAGAACCACATTTTCCTACCTTTTACATACATTTATACCACTCTTTTCACAGACTGATTTTTCATCATTTGTCCCCAATGTACTCACAAATACATATCAAGCTCAGCGTAAATGGTTTTACATTACTGCTACGATCAGTGATGTCAACTAGGGCTGCAACTAACAATTATTTTGATAATCAATTATTTGCCCGATTATTTTTTTTTATTAATCTATTAATCGGATAAAACTAAATGCATTTTTAAAATGTGATGATTTACTTATAACTACATAAAAATATAAATAAATAAATGAATAAATAAATAGATAGATAGCAAAACACTTCTTTGCAATTGCGCAGTTACTGGGGAACGTAAATTTGACACAGGTTATAGCAAAAGTCAATGGCTGCTGCTTTATTTATTTCCAAAAATTGGTGTGACAGACAGCTCTTCGTTATCTGTGTAACATAAGCAACAAGCTACAAAAGTGTTTGAACAGAAATAATCCTTTTTAGAGATCGCAGAAATGTATTGCTGTCAATGTGCGAGCAGCTGAGAGGAAACGGACGAAGGAGCGCCTGCAAAGAGCCAACCCCAAAAACACATTTCTGCAATCTGTGAGGAAGGATTATTTCTGCTCAAACAGCTCTGTAGCTTGTTGGCTATGTTACACAGACCACAAAGAGCTCTCATATCCTCATTATCATCGCTTATACCTCGAGTTATTGAACCGGGAAAAAGGAATCTGTGGATTGGTAAAAAGTTTTCTAGTTTACATTTTTTTAGTTGAAAATCAACCAAGCCTTTTTGCATAAACAATGTACATCGTTAAATTTTTGGAAATTCCTGCAAAGAGCGAGTGCAAAACAAAGTCACGGCCATTGCCTTTGTTATAACGGAAGAAACTGCACTTTACTAGACAGAACAAAGAAGTAGTTGTGCAAGTAGCCCATAGTTCGACATAGAGCGACTTTCCCGAAAGTTAGCAAACAGTTTAAACGAACGCACTTATGAAACAATACAAATACTACACGATGACATGATAGTTTTTACTTACCTTACTGATGTTTCGGCATCCGAAATATCAACGTGTTTTCATTTAAGGTGGTCATGCATCACCGTTGTGAGTCCATGCCATGAAAGCTCGAACAATGCACAACATGCAGATCACTGTCTTCTAAGGAGCATTTAATGAGAAATTATTCCAGACTTTGGAAGATTTTGAGTGCACACTTTTTCCTGAAAACGATGTTTCCTCCATTAAGCCGGCGGCTCTGTATCGATGTTTGATCTGTGAGTCTTGGTGTCATGCACCTGCATGACATCTAGTGATCAGACCAACTAATCGATAATGACATTTGTTGACACCGAATTTCATTATCGATTATCATCGATTTTATCGATTCGTTGTTGCAGCCCTTATGCCAACATCATATTAAAGAATGAAGAACGTTTTCCATTCCCATTCAATGGTTGGGGTGCTACCCCCCTTCAACAACTTTACCATAAATATATCTGTTATTATTATTATTATTGCACAAATAAAGTGTGCTTCATATCTGATTTAACTGATTCACTTCCAGTTAATGCAGGACTTATAGAAGAGCGTCTTCTCTCATCAAATGGCTCATGTCATGTATTTTGTGTCTCCCTGATTGCGTGTCATTCAATACACAAAAACGTAAACACTTATCAGTAACTTACCTTAGAAGATTGAATTGTTTTTCTAAAATAAATATATTGTGTGTTTGTCGAATTCAGCTTATTACATAAAGAAGAAAGTGGGTCGTCCAAGTTTAGGGGAAAACGCAGAGGATGGTGATTTGAGCAAACCTGCACGACCACGGAAGAAACGCAAGGCCATTTTTGTCCAGAAGAAGCGACGCTCATCTATTTTAGGAAGCCACACAGCAGAGTCACCTCAGGTCTGTAAAAAAACACACACACTCCACTCTTATGTGTTATAACGTGTCACAAGCCAAACCAACATTCCTATGTCATTGCGAGTAATCGTGATCAATTTAAAGAAAAATTGTGCAAATAATTAATTAAGCTTTTTATCGATCGACAGCATATATATATATATATTTATATAAGTATATATATATAAAAGTAATGTATTAACATTTTTATAGTAATCTGAACCAAAAAAATCATGTAGCCAATAGCAATTAGAAATTGGGAAAATGAGAAGAAAAGTACAGACTAAAATATAGTTTTCAGCATGAGCACCTTTAAAAATTTTACCCCATTAAAGGGGGTAGTTTTCAGACGTGCTCCAAACTTTCCTGAGCCACTCACAGAATTCTCAGAAGCTTGAATATTGGGTGCATCTTTAAAATGTTCTTCGCTGGAATGCTGAGATGTGGCAAACAATAGTTTGGATTATCAGATAATTAAAAGAATCACAGGATTAAGGCCTAGCTAGAAAAAAGGCAGGGGTGTCCTGTAGCAGTGGCTCCCCTGTATGTACATGTAGCAAGAGGAAAAAAGGCTTGAAATCTAATCTGCTTCAAGCTATTAAAACATGGTTTGGGCCGTACTCAGGTTTTAACCGTCCGATGAGGTTGAGGTCAAACTCCAGAGGACATTCTGAGAAGAAGAGAGAGAAAGGGCCAAGCTATGCAGAGAGGTGTGACCAACCAAAACACAGATTAACTGAATTACCTGACTGGAATGATAAATCAGTTTGGTTCCGATCAAAGTGAGAGTAATTGTTAAACATGATGGGTCACAGTATCAGTGAATTAAGATGTTGCATGTTTTAAAGATGTCAACAATATTCTGCAGACATCAGTGTGCAATAACTCATATACGCAATAAGGCATGCTGCATATGCAGTTCATCTGGCTAGTGGGAAGAGATTTTATACACTTGTAGATTGGTGAATCAGACTATTTTGAGCTCATCAGAATAAGAACATAGGATTAAACAAACATTTATGAACGAAGATGAATATAGGATTGAGCAGGAATGTAGATATTGAGGAAACAACATTAGAACATGATTCAAATCTTTGCATAATGCATCCTTTGGACTCGTTTAACCATGTTTTCAGGGTTGTTACCTCCTGTCTTAAATCCTGTTATTGAGCAAAATTGACATAGTTGCGTTCAATTAGCTCACATTTATTTTTTTTATTCTGGCTTGATGTCATAAAATATTTATCTAATAAAACATGAAAACAGTTTTCACGCGAATTTAGAAGTTATTATTTTTTTTTTTTTTTTTTTTTACAAATATAGGGTTCAAAAACTTGTCACGTAACAAACATTTTTTAAGTTTTCCAAACCAATACTGACTGTAATGGTCTTGATAAAGCACCTGGAAATTTAGTAAGATCTGATTAATAACGTCTTGTACAAACTCACTGATATTTCCGTTAAGATCTGTAATTCAGTTGATCAAGCTACAATTTCAATTTCAGAGAATTTGAATTAGACAACAATCAAAATATTTTTTTCCTGGCTAGAGAATTTGTGTCAGAGATGCGACATCAGAGTTTATTTTATAACACATACTAAATTTTTATTTGTATTGCTTATTAAACCTCTCAACCTTGTTTCTTGTGTCTCGACAGGACAGCGATGATTACTATGAGGAAGATGAAGGTTTTGAAGCCTGGGGTAGTGAAGCCAGCTCGAGTTCCCCTCATTCATTTCAGGATATCCCGAGGAGAGGACGGCCACGCCGCAGAGCTGCCCTTCAACGTCAAGCGACCTATTCAGGGGTGCAAAGTTCAGAGCGATCATCGCCTAGAAGAAGCACACGCTCTGTCTCACAGACAAGCCAGCAGGCTAACACAGACCAAAAAGCTAAGGTAATTGGATGATAGACACCAACACCGCTTTTCCACCAAACTGTTTGCAAAGGGTTTTTGTGCATTTTACGGGTACTTTTTGTACCCGTTGAGATGGGGTTTCATGAAGCAGGTGGAACATCCATGTGGAACTAGACTGACATAGTGAAATGATGCACCTTGAGCAAAGTTTCTAAAACCAGTCCACTCAGAACTGAACCTGAATACTGAAGTTAAACCATGGCAACTCGAGTGGAATATCCGGTGGAAAAGTGGCATAAACGTGTACGCTGTATAGCACAGGAGGCAGTTACTGCAGGGGCTCGAGATTTTTTCTGAAATTCCTACTTTATCTTTGTTATCTTAAAATAAAACCATTTTTGAGCAGCGATTCAAAAGTTTTTGCAAGAGTGTAAGATTGACAATAAGTGTGTTTGTGCAGATGGAGGGCTCTGAGGCGGTCGAACGTCTGGTGTTGGAGACAAACCCTCTGGAATGGAGCGTGTCTGATGTGGTCGAGTTCATCTCAGGAACAGACTGCGCCTCTCTAGCTAAAATATTTCAGGAACAGGTACAGTACACCTAAGAGTAAACCAAGTTTAAGTGATTTATCTTTCTTTCTTTTTTTCATTTATTTATCTTGTATTTATTATTACATTTATTGTTTTTATTAAAGTAACATGCACTTATCTAATTGCCTATATTATATAATATTATGATGGTTTATCCATAATTTAATGTATAAATGTATTTTTTTTTATTTTGTAATATTATAAAAAAATTATGTAATCTAGCACTTTTGCATTAATATATGCCTTTTTAATTACAGCAATTATTTCCGTTCAATTCTAATATTGTACATACTGTAACCTAAACAATATGTAACTCACATTATCAGTTGTTAGAAACTGGTTTATTTTTGTGTCAAAAATGGTCATATTTCCTTATTTTATGTTTATTCTGAGACTTAATAAAGTATTTAAATAAAGGCAGATAAATATGTGTGGCTAAGAATTCTTCTTTTTTTGGTGCTCCAGGATATCGATGGCCAGGCGCTCCTGCTGCTGACACTTCCAACCGTCCAAGACTGCATGGAGCTTAAACTGGGCCCTGCCATCAAACTTTGCCATCAGATTGAGAGAGTCAAAGTGGCCTTCTACTCCCAGTATGCTAACTAAGCTAACTTAATTAACATGAAAAATACACTCTGAGTAGTGTGAGCAGAAAAGGAATATATGTGGAAGAAAAGATTAGTTAGTTATGTGACACAGATGTGCAACAGTGTACTACCAAATTCCTTCAAACTGCCCTATATTATCACTCTTTTAAAGGTATGGTGTGCAATGTTTTCAGGAAGCAGTGTTTGGTTGAAATGATCAAGCTTAGTCATAAAGACAAACTGAACGTTATCCAGGACACAGTATACAAGCAGTTATTTTCACAAACAAAATAACTAATAACATCCTACTACCAGTCAGCTCCCAACCACAACTTACCCATCAGCCAGTTAAAAAGGTACATTTTCAGCTTAGGTTTTACTAGTTCACTCTGTCACAGTTTTTTAAAGTCCAATGGGAATTAATTTCAAAGACATAAAATGCAAAACCACTACAACGGTTATTATAGTTGATTTTACATCTACATTTACATCTGCCTATATATAATGTTATATAAAATGTTGTCAGGATAATTATCCTGACAACAAGAAAATACATATCTGCCAAAATAGAATTATGTGGAACAATGCATCAGAATCATTCAGAGAAACTAATTTTTCAGGGTTGTCATTGTTTTTGGTTATTTTTATTGTCAACACTGGCTTAGAGAAATTGCATACCGCGCCTATAAGTGAGATCGTGTCTGGGTGGCTCTTACTCAGATCCACCAAAGCCAATGCACCTATTTGCTCTTCTCAGGGGAAGTGAAGATTCATTCCGTTTATCAGAGAAACCTCAGGTGGCCTCAAACCCAGTGGATCTTCCCTGGCTTTCAATACTAGATGTTTACAACTCTAAATATATTTAGTGTAAAAAGCACTTCTGTTTACAGTATGCTGTATTTAATGCACACAGGAATTAATCCAAATGAGAATATATAGAATGAGAATATACACTTAGCCAAATCTGCAAAGAATCTTCAAACATTTTTCAGCATGTCTCAGTTTAGTAAAAGTTAACCAGTGAGTCAGGATACAAACATCAAAACTCTTCCGATCAAGAGCAGCCAATCAAGAGACAGGGAAAGGCTTATTAGATTACAAAATTTATCGCTGGTGGAGTTGAAGGATGAGCTTATTTCAGGAGAAAGTGAATGCTCATTTAGGAGCTCATTAACACAGACAGCTAAAGTGTCGTGATTTTTCACTAGTTTGTTGTTCAACTCTGAACAACAGCTATTTCAACATCTCCACCTTCTGAACAAAGCAAGTGTCTTTGTAACAGTTTAAAGTGAGCCATGGGCTGGTTCGAGTTTAGGTGAAACAATTGGCTTGTTTACCAAGTATTGTAAAAAAGGAATGTGAAACTTTGGCTCAAAGGAAAGTGAAAGATACTTGCTGGTTTTGGTTTGAGCTGGTACGGTATCACTGCCAGGTTTGCTAAATGTTCAAGTCAGAAAATCAGGCACAGGCTTCAAGATAACAATGAATCTCATGGATTCAAGAGTCCAAGCAAACGCAATTTTAGATATGGATGCGAATCATTAGAATGTCTCAAGAATGACAAAAGCACTGTACAGAGAATATGTTTTTCCACACCAAGTCAATCCTGGATGAGGTGAAAAGTGAGTATATTTGTAATATTTATTTTCTTTCGATTAACTATTTTTGTATCACTTGTCATTGAGTGTAGGCACATCAAACACATCTAAAGTGTCAGAGCTTGTCTGATTGAAAATCATCTAGTATGTACTTTATTATTTTACTTAAATGCATGCTGTGACTTTGTTTTTCATTTTAGACTCCCTTTAAAATGGCTCGTTAAGTTTATTCATATCAAATTCATTTCCAATCTATGCAATCATGGCTGTTTTCTATGTGTATATTTTGCTTGTAATGACTTTCATAGTAATCTATTTTTTACTTTTAATGTTTAATTTACTGTGATCACTTTATTACTGGAATGTATTAAAATAAGATTTACGGCTTTTGAAAAACAGTCGTACTGGTCAATATTTGTAACATTAGATGAATGGATGAAGCAAATCACGATGGACAGAAAAACCTCTTCTGAAACGATGGACTCCAAATTCTCCTCTTTTGGACAAACTTACATTTATGCATTTGGCGTATGCTTTAATCAAAAGAGAAAATTTGTAACAAAGACAAATCCTAACTCAAGTAGTACACAATAAAGATAGCCTCATCTGATCAACAGAAGAATGAAGGGATAGGAGGAGAGTGTAAATGAAAGAGGACAGAGTATTAACTTGGGGCCTTTGGTTCCCTAAAGACCAGACCAACTACAGAGTTTTGGCTTTTAAATCATCGGTAAGGTTTTGAGTGCATTTGATGGAAATATCCCAGCTCATGAAATAACCAAAGTGTGAACCAGGGGTCGAATTGTGAGAGCAAATCTGCATTCTCAGGTCGTCTTGGCGATTTGGTCTTTGAATGTCAGCGGACCATCCAGAATCACTAAGTGGTTCCTGACTGAAGGAGAAGGGATGATTGTTGAAGATCCCAGCTAATTGGTGAGGTTCTGTTTCACAGTGGGATTGGCAGGAACTACCAGAAGCTCTGCTTTACCCATATTGAGCTGTAGGTGATGGTTCAGCAGCCATTTGTACTGATGAGTCATTGGGGGTGTTGGATACAGTGTATTTATTTATTTATATTTTTAATTTATTTATCTATTTGCTTTCATGATCAGATAGTGTACATTTGTTCCTTCTTCACCTATTGTTTTTCATTGGGTTTAATAGTATTTAGTTACATGAGCATGTTTCCCTGTTGTAATTCCCGTAATGAAAACCTTTCACATGAAAAAAGTTTATCTTCTTCTAATAATAATAATTACGAAAAAAAACTTGCACACGAGATTAATATCTAATCAGGAATGGTAGCATAATTAGCAAAATATTATATTTTACTTAACTCAGGGTACTCTTAAACTTCCAGTATTAGTTTCACTCTTTAACCAACTGTATGTATGAGTAATGATAGGTAGCAGTTTAGGTCCTCAAAAGGTTTCCTGGTTCATAGTGATTTTAACACATAAACACTCCAACGATCAACTCTATAATTTCCATTAAAAACCACTGGAGGAATTTCTGAGAGAAGATAACTCCTTCTATTATAAATGTTTTCATCGTTCATGCTGCGTGACATTAAGTGTTTTCTCTTGAGTCTGACTGGACCTATTTGTACCATTGCCACTTCTGTTGGTTGCCTGGCAACATGCTTTCAGAGGAATGCTGAGCAGCAGCGATGCATCTGAAAATAATGGAGATGTGTTTCTTCTGCCTGAGGTGTGTGCCAGAATAACACAAGGAAGTGAAAAGCAGCGTTTTAAAAAAAGAATAAAAAAGCAAACAAAAAATTATTGGATTGTTAATTTGCTGAAACTAATACACAGAAGTCCATTGTGAAGCTCATACTTTTTACACAATATACAATGTTTAAAGCCAAAAGTAAGCAAAAAAATAAAGGCCAAGGATAAACTTATGATCAAGTGAGAACAATTGCTTTTTGCAAAAGACTACAGTGGGATTTTTGTTCTCTTAGCGTATCTGATCGAAGAGTTCCTTCTTGAGTGTAAAGTTAACATAAATAAACATTGCTTGAGATTACCCTAGAAATTTTGATAAATTGAGTTCATGGGAACTCGTCAAACATATATGAAAACTGTGTTTTAACTGCATGGAATTTCTAGATAAACTCTCCTCGTGGATATTATTGTTAACCTGAAACTAATCATGAAACTGTCAAAAATCACATCATAATACACATCAAAATAATTTAAAAAATGTTAACAAAGTTAAGCTTCTTTATGACATGTAAAGAATCATGACCTCTTAAAACGAATCTCAAATAAAAAATTTTAATTTTACAGGTTATTGAAGATAAATGTGGCACATCAGTGAATGTGTACACCATCACACGCAGGTGCTTTATGTTAATCTCAAATCTTTAATGCCTTCTAAAAGTAGCTGTTCTGCGAGTGGGTTGGGCCTTAGGGTCCAGCTGACAACTCTCGACACACTTCTCAATAGCATAACCTCACCACTATGGTAAGAATTTACATACATAATTGAAGTCTTGTGAGTTTCAAATCTTGTGAGTGACAATTGTTGTCACTTTTATGCCCCTTACTTACTATGAGAACGGTGTAGGGATGTTATGCGTGTGACTGAAGTTAAAATCACTGGCTGCCAACACATGAATTCATTTCACATCAGATAATGTAAACAAGAGAAAAGTAGCTTGCACTGGTAAGCCACAAAGCTCATTTCTCACCAACAAGCACCTGAAACTAGGTCAAGGACCTCCTTTAGAAAGAGGGTGAAAGAGCCCGTTTTCAATTTTAGCTGCTTTGAAACGGGCTCACTTTCAGATCTGCACATTTTGCATCAAGATAGGATTGGCTCGTGTTGCTATGGTTCACCACAGTGAAGATGAAAGTTGCAGACATAGCAAACTAGCAACATTTTTACAATTATCCTGCAGTCACATATCCCGCAAGCTTCTCTATTGCATATGAAGTGGATTTATGTAGTTACAGTGAATGTAAAACTGGTCTATAATTGAAGGACATATTCATTAAGCACACATAAAAGATCATTGACAGCTTTTATCCGACGGTATATATTTATTCATTGATCCGTGGCACCTCTGTATTGTGTTGGTTTTGAACATGATGGTTAGATCCTGCTGCTGCTAAGTGCTGGCTTTCTGGTGCTGGAGCTGACAACCCTACACTGATGATTACTTTTTTTTTTTTTATCAGTCATGTGTTTTCTATTGTTCCATATGGCTGGTAAGTGTTATTAGTATTCTCTTTTTATGTATGGTGATGCATTTCAAACTTCTGATTTCATGTTTTATGGGGCTCATGGCTTTGTCGTAGTTTATGCGTCATGTGCCCTACACTTCAGAGCATTTGATTATTTTTTGATACAACCCATCTTTAATTTACCCATGGTTTACTTTAGCTCCTTTTAGTTCCTTTATTCCTTTTTATCCTGAAAGTGCCTTTGGGATCATCCACCTGTGAGTTCTTCTGGGTGCTAATGCTCTTAATTTGCAAGTTGGTTTTGTGCACATAAACTGTAGCATTCAGTCAGTTTTTTTTATTAAACTTTACTTTCAATCAGCCAATGATGATGACATGTATATAGCTGTTCCTCTGGTAAGGACAAGATGTGAGAATCCTCGTCAAGCCCATTTTTTATAGTTATCTATACAAGCTTCACTTTTTATTAAAGTTAGTCATTTTGTCAATTGTTTTGCCACTCAATCTTACTGGAGGAGGCTTGACCTGGTGTAAAAGTGCATGCAGGGAAACAGATGCTTAATTATTAGGAACTTAAGAGTGAATAAGGGAAATAGAGACCTTAGTGTCAACATCTTTTTTGTTCATTACATCATTATATATAATTTCAAATGTTCTAAGTTGTTAGAACAAATTTTTTTAATTTTCCAATTTGTTTTTCAATTAAATTTTTTTTTTATTGTAGGGCATTTTGTTATACTAAGCAAGCATATGGCATTGTAAAACATTTTTTTCACGCCTAAATGATGTGTTTTTGGTTCAGAACGAGTTCACTTCATCTTGAGCATAACTTATGCTCAGTAAGTGTAATTTATTGTCCAGATTGTAAAATATGTTCTTCTGGGTATCTCTCTCTGTCCAACATTTGGATCGAAAAACACAGATTTTGACTTTTAATATTTAAAGAAAACAGTAAAACAATAAAGACGAAAGAGAAAGCGAAGAAAAAAATCATCCTGATTTCTTAGCATGTCTTGATTTATTTATACATTTCAATTCAAAATGTATAAGCATTAGAGCGTATATAGGAAGAAAACGGATCCTAATCTCTAATCTGGAACAGTTCTATTTAAATAAATACAACATTGCTTTTGTTTGATTTCACTATGCACATTTAAATTATGATTGTCAAGATTTCTCCACAGTTTATCAAGAGTTGACTCAGTTTCACGGCTGGATATTTCTCTCCATGGTGCATTCCAGCAGTGCGTGCTTCATTTGTATTCAGTGTGAATGACTCGAAACAATCTCAGCATGCAGGCTGCTTATACACTGATGGAACTGTTTCATATTCATCCACATCTTCTATAATAATAACTCCGGCTGAAGAAGAGTGTGTTCTCCATTATTACATGATTTGTGTATCATAGAAAAAAAACTGTTTATATAATAAGTCAATTATTCTTGTTCTAGGTAATAGACACAGAGCTAGCAATAGTGTCTGTATGCTGTAATTCAAAAGCTACAGTTATGACTATGGAGAATAGCAAACAAAACATGCTTACCTCCAGCGCTAACGCTAGGAAGTACTCTTTTACAACCCATTTTCAATTATTTTTACAGATTCCTTAAAGGTTAAGGAATTAAACGGGTTAAGTGAGATACTATCTGTGCATGTTTAAGCTTGAAAAAACAGTCGAGAGAGAAATAAAAACTTTGTTTCAGTTCAATTTTTTACTAGTAATTTATGATGAGTCTCTTTGTGACAATGCAGAATAATTTAGTTTCTTTTCCAGGAGGATATCTTTGTATTTCAGTCAGTCTTGCTGGTTCTGATGTTAACTATATTAGAATGTGTTCATTAATATTTTCAGTGTAACTGGCTCTGATCACATTTCCACTCTGTTCTTAAAAAAAGTGTGTTAGGAACATTTAAAGGTTGGGAACCACTGGGTTAGGTTTTAGTGTCGTTTTGGAATCAGCTCAAAGTAGGTGCTGAAAATGAAGTCGGTTTCATCACCAGCACACAATGGAAAAATCACAATTTCATGCAGAACTGTACAGAACTGCGCTGTGCTGTGTAATGGAAAAGCACCATTACTATCTCTACCATTAGCCTTCGGGCTTTGTGAACAAAAGCTGCTGCATGAATGGCAAAAAAAGCCTACATGGTTGCACTGTCCACACAACCATGTTGTACCCAGCTTTTTCTATTACTTTTGCTGGCATTTTCAAAACATGGTAGCTCTGAAATGCTGCTCTGGGTACATGTGATAAAAAACAAAACCTGAAAATAACCATGTAATTGTGGACAGAGCCTCATTGACTGAGCACTTCTTAGTAGCATCTCCATGCAATATGTAGGCTGCACTTTATTTTCAATATAAAAGTGGATTTACTTTGCAGGATTTAGGGTGCCTTCTTTTAAAACCTTTGCTGATTGGTTGGGGGAACACTATTAATATATGTTTATGCCGTATATCTATCATTATATACATTTTAATGAAAATCTAAACAGCATAGGAAGTCATTTTTTTATGTTTAAGTTAGTGGTTCAGTTCCTCTTCTCTGTGCTAGGAACCATCTTTAGGAGTGATTCTGAGTGCATTCTGTGCTTAGTTTCCTGTATCCACAAGCACCTCACAACCCAAACTACGAGTCATGGGAGAGTTGGAGCCACAGCTACTGTTTACAGTGCTGCCATCCTGAAGTGACTGACTGCTGAGGTAATCACGATCAACAAACTGGCACCAATTACTGTGAAGATAAGAAAGCACCAAGCTGTCAAAGATGACCAATTATCTTTACTGAAATATTGAACAATTCAGAGGCTTATTTTATTTCAGAAAGCATTGTGTTGATAGTAGGATACTAAGCTCATATGCACATCCAACCTGCTTTTACATTTGCATTTTTGTTTTTGTACTTGCTTGTCCAAAATAAGAAATTTGCCACCACTGCACTTGACTTGCCACTAGGAGGTTGTATTGCTCTAAATACTGTGTCAACAGATCAACATCTGCACCTCAAGGATGTCAGACTGGATTGTTCCCGCCCTGTTTCAAGAGACACATGAGTAGCTTTAAACAAGTCAAAAGAAGCGTAATAAGTTGAATTAGGTGCATTCAGTTAAGGCTGGCCCAAAAAAATTATGTTAATACATTTCCATTATTTGCACCAGTCAATGTTGTGTTCATTTCTCTATTTAACATGAATGAAACAGGGCCCAAGTAGTGAAGGAAAGTTTCAGTCAACTGCTTCGCTCTTTTTACTCTTGGTAGTTTAAAATAATTATTTATTTGAACAATTAATTTGTATCGTTCATATATATGGGGGTTTTATTGAGTCACTAAGATAAAATAAATATGTTTATGATCTACAAATAAATGTAAAGAGATGCACAAAAAATTAATCAGATTCACAAACACATGAAGGGGGGGTGGGGTGTAGCTCAGTGGTAGAGCACATGGTTTGCATGTATGAGGTTCTGGGATCAATCCCAGGGGCATTGGCGATTTCCCCTTCTGTAAGTCGCTTTGGACAAAAGCATCTGCCAAATGCATAAATGTAAATGTCAAATGTCAAAAGATAAATGTTTAAATTATAACACAATCCTCAAATAAGTTTTCAGAAGTCATAGGTACAAGTTCCTTTCAATTTATTTGTGGATCTGTTTTCTACATTTGTGAATCTATTCAGCATTGGTGAATCTCGACCTTTGAGGTGTGAACCTCACATTTGCACACTGATTATCCCTCCAGATCCAAAACTCCCCTTTATGAGAGTGAGAGATCCACAAATAGGTAAACCCTGCCCACTGCCAGGTAAGCCAATCAGAACGCTTGACAGGTACAACCAGCAGTGTAATGAGAATTTCAGTTTCTGAGAGAAATGTGGTCATGCTCGTGCTCTTGGGGGCTGTTTCAAGCTAAACTCTGTTGATTGCTGGAAAAATTGATGAATGCTTTCAGAAAGGTAAGTGTTGTTGCAGGGACAAGGTTAACGTTCACCGAGTGCTATCGACGAACCCCGCCTGCTCAGACTGGGGTGAAAGCACAGAAGGTGGTAGTGTCCTTGAGGAGTTCAGAGCTTCTCGTTATCTGTTCTCCGGGAGAAGTTGTTTTGACTCCAGCAACATCCTACACAAGGCTGTCTTGGAGAAATAAAAATGAATAATGTCCATCACTGGCCTCCATTTTGGTCAAAATCTGATCAGCAAAAAACCCTGTTATCAGAGCTCCAAATAAGTAGATAACCTCAATGTCCACCAGGGACAGAGCGGCCAGGCACAAGAGGCGCCACTTCTACCATCCGTCCATCGTGTAGCCATCTGCAACCATGGAACAGGTGGGTTCCCCGGAACCCGAGCTTCTCGTCGAGAAGATGGTGTCAATTGCATTCAGAGACCTGCTGATCAGATCCATAGTTACTTGTTAGAGTTTAGAGAGCAGGGCATTGAGAGTCTCAGACACTAGATGCTAGAAAGAGGGAGCCAGCAGGAGAGGTACGGGGAGACAGACGAGAGCGCCTTCGTCGAGAGCAAAGAGAGGAGTGACAAGGTGGGACGTCTAAGGTCATCCATTTTTCCTGTCAATTAAAGTAGCGCTCCTGATCGTGTTAGCCTCAATTAGAGGGTGAGAGATCTGCAGACACTCTGTCCATGAGAGTTTGGGCCTGATGACACTTATGTTATTCCTAAGCCCAGGCCTGGTGATATGCCCAAAGTTCCTACCATCCCCTTCAAAACTCAGGCAGTCTTTTGCCAGAGAGGAGACAGCTCCAACCCCTGGTCCCAATTGCCCTAGACTGAGCACTGAGGATATATCTAGAAAGAACCGGAGCCTTCGAAGTTCTGATCAGCTATTTGCATGCTTTGGAGCACAGCAGGCGATAGGGACTGCTGTTTCCAAACAGAGGTTGGCCCAATGGATACACTGGAGGCCATCTCTACAGCATACACAGCATTTGAAGTCCCGTGCCCCCTGAAGTTCAGAGTACACTCTATTAGAGATGTTGCGGCCTCCTGGGCGCTGGCAAGAGGTATTTTGCTGGCAGAAATCTGCAAGGCTGCGGTTGGTCGACACCCAACACTTTCGCCAGGTACTATAACCTGAGCATTGAATCCGTCTCTTCAGCAGTGCTAGGTGGTGACATCTCTTATGACCACGGGCACGGGCGGGCCTCGCAGTTCCTCGAAAAGCTAACTCTAGTAATGAATTTTTTCTAGCTAGTATCATCTATGCTATCTTCCCTCCAACGACATTGCCCCGTTGGTTGTATTAATTGCCGGAAGTTGTAATTCCAGCCTTTGAGCCTCCATGCATCTCCCTTCAGCTCGGGGATTGATGCTCTCTCCTCTGGTATGAGTCTGTATGAGAAGTTTGTTGAATGACTGCACATTAAAAGTCAAGTCTATAACTTTACGCCAGGGAAGAGGAGGGCCCACTCAATGCCGGACTACCTTTGTGCCTGGCTTGCCTGGCCATCGGCCGTTGCAGAATGACTCAGGTTGTGGCGTTTTGCAGGGTGTTCCCATAGTCAGTACCGAAATAAGTCACAGTAAACGACTGATGGGGAAGGTAATGGTTACTTTCCACGAATAGGGAACAGAGACTTATGTCCCCCAGCCACAACCGTAAGATCGTGAGTAAGTCTGGTTCCCTAGGGGGTAAGTACGGCTTTAGCTTCAAAACTGGATGAAGTGCTGCATTGCATCCTTTATTTCAGCGATGATGCGGTCATGTGACCATCAGTGCGGCCACTGATTGGCATTTTGAAAATAGTGTGGAGAGAGTTGGGTGCCCCTAGCAGAACTTCAATAGTCTGTACCGCAATTCAAATATGCCATATTTGAGCACATTTCAATAACTGACCAACGCAACCACTCTTACTTTGTTCAATTCATTCTTTTTTTCTGTGCTTGTGTCTGACATTTAAATTACTCATAGAACTTTATCATAGTTTTTAAAGGAAAAGTCTGTAGGTGTGTTAATCATTCCAGTTCTAGCAATCAAGGTACACTTTTGTCTGTAATCCCGAAGTATCAAATATTTTACTGTGGAAAATCTATTTATTAATTACTTGCTTTTCTTTTATCATAACATATAGTTTTTCCCCAATAATTTATATGTATATATTTTTTTATCCTGTAGGTGTGTACATTTTTACAGTTACAAAGCAGGTTAACATTTGTTTAAATGCAGACACTGAAGTGTTTTTAATATATTTGTTGTTTTAAAATAAACAACCATTTTATCTTATTATCATATATTTTGTTAAACTACCCAGTGTCCACAGAAATAAAAAAGTTTTTAATACTTACCATTATTATATTCTGCAAGTCTTAAATCGGTTCAAATGCTTAAATGGTTCAAACTACTTTTCAGTTGGTGGCGCTAATGCACCATTAATTAGGCTTGCAAACTGCCATTAAACAACAACATAAGAAGAAGGATTTCCTTTGATCTCTGAACAAAGAAAACACACTGTTAACATATTAAGACACACCCTCTGATTGTCCAGAATCAGAAAAAAAAGTTGGAAGGAAAAAATGTATATGGAAACTAATGCCATTTCTAAATTCACACAAAATAAAATTATGGGGGGAAAACACTTTGAAAAACACTTTTTAAAAAACACTCTTCTGTTTCTGGGAAGGATAAGCACATGGGCCGGACTCCAAAGGAAGACAGGAGCTAGTAACAAACCACTTCATCTGAGAATGGGGGTACATGATAGGTTTTAATACACCAGAATTAGCAACAGTTAAAAGCTGATTACAAGATGAGATCTCAGAGTTCCCATTTAAAAACATGGCTATTGTTTCCCATGAAAATAAGTAAAACTCATGTTAGTTTTGGTTGCTTTATTGAGGTGAATATACATTTGAGTCATCGGACGATGCAATCATTCCATGTCTGTATCCTCTTCTGCTAGGATGGCCTGCCGCTGGGTTAGGTACCAGGTCATGTTTGGCAATCTTGGCACCACACAGCAGCTCAGAGCACTGCGAGGAATGATCATGTTGCTTGCCTCGTACCTGGGGACAAAACAGACACCAAAATGTTCAGAAGAATGTTCAACGTTGAGCATGGGTTAAAAATCAAATAGTCAAAAACCACAGGGGGGCTGTTACAAACCTGTTTGGTTTGTATTTGTTTGTGCTTGCGTGCGTGTATTTGTGTCTGGTTATCACATCAACCACCACTGATTGCTTCAGGAGCAATGATATACATTGCCTGATCTAATTGTCAGCAGTAATGTCTCCTTGCCTAGAAAATACATTTCACCCATACAATAGAATAGATTCCCATAGAAGAAATATTTAAAGTAATAGCAAGATTACACTTAAAATACATCTTTTTGGTTTAATAGTGACAAACAGCATCAACAAATTCTATTCTTGGATTAAATTTAACTTCAATGTTTTTCACCCTATAGTTTCATGAGTGTGCCTCAGGCCAGAACAAATGGTCCCAGACGCAAACTCAAACATCTGGCAGACTGGTGGCCATGAATAAAAACAAGTTTGGCTCTGCCGTGTTTCCTTGTTTTTATGTGAGACAAAATCTTGCGGTCGACAAATGAATGTTGGCTTTTTTCATGACGCTAAAAGTGCTGTTAGGACGTAAAAGAGCAGCTAGGTGGCACTCGAAACACAGTCTTGTATCAAGCTCATGACGAAAAACAGCAAAGCAGAAGAACAGCGAGAAGAAGAGCTAAAGAGCTCGTCCTGTAGGTGTCCCACTCTCAACAGTTGCTCGACAAACTCACAAAGATGATGAAACATTTCCCATGAGTGTCATCCGAGGGCAAGAAGTGTCACTACATCAACATTAAGTAAAGTTCCGTGAACGCAATTTCGGGAGGAGCGATCTGATAATTAACGAATAATCTACCGGTGTTTCCAATCCCTCTGCTCGCTCAAGAGATAAAACCGTAACCACTCCACTTCCAATTCGATGATGAAATGCAAAATTCCCTCCGCCACCCCTGTCTCCACATCTCAGGGGGGGGGGGGAGTTCTCGGGCCCAGATCGCTTCTCGCCTCGAGGCCCTCCCGTGGACAGCTCGCCCAGTATGCTTATCTTAATTTCACCACATACGCTTGCATTTTCTGGGCTAATTCTATGTAAGCGAACTCGTGAAACTGTGGAGGTGTTACGTTAGGGAAAAGCCCCTGCAGAAAAGCCATCCAATCAAGCAAGCGATTTTCATTTTGTCCAGGTGTGTGTAGACCGTAAGGCGCTGATTGTTTAGTCAGTGGCATCGCAAGGTAAATCCTCACCATGCAACAGACGTTTTCACTGAGCACCATCTGTTTGACTGCCCAAATAAGTGATTTTTATTTTCACTGCTCTGTTTCATACGTATTTATCGTTCATATTTCAATTTCAAATTTTTTTTTTAATTGCACAGCCTTCCACTTCTTTTGAAAGGAACATTATTGGCACAAAAACAAAAGCTTGTAATTGGTTTACAAGCTTTTGAACTTTAAGAACAACGGACTAACTACATGAACAGTGGAGCTCGTAACAAGAAAAAGTGAACTCCTTACCATTCATCTGTCTGCACATCGTAACACTCCACAGAGGAGGTGATCTCGGTTCCATCGTAACCTCCGACAGCAAACAGCTGATCATCAATGACCTGCAGCAGGAGAAAGGAACAAACAGAATTATGTTCAATGGCACTTCTTTCTTCATTTTTCCCAACAATTGAAAAATGCTTCTTCACGTTGTCACAATTTTTACGTTTTTACTCATTCTAATTCAAACCTGAACTATATTTCTCAATCTCACCTCCATTTCAAAAGCTTGTCTTAACAATTACAAACTATATCTACTTGTGTTCAGGCCTTTATAACAGAATCTAATATTAATCACATTACTTTCTAACTGAAAATACATACATTTTTCACTAATTACTACTTCACTGGAATCTCGCTTTTAAAGTGAAAAAAATAGCATTTTGATCAGCAGTTCCTTCAGATCTCACCTCAATGCCGAAGTTGCTGCGTGCATCATGCATGGGTGCAACATCAGTCCAGACGTTTAGCTGGGGATTGTAGACCTCCACGGTTCTCAGACGATTGGTTCCATCGCAACCACCAACCTTTAAAAGATAATTAAACAAATACAACGTTCTATAAGAAAGCGTTCACGAGAACGCTACAGTGAGACAAAGCTGACAGATATTTCCTGTAGTACAATAAAGCAATTTAGAATATTTAAAACCAATAAAACAGGTAATATTTTATATATGTTTAAACTTTTATTTAAAAAAATAAACTGAGATAAATAAGCATGATGAAAGGGTACAACATACAATGAAAAGATTTGTTCTATTTCATTTAATTGTCTGAATGCATTCAATATTTTTCTCACGCAAACATGTTTTAATTTTTTCAGGTTTATTTGTGTGCTATATGCTGAAAGATTTCCAAAAGGACAATTGATAAACAAACAAACCTTTTTGTTTGCGTGTCTTTTTACATGTAATGTTTATTTAGTCTACATAAAAACACAAAATGTTTAAAACACAGCGCAAGTTATGGTTAATAAGCTCTGCTGCACCTGCTTCATGAGCCTCATTGGCTGGGGAGTTAACGTCTGGATCTGTGGGTGTGCTCTAAAAAACTGACTGCTTTGACTGCTTTCCTGAAGCCACCTCTTTTGCCATATTATACCTGCTTTTAAATACTTTATAATAAATATTTGACCTCTCTAACCTATCATTGTAAAAATTCACCCATTCCCAATTACTATATTTTACTATAGGTAAGCCAAAAAACACTTTTAATTTAGATAACCTGCATTAGTGCTTCATTTGATTGGTTAGTGGGCGGTGCTTCAGTTACTGGTATCTAGCCATTTTGGGCTCCCAGAAAAAGAAAATAGGATTACGCAAACATGCATGAACCAATCTAAATATGACTTCAGGCATGTGTTTGATGAGGGAACACACTGCAAAAAATGGAATTCTAAGCAAAGCTGAAAATGCTTAAAATTAGATTGAAAATCTCGATTTTCTTATTTTACGAAGAATTTTCTAATTTGAGAAAATAACACTTATATTTTCTTGAGAAGAAAAAAATTCTTATTCTGGTCATTTATTTTCTTGAATTAAGAAACTATGTGAAACAAGTTGCCGATTTTGCCACTGATCTTAAAACAAGAATGTTATTGATATTTTATTCAATCTAGTTCTAGTCTAGATCAAGTAAAATATCTGACAATGGGGTAAGAACATTTAAATTCTTGAAATAAGACTCAAATGTTTGTGAAAAGAAAAGAAGAAAAAGGATCTACACCGTAAATAAATCATCAATACCCCAAACCTTAAAACCCGTCCAGTTGTGTTCTAACTTTGATGGAAGAGACCTGTACTTCAAAAAAGCACTCTTGAAACAAGAAAAAAAAACTCAAATATAGATGAACTCTTCCTAGATCAAGCAAAAGATTCTGCTAATGGGGTAAGCAAATTTGAGTTGGCAAGAATTCTTAAAATTAACAAAAACTTTTAGCTAATAACAAATGCTGTTGGATTCAAAAACTCTCAAAACAAGTATTTCCAAGCTGTAAAAACGCATTGAAACTAGAATATTCCGACTTGATCTAGTCACTAGTGGTCTTAAAACTAGACAATCTTTCTTAAAACTAGAATGTTTTCTCTTTTAGTTTTAAATAGCTTGTCAATTAACTTGTCAGCACTGATAGCGTAGCGGTCAGAGCGCTGACATGTGGGGCTGAAGCATCTGGTGACGGGGTTCGAATCCAGTCTTGGTCCTTTGTTGATCTTCTCCCCAGAGCTCTACTAAGTGTTTTTCCTCTCTCCTATCGGCACTGTCCTATCTAAAAGTGCATCAATAGGCCTATATAATATAATTATTTAAAATTTTATTTTTAAGCTAGAATTTCTAGTTTTAAGAACCCATATTCTACTTTAAGAACAGAAATTAAGCACAAACTTTCTTAATTTACGGTCATATATACTTATTTTAATACTACATTTTTCAAGTTAGTCTTAAATAAAAGAAAAAACATCCTAGTTTTAAGACAGATTGTCTAGTTTTAAGACCACAAGTTACTAGATACAAGTTGAAATATTCTATTTTCAGTGCAGTTTTACAATTTGTCAAATTTGCTTGGCAGAATTTTTGCTTGATATGGGAGAGTTTAACTTTATTTGAGGGTTTTTTTCTTGTTCCAAGAGTGCATTTTTTGCAGTGCAATATTAAAACTTATACTAATACTAAGTAAATGCTAAAAAATACTAAGCCGAGAACCAGCAGAAATCCTGCTAGTGTTAAATAATTATCATAACATTGGAAACCAAAATTAGACACAAAATTAGCTCCAAATTTTAACCAGAATAACTACTCACAGCATAAATCTGATCGCCGCATGTGGCCACACCGACTCCACTGCGGCGGGTCCTCATGGGAGGAATCAGAGTCCACTGGTTGGTCTCTGGATTAAAACACTCTGCCGACAAGAGACACTCGGTGCCATTGAAACCACCGCAGATGTAAATCTGAAAATAAAAGATGATTCTCATGAGCATTTGATTCTTTGACATAAAAACCTTCTGTTATGATACATCAACACATTCATCTAACAGATTGACTCTATGAAATAAAAATGTCAGTATTTGATCTCACCAGCAGGCCATCACGTGGTTCATGGAGGGCCTGATGAGTTCAAAACAAGCCCTTGGGCACCATTGCTCTTCGTAGACTTTCATTGGAACAGACCCGCCACGATTGTGGTGAAAATTAAAATAATTACAGAAAGAAGCTGTTCATTTCTACACTTAAACATTATACTTTTGTTTTTGTATCTAAAGACCTAAAGTATAAAATATCTTCCAGATGTATTGTGCAAAAATCAGAGGTGAAAAAACATGTTTTAATTATTTGTTTACTATTGTGTATTTTCTACATTTTAAAATCAATTAAGTGTAAATACATGCAAATTTAAATCCACTTTATTTGTAGGACTCACATATTTAAGATTATGGCCATCTTCTTCTAAAAAGTGAAACTACATTTTAATTCTAAACTGAGCGAGTTCACGCAGAACTTCACAGTATCTTCTGCGCAAGGGCTATCCTGTACTGTTTGCTCAAATGACAAATCGAAAAGCTAAATGATTAAAACAGCTTTAAATTGAGATAGAGACTGAGGCAAGTGAATGGGGATTCACTGAGCAATGTGCGGAAACCTTCACCCGCACAATCCCGCAAATCCTTCACCTGGAAGTATGTGGAAAAAACCCATCGCCATTGTTTCCTATAGTGCCCTAGGCAGCACACAACACTCTGGTATATCACATACCTTGCCTTGCAGCGAAATGGTGCCGGCATCACTTCTCGTCTCGTTCATCTGCTCCGTCAGAGTCCACTGGTTTGTGTAAGGATTGTAGACCTCAGCTGAGTTTAGTCGGATGTGGCCGTTGAAGCCACCGATGGCATAAAGGAGCCCATCCAGAATCGTTACGCTGACGTAGCATCTGCGTTCATGCATCGGGGACACCTTGAAATATCACACACATGAATGAATGAGAGTGCTGCTGCTTGCTTTGTCTAAAAACTAGATGCTATATACTAAAAACAACCAGACTCTCACCTCTTCCCATGTTTGAGTGGTGAGGTTGTACCTCTTGACCTTGTTGAAATACTCCGTGGTGTTGTAACCACCAACAAAGTAGAGACACCCATCCAGGAAGGCGGTACCCAGATAAGCCCTATCTTGATCGCCCTCATCTGTCATTGTGACCCAGCGATCCATCTTCATATCGTACGCTTCAATGTTATTGATGGGGCCATTGCTCCATCCTCCAACAGCAAATAGAAGCACAGAAGGCAGGCGTGGGACTGACATTGGGTCCAGATCGTTAGAGCTTGTGGATCCATCAAATTCAAAGATGGTCTTTATTACTCTGGTGATCACAGCAGAACAAGCTTCGCTTTCCAGGACCAGTGAGTTGCTTTCGATGTTGTTCGTGAAAGAGTCCAGGCTCATCAGTCCCAATCGAACCTGGAGCACAGAGCACAGAGCTGTTAGCAACACTTGAACAGTAAAATAACGTCAAATACGTTTTTTTAACCATTTTATTTAATGGTGCTAATAAGCACAGCGCCTCTGGTGGAAGGGGAAAAAGGTTTTTAAACTCTTGCAAAACAAAAAAAAAAGTTTTCTCTGTTCTGTTCTCTCCACATTATTTTGATCCCTTTTGGTGAATGAGGGAGTTGGTTGGCGCAGGTGTCATGATGCAGTAGTGCAAAATTCTCTTGGCCCAATCCAAACAGCGATGTTGGATTCATCTCTGGCAAATCAACGAGAATGATGTTGGTTTCAGTTTTAGTGTAGGTTATAGAACCAAAGTAGGTAATAAAAACCTAATGTAAGTTCCATAGCCAGCGCACAATGGAAGCGCAAATACCTGTGAATACCTACAAACAAATAAGCATGCAAAAATACAGTTGCGCAGTGTGTAAAAATCAGCAGGTACAGCTGTGTTTCCTCCTCTGGCGATAATCTGCAGTGCTGCATTCCATCATTTTTAACTTGTAACACAAGAGAAATTCTGAACAGGATCGATGACACGCAACTGATGGAGGTCAATCACATGATAAACGCAGTGACTCAAACCTGCCTGAATTCTAACTGTAGACACACTAAAGTAAAATCTAGAGTGTTAAATTAATTCTGATCCGAGTCATTTTGGTCCTACTCTATATAGAATTAAATTAACACTGAGCTTCTCAGCTTGAATCAGAAATATCTATTCAGTTAAACTCTATTTTTCTCCAGCACAATGTAAAAAAAATGAGTTGTGAGGGTTTTTGATTAGTCAAATGCAATTATCTGTACTTGTAATAATCTCATGGATATTTTAACTCAGTTTGAGTGTTATTTGTACTCTTTTTAGAGCGTATTTGGTTCTACTTTGAATAGAGTATGATGGTAACTTATGATTTCAATGTGTACTAGATACTTTAAAAAAAAACAGAGGGCGTATTTAGAATCAATATCAAGTAAACAGAATGCAGAAACCGTAATTGCATCGTCCTGCATTGCTCCTTTGTTTTGGGAGAGAAAACTACCAGTTTTACTTGAGGGAGCGCAACAGTTTATGAGAAACGGCAAGATTCCAAAAAAATTGTTTACAATAATTTTTTTGCCAACTGCCAGGTCATATTATGGACAAAATTTGGACGATCTACTCTAAATCTTAAAAGGAAATGCAGCCAATGGTCATGTAGAGAACAGAAAGCAGGGGTTAACTAGGGCAAGGGTCTAAAAAGAATTCAACATCATCTCTCACTCTTTAAAATTTGGTTTTTAATTTTAGAATATTAAATTTGTTGTTTTGAATTTCTGCTATTTTTAAAGCTTGAAATGCTACTTTCCCCGTTTTTATTATATATAATAATTCATAGCAAGAAAATCTGAAGTTTGAAAATGTGACATATTTGAAAATAAAGACATTTTAGATGTTCAATATCAAAACATGTTTTAGAGGCATATATATTCTGTTTTATTAAATTACAATTATCAATAATTCAAATCAACACAATTTAAATTCAGATCATTTGGGCGTATTTTTAGCTCCATGTTATGCTGCTTCAGAAAGACAATTTTTAAAAATAGCGATTCATTTTGTGACTAATATTAAATGCTAATAACCTAGATTTTTGATCAAACAAGTAAAGCGGTCAAACCTTTGGAAGCAAGACGGCGATGTGATGCCTCCTGGTTTCTAAGGCATGGTGAACCCAGTGGAGAATGGCCTCAAAAACCACCTCCTCCCCTTTAACGTTCAGTTCATCACTATCGATGACCTCTCCCAGCTGCTCCACAGAGAGCTCCAAGAACTCCTCAGACAACTGAAGAACCTCCTCGAAATGTTTCATCAGGAAGCACTTGGATTTAGAGTGCAGTTCTGAGCAGGAGAGACGGTTTTGTGTCAGTCTGCAGATGCTGATGCAGTTCTCCGGCCGCAGGTGGGTCTCCAGGAACTGACAGCAGACATCCACCAGACCGAAGATTAATAGCTCATCAGCCTTCTCCAGCAGCTCCATCACGTTCCCACCAGTCACAGAAGCAGACTGGGTGTAAGCGTACTGAACAATTAGTTCCAACATCTCTGGAGTCGTGTCTGTGATGTCGTATGTCTGATCAGCGATACTGGTCCACCTGCTTGAGAAAAGGTTCCTGTGAACAGATTGGTTGGGATTATTGAGGAGGACTTGAGTTTGACTCACAAATTATAAAAAAAAATTTCACAATTTTTCTGAAACATATTCTTATCAAACTGATTCAACCACTGGAGAACATTGTAGTTTTGGAGCACTCTAGAAGGAAATAATGTTTACAAAAAAAATATAAAATTCTGGGGCTTCGGCACAGATGGATAGGTAATCCCAGTTTTTAAGATTCTGTTTTCTGTTATTCTATATTCTGTAATCAATGTGTAAAGCTTTTAATAGTTTCTCTTCTGCTTTTAATGTCTGACCAGCTCAATTGTCTGTTATTTTGTAAAAGAAAACAACTTAGCAAAACACTTTGAATTGCAAACATGCTACAAGAAAATTGTTATTGTCTTAATAACAGTGTTCAATTTGTTCATTTTGATTTCCTTAAAATTAAGAACACCAGTAAGCCTTCTGATTAGCTTATATATACCCGTTATTTACTACTCATCTGTTATATTAGTGGTATGAAACTGAATAGTTTGCAGTATCAGTTTTAACATAAACTGACATTGTCCTTCAGACTGAACAGAATCGACACCTGGAGCCACAAAGACCAAATGAATCGTCACCTATATCTTCTTGGTGTTATATTTTATCACAAAAAACAACATGTTTGTCAAGGAGACTGAGATAAAAAGTCATGATCTTATCAGTAATGAATGAAGTTTTATTAAATATACTGTTAAAGCCGGCTCACAAACTGTAACAAAAGAGGAGGACAGACGCACTTTGAACTAAATAATATTTAGTGCATAAATAAAATAAAGAAGATAGGCCTAAATAAAGGAGGGAAGGTATGTTGGAGGCTAGCTGATGAAGCCACATTTCCTGGCTCATCACTCATCACTCCACGCTATCATATGATATTACACTCTCTTAATTATATAAATGTTTTCCTCTGAGGACCATTTAAAGAGACCGAGTTGGTGAAGTCATGTTTTTGTCAATAGGTGGAGCTATGATATGGTATATGATAAGATATGATATTTCACATGCTATAATATAAAAGTTATAAAATAACTATAAAATATGTATATTATATTATATATTGCATTGTATTATATTTTTTTAATTATACTAATGTTTCCCTCTCTGCCAAAGAAGACTGAGGTTGTCAAAAGTAATTATCGTATCAATAAGCATGTTATAATACATATGATATTATACATATAGTTTTACGTTCTCAAAGTAACAATATTATCCAAATCAGTTCACAACTGCAAAGTTTCTTCTCACCTAAAATAAGGACTGCAGGCGCACATGACGATCTTGTGCACTTGAAACTCAGCATCCTTTGCCCTGAGGGTCAGGTCCGTGTGTTCCCTCAAAAGACGCAATTCTTCAAAGACAGAGAACGGTAAAGTTAAAATATTATTCTCCATTTTCTCTTCAGATGTGGAGCTCGATCCGCAGCTTTCGCTCGTACTTTTCAGCTCTTTGACTGAAGACGGTGACGTCAAAGATGTCGGAGCTGAGTTTGAATTTGTTTACTTTCAAAAGCGGGACTTCTTGAATGCGATTTTCTGTGCACGTCTTCTTTAGTAACCATTACGAGCGACGTTTTGTGACTATTTTAGGACAGAGAATTCGATTAAAACGATCATTTGAATACATGGTCAGCTAATTGAAATGACTAGCATCAAGCTAACGCACAGTATAAAGCACAAGAACTCTACTATAGTGAGAAATTGTACACCAGATGAAAATGGATGAGAGAAAAACATTGTAAAGACTTAATTTACAGAGTTTTTTTTTACATCACAGACACTTTAACTACATGTAAGGTAACTGACATCATGTGGCCAAACCAAAACAAAACTTAAAGTAAGTTAATAAACGTATTCTAATGAAAATCTAAAACGTACATTGATAATAAAGTTTCATTTGATAGCCACCACCCATAATATTTACTTGTTTTTATTACAGAAAAAAATCAGTGCAGTATAGACGTGAGGCAAAAATCGTAATGTTATATTTTTCATACCTTACTCATAGTCAAGCAGTGAGGATGTCTTAAAACCAAAATACAAGTCCTTGTGGGTACTATAGTAGAGGTTGGGAAAATGTTCTCAAGTTTATATTTATTTATGTTTTTGTAATTAAACCCAAATATTCTGAAGATAATAATTTTATAAAATAATAATTATAATTATCTTGACAAAAGTGTACACTGATTGCTGGGTCAAAAATCGAAGTCAAAAAGCAACTACACAATAAATTACGTAGTTTTTAGATCAAGTAAATGTGTTTACAGATGGATCATCTCAAACCCCAAAACAGTGAAATCAGGAGCAATAATATAAAATAACATAAAAATTAAAGAAAGAACAACAACAGACAATCTTGTGTCTTCAAAACAGACTTAATAGCATGTAAAATAGCACTAACTTGGATAAATGAAAACAAAATAAAAGCATAATAATCTATTCAGGCAATTCATCTGCTCTGTTAAAAATACATACAAGAAAACTAGAGGAAGGACAAAACATAGCTAATTAAATAACAAATAAACTTGAAAAGGAAAGGAAAAAAGTAACCTCATGTTTTATATGGATTGCAGCACATGTAGGTAAAGAGGGGAATAAAAACGTATATGAAGAAACTAGCAGTGAAAAAACAGAAGGTAACAGTAAGAATATAGCAAACAGGAGGCAAAAAGCATAAAAAATAAATGTACAGTTGGAATATAGCAACAATGGAATGAAAGAGAAGCTGAAGAGATCTTTACAGGTATATACAGAAAAAAGTAGAAGAAAGACAATTACACAAAAGAAACTGAAAAGAAAAGATAATAACAATCAGTTAGAAGAAAAAGTGAAATATCAAATATGAAAATAATGGGAAAACAGAAAACATATACAGCATTTATTACATTTATTCAAGAAATACAAGTTAGGAAAATAATAGTTTGGTTTAACATGTAGTTCCCATCAGTCGGTCACTATGACATGTTGGTGAGAACTATGGGAAGCTTTGCTAGGAGCGCTCTACTCTCTCCATACTTTTTCAAAATGCCAATCAGCGAACACGCTGATGGTCACATGATCACACAAAGCGGCCGCAAGCGTGACGCACGTTCTGTTTTTCGCTGGAGCCTACTCTCAACACGCGAGCGACTCAGTGAGAGACAACCACAGAGAACAATTGGATTATTCCTGATACTGGTTGAACATCTAATGTTCTCTATGAAAAACCAAAATTGTTAAATCGTGAAACCCCCAAAAATTTTAATGGTCTCAAAATCTGCATACAAACACAACCAAATACAGCTCCACAGGGTGGTGAGGAGCAACGAGGAGTCTAACAGGTTAAGTGGTTACACGGGCATTTCTAACAAACCAAAAAGTTCAAATAAGACGTGTTCAGGCTTTAAGTAACCAAGAAAAATAAGAGTAACCATTCCATCTTGTTTGAGAAATAAGTCCACAGTTTTAGCAATGACTTCAGGGATCTCTTTCTTTGCATTTCTCGATATCATCTCCACTTACACATCAGTTATGTACGTATAGATCATGATCATGCTATGAACATCTAATCATCGAAAGATCTTATTGCCAAGGGTGCATGTCCACACTCACATAAGGAATTTGTTGTGGTACAGGGGTACTCTCAAGTGTTCAAAAAACCTGACACAATAACGTTGCACAGTAACACAGGTACCATAACACCCGTAACACAGTTGCACAGTAACACAGGTAAAATGCTCAAGGTAAAAGTAAATAGAATATAGTAATATTCTAGAATTATAGATAGCAATATATAAAGTAACAGAACTATAATTAACAAAGTCTTTCTATAACTATAGAAGGTGCGTAGGAGATGTGGTTTGGAGGCAACGTGCTGACTAAAGCGAATGTAAAAATGAAGTGCAGCAACAGAACAACAGAATGTGGAGCGACTGGAAGTGTGCAGAGTCAGGGAGCTCAACCAGGTTTGAGGCAAAATCACTCCAGTCCGGAGAGATGGTTGCCTGGGTGGAAAGCATCCAGATTTTTTCTGAGAACTTTCTTTCTCATTCTGCAGATATACCGTTCTTGAAGGGAGGATTGGGGAGCTCCCGGATCTTTTCAGCAGTCCGAACTGTCCTCTGGAGTCTTCGGATGTCTGATTTGGAGGCTGAGCTAAACCAAACAGTGATGGAGGCGCACAGAGCAGACTCGATGACCTGAGTAGAACTGAGTCAACAGCGCCTGTGGGAGGTTGAACTTCTTCAGCTGGCACAGGAAGTACAGCCTTTGTTGGGTCTTGTTTGCGGTCAATGTGGGTGCTCCACTTAAGGTTCTTTGAGATGGTGGTTCCCAGGAAACTGAATCCCTCCACTGGTGCCACAGTGCTGCTCATAATGGTGAGAGGGGGGCGAGTGGTGGGGCTTCTCCTGAAGTCCACTACCATCTCCACTGGTTTGAGTGTGTTAAGCTCCAGGTTGTTCTTGCCACACCAGAGAGCCAGCCACTCCACTTAATGTCTGTATGCAGACTGAGAATGATAACAGTGGTGTCGTCTGCGAACGTCAGGAGCTTCACCGAGGAGTCTTGGGAGGTGCAGTCATTGGTGTAGAGGGAGAAGAGAAGCGGGGACAGAGCCCACCCCTGGGGGGCGCCAGTGCTGACGGTGTGGGTGTCAGAAGTAAATTTCCCCATCCTCACTAGCTGTTGTCTACTAGTCAGGAAACTAGTGATCCACTCACAGATAGAGTCAGGAACTGAGAGCTGGTGGAGTTTATTCCGGAGGAGTAATGGGTAGATGGTGTTGAAAGCTGAGCTCCACAAACAGGATCCACACACAAGTCCCTGGTTTTACATTACACATTACAAGTCACCTGGTTTTACATTATACATTAAAACCAGAAATAGCAGCTTGAAATGGATCAGGCCGTCTGAGTTCAGACAGATTTTAACCATGTCGTTTACTGTGACCCCAGCAATTTAGATTTTTCTCACATTGTCCATCTCCTTCTTAAGATTTTGAATTGATCGCAGATCGTAGTTGTAATTTTGATCACAAGCGTTACTGACCATTCTTTGAAGAAAATCATTCAATATTCAACCACATCTTTGCTTGAGCCTTTTGCCCACCTCTTCATCAATCGGACACAATGGATTAAATGTGTACTCATGTGCCCCATCGGTATGGGTGAAAACCGTCTCATCAAATGATGTCTTACTTATTACCTGACTTGTCATCTTCTTTGATTTTGTATGAACAATCACTCTCTAGAAAATTAAGATGTTTGTAAAAGTTCTTGTCAGACATGGTTCTCACTACCATTTATTTTGATTAAATTAGATATTAATGCACGGACTTCCTAGGCAGCTGGGTGGCCTAGGTGGCCTGTCCTTGCAATGCAACGGACCTTGCACTTCCACTTGCAATGGACCTCTTTCCCTGATGATGTTAAGGGGGTCCCCCGGACAGGACTGCTCCTACGTAAACTCCTCGTTGCTGCTCTAGGTCGCTGTCTCTGGCTAATGATCCCAGAAGGACTAAGGAGGTTTCTCTGGTGTCGAGCAGGTGGTGGGGGAACCAACTTAGAAGGGTGGTTCCCATCCTCCACCAACACGGCATCATGAGATTTTACAGACCCTCCACCAGTCTTACTTGGTTTGATGAAAGGCAGTGAACGACAAGAGTCTGGGATTGTCTGCGACTCAGGCATACTGTGAACAACCGGAGAATCCTGCTGGTTGCCGTAAACACCAGATCTCTTAATCCACAAAAGGGGTAATATGATCCAACACCGATGTGAAAACTTTTACCAGTCGCTTGTGTCTGAGAGTACTGGTCCCAGAAGCCAATTAATGTAATTAATGCAGTAATCTACTAAATCAACATATTAACAGAAAAACATAACTCAATGATATAATGTCTGTTAAATACATCCACTCATCTTCTTGTCGACTCTGATGAATGAGAGGATAGTATTCCATTCTTCTTATTTTATTCAGTTTACATATTTGTCTTAAAACGGCTGTATTCTTGAAGTTGTTAAATATAAATTTTTTTTTCAAACTTTTGTCTTAGTGGCTTTGTTTCTGCTTAGATGTAAGTATATTTTGTACATCATGTGTGTGCAATGGAGTTTCAAGGAGTGGGGGGCCAGTAGAGCTTTAGGTCTAGCAACGCGCCTGAATTGTAAGGTAGAATTTTGGAAAGTCAAAACTACACACAGTCAGAGCCGCTGTCAGATGTGTTCTGGATTAAAACGGCGCGACAATACATCTGTACTTACAATCTGTGTTTTCTTGAAAGGAAATGCCCAGCTATTGTAATCCACCATTCAAGGTTACACATGAAGTGTATGTTCATGCAAAAAACAAAAAGCAAAAATTAAAAGCCCGTGCATTCATAAAAATTAATAAATTAATTTTATCAAATGTGATTCAATATACATTTAATAAACTTGTGTGTAACTTACCTGATGGGGGCGTACAAGTATATGGAGGCGGGTCACAGGAAAAAGGTTGGGAACCACAGGCTTAGGGCATGCAACTCTCGCCTCAGATCTCCCTTAAAATAAACATAAAAATATACAGTGGTGCCACAAGATACGAACGCTTCATGTTACAGAAAATTTAATATACAAAAGTCCATACAAATAACCTTTTTTTTCATGAATAATATTCTAGTGGCTGACTACAGTTAATTTCTTTAATGATGATGAAACTTCTGAGAGAGGTGATTGAGAAGTGTTTTCATGTGGAACTTGTGAAGATTGAGAGGGTTTGGTGAATCCCTAACACTTTCAACTTTCAAATAAATCACAACTGTTTGAGAGGATTTAAGTAATACAATTATGGGGTTTTCTTTTTGGTTCTATTTGTTATTTTGTTTGTTTTTTGTTTTTATTTTTGTATTTAGCATGAGATAAATGAGTTGAGACAACCTCTACATAGGTAATAAACCTTAAATAGCTGTAAAGATAAACAATTAATTATATATATTTAATAGAAAAATACAAACCACTGTAATGTTTTATTTTCTTGCCTTGCCTTACAATGGTTCTCCTCTGCCAAAAGATCCGTGTGGCTCTTGTTCTTCCCACTGCCATGTTTTCACCACGCCCCCTGCTGGGTTTTTCATGTTGGGACACCGAATTTATTCATCTTTTGGTAAGCCAAAAAACACTTTCAGCTTGGGACGTCCAAAAAAACACTTTCTTTTCATTGTTTATTCAATGCGCTTCTACCACGGTTACACTTCCAGGTCAGTCAGCGTGTACGTTAATTATTAAGATGCATTAAATTAGGTTCACTAGATTGGATAGTGATTGGCTACCACCATCAAACCGTTTTGAGTTTTTGAAGAGGTAACAATACTAAAACATACAAGAAATGTCTGACAAGTCTACATGATACAGCACCTTTAATAACTGCTCGACCTTATACAGACAACAGACTCTGCCTCTCATATTCTGAGTATGCTAAACACTGTAGTCAAAAATGGTCAAAATGAACTGAATTGTCATTCCTAGAATCTTGATCTGTAATGGCAAAATGTTTAATTTGTCATGCGTTTGCTTATATGGCTGATTTACATTTGTATCATCCAACCGGGACTGTTTTTGGACGTTGGCTGCACGTTGTGTTGGGACCACTTTTGGACTGCTGATCCCTCAAGCGGACCGTCCGGGATCGACCAGATTTAGCCGTCCTCTCAACGTCGACGTCGTGATAATTTTTGCTGGGATAATTTTCTTTTATATTCTAATATATAAAATTACAGTTGTTCTGTAGCTGCACTTTACTTTTACTTTACTTTTTGGCTGCACATTCCCACCAAAGCACATTGTCTTAAGTCCTATTATTTCTTGAATACTACTATATTCTATTTACTTGTAACTTTTGCTAATTACTTATAGAACCTGTGTTACTGTATTTTGCAACGCTAGTGTGTCATTTTTTGTACCAACTCTGGAGAGTACCCCTGTACCACATCAGATTCCTTGTGTGTGTTGCACATTTGGCAATAAACATCTTTCTCATTCTGATTCTGATTCTCTAGTTTCAAAATTACAGATTTTAATTCTATTTTAATTTTTTGACTTCAACTTTTAAATTAATTTTTTTATTTTACTGAACATGCTTAAAGACACAAAATCAGCATTTATTTCATTTTTTAAAATAACTTTTGTTATGTTACTCTATATTTCATGCTAAATATTGTGCGCTTTATTGTGTGTAAAAAAACACATTACCTAATTAGCAATAAATTATTGGATATTGTCTTTCTTGTTTAAAAAAGATAATAAGCAACATTGACAAAAATCAGGAAAATGCAGAGAATGGTTAATAAAAATTAAAAAATGCACAAAAACATCAAAAGTCAAAAAGTCAAATTAGTTTAAACTATAATTGGAAGACGCTTACAGCTGGTGTAGTGGCAGCTGGTAAATAACAGCTGTTTTGCAGCTTGGTTTGCTATTTCATATTAATTCCTGTTTCTTAATTATATGCTTTACCTGTTTTTAAATTATCTAAACTTTTACATTAACTAAACAATTTTTAATTTGTGTATAATTTGCAGTGCATGTAATTTATTTCCATACTGAGCTTGCAATCTAATGACGACTAAATATTTATTAAAGGTTAATCGCAATTCTTTCATTCTCCTCAGTATTTAAGAATATCATGCTGATTCTACATGCTGAATTCTTCAAACGGGAAAAATAATTGACACAATTACAATCTCTCCAGATAAAATATCATTAGCAGAAGGCTCATTATCTCCAGATAATCTTTCATTAATTAACCATGCTCCAGAGATTACAACAAGCTTTCATTAAATCCATGGATTCGTCTTAAATCGAAATAACAGACATAATAAATGCTGCTCTTTAAACCTCTTGGACCCACTAAAGATTTCATTCATTTACATACATTCTCTCTGTAAATGTCATGCTTTTGAAGTTGAATTTTGTGACTTTTTATGTTTTGTATCCATTTCTATTTTATACATTTCTGCTTAAAATTTTTATTTAATTTAATTTGAACAAAAACATTTTCTTACACTCACCTCCACACCGTACTCTGTCTTTAGGATGATTTCGAGGTAGTATGTTAGCGCAAGGTCAAAAATTAAATGTTGTTATAACTTACATAGGGTCAGTTTACTGTTGAATTTTTAGATAACTTGAAAATAGTGTTGAAGTGAAATGTTTTTTGCGAATTAGCTTATATCTTGTCTTGTTTAAAGGAACAATTTTATTACAACAGCTCAACAAAAAAAGTGTTTTTATATACACAAATACTTTAAAATCATCTATAAAATCCAGATTTTATTGTTTCGTTGGAAAAACAAACTAAGATGCAGAAAGCAACCATGATTTAAGTACTTAACAAACAGTTTTGATTTCTATTAACAGCTATCTATTTATATTTATTATCGTAACTATCCAATATTTATCTAGTGTTATGGTCGTTAATCCTGAAACCTACTGGAAAAATTCTTGAGTTTCATTACTTTTTGACAGTTTGTCCAAACTTTACTTAAACCTTGTACACAGAGCAGACATTTGCTTCATTTTGCTGAACGTTAATAAAGCACGGTCAAAAGAAAACATTAAACAAGTTCCTTTAAAAAAAATTATCCAATGAACTTAACCAACAACCTGAAGTTTAGTTGGCTGAGCTCGATAAGTCAAAGCCTTTGCAGGTACTCTAATTTTGACTTTGCTATTGTTGTCAAGAAAAGACAAAGTCAGGGTATCAGAAATAACACATTTTTTTAACATATGCTAATCGATAGAAGAGTGCATGCAGGCATGGTAAGGATTCAGAATCAAGTTATCGAAGTAAGTATGTGACTCTTGGGCCCTTGAATAAGGAAAGAGCCCTTGTGGAGACACTGAAGGAGGAGATTCGTGTAGTAACTGATTCATGCTTTCATCTCCAGCAGGCTGGACTACTGTAACGCTCTTCTCACGGCTCTTCTCAAAAACACCATTAAACATCTCCAGCTCGTGCAGAACCCAGCGGCTCGAATTCTAACCAAAACTACAACGTTAGAACACATTTCACCAGTTCTTAAGTCTCTACACTGGCTGCCGTTCTCCTTCAGAATAGATTTTAAAGTTCTGCTGCTCGTATATAAGTCCAAACATAACTTAGCACCTAAATACCAAACAGACATTATCAATGAATACACACCAAACAGAGAGCGAAGATCCCTCAGATTAAATAAATTAGATCTCCCCTGGGTAAATTCCAAAACAGGGTAAATACTCCTTTAGTTAGCATGCGGCCCACAGATGAACCAGCTTCTAGAGGAGATCAAGGGTGCCAACACTTTAGTCACGTTTAAATCCAGGCTAAGACTCACCTGTTTAGTTGCGCTTTTGTCGACTGGGCACCAACGTCCAACAACTATTTTACCTCTGCACTTTACATCTTAATCTATGTTTTAATCGCTATTATTTTAAATGACTCTTTTATGCTTGATTTTAAATGTACTTTCTTTTTATTCTTTGTTTCAAATGTAAAGCACTTTGAACTACCCTGTGTACGAAATGTGCTATACAAATAATCTTGCCTTGCCTAGTTGTTTTTACAAGACGTAACAATATCTGGGGGCAGTCAAATTATTGTCCCAGGTGAGTATAGTGTCTGGAACCCAACAGGGAGTGTACTGGGGGTCAACAGCGAGTACACTTCAGTTTGTGAATTAGAGAATCAAGGATTGTTTTGACCTTGAATTACAAACAACCAAACAAACAAAGAACAATAGCTTCCTTTAAACCAGCATTGAATACAGTCAAGGGGAAACATCACACAGACAGCAATAATTGAAGACAGTGATGTCTGAGCATACATCATGATTGAGTTTTGTGCTGCAGTCTCTTCAAATCTGCTTCTATACAAGACTTTATATATTTAAAAATAAAAGTTAGGCTTTGACTGACCTATAAAGTTTGTCAGAGATCCGCCAGCATCACTCGATTAGACGACAACACAAACCTAACCTAAAGCATCATATATTATATCCCTTGTCATGATTTTCAGGGTGCAGACATCCTTTACAAGGTAGTCTTTTCTATTTGATGTTTTATTGTAATTTAGCGCCACCTGCTGCTGTTTGCTGTCACAACCCTCTGATTAAATTCGCTGAACAGATTGTTTTCAAAGAAGGCATTCAAATGATCCTCTTATACCTGTAATAAAAAATCTTTAAGTTTTGAATTCCACATACTCTGAACTGAAAAAGAAAATAATGATAGCCAGCAGGAATTCGGGATAAAAGGACACATTTTCAATTGTTGACTAAATGTAAAATTTTTTTTTATCCAGTCAGAACCACTGAGACTGTGAACTTAACTTCTAAATTATTAATTCAGTCAACAACACTCAAACTAAAATGTAGCCAAGTAAAAGATTTAATTGATTAAATTATGCATTTGGCAAAAAATGATGTCAACGAATCTTTTTATGTTTTCATTAGTTGGGTTTTTAGTGGCGTTAGAGCTAACTCTGAGGTAACGTAGTGTACATAATAAAAAGTAACAATATAAGGTATTCTAGCATAAGGTAAAGTAGTCTCAGGCAACAAATGTCATATGTGTCATTTAATGTAGCATAAAGTGGAAAGGACTAGTTGGCCAGATAAGGAGTTCCACATACCTGAAATTTGTGCTCTGCATGTAACCCATCTCAGTGTACACACACACACACACACAGCAGTGAACGCACACACCGTGAACACACACCCGGAGCAGTGGGTAGCCATAGCTGTTGTTATTGTTGATGGGAACGCAAGTGTTTCATCATTCACCCAAGCTTCAGCTTTGAGGGTCTAGGAATCAAACCAGCGACCTTCTGATCTGTCGATCCACCAGACCACAACTGCGCTAAATATGCCTAAATAAATTAGCGTAACACATTATATGATAATGTAAACCAAGAAACGATATATTAAAGTGACATGATAAGTTGATATATCTCGATACATAAAAGCAAAACAAAACAAGCAAAAAGCTTACTGAAAAAAGGCTCCAATCTGAGTTCTGTAGCTTTTTTTAGGAGAGAAACAAATTAAAGTAATGTTATTAAGTGCCCTTTGGTTTTTCAGGTAGCCAAACTGTGCTGTTTCACAAACCGCAGGGCACTTACTTTCTGCTTCCTTTGGCGTGTTTGCATGAACATGTGTGCATTAGAGAGAGGGAGGTGTGAAACGCTGAAGTTGTGGAGTGAGCAGTTGCACGCTCAGAGTTCAGAAGCTCCGATGAAGAGCTGAAGTGGATTTCTGCTGAGCTGAAGGTGAGCCTACTTTTGTTTCCATTCTCTCTGCAGACTCTTGTCTTACACATATCTCTGATAGAAAGCGTGTTAGATCCACTATGATTCAAGGGTAGCTTCTCTAATGGCTGGGATCACTGCTTCAGTGTGAAAAAGAAAAGTAGCCTCAACATTATGCTCTGTATTGGTGGCTGTTGATTTTGTTGCGGCTAGTTTATGTCATAAACGTTAAAGGAAATTTATCTAAAACTTCAACTTGGTAGGGGAAATAAGAGAAATTACTTTGTGTTCGGTGCAGTCCTTTTTCAATAAGAAGAGGGAAACCTTATTTTTGTTGCATTTTGCCCCGTGAAAGTGAAGGAAAAGCAGTGGATTTTGAGCTTTGGTTGCAGTTAGAAGCATGTAAGCTCGAGAAGAGGTTTGCTGAAGGATTTAGAGCTTTTATGCCCCATTAAAGAGCTTTTCAGTCAACTGCTCTCGTCTGAGTGTTGTAACATGTTAAACTGCTTGAGCTTCTTAGCAGAATATCAATATTTTTATTTTACACAAAGTTAAACATTGAATGGGAAACAATGTATATGCTTAAACATTGATTTTGTATGGAGAAATATTTAAATATGATTTTATTTCCCTCAATGTAAATGTTGCATCTATAACTGTATTTCATCTATAAATGAAGGAATTTTCCCACATGAACAGAGGGTACACTTGCACGTTACTCAGAATGTTCAAGTTTCAATTAAGTTTAAGGCGAGTAATTTCTTGAGGCTCTTGCTTCTATTGAGAATTCAATTCATTCATTCAATTGAATGACTTATAGACATCAAACAACCTAAATCACTACTTCAGTTTAACTTCTTCCGAATCAAAAAATATATTGACATCACATGAACATCAAGAAGAGTAATGTTACATTAAATAGTTTAGCAACCTTTAGACATATCTGATAAGTGAATTATTTTATCCAATTAAATACTTTTTGACACAATTGTAGAATCAAAGGAGGGAAAAATAAACAATAGGTTATCTTTGGATTTCTTTTGATTACCTTAAAGTGAATTTAGTCTATGAACAACTGAGAATTTTGTCCTTTTTTCTCTTATTTTTCTCTTTTTTAACTTTTTTGGCAAAGAAACTTGTTTTCAGAATACTTCATTAACCAATTCATAAATATTTCACTTCTCAGAACGTTAATTTGTCAGGAAGATATGAACTAAAGAATACACAAATACAATAATTTTGTTCATCCATGTTTTACAAGGAAAAAAGTCAAACCAGTTTGTGACGAGCACATTGTCTTAAATACAGTATAAACATACAAGAAAGTGTCTTACAGTCAACCACAAACTTATACGTTTACATAGAAGCTGTGCAAGCTAAAAAGGATCAACCAACAACCTTTATCAAGCACATCTGAACAAGTGTGATAATTAGAATGAGCTAGAGGATCTGTGAATGTTATGCGCTGGAATTGTTCACTCATAACCTGACCATTTCCAACCACAGCAGAGGACAGATCAAGTTTCATCTTAACTTCAGCCACACAAGTTCTTCAGCCAGTGCATTATTATTCCGTAAAATTCTAATACTATGAAGTGTAAAATGCAACAAAAAGTTTCCTGAGCAATGACGTTCCTTCTGCACAGTAAAATCCTGAGAGTTAAATGAACTCTATCCAGAGTAGGAGCAAATACACTCTAAATAGAGTGAAACCATAACACTTAAACTGAGTTAAATCATCAATGAGGTTATCATCGAAACCATTGATTATTCACCGTAAACTTGTACGTAGTGATAAACGTTTATATTTCACTATAAAAAAACATCACAACTATTTTCCTCATCACATTGTAACAAAAAATAAGAGTTTAACTTTTTAGAGTAGGACCAAATTTAACACTTTTTTTAACAGTGTGTTTTTTTTACTGTGTGTGCCATAATAATATGCTGCCATATTATTGCAACAGAGTTATAGAGCATATACATACTAGTAAAATAGAAAGTAAAACATAAAATTAGTTCTTTATCAGCAGTACTGTGAAAGGTGATGAGGTGGTACATGAATCTCAACCGTACCAATAACAGAGAGTTCTTGAAATCTGTTCTTCGGTTCAAAGTTCTCTACCTCTGGCCTAAGAGTAGAAGACTGAATAGTAGGTGGATGTGAGTGGGATTGTTGTGCATGAAGGCAGGCCTGTGGACTGTGGTGGTACATTGGTAGATGTGGCTGGTGGCTATACAGAGGGCAGTGGGTTCCTGGTGCTCCTCTCGGCTTTCTAACCACTCTCTGCAGGTGACCTTAAGTACAGCTGTATTATCATAAGAAGGATCCTGACAGGTATCCCCAAAATCCTCAGCCCAACATCCCCATGATGTGATCACTAACTTATTGTGCGTAAAAATATCAAAGTGTTTAAACGTTGACCTGTTGTTAATAATCACCCAACTTCACACAATATTGTATTACTGACACAATATCGACTCAAAAAAACTACTCAGGGCTTTCTGTATGTAATTGTAATGGTGTCATATCAACCCCTGATCAACAGATTTGTCAATATCAGCGTTGGTCACTTTAAACCCCTTCAGTTCATCTAATGTCCGATCTCAACCTTCTGACAGGCTTGCAAAAGGTCAAATGGATTTGTTCTTAAGTTCAATGCAGGGTTTTGCTTGATGCCATACTCCTTCTACCCCTGCAGCTTTGCATGCTGGGATTTTTTAACTGGTTTTAGCCCACACATCACACACTCAGCTTTTGATCAAATATCCACATAGAAATGCCATCCGACCCAGCCGAGGCTACAACCAGTGACCTTCTTGCTGTGAGACGACCGCGCTACCCACTGCGCCACCGTGACGCCTAGCTGTCATCACTCAAAGTCAAATTGGAATGTGATTCTGTTTAGCGGTTTGGCACTACTGCTGTGTATCAGGCTTTACAGTTAAAAAACATATAGAATAATATAGGTTTCTTATAAGAGTGGTATATTGGTTCTTTCGCTCCTTCCAGGGTCTCAATTTTTCCTTTTTGCATTTATGTTGTAGACTCCCTATTTGCCAGTCAGAACTTGACTGATTTAGCAATATGTGTGTTAGTGCTGTATCTTGAGTGACATGTCGAAAACAAGCCCACTCTGAACTAATTCTGAAAGTTGGTGGAAACACATTTGCAAACCTTGGCTAGTCGAGCAAAGCCATGCCAAGGCAAGACATGCCATAAGCCAAATCGAAGATATTGGAGTTGATTGAGCATCCTTGCTCTCTGGAGCTGATTCAGGTCTGAAGTGAATGCACTAAAAATAGTGACAGATTTTCTGGTCAGCCTGAAACTTCTTTAGCAGGTGTAAAAATAGTGTTTTTTTTTTTGTTGCTTGTCTTTACTCCAACTGTAATTGAAAAACAAGTGAAACATTATTAAATCACAAAAAAAAACAAGCTCTCCACCTCTGGAAAGACTTCGTCTTCATTTTTATGTGCATTGACTCCTGAAACATTAACTAGTCTCACAGCAGGTCAATTATATTACACAGCCTGAAAGAAATGGAACTTTCTTAGCTTTAAAGTCATAAGAGAACTATCTTTTTATATTTTGTTTTTTAGTAAAGACTAAAGGTTGGGTGTAAACAACTAATTACTTCTAATTTGTTAAGTTGAATGCAATACTATATTATCAAATTCATTCGATTAAAATGGTAATAGATTATAATATTCTTCTGCATATAATGACATGATGTAACAGAAATCATGAAGGATTTTTTGAAGAACCTTTTCTTCAGCAGCAAGATGCCAGATGTAGGTGCTTAAAGCTAAAATAAAAAAATAAGCACAACCCCCCATATGCAATTTTGTTAATTCATTGGTAGTATTAAAAGAGTTCTTCAGATTTAAACAGTATCAAATACAGTTGTGCAACATAAAATACTAGAATAGTTCTGTAAAATTGACAAAAAAGGAAACTTCGCTAACCTGAAAGGTCATCATGACTCAGGGACTGTATGTTAGTGCTGCAATGATTTCTTGTGCCAATTTTTTTAAAAACTTCCTTTTACAGCAAAATATGAATAGTGTGTCCTACCACACACACACACACACGCATTGATTTGGAACAAACTACACGATTGCGTGACAGCAGTGTGTCAGTAGTGTGTGTATAAAGTAATGTGTGACTGGACAGGGAAGTGAACCCCAGCTGGCTGTTGGACTGAAGTCTTGTATTTCACATCTATTAATAGAGCTTTCTTTTGCTCTATCTCTTCCCTAGTTACCTCACAGAGGACTCTAGTTTTCAACCGGTAAGTGCTCATTGAGGGTATGTGGCTCAAGGCTGTAACAGCCTGTGTGTTTTCTGCTTTGATTAGGGTACGAGAGGTGTTACTGTGGGAGCGGCCTTTGTAGATTCTGGAGCTGCTGGAAATTTCATGGATCTCACCTTAGCCAAGGACTTCAAGATTCCTAATTACCCCCTTTCTGACCCTCTAGCTGTCACGGCACTGGATGGTAGACCGTTAGGTCCTGGAGAAGTCACCCATCTCACCTCCCAACTTGCTCTCTCTATTTGTCAGCACCAAGAAAAGATTTGTTTTCATTTGATACACTCACCTGAGTTCCCAGTTATCCTTGGGCACCCCTGGCTGCTTCAGCATAACCCGCATATCGATTGGCCCACGAGTACAGTTGTGGGGTGGAGTCCCACGTGCCAAACCACTTGTCTGAGTCAGAAAACCTCCAAACCTTTTCTCGAGTCTCAAGAATCCCTTGATCTGTCTCTAGTCCCAGCTCCATACCATCACCTCAAGGCGGTCTTCAGCAAAAGGAGAGCTACCTCCCTGCCACCCCACCGCTCCTATGACTGTGCCATTGAGTTGCTCCCAGATGCTTGCCCCCCTTGGGGTGGAATTTTTTCATTGTCTCTCCCTGAACGAACTGCCATGGACAACTACATAGGTGAAGCTCTTGCAGCGGGAATTATCCGGCCATCCACCTCTCCTGCAGGCGCTGGTTTTTTCTTTGTGGGGAAAAAAGATGGTGGACTCCGTCCCTGTATTGACTACAGGGGTCTCAATAAAATCACAGTCCGTAATCGCTATCCCTTGCCTCTCATGTTCACTGCATTTGAAATTCTGCAAGAAGCAAAAATTTTCTCTAAACTCGATTTGCGCAATGCATACCATCTTGTGCGCATTAAACAAGGAGATGAGTGGAAAACTGCTTTTAACACGCCCACTGGCCATTATGAATATCTGGTCATGCCCTTCAGTCTCACCAATGCCCCTGCTGTTTTCCAAGCCCTCATTAACAATGTCCTCCGAGACATGCTCAACAAGTTTGTGTTCGTCTACTTGGATGACATTCTCATTTTCTCAAGTTCCCTCCAAGAGCATGTGCTACATGTTAAAAAGGTTCTCAGGCGCCTCCTTGCTAACAACCTGTACGTCAAACCTGAAAAATCTCAATTTCATGTGTCCCAAGTTTAGTTTCTGGGGTTTGTCATCAAACCTGGACAAATCCAGATGGGTCCTCAAAAAATCCAGGCAGTTAAAGATTGGCCTTCCCCTTCATCGATAAAGGAGGTACAGCGCTTTCTTGGTTTCGCCAATTTTTATAGGAAATTTATATTGAACTTTAGTACTGTGGCGGCTCCTTTATCTACTCTCGCTAAGGGAAGCACAGCAGGTTTTCTATGGGGTCCGGAGGCCGAATGGGCCTTCAACAACCTCAAGAGTCGCTTCACCTCTGCACCTATCCTTCTTCTTCCCAACCCAGACAGACCCTTCACAGTAGAAGTGGATGCTTCGGATGTAGGCGTTGGGGGAGTATTATCCCAGAGAGGAGATGACAACAAGCTACATCCGTGTGCATTCCTCTCCCACCGCCTCACATCTACTGAGAGGAACTATCACATAGGTGACAGAGAGCTACTAGCTGTTAAGTTAGCCCTGGAGGAATGGAGACACTGGCTGGAGGGGGCCAACCACCCTTTCGAAGTGCTCACGGACCACAAGAATCTCGAGTACATCCAACAGGCAAAGCGACTCAACCCCCGCCAGGCACGTTGGTCCCTATTTGTCAATCGTTTCCAGTTCACTCTTTCTCACCGACCAGGTACCAAAAATCTGAAACCAGACGCTCTGTCCAGAGTTTACGGTAAATCTCCTCAAGAAGATGGCATTGCCACAATCATTCCCAGGGGTAAAATAATCGCTCCTATCCAGTGGAACATGGAGAGCATGGTAAGGAAGGCCCAAGACCAAGAACCTGATCCCGGGGGAGGACCAAGAAATTGTCTGTTTGTCCCTAAAGCTGTCCGAGCTAAGATCCTTCATTGGGGGCACTCCTCTCAACTTACCTGTCACCCTGGGTCTTCTCGCACTCTCGAGTTCCTCCGGTTATGGACGGTTCTGGTGGCCCACCATAAAAACTGATGTTGCTACTTTCGTTAAAGCTTGTCATACCTGCAACCAGAGTAAAGTTCCCCACAGTTCACCCCAGGGACACCTACACCCACTTCCCATACCTCACAGGCCATGGTCACACATCTCGATGGACTTCATCACTGGCCTCCCCTTATCACAGGGGAACACTACCATCCTAGTTATTGTGGACAGATTTTCCAAGGCGGCACGATTCATTCCCCTACCCAAACTACCCTCCGCTAAAGAAACTGCTGAACTCATAATGAACTCTGTTTTCCGGATCTTTGGTGTTCCACAGGACGTCGTCTCTGATCGAGGATCCCAATTCTCTTCTCGATTTTGGAGAGCCTTCTGTCAATCCCTGGGTGCTACTGTGAGTCTATCTTCAGGGTTCCACCCAGAATCTAATGGTCAGACGGAGAGGCTCAATCAGGATCTGGAGACTACCTTAAGGTGCATGGCAGCAAACAACCCTACTTCTTGGTCTCGCTTTATCATGTGGGCAGAATACGCTCACAACATGCTGCATTCAAGTTCTATGGGCATGTCTCCATTTGAGTGTCAGTTCGGGTATTCTCCGCCACTGTTCCCTGAGCAGGAGATGGAAGTGGCAGTTCCCTCGGCTCTCCAGTTCATTAAACGCTGCCGTCAGACCTGGAAGAGGGTCTGCCTCAAACTTCTCAAAGTCTCTCAACAGGACCAACATCAGGCCAATCGCAGACGCAGACCGGCACCCATTCTGCGCCCTGGGCAAAGAGTTTGGCTCTCCACTAAGAACATTCCCCTTCGGTTGGAGTCAAGGAAACTCTCCCAGAAGTACATTGGCCCCTTCAAGATTGCCAGGAAAGTCAACCCTGTTACCTACCGTCTATACTTACCCAAATCCTTAAAGATAAATCCCACTTTCCATGTGTCTCTGTTAAAACCTGTTTTTTCTTCTCCTTTTTCTGTGACAGACAAACCTCCTCCTCCTCCTCGTTACTTTGGGGGCCAGCCCGCTTACACAGTCCGCCGAATACTGGATGTCCGTCATGTGCGTAGGTCCAGACATTATCTCGTGGACTGGGAAGGCTATGGTCCAGAGGAGCGCTCCTGGGTTCAGGCCAAAGACATTTTGGTCCCCAATCTGATCCCGAGACTTTCACTCACTAAAGTCAAGGTCTCCCAACAAGAACGTCAGGAGCCGTTCCTAGAGGAGGGGGTCCTGTCAGGACCTGTCATTGTTTGAATTTTTGTTACATGTAATGATTTAGTTTCGCCACCAGATGTCCTAATTTCTCCCCATGTGTTAGTTGAATCCAGTAATTATCTGATTGTTTTCACATGTGCCCTTTTTGGCCAGGTGTATTTAAGTGGACTATTTTTCCCTGTTTCTTTGCTTGGTTATTGTTGATGCTTACCCTGGTTATCTCTCTCGTGATATTTTTGAGTTTTATCTTTTGTTCTTCCCGTTCACTAAGATTATTTTATTCTTTGCAATTTTGTTCCAAAACTGGATTATTGTAAATAATTCTCTGAGTGCAAGGACCATCTCGTTGTGGGATTCATCACCATTGTGTGGCTGAGGGGTTAAGGGTTCAGACTCTGATTCTAGAGACCCGGGTTCTAGGCTGGTTCCTGACAATGAGAATTCCTTATTATTCTTACATCTTCCCTCCAACGACATTGCCCCGTTGGTTGTATTAATTACCGGAAGTTCTAATTCCAGCCTTCGAGCCTCCACGCATCTCCCTTCAGCTCGGGGATTGATGCTCTCTGCTCTGGTATGAGTCTGTATGAGAGGTTTATTGAATGACTGCACATTAAAAGTCAAGTCTATAACTTTACGCCAGGGTAGAGGAGGGCCCACTCGATGCTGGACTACTTTTGTCCCTGGCTTGCCTGGCCATCGGCCACAACCGTAAGGTCGTGAGTAAGTCTGGTTCCCTACGGGGTGAGTACGGCTCTAGCTTCAAAACTGGATGAAGTGCTGCATTGCGTCCTTTATTTCAGCGATGATGCGGTCATGTGACCATCAGTGCGGCCGCTGATTGGCATTTTAAAAATAGTGTGGAGAGAGTTGGGTGCCCTGAAGCAGAACTTCAATAGTCTGTACCGCAATTCAAATATGCCATATTTGAGCACATTTCAATAACTGACCAACGCAACCACTCTTACTTTGTTCAATTCATTCTTTTTTTCTGTGCTTGTGTCTGACATTTACATTACTCATAGTACTGTATCATGGTTTTTAAAGGAAAATTCTGTAGGTGTGTCCTAAAAAATCAAGGTACACTTTTGTCTGTAATCCCGAAGTGTCAAATATTTTACTGTGGAAAATCTATTTATTAATTACTTGCTTTTCTTTTATCATGACATATATTTTTTCCCCAATAATTTATATGTATATATTTTTTTATCCTGTAGGTGTGTACATTTTTACAGTTACAAAACAGGTTAACATTTGTTTAAATGCAAAATGAGACACTGAAGTGTTTTTAATATATTTGTTGTCATAAAATAAACAACCATTTTTTCTTATTATCTTATATTTTGTTAAACTACCCAGTGTGTACAGAAATAAAAAAAAGTTTTTAATACTTACTATTATTATATCCTGCAAGTCTTAAATTGGTTCAAATGCTTAAATGGTTCAAACTACTTTTCAGTTGGTGGCGCTAATGCACCATTAATTAGGCTTGCAAACTGCCATTAAACAACAACATAAGAAGAAGAAGAAGGATTTCCTTTGATCTCTGAACAAAGAAAACACACTGTTAACATATTAAGACACACCCTCTGATTGTCCAGAATCAGAAAAAAAAGTTGGAAGGAAAAAATGTATATGGAAACTAATGCCATTTCTAAATTCACACAAAATAAAATTATGGGGGGAAAACACTTTGAAAAACACTTTTTAAAAAACACTCTTCTGTTTCTGGGAAGGATAAGCACATGGACCGGACTACAAAGGAAGACAGGAGCTAGTAACAAACCACTTCATCTGAGAATGGGGGTACATGATAGGTTTTAATACACCAGAATTAGCAACAGTTAAAAGCTGATTACAAGATGAGATCTCAGCGTTCCCATTTAAAAACATGGCTATTGTTTCCCATGAAAACAAGTAAAACTCATGTTAGTTTTGGTTGCTTTATTGAGGTGAATATACATTTGAGTCATCGGACGATGCAATCATTCCATGTCTGTATCCTCTTCTGCTAGGATGGCCTGCCGCTGGGTTAGGTACCAGGTCATGTTTGGCAATCTTGGCACCACACAGCAGCTCAGAGCACTGCGAGGAATGATGGAGTTGCTTGACTCGTACCTGGGGACAAAACAGACACCAAAATGTTGAAAAGAATGTTCAACGTTGAGCATGGGTTAAAAATAAATTAGTCAAAAACCACAGGGGGCTGTTACAAACCTGTTTGGTTTGTATTTGTTTGTGCTTGCGTGCGTGTATTTGTGTCTGGTTATCACATCAACCACCACTGATTGCTTCAGGAGCAATGATATACATTGCCTGATCTAATTGTCAGCAGTAATGTCTCCTTGCCTAGAAAATACATTTCACCCATACAATAGAATAGATTCCCATAGAAGAAATATTTAAAGTAATAGCAAGATTACACTTAAAATACATCTTTTTGGTTTAATAGTGACAAACAGCATCAACAAATTCTATTCTTGGATTAAATTTAACTTCAATGTTTTTCGCCCTATAGTTTCATGAGTGTGCCTCAGGCCAGAACAAATGGTCCCAGACGCAAACTCAAACATCTGGCAGACTGGTGGCCATGAATAAAAACAAGTTTGGCTCTGCCGTGTTTCCTTGTTTTTATGTGAGACAAAATCTTGCGGTCGACAAATGAATGTTGGCTTTTTTCATCATGCTAAAAGTGCTGTTAGGACGTAAAAGAGCAGCTAGGTGGCACTCGAAACACAGTCTTGTATCAAGCTCATGACGAAAAACAGCAAAGCAGAAGAACAGCGAGAAGAAGAGCTAAAGAGCTCGTCCTGTAGGTGTCCCACTCTCAAGAGTTGCTCGACAAACTCACAAAGATGATGAAGCATTTCATCCAATGTCATCTGAGGGCAAGAAGTGTCACTACATCAACATTAAACTGTGGAGGTGTTACGTTAGGGAAAAGCCCCTGCAGAAAAGCCATCCAATCAAGCAAGCGATTTTCATTTTGTCCAGGTGTGTGTAGACCGTAAGGCGCTGATTGTTTAGTCAGTGGCATCGCAAGGTAAATCCTCACCATGCAACAGACGTTTTCACTGAGCACCATCTGTTTGACTGCCCAAATAAGTGATTTTTATTTTCACTGCTCTGTTTCATACGTATTTATTGTTCATATTTCAATTTCAAAATTTTTTTTTTAATTGCACAGCCTTCCACTTCTTTTGAAAGGAACATTATTGGCACAAAAACAAAAGCTTGTAATTGGTTTACAAGCTTTTGAACTTTAAGAACAACGGACTAACTACATGAACAGTGGAGCTCGTAACAAGAAAAAGTGAACTCCTTACCATTCATCTGTCTGCACATCGTAACACTCCACAGAGGAGGTGATCTCGGTTCCATCGTAACCTCCGACAGCAAACAGCTGATCATCAATGACCTGCAGCAGGAGAAAGGAACAAACAGAATTATGTTCAATGGCACTTCTTTCTTCATTTTTCCCAACAATTGAAAAATGCTTCTTCACGTTGTCACAATTTTTACGTTTTTACTCATTCTAATTCAAACCTGAACTATATTTCTCAATCTCACCTCCATTTCAAAAGCTTGTCTTAACAATTACAAACTATATCTACTTGTGTTCAGGCCTTTATAACAGAATCTAATATTAATCACATTACTTTCTAACTGAAAATACATACATTTTTCACTAATTACTACTTCACTGGAATCTCGCTTTTAAAGTGCCAATGCATCAGAAAAAAATAGCATTTTGATCAGCAGTTCCTTCAGATCTCACCTCAATGCCGAAGTTGCTGCGTGCATCATGCATGGGTGCAACATCAGTCCAGACGTTTAGCTGGGGATTGTAGACCTCCACGGTTCTCAGACGATTGGTTCCATCGCAACCACCAACCTTTAAAAGATAATTAAACAAATACAACGTTCTATAAGAAAGCGTTCTCGTGAACGCTACAGTGAGACAAAGCTGACAGATATTTCCTGTAGTACAATAAAGCAATTTAGAATATTTAAAACCAATAAAACAGGTAATATTTTATATATGTTTAAACTTTTATTTAAAAAAATAAACTGAGATAAATAAGCATGATGAAAGGGTACAACATACAATGAAAAGATTTGTTCTATTTAATTTAATTGTCTGAATGCATTCAATATTTTTCTCACGCAAACATGTTTTAATTTTTTCAGGTTTATTTGTGTGCTATATGCTGAAAGATTTCCAAAAGGACAATTGATAAACAAACAAACCTTTTTGTTTGCGTGTCTTTTTACATGTAATGTTTATTTAGTCTACATAAAAACACAAAATGTTTAAAACACAGCGCAAGTTATGGTTAATAAGCTCTGCTGCACCTGCTTCATGAGCCTCATTGGCTGGGGAGTTAACGTCTGGATCTGTGGGTGTGCTCTAAAAAACTGACTGCTTTGACTGCTTTCCTGAAGCCACCTCTTTTGCCATATTATACCTGCTTTTAAATACTTTATAATAAATATTTGACCTCTCTAACCTATCATTGTAAAAATTCACCCATTCCCAATTACTATATTTTACTATAGGTAAGCCAAAAAACACTTTTAATTTAGATAACCTGCATTAGCGCTTCATTTGATTGGTTAGTGGGCGGTGCTTCAGTTACTGGTATTTAGCCATTTTGGGCTCCCAGAAAAAGAAAATAGGATTACGCAAACATGCATGAACCAATCTAAATATGACTTCAGGCATGTGTTTGATGAGGGAACACACTGCAAAAAATGGAATTCTAAGCAAAGCTGAAAATGCTTAAAATTAGATTGAAAATCTCGATTTTCTTATTTTACGAAGAATTTTCTAATTTGAGAAAATAACACTTATATTTTCTTGAGAAGAAAAAAATTCTTATTCTGGTCATTTATTTTCTTGAATTAAGAAACTATGTGAAACAAGTTGCCGATTTTGCCACTGATCTTAAAACAAGAATCTTAAAACAAGAATTTTTTACTCAACATATTCTTATATCAAGAATGTTATTGATATTTTATTCAATCTAGTTCTAGTCTAGATCAAGTAAAATATCTGAGAATGGGGTAAGAACATTTAAATTCTTGAAATAAGACTCAAATGTTTGTGAAAAGAAAAGAAGAAAAAGGATCTACACCGTAAATAAATCATCAATACCCCAAACCTTAAAACCCGTCCAGTTGTGTTCTAACTTTGATGGAAGATATCTGTACTTCAAAAAAGCACTCTTGTAACAAGAAAAAAAAACTAAAATATAGATAAACTCTTCGTAGATCAAGCAAAAGATTCTGCTAATGGGGTAAGCAAATTTGAGTTGGCAAGAATTCTTAAAATTAACAAAAACTTTTAGCTAATAACAAATGCTGTTGGATCTTAAAAAAATACAAAAACTCTCAAAACAAGTCTTTCCAAGCTGTAAAAACGCATTGAAACTAGAATATTCCGACTTGTATCTAGTCACTAGTGGTCTTAAAACTAGACAATCTGTCTTAAAACTAGAATGTTTTCTCTTTTAGTTTTAAATAGCTTGTCAATTAACTTGTCAGCACTGATAGCGTAGCGGTCAGAGCGCTGACATGTGGGGCTGAAGCATCTGGTGACCGGGTTCGAATCCAGCCTTGGTCCTTTGCTGATCTTCTCCCCAGAGTTCTACCAAGTGTTTTTCCTCTCTCCCATCGGCACTGTCCTATCTAAAAGTGCATCAATAGGCCTATATAATATAATTATTTAAAATTTTATTTTTAAGCTAGAATTTCTAGTTTTAAGAACCCATATTCTACTTTAAGAACAGAAATTAAGCACAAACTTTCTTAATTTACGGTCATATATACTTATTTTAATACTACATTTTTCAAGTTAGTCTTAAATAAAAGAGAAAATATTCTAGTTTTAAGACAGATTGTCTAGTTTTAAGACCACAAGTTACTAGATACAAGTTGAAATATTCTATTTTCAGTGCAGTTTTACAACTTGTCAAATTTGCTTGGCAGAATTTTTGCTTGATATAGGAGAGTTTAACTTTATTTGAGGGTTTTTTTCTTGTTCCAAGAGTGCATTTTTTGCAGTGCAATATTAAAACTTATACTAATACTAAGTAAATGCTAAAAAATACTAAGCCGAGAACCAGCAGAAATCCTGCTAGTGTTAAATAATTATCATAACATTGGAAACCAAAATTAGACACAAAATGAGCTAAAAATTTTAACCAGAATAACTACTCACAGCATAAATCTGATCGCCGCATGTGGCCACACCGACTCCACTGCGGCGGGTCCTCATGGGAGGAATCAGAGTCCACTGGTTGGTCTCTGGATTAAAACACTCTGCCGACAAGAGACACTCGGTGCCATTGAAACCACCGCAGATGTAAATCTGAAAATAAAAGATGATTCTCATGAGCATTTGATTCTTTGACATAAAAACCTTCTGTTATGATACATCAACACATTCATCTAACAGATTGACTCTATGAAATAAAAATGTCAGTATTTGATCTCACCAGCAGGCCATCACGTGGCACCATTGCTCTTCGTAGACTTTCATTGGAACAGACCCGCCACGATTGTGGTGAAAATTAAAATAATTACAGAAAGAAGCTGTTCATTTCTACACTTAAACATTATACTTTTGTTTTTGTATCTAAAGACCTAAAGTATAAAATATCTTCCAGATGTATTGTGCAAAAATCAGAGGTGAAAAAACATGTTTTTATTATTTGTTTACTATTGTGTATTTTCTACATTTTAAAATCTATTACGTTTAAGTACTTGCAAATTTAAATTTATTTGCAGGACTTAAATATTTAAGATTACGGCAATCTTCTAAAAAGTGAAACTACATTTTAATTCTAAACTGAGCGAGTTCATGCAGAAATTCACAGTATCTTCTGTGCAAGGGCTATCCTGTACTGTTTGCTCAAATGATAAATCGAAAAGCTAAATGATTAAAACAGCTTTAAATTGAGATAGAGACTCAGGCAAGTGAATGGGGATTCACTGAGCAATGTGCGGAAACGAATCGCATCCTTCACCTGGAAGTATGTGGAAAAAACCCATCGCCATTGTTTCCTATAGTGCCCTAGGCAGCACACAACACTCTGGTATATCACATACCTTGCCTTGCAGCGAAATGGTGCCGGCATCACTTCTCGTCTCGTTCATCTGCTCCGTCAGAGTCCACTGGTTTGTGTAAGGATTGTAGACCTCAGCTGAGTTTAGTCGGTTGTGGCCGTTGAAGCCACCGATGGCATAAAGGAGCCCATCCAGAATCGTTACGCTGACGTAGCATCTGCGTTCATGCATCGGGGACACCTTCAAATATCACACACATGAATGAATGAGAGTGCTACGGCTTGCTTTGTCTAAAAACTAGATGCTATATACTAAAAACAACCAGACTCTCACCTCTTCCCATGTTTGAGTGGTGAGGTTGTACCTCTTGACCTTGTTGAAATACTCTGTGGTGTTGCAACCACCAACAAAGTAGAGACACCCATCCAGGAAGGCGGTACCCAGATAACCCCTATCTTGATCGCCCTCATCTGTCATTGTGACCCAGCGATCCATCTTCATATCGTACGCTTCAATGTTATTGATGGGGCCATTGCTCCATCCTCCAACAGCAAATAGAAGCACAGAAGGCAGGCGTGGGACTGACATTGGGTCCAGATCGTTAGAGCTTGTGGATCCATCAAATTCAAAGATGGTCTTTATTGCTCTGGTGATCAGAGCAGAACAAGCTTCGCTTTCCAGGACCAGTGAGTTGCTTTTGATGTTGTTCGTGAAAGAGTCCAGGCTCATCAGTCCCAATCGAACCTGGAGCACAGAGCACAGAGCTGTTAGCAACACTTCAACAGTAAAATAACGTCAAATACGTTTTTTTAACCATTTTATTTAATGGTGCTAATAAGCACAGCGCCTCTGGTGGAAGGGGAAAAAGGTTTTTAAACTCTTGCAAAGCTCGAAAGTTTTCTCTGTTCTGTTCTCTCCACATTATTTTGATCCCTTTTGGCGAATGAGGGAGTTGGTTGGCGCAGGTGAAAAGGTGGTGCAAAAAAAATGTTTACAATAATTTTTTAGCCAACTGCCAGGTCATATTATGGACAAAATTTGGACGATCTACTCTAAATCTTAAAAGGAAATGCAGCCAATGGTCATGTAGAGAACAGAAAGCAGGGGTTAACTAGGGCAAGGGTCTAAAAAGAATTCAACATCATCTCACTCTTTAAAATTTGGTTTTAATTGTAGAATATTAAATTTGTAGTTTTGAACTTCTGCTATTTTTAAAGCTTGAAATGCTACTTTCCCCGTTTTTATTATATATAATAATTCATAGCAAGAAAATCTGAAGTTTGAAAATGTGACATATTTGAAAATAAAGACATTTTAGACGTTCAATATCAAAACATGTTTTAGAGGCATATATATTCTGTTTTATTAAATTACATTGATCAATAATTCAAATCAACACAATTTAAATTCAGATCATTTGGGCATATTTTTAGCTCCATGTTATGCTGCTTCAGAAAGACAATTTTTAAAAATAGCGATTCATTTTGTGACTAATATTAAATGCTAATAACCTAGATTTTTGATCAAACAAGTAAAGCGGTCAAACCTTTGGAAGCAAGACGGCGATGTGATGCCTCCTGGTTTCTAAGGCATGGTGAACCCAGTGGAGAATGGCCTCAAAAACCACCTCCTCCCCTTTAACGTTCAGTTCATCACTATCGATGACCTCTCCCAGCTGCTCCACAGAGAGCTCCAAGAACTCCTCAGACAACTGAAGAACCTCCTCGAAATGTTTCATCAGGAGGCACTTGGATTTAGAGTGCAGTTCTGAGCAGGAGAGACGGTTTTGTGTCAGTCTGCAGATGCTGATGCAGTTCTCCGGCCGCAGGTGGGTCTCCAGGAACTGACAGCAGACATCCACCAGACCGAAGATTAATAGCTCATCAGCCTTCTCCAGCAGCTCCATCACGTTCCCACCAGTCACAGAAGCAGACTGGGTGTAAGCGTACTGAACAATTAGTTCCAACATCTCTGGAGTCGTGTCTGTGATGTCGTATGTCTGATCAGCGATACTGGTCCACCTGCTTGAAAAAAGGTTCCTGTGAACAGATTGGTTGGGATTATTGAGGAGGACTTGAGTTTGACTCACAAATTATAAAAAAAAATTTCACAATTTTTCTAAAACATATTCTTATCAAACGTATTCAACCACTGGAGAACATTGTAGTTTTGGAGCACTCTAGAAGGAAAAAATGTTTGCAAAAACAGAAAAAAATTCTGGGGCTTCGGCACAGATGGATAGGTAATCCCAGTTTTTAAGCTTCTGTTTTCTGTTATTATATATTCTGTAATCAATGTGTAAAGCTTTTAATAGTTTCTCTTCTGCTTTTAATGTCTAACCAGTTCAATTGTCTGTTATTTTGTAAAAGAAAACAACTTTGCAAAACACTTTGAATTGCAAACATGCTACAAGAAAATTGTTATTGTCTTAATAACAGTGTTTATTTGTTCATTTTAATTTCCTTAAAATTAAGAACACCAGTAAGCCTTATGATTAGCTTATATATACCCGTTATTTACTACTCATCTGTTATATTAGTGGTATGAAACTGAATAGTTTGCAGTAGCAGTTTTAACATAAAATGACATTGTCCTTCAGACTGAACAGAATCGACACCTGGAGCCACAAAGACCAAATGAATCGTCACCTATATCGTCTTGGTGTTATTTTTTATCACAAAAAACAACATGTTTGTCAAGGAGACTGAGATAAAAAGTCATGATCTTATCAGTAATGAATGAAGTTTTATTAAATATACTGTTAAAGCCGGCTCACAAACTGTAACAAAAGAGGAGGACAGACGCACTTTGAACTAAATAATATTTAGTGCATAAATAAAATAAAGAAGATAGGCCTAAATAAAGGAGGGAAGGTATGTTGGAGGCTAGCTGATGAAGCCACATTTCCTGGCTCATCACTCATCACTCCACGCTATCATATGATATTACACTCTCTTAATTATATAAATGTTTTCCTCTGAGGACCATTTAAAGAGACCGAGTTGGTGAAGTCATGTTTTTGTCAATAGGTGGAGCTATGATATGGTATATGATAAGATATGATATTTCACATGCTATAATATAAAAGTTATAAAATAACTATAAAATATGTATATTATATTATATATTGCATTGTATTATATTTTTTTAATTATACTAATGTTTCCCTCTCTGCCAAAGAAGACTGAGGTTGTCAAAAGTAATTATCGTATCAATAAGCATGTTATAATACATATGATATTATACATATAGTTTTACGTTCTCAAAGTAACAATATTATCCAAATCAGTTCACAACTGCAAAGTTTCTTCTCACCTAAAATAAGGACTGCAGGCGCACATGACGATCTTGTGCACTTGAAACTCAGCATCCTTTGCCCTGAGGGTCAGGTCCGTGTGTTCCCTCAAAAGACGCAATTCTTCAAAGACAGAGAACGGTAAAGTTAAAATATTATTCTCCATTTTCTCTTCAGATGTGGAGCTCGATCCGCAGCTTTCGCTCGTACTTTTCAGCTCTTTGACTGAAGACGGTGACGTCAAAGATGTCGGAGCTGAGTTTGAATTTGTTTACTTTCAAAAGCGGGACTTCTTGAATGCGATTTTCTGTGCACGTCTTCTTTAGTAACCATTACGAGCGACGTTTTGTGACTATTTTAGGACAGAGAATTCGATTAAAACGATCATTTGAATACATGGTCAGCTAATTGAAATGACTAGCATCAAGCTAACGCACAGTATAAAGCACAAGAACTCTACTATAGTGAGAAATTGTACACCAGATGAAAATGGATGAGAGAAAAACATTGTAAAGACTTAATTTACAGAGTTTTTTTTTACATCACAGACACTTTAACTACATGTAAGGTAACTGACATCATGTGGCCAAACCAAAACAAAACTTAAAGTAAGTTAATAAACGTATTCTAATGAAAATCTAAAACGTACATTGATAATAAAGTTTCATTTGATAGCCACCACCCATAATATTTACTTGTTTTTATTACAGAAAAAAATCAGTGCAGTATAGACGTGAGGCAAAAATCGTAATGTTATATTTTTCATACCTTACTCATAGTCAAGCAGTGAGGATGTCTTAAAACCAAAATACAAGTCCTTGTGGGTACTATAGTAGAGGTTGGGAAAATGTTCTCAAGTTTATATTTATTTATGTTTTTGTAATTAAACCCAAATATTCTGAAGATAATAATTTTATAAAATAATAATTATAATTATCTTGACAAAAGTGTACACTGATTGCTGGGTCAAAAAATCGAAGTCAAAAAGCAACTACACAATAAATTACGTAGTTTTTAGATCAAGTAAATGTGTTTACAGATGGATCATCTCAAACCCCAAAACAGTGAAATCAGGAGCAATAATATAAAATAACATAAAAATTAAAGAAAGAACAACAACAGACAATCTTGTGTCTTCAAAACAGACTTAATAGCATGTAAAATAGCACTAACTTGGATAAATGAAAACAAAATAAAAGCATAATAATCTATTCAGGCAATTCATCTGCTCTGTTAAAAATACATACAAGAAAACTAGAGGAAGGACAAAACATAGCTAATTAAATAACAAATAAACTTGAAAAGGAAAGGAAAAAAGTAACCTCATGTTTTATATGGATTGCAGCACATGTAGGTAAAGAGGGGAATAAAAACGTATATGAAGAAACTAGCAGTGAAAAACAGAAGGTAACAGTAAGAATATAGCAAACAGGAGGCAAAAAGCATAAAAAATAAATGTACAGTTGGAATATAGCAACAAGTGAATGAAAGAGAAGCTGAAGAGATCTTTACAGGTATATACAGAAAAAAGTAGAAGAAAGACAATTACACAAAAGAAACTGAAAAGAAAAGATAATAACAATCAGTTAGAAGAAAAAGTGAAATATCAAATATGAAAATAATGGGAAAACAGAAAACATATACAGCATTTATTACATTTATTCAAGAAATACAAGTTAGGAAAATAATAGTTTGGTTTAACATGTAGTTCCCATCAGTCGGTCACTATGACATGTTGGTGAGAACTATGGGAAGCTTTGCTAGGAGCGCTCTACTCTCTCCGTACTTTTTCAAAATGCCAATCAGCGAACACGCTGATGGTCACATGATCACACAAAGCGGCCGCAAGCGTGACGCACGTTCTGTTTTTCGCCGGAGCCTACTCTCGACAAGCGAGCGACTCAGTGAGAGACAACCACAGAGAACAATTGGATTATTCCTGATACTGGTTGAACATCTAATGTTCTCTATGAAAAACCAAAATTGTTAAATCGTGAAACCCCCAAAAATTTTAATGGTCTCAAAATCTGCATACAAACACAACCAAATACAGCTCCACAGGGTGGTGAGGAGCAACGAGGAGTCTAACAGGTTAAGTGGTTACACGGGCATTTCTAACAAACCAAAAAGTTCAAATAAGACGTGTTCAGGCTTTAAGTAACCAAGAAAAATAAGAGTAACCATTCCATCTTGTTTGAGAAATAAGTCCACAGTTTTAGCAATGACTTCAGGGATCTCTTTCTTTGCATTTCTCGATATCATCTCCACTTACACATCAGTTATGTACGTATAGATCATTATCATGCTATGAACATCTAATCATCGAAAGATCTTATTGCCAAGGGTGCATGTCCACACTCACATAAGGAATTTGTTGTGGTACAGGGGTACTCTCAAGTGTTCAAAAAACCTGACACAATAACGTTGCACAGTAACACAGGTACCATAACACCCGTAACACAGTTGCACAGTAACACAGGTAAAATGCTCAAGGTAAAAGTAAATAGAATATAGTAATATTCTAGAATTATAGATAGCAATATATAAAGTAATAGAACTATAATTAACAAAGTCCTTCTATAACTATAGAAGGTGCGTAGGAGATGTGGTTTGGAGGCAACGTGCTGACTAAAGCGAATGTAAAAATAAAGTGCAGCAACAGAACAACAGAATGTGGAGCGACTGGAAGTGTGCAGAGTCAGGGAGCTCAACCAGGTTTGATGCAAAATCACTCCAGTCCGGAGAGATGGTTGCCTGGGTGGAAAGCATCCAGATTTTTTCTGAGAACATTCTTTCTCATCCTGCAGATGTACAGTTCTTGAAGGGAGGATTGGGGAGCTCCCGGATCTTTTCAGCAGTCCGAACTGTCCTCTGGAGTCTTCGGATGTCTGATTTGGAGGCTGAGCTAAACCAAACAGTGATGGAGGCGCACAGAGCAGACTCGATGACCTGAGTAGAACTGAGTCAACAGCGCCTGTGGGAGGTTGAACTTCTTCAGCTGGCACAGGAAGTACAGCCTTTGTTGGGTCTTGTTTGCGGTCAATGTGGGTGCTCCACTTAAGGTTCTTTGAGATGGTGGTTCCCAGGAAACTGAATCCCTCCACTGGTGCCACAGTGCTGCTCATAATGGTGAGAGGGGGGCGAGTGGTGGGGCTTCTCCTGAAGTCCACTACCATCTCCACTGGTTTGAGTGTGTTAAGCTCCAGGTTGTTCTTGCCACACCAGAGAGCCAGCCACTCCACTTAATGTCTGTATGCAGACTGAGAATGATAACAGTGGTGTCGTCTGCGAACGTCAGGAGCTTCACCGAGGAGTCTTGGGAGGTGCAGTCATTGGTGTAGAGGGAGAAGAGAAGCGGGGACAGAGCCCACCCCTGGGGGGCGCCAGTGCTGACGGTGTGGGTGTCAGAAGTAAATTTCCCCATCCTCACTAGCTGTTGTCTACTAGTCAGGAAACTAGTGATCCACTCACAGATAGAGTCAGGAACTGAGAGCTGGTGGAGTTTATTCCGGAGGAGTAATGGGTAGATGGTGTTGAAAGCTGAGCTCCACAAACAGGATCCACACACAAGTCCCTGGTTTTACATTACACATTACAAGTCACCTGGTTTTACATTATACATTAAAACCAGAAATAGCAGCTTGAAATGGATCAGGCCGTCTGAGTTCAGACAGATTTTAACCATGTCGTTTACTGTGACCCCAGCAATTTAGATTTTTCTCACATTGTCCATCTCCTTCTTAAGATTTTGAATTGATCGCAGATCGTAGTTGTAATTTTGATCACAAGCGTTACTGACCATTCTTTGAAGAAAATCATTCAATATTCAACCACATCTTTGCTTGAGCCTTTTGCCCACCTCTTCATCAATCGGACACAATGGATTAAATGTGTACTCATGTGCCCCATCGGTATGGGTGAAAACCGTCTCATCAAATGATGTCTTACTTATTACCTGACTTGTCATCTTCTTTGATTTTGTATGAACAATCACTCTCTAGAAAATTAAGATGTTTGTAAAAGTTCTTGTCAGACATGGTTCTCACTACCATTTATTTTGATTAAATTAGATATTAATGCACGGACTTCCTAGGCAGCTGGGTGGCCTAGGTGGCCTGTCCTTGCAATGCAACGGACCTTGCACTTCCACTTGCAATGGACCTCTTTCCCTGATGATGTTAAGGGGGTCCCCCGGACAGGACTGCTCCTACGTAAACTCCTCGTTGCTGCTCTAGGTCGCTGTCTCTGGCTAATGATCCCAGAAGGACTAAGGAGGTTTCTCTGGTGTCGAGCAGGTGGTGGGGGAACCAACTTAGAAGGGTGGTTCCCATCCTCCACCAACACGGCATCATGAGATTTTACAGACCCTCCACCAGTCTTACTTGGTTTGATGAAAGGCAGTGAACGACAAGAGTCTGGGATTGTCTGCGACTCAGGCATACTGTGAACAACCGGAGAATCCTGCTGGTTGCCGTAAACACCAGATCTCTTAATCCACAAAAGGGGTAATATGATCCAACACCGATGTGAAAACTTTTACCAGTCGCTTGTGTCTGAGAGTACTGGCCCCAGAAGCCAATTAATGTAATTAATGCAGTAATCGACTAAATCAACATATTAACAGAAAAACATAACTCAATGATATAATGTCTGTTAAATACATCCACCCATTTTCTTGTCGACTCTGATGAATGAGAGGATAGTATTCCATTCTTCTTATTTTATTCAGTTTACATATTTGTCTTAAAACGGCTGTATTCTTGAAGTTGTTAAATATAAATAGTTAGCTTTTTCAAACTTTTGTCTTAGTGGCTTTGTTTCTGCTTAGATGTAAGTATATTTTGTACATCATGTGTGTGCAATGGAGTTTCAAGGAGTGGGGGGCCAGTAGAGCTTTAGGTCTAGCAACGCCCCTGAATTGTAAGGTAGAATTTTGGAAAGTCAAAACTACACACAGTCAGAGCCGCTGTCAGATGTGTTCTGGATTAAAACGGCGCGACAATACATCTGTACTTACAATCTGTGTTTTCTTGAAAGGAAATGCCCAGCTATTGTAATCCACCATTCAAGGTTACACATGAAGTGTATGTTCATGCAAAAAACAAAAAGCAAAAATTAAAAGCCCGTGCATTCATAAAAATTAATAAATTAATTTTATCAAATGTGATTCAATATACATTTAATAAACTTGTGTGTAACTTACTTGATGGGGGCGTACAATTATATGGAGGCGGGTCACAGGAAAAAGGTTGGGAACCACAGGCTTAGGGCATGCAACTCTCGCCTCAGATCTCCCTTAAAATAAACATAAAAATATACAGTGGTGCCACAAGATACGAACGCTTCACGTTACAGAAAATTTAATATACAAAAGTCCATACAAATAACCTTTTTTTTCATGAATAATATTCTAGTGGCTGACTACAGTTAATTTCTTTAATGATGATGAAACTTCTGAGAGAGGTGATTGAGAAGTGTTTTCATGTGGAACTTGTGAAGATTGAGAGGGTTTGGTGAATCCCTAACACTTTCAACTTTCAAATAAATCACAACTGTTTGAGAGGATTTAAGTAATACAATTATGGGGTTTTCTTTTTGGTTCTATTTGTTATTTTGTTTGTTTTTTGTTTTTATTTTTGTATTTAGCATGAGATAAATGAGTTGAGACAACCTCTACATAGGTAATAAACCTTAAATAGCTGTAAAGATAAACAATTAATTATATATATTTAATAGAAAAATACAAACCACTGTAATGTTTTATGTTCTTGCCTTGCCTTACAATGGTTCTGCTCTGCCAAAAGATCCGTGTGGCTCTTGTTCTTCCCACTGCCATGTTTTCACCACGCCCCCTGCTGGGTTTTTCATGTTGGGACACCGAATTTATTCATCTTTTGGTAAGCCAAAAAACACTTTCAGCTTGTGACGTCCAAAAAAACACTTTCTTTTCATTGTTTATTCAATGCGCTTCTACCACGGTTACACTTCCAGGTCAGTCAGCGTGTACGTTAATTATTAAGATGCATTAAATTAGATTGGATAGTGATTGGCTACCAGCATCAAACCAATTTGAGTCCCCAGAAAAAACAAAATAGCTTGTTTTTGAAGAGGTAACAATACTAAAACGTACAAGAAATGTCTGTCAAGTATGTCTTTAATAACTGCTCGACCTTATACAGACAACAGACTCTGCCACTCATATTCTGAGTATGCTAAACACTGTAGTCAAAAATGGTCAAAATGAACTGAATTGTCATTCCTAGAATCTTGATCTGTAATGGCAAATTGTTAAATTTGTCATGCGTTTGCTTATATGGCTGATTTACATTTGTATCATCCAACCGGGACTGTTTTTGGACGTTGGCTGCACGTTGTGTTGGGACCACTTTTGGACTGCTGATCCCTCAAGCGGACCGTCCGGGATCGACCAGATTTAGCCGTCCTCTCAACGTCGACGTCGTGATAATTTTTGCTGGGATAATTTTCTTTTATATTCTAATATATAAAATTACAGTTGTTCTGTAGCTGCACTTTACTTTTACTTTACTTTTTGGCTGCACATTCCCACCAAAGCACATTGTCTTAAGTCCTATTATTTCTTGAATACTACTATATTCTATTTACTTGTAACTTTTGCTAATTACTTAAAGAACCTGTGTTACTGTATTTTGCAACGTTAGTGTGTCCTTTTTTGTACCAACTCTGGAGAGTACCCCTGTACCACATCAGATTCCTTGTGTGTGTTGCACATTTGGCAATAAACATCTTTCTCATTCTGATTCTGATTCTCTAGTTTCAAAATTACAGATTTTAATTCTATTTTAATTTTTTGACTTCAACTTTTAAATTAATTTTTTTATTTTACTGAACATGCTTAAAGACACAAAATCAGCATTTATTTCATTTTTTAAAATAACTTTTGTTATGTTACTCTATATTTCATGCTAAATATTGTGCGCTTTATTGTGTGTAAAAAAAACATATTACCTAATTAGCAAGAAATTATTGGATATTGTCTTTCTTGTTTAAAAAAGATAATAAGCAATGTTGACAAAAATCAGGAAAATGCAGAGAATGGTTAATAAAAATAAAAAAATGCACAAAAACATCAAAAGTCAAAAAGTCAAATTAGTTTAAACTATAATTGGAAGAAGCTTACAGCTGGTGTAGTGGCAGCTGGTAAATAACAGCTGTTTTGCAGCTTGGTTTGCTATTTCATATTAATTCCTGTTTCTTAGTTATATGCTTTACCTGTTTTTAAATTATCTAAACTTTTACATTAACTAAACAATTTTTAATTTGTGTATAATTTGCAGTGCATGTAATTTATTTCCATACTGAGCTTGCAATCTAATGACGACTAAATATTTATTAAAGGTTAATCGCAATTCTTTCATTCTCCTCAGTATTTAAGAATATCATGCTGATTCTACATGCTGAATTCTTCAAACGGGAAAAATAATTGACACAATTACAATCTCTCCAGATAAAATATCATTAGCAGAAGGCTCATTATCTCCAGATAATCTTTCATTATCTAGCCATGCTCCAGAGATTACAACAAGCTTTCATTAAATCCATGGATTCGTCTTAAATCGAAATAACAGACATAATAAATGCTGCTCTTTAAACCTCTTGGACCCACTAAAGATTTCATTCATTTACATACATTCTCTCTGTAAATGTCATGCTTTTGAAGTTGAATTTTGTGACTTTTTATGTTTTGTATCCATTTCTATTTTATCCATTTCTGCTTAAAATTTTTATTTAATTTAATTTGAACAAAAACATTTTCTTACACTCACCTCCACACCGTACTCTGTCTTTAGGATGATCTCGAGGTAGTATGTTAGCGCAAGGTCAAAAATTAAATGTTGTTATAACTTACATAGGGTCAGTTTACTGTTGAATTTTTAGATTACTTGAAAATAGTGTTGAAGTGAAATGTTTTTTGCGAATTAGCTTATATCTTGTCTTGTTTAAAGGAACAATTTTATTACAACAGCTCAACAAAAAAAGTGTTTTTATATACACAAATACTTTATAATCCAGATTTTATTGTTTCGTTGGAAAAACAAACTAAGATGCAGAAAGCAACCATGATTTAAGTACTTAACAAACAGTTTTGATTTCTGTTAACAGCTATCTATTTCTATTTATTATCGTAACTATCCAATATTTATCTAGTGTTATGGTCGTTAATCCTGAAACCTACTGAAAAATTCTTGAGTTTCATTACTTTTTGACAGTTTGTCCAAACTTTGCTTAAACCTTGTACACAGAGCAGACATTTGCTTCATTTTGCTGAACGTTAATAAAGCACGGTCAAAAGAAAACATGAAACAAGTTCCTTTAAAAAAAAAAGATCCAATGAACTTAACCAACAACCTGAAGTTTAGTTGGCTGAGCTCGATAAGTCAAAGCCTTTGCAGGTACTCTAATTTTGACTTTGCTATTGTTGTCAAGAAAAGACAAAGTCAGGGTATCAGAAATAACACATTTTTTAACATATGCTAATCGATAGAAGAGTGCATGCAGGCATGGTAAGGATTCAGAATCAAGTTATCGAAGTAAGTATGTGACTCTTGGGCCCTTGAATAAGGAAAGAGCCCTTGTGGAGACACTGAAGGAGGAGATTCGTGTAGTAACTGATTCATGCTTTCATCTCCAGCAGGCTGGACTACTGTAACGCTCTTCTCATGGCTCTTCTCAAAAACACCATTAAACATCTCCAGCTCGTTCAGAACCCAGCGGCTCGAATTCTAACCAAAACTACAACGTTAGAACACATTTCACCAGTTCTTAAGTCTCTACACTGGCTGCCGTTCTCCTTCAGAATAGATTTTAAAGTTCTGCTGCTCGTATATAAGTCCAAACATAACTTAGCACCTAAATACCAAACAGACATTATCAATGAATACACACCAAACAGAGAGCGAAGATCCCTCAGATTAAATAAATTAGATCTCCCCTGGGTAAATTCCAAAACAGGGTAAATACTCCTTTAGTTAGCATGCGGCCCACAGATGAACCAGCTTCTAGAGGAGATCAAGGGTGCCAACACTTTAGTCACGTTTAAATCCAGGCTAAGACTCACCTGTTTAGTTGCGCTTTTGTCGACTGAGCACCAACGTCCAACAACTATTTTACCTCTGCACTTTACATCTTAATCTATGTTTTAATCGCTATTATTTTATATGACTCTTTTATGCTTGATTTTAAATGTACTTTCTTTTTATTCTTTGTTTCAAATGTAAAGCACTTTGAACTACCCTGTGTACGAAATGTGCTATACAAATAATCTTGCCTTGCCTAGTTGTTTTTACAAGACGTAACAGTATCTGGGGGCAGTCAAATTATTGTCCCAGGTGAGTATAGTGTCTGGAACCCAACAGGGAGTGTACTGGGGGTCAACAGCGAGTACACTTCAGTTTGTGAATTAGAGAATCAAGGATTGTTTTGTCCTTCACTTACAAACACACAAATAAGCAAAGAACAATAGCTTCCTTTAAACCAGCATTGAATACAGTCAAGGGGAGACATCACACAGACAGCAATAATTGAAGACAGTGATGTCTGTGCATACATCATGATTGAGTTTTGTGCTGCAGTCTCTTCAAATCTGCTTCTATACAAGACTTTATATATTTAAAAATAAAAGTTAGGCTTTGACTGACCTATAAAGTTTGTCAGAGATCCACCAGCATCACTCGATGAGATGACAACACAAACCTAACCTAAAGCATCATATATTATATCCCTTGTCATGATTTTCAGGGTGCAGACATCCTTTACAAGGTAGTCTTTTCTATTTGATGTTTTATTGTAATTTAGCGCCACCTGCTGCTGTTTGCTGTCACAACCCTCTGATTAAATTCGCTGAACAGATTGTTTTCAAAGAAGGCATTCAAATGATCCTCTTATACCTGTAATCAAAAATCTTTAAATTTTGAATTCCACATACTCTGAACCTTTTATTATAATTCACAAAGAACATATTCTACATTCACCCAAGATTAACTTTGTGTTATGACCATTGACAACCATTACAAATCCATGTTTACAAAAATGTTCTGTAAATACAGCTCGTTCATGGTTCTAATCATTTCTTATATTACTCTATAACTTAAACGTATATAACAATAACATAAGGTAACTTAGCAGGTAATGTCATGTAAGGTAAGTTAATGTAATGCTATAAAAAGGGTTGACTCCTTGTGGTTAGCAAAAAGTTCCACAGAGATTTACTTTGAGACAATTTTGTTCTCCCAAAATGTACTCAATGAGTAGTTTTCTTTCTTTGTCATGACAAGGATTTGCAGTCTTAACCAAAGAACCCTCTGAGCTCTTAGCTGTAATTATACGATTAATTATCAGAATAAAATTGGTCAGACTCACATCAGCAAGTTTATTTACTCACCACAGATAGAAACATGTTATTAAACATGCATTTTATTGAAAGTTTTACCTTCGCTTTTGTCAAGATTTACCTCCACTAACCAACTGAAAAAGAAAATAATGATAGCCAGCAGGAATTCGGGATAAAAGGACACATTTTCAATTGTTGACTAAATGTAATTTTTTTTTATCCAGTCAGAACCACTGAGACTGTGAACTTAACTTCTAAATTATTAATTCAGTCAACAACACTCAAACAAAAATTAATCCAAGTAAAAGATTTAATTGATTAAATTATGCATTTGGCAAAAAATGATGTCAACGAATCTTTTTATGTTTTCATTAGTTGGGTTTTTAGTGGCGTTAGAGCTATCTCTGAGGTAACGTTGTGTACATAACAAAAAGTAACAATATAAGGTATTCTAGCATAAGATAAAGTAGTCTCAGGCAATAAATGTCATATGTGTCATTTAATGTAGCATAAAGTGGAAATGACTAGTTGGCCAGATAAGGAGTTCCACATACCTGAAATTTGTGCTCTGCATGCAAACCATCTCAGTGTACACACACACACACACACAGAGCAGTGAACGCACACACCGTGAACACACACCCGGAGCAGTGGGTAGCCATAGCTGTTGTTATTGTTGATGGGAACGCAAGTGTTTCATCATTCACCCAAGCTTCAGCTTTGAGGGTCTAGGAATCAAACCAGCGACCTTCTGATCTGTCGATCCACCAGACCACAACTGCGCTAAATATGCCTAAATAAATTAGCGTAACACATTATATGATAATGTAAACCAAGAAACGATTTATTAAAGTTGCATGATAAGTTGATATATCTCAATACATAAAAGCAAAACAAAACAAGCAAAAAGCTTACTGAAAAAAGGCTCCAATCTGAGTTCTGTAGCTTTTTTTAGGAGAGAAACAAATTAAAGTAATATTATTAAGTGCCCTTTAGTTTTTCAGGTAGCCAAACTGTGCTGTTTCACAAACCGCAGGGCACTTACTTTCTGCTTCCTTTGGCGTGTTTGCATGAACATGTGTGCATTAGAGAGAGGGAGGTGTGAAACGCTGAAGTTGTGGAGTGAGCAGTTGCACGCTCAGAGTTCAGAAGCTCCGATGAAGAGCTGAAGTGGATTTCTGCTGAGCTGAAGGTGAGCCTACTTTTGTTTCCATTCTCTCTGCAGACTCTTGTCTTACACATATCTCTGATAGAAAGCGTGTTAGATCCACTATGATTCAAGGGTAGCTTCTCTAATGGCTGGGATCACTGCTTCAGTGTGAAAAAGAAAAGTAGCCTCAACATTATGCTCTGTATTGGTGGCTGTTGATTTTGTTGCGGCTAGTTTATGTCATAAACGTTAAAGGAAATTTATCTAAAACTTCAACTTGGTAGGGGAAATAAGAGAAATTACTTTGTGTTCGGTGCAGTCCTTTTTCAGTAAGAAGAGGGAAACCTTATTTTTGTTGCATTTTGCCCCGTGAAAGTGAAGGAAAAGCAGTGGATTTTGAGCTTTGGTTGCAGTTAGAAGCATGTAAGCTCGAGAAGAGGTTTGCTGAAGGATTTAGAGCTTTTATGCCCCATTAAAGAGCTTTTCAGTCAACTGCTCTCGTCTGAGTGTTGTAACATGTTAAACTGCTTGAGCTTCTTAGCAGAATATCAATGATTTTATTTTACACAAAGTAAACATTGAATGGGAAACAATGTATTGATTAAACATTGATTTTGTATGGAGAAATATTTAAATATGATTTTATTTCCCTCAATGTAAATGTTGCATCTATAACTGTATTTCATCTATAAATGAAGGAATTTTCCCACATGAACAGAGGGTACACTTGCACGTTACTCAGAATGTTCAAGTTTCAATTAAGTTTAAGGCGAGTAATTTCTTGAGGCTCTTGCTTCTATTGAGAATTCAATTCATTCATTCAATTGAATGACTTATAGACATCAAACAACCTAAATCACTACTTCAGTTTAACTTCTTCCGAATCAAAAAATATATTGACATCACATGAACATCAAGAAGAGTAATGTTACATTAAATAGTTTAGCAACCTTTAGACATATCTGATAAGTGAATTATTTTATCCAATTAAATACTTTTTGACACAATTGTAGAATCAAAGGAGGGAAAAATAAACAATAGGTTATCTTTGGATTTCTTTTGATTACCTTAAAGTGAATTTAGTCTATGAACAACTGAGAATTTTGTCCTTTTTTCTCTTATTTTTCTCTTTTTTAACTTTTTTGGCAAAGAAACTTGTTTTCAGAATACTTCAGTAACCAATTTATAATTATTTCACTTCTCAGAACGTTAATTTGTCAGGAAGATATGAACTAAAGAATACACAAATACAATAATTTTGCCTAAATAATTGCCCTTGTTCATCCATGTTTTACAAGGAAAAAAGTCAAACCAGTTTGTGACGAGCACATTGTCTTAAATACAGTATAAACATACAAGAAAGTGTCTTACAGTCAACCACAAACTTATACGTTTACATAGAAGCTGTGCAAGCTAAAAAGGATCAACCAACAACCTTTATCAAGCACATCTGAACAAGTGTGATAATTAGAATGAGCTAGAGGATCTGTGAATGTTATGCGCTGGAATTGTTCACTCATAACCTGACCATTTCCAACCACAGCAGAGGACAGATCAAGTTTCATCTTAACTTCAGCCACACAAGTTCTTCAGCCAGTGCATTATTATTCCGTAAAATTCTAATACTATGAAGTGTAAAATGCAACAAAAAGTTTCCTGAGCAATGACGTTCCTTCTGCACAGTAAAATCCTGAGAGTTAAATGAACTCTATCCAGAGTAGGAGCAAATACACTCTAAATAGAGTGAAACCATAACACTTAAACTGAGTTAAATCATCAATGAGGTTATCATCGAAACCATTGATTATTCACCGTAAACTTGTACGTAGTGATAAACGTTTATATTTCACTATAAAAAACATCACAACTATTTTCCTTATCACATTGTAACAAAAAAATAGGAGTTTAACTTTTAGAGTAGGACCAAATTTAACACTATTTTTAACACTAGATTTTACTGTGTGTGCCATAATAATATGCTGCCATAATATTGCAACAGAGTTATAGGGCATATACATACTAATAAAATAGAAAGTAAAACATAAAATTAGTTCTTTATCAGCAGTACTGTGAAAGGTGATGAGGTGGTACATGAATCTCAACCGTACCAATAACAGAGAGTTCTTGAAATCTGTTCTTCGGTTCAAAGTTCTCTACCTCTGGCCTAAGAGTAGAAGACTGAATAGTAGGTGGATGTGAGTGGGATTGTTGTGCATGAAGGCAGGCCTGTGGACTGTGGTGGTACGTTGGTAGATGTGGCTGGTGGCTATACAGAGGGCAGTGGGTTCCTGGTGCTCCTCTCGGCTTTCTAACCACTCTCTGCAGGTGACCTTAAGTACAGCTGTATTATCATAAGAAGGATCCTGACAGGTATCCCCAAAATCCTCAGCCCAACATCCCCATGATGTGATCACTAACTTATTGTGCACAAAAATATCAAAGTGTTTAAACGTTGACCTGTTGTTAATAATCACCCAACTTCACACAATATTGTATTACTGACACAATATCGACTCAAAAAAACTACTCAGTGCTTTCTGTATGTAATTGTAATGGTGTCATATCAACCCCTGATCAACAGATTTGTCAATATCAGCGTTGGTCACTTTAAACCCCTTCAGTTCATCTAATGTCCGATCTCAACCTTCTGACAGGCTTGCAAAAGGTCAAATGGATTTGTTCTTAAGTTCAATGCAGGGTTTTGCTTGATGCCATACTCCTTCCACCCCTGCAGCTTTGCATGCTGGGATTTTTCAACTGGTTTTAGCCCACACATCACACACTCAGCTTTTGATCAAATATCAGCCGTGAAGTTTCTGACTATAAAGCCGTGGCATTAAAGAGCTTGTGTCTGTGTCATGTGGAGCTCTTTCTCTTAGTTGAAGTTTTTCTGTCTCCAGTTCATTTACCCTGACAGCGGCAGGTTCAATATCTACACATCGGTATCTCAGAGAGACAGGAAGTGTGGTTTAAGCTGTCATTCAAATGGCAGGAAGTACTTGGCAGTAACATGACTGAAGGCGTACGCATACCTGACAAAACTATGTCTTGTGGAGAACCTCTTTAAGTCATTTAGTCACTATAGACATTTACCCTCTAAAAGAATGCTTCAACTACAGCTCCTCTTCTGCATGAGTTTGGTTACTGTAAAAACCACTAACAACTTGTGGCAAGTAAATGATAAAAATCTAAAAAAAAAAAAAATAGAAGAAGGAAACTTTTTAAGGAAGGGCATATGTCAGTGTTTTTCTGTCTTGCTACCATCGTCTTTTAAAAAAAATTTTTTATTTTGGCATAAAGATCCATCACATAGAAAGCACAGAAAAATATATTTTTTTGCAATTGATTATAGAGCATTTGCAAGTTGGTGTTCCTAGTTGCTAATCCCAGATGTTTACCAATAAACTAAGCATTCACTTCACTTTTCACTTTTCTCAGCTTGTCTCTTTTTGTCAGACACACCCTATGCTGTAGACAATCTTAGCTTTAGCTGTCATCACTCAAAGTCAAATGGGAATGTGTTTCTTTTTAGCTGTTTGGCACTACTGCTGTGTATCAGGCTTTACAGTTAAAAAACATATAGAATAATATAGGTTTCTTATAAGAGTGGTATATTGGTTCTTTCGCTCCTTCCAGGGTCTCAATTGTTCCTTTTTGCATTTATGTTGTAGACTCCCTATTTGCCAGTCAGAACTTGACTGATTTAGCAATATGTGTGTTAGTGCTGCGTCTTGAGTGACATGTCGAAAACAAGCCCACTCTGAACTAATTCTGAAAGTTGGTGGAAACACATTTGCAAACCTTGGCTAGTCGAGCAAAGCCATGCCAAGGCAAGACATGCCATAAGCCAAATCGAAGATATTGGAGTTGATTGAGCATCCTTGCTCTCTGGAGCTGATTCAGGTCTGAAGTGAATGCACTAAAAATAGTGACAGATTTTCTGGTCAGCCTGAAACTTCTTTAGCAGGTGTAAAAATAGTGTTTTTTTTGCTTGTCTTTACTCCAACTGTAATGGAAAAACAAGTGAAACATTATTAAATCACTAAAAAAACAAGCTCTCCCACTCTGGAAAGACTTCCTCTTTATTTTTTATGTGCATTGACTCCTGAAACATTAACTAGTCTCACAGCAGGTCAATTATATTACACAGCCTGAAAGAAATGGAACTAGACTTCAACTTTCTTAGCTTTAAAGTCATAAGAGAACTATCTTTTTATATTTTGTTTTATAGTAAAGACTAAAGGTTGGGTATAAACAACTAATTACTTCTAATTCGTTAAGCTGAATGCAAGACTATATTATCAAATTCATTCGATTAAAATGGTAATAGATTATAATATTCTTCTGCATATAATGACATGATGTAACAGAAATCATGAAGGATTTTTTGAAGAACCTTTTCTTCAGCAGCAAGATGCCAGATGTAGGTGCTTAAAGCTAAAATAAAAAAATAAGCACAAACCCCCATATGCAATTTTGTTAATAATTGATAGTATTAAAAAAGTTCTTCAGATTTAAACAGTATCAAATACAGTTGTACAACACAAAATACTAGAATAGTTCTGTAAAATTGACAAAAAAGGGAACTTCGCTAACCTGAAAGGTCATCATGACTCAGGGACTGTATGTTAGTGCTGCAATGGTTTCTTGTGCCAATTTTTTTAAAAAACTTCCTTTTACAGCAAAATATGAATAATGTGTCCTACCACACACACACACACACACACACACACGCATTGATTTGAAACAAACTACACGATTGCGTGGCAGCAGTGTGTCAGTAGTGTGTGTATAAAGTAGTGTGTGACTGGACAGGGAAGTGAACCCCAGCTGGCTGTTGGACTGAAGTCTTGTATTTCACATCTATTAATAGAGCTTTCTTTTGCTCTATCTCTTCCCTAGTTACCTCACAGAGGACTCTAGTTTTCAACCGGTAAGTGCTCATTGAGGGTATGTGGCTCAAGGCTGTAACAGCCTGTGTGTTTTCTGCTTTGATTAGGTTACGAGAGGTGTTACTGTGGGAGCGGTTGCTATGAAAGGTCTGTTGAAAAGGCCATGGGTGGTATGGAAAGCCTGTTTTGGAGTTTAGGGTTTTTCCATTTGACAGAGAGCTTATAAGGTTAATCTCATCCCCGCAGAGCTGTTTAATAATGTTGTTTTGTTAATAATGTCTTTGTGCGGTGAGCGATTGATGTTAATGAAATATTAAATATTGATTACAAATCAAAGTTTTATAAACTGTGTAAAAAGTTGTTTGGTGAAATGTACTATGAAATTAGAGATGTTTAGTCATTCAGGTACACATCATTTACAATAGGAGAATTTTTTTGCAGGAACTTATTCTTACAGATATTTAGGCATTTAGGTAATTATTTTTTTTAATCACATACTTGTAAAATCTGTACCGTTACAGTCTACATTACATTATTAATAAGTTACATATATTTCTTTAATTATTTCTCTGCATTTTTTCTGATTTCAGGAATTGTCGACACTCTCAACCACCAGCTATCTTCGTCTTCTGTCTGAAAAAAAAAACTAACTCTAACATACAGGAAACAGTTAAGCAGTTAGTTTGGAAAATATACCACTCACCTACAGGACAAAGAGTTTCTGCCCTGATAAAATAGCTGAAGGCGATAAACCAGTCAAATGAAAACCGTTAAGTAGGAGGAGAGAAACAAAGAGAAGTGTTTTTTTTTGTTGTCTATTTAGGACCTTCTCATCAGCAGAATCAAGGATTAGTTTTTGTAAAAATGTCTCCTTTCCTGAGAATCGGCTTCTCCAGTTTTGAGATGGACCCAGGTCTGGCTTACCACGAGGAAGTGCTCAACCCATACTGTGCTGTTTATATGAAGGAGGCCGTCCAGACCGGTATGTAATCCAAGACTTCTATTGATATGTTATTTCATCTAGGAAGAGGTTCATTTCCAAATATCATCTTTTGAATATTGTTGTGTAAATATCATGTTATTCTCAGTACAGAGGAAATGATATGATGGTAAGCACACATCTCTACACATCCCATACAGAAAACAGTGGCTGCATTCTCATTCTCCAGAAACAACCAAAACCTCAAATGCTCATCACTAAACAAAATAACATTACAAACTTGTTATAAATTCAACAGTAACAGTTCAAATGCGTTTTCATCTGTCAGACACAACACATCATGCTTGTAGTGTTTTTGACCAGAAAAAATGGGAAATGTTTTTAATTCCATATATGTTTTCTTTGATTAATAGTGCTTAAAACGGATTGAAGAGCTGAATTTATCAAGATCAGGTGTTTCAAAGTCAGTATATAGAGTGCTACAACCTTGCATAGATTTAATTCAACCATCATTCAAAACACATCTGTTTCCACGTATTATATCAGGGTCTGGTCTTTCAGTTCAGTTTTTTTAAATATATGTTTTGATCTTCATGGTATCATGTTATTCAGTTTATCTGTTTATTTATATTGGATTATAGTTTTGCTTTATTTTTGGATTATCCTTGTATTCAGCTGGTTGTGTACACGTTCTCTATCGTTGATGTCTTCTTGGTCTATTCCTCTGGCCCAGTGTTTTCTTGTCGTTGTTGATTGTTTCAGTTCGTCTGTGTTTGATGCGTTTAATGTTCATCCTGTACAATAAGCAATGCAAAACAAAGAAAGTTAAAGTATAATGTTTTGCGTTTGTTACTAGCATACTTCAAGAAATGGGATTCTTTGAAGGAACTGGTGGATTTCTTGATATAGAGTTGAAAGAAAAACCACCAGGAGCTGCAGACCTTGACCAGACTTTGCTGGATGAATCGTGGTGAAAAGAAATGGTTTAAATACTTTGGGAAATTGACGAAAAACAGAAGATAATTAATAATCAAGAGACTGGGAAATTGTGGGAGGTTTTTCATTTCTTAGAACATTTCCGTGTTCTATTAATTGTTAAAAAGAGTGATTCCTATACATCGTTTATTCTCCTGTGCATCTGCAGAAAAAGGTGCGGTGTACAAGCAGAAAAGGCCCACCATGTACCCTCCATGGAGTAGCACCTTTGATGCTCATGTTCACCGGGGACGGGTGATGCACGTGGTGGTGAAAGACAAGACTGCTGAGCTGAAGACAGAAGCCACGGTGCAGCTGGACACGCTTGCCTCCCGTTGCAAGAAGGAAAATGGCAAACTGGAGATATGGGTGAGCAGGGTTGCCAGTTTGCAACAGAAAACATTTATAGATGTTTTACTTTTACAACATTCTTAAAGCAAATGTTAAGCAAAAGAGAAAGACACTGCATTCAGTTTGAAACAAGCAACAAGTCAGTAAGCTAAGAGTTGTTTGAGGTCAGGATAATGTCCTCTAATTAAGAGTTAGATTTGTCATAAAGGCAGCAGAATGAGTCTAGTGGTAAATACAAATATCCGAATCAGATAAGAATAAGAAAGATTTTTATTGCCAAGTGTGCATTTGTTGGTACAAAAAAATTACAAAATAATGTTGCACAGTAACACAGGTAGAGTTGCACCCATTACACAATAACACAGTTGCACAGTAACACAGGTTATTTGAGTAAATTGCTCAAGTCAAAAGTAAATAGAATATAGTAATATTCTAGAAACAGAGGTAGTAAAATATAAAGTAATGAAACTATAACTATAGAAGTCCACGGTGCTTAAGAGATGTGCTTTGGAAGTAATGTGCAGACCGAAGCGTAATGTAAAAATGGCCGAGTGAAGAAGCTGTATTTGTGCCGGGCTGTGCCTATGTTTGGGGCTCTGAAGCACCGACCGGGGGGTAAGAGCTCGAAGAGGTGGTTGCCAGGGTGGGCAGCATCTAGAATGATTTTGAGAGCCCTCTTTCTGGAGGTGTAGAGTTCTTGAAGGGAGGGTTGGGGAGCTCCAATGATCTTTTCAGCAGTCTGAACTGTCATCTGTAGTGTCCGGATGTCTGATTTGGATGCTGAGCTAAACCAAACAGTGATGGAGGCGCACAGACTCGATGACCTGTCTAGAACTGTGGGAGGTTGAAGTTCTTCAGCTGGCGCAAGGAAGTACAGCCTTTTTGGGCCTTCTTTGTAATGGAGTCAATGTGAGAGGTCCACTTAAGGTTCTGTGAGATGGTGGTTCCCACGCACCTATGTGACTCCACTGGTGCCACAGTGCTGCTCATGATGGTGAGAGGGGGGTGAGCAGGGGGCTTCTCCTTAAGTCCACTACCATCTCCACTGTAGCCTCCTGGAGTAGCTCCCTTTAGCTGCTCTGATCTCCTTATTCAGTGTGTTCCTTATACAGAACACGATCTCCACTCCTGAAGGCATCTCCTTTGGCTTGACGAAGCTGTCTGAGATTTCCGACGAAGCATGGTTTATTATTGTTCAACGTTAAAAAAGTCCGGGTGGGAATACACATGCCCTCATAGACACTGATATCTGACATCCATTGAATTTGAGCTGATATAAAAAGCAGTTTTTTTACACTTGTTGTATGATATGTGTTATTTTTTGTATGTATAATATTAATATTTTTGTAAATGTGTAAAAAAAATTTATAATTCTCTCATTTTTTAAATAGGTGGAACTGAAGCCACAGGGTCGTTTATTGATGGAGGCGCGGTATTTTCTTGAAAAAAGTGGTAAGGGACACTTTAATTCCTATTATTACAATTGCAAGATATTTTTGTTCCCTACTTGATCTAACAAGTCTAACTGGGTGTGTTCACGTATGTACAGATGCTGCAGACGCTGGTGAAGAAGATGGTGAAAGAGAGCAGGAAAAAGAAGGAGTTTTTGCCCTCCGCCACAGACGAGGAGCTATCAAACAAGCCAAAATTCATGTGGTCAAATGCCACGAGTTCAGCGCCACCTTCTTCCCTCAGCCAACCTTCTGCTCTGTCTGCAAGGAGTTTGTCTGGTACCAAATACATCTCACACTATCATATAAAAAATGGTCATTATTAAACTACCACCTAATAATAATAGCATTCAGCATTTTTTTTATTTAAAGGTTCAGAAAGTGAGCTCTCTGTGTCAGGGTTGTAATTTGAAATCACAATACTAAAAATCACACAAAAAAAAGACACGCTACTTGACCAGTAACACCTTTTCTTGATTTTGGTAGTTTGAGACACAAGTGTTTAGATGGAAATAACTTGAACTTTCTTAAAGCTGAATGGAATAACTTGCAATTGGAGAAACACACAACACAAGAGTTAATTCATGAAAAACTGTTTCACACAATTGTTTTGCTGTTTTGCTATTTATACTTCTTGAATACAGTCCCTATTCAAAGAATGGGGAAGTATGTAAATAATTTTGACATTTAGTTTATTGTTAATAATGTGTGAGTGTATATGCCAATTTAGCTCCTCACTGTGACAATTATCAGAAATTATTCTGTCATTCATTTAACTTTGGATCTAAAAATATTTTAAAAGATAATCACTATTAAGTGTAAAAAAACTATTTTCAAGTAATGGCACTGAAATAATAAACTGTGTGAGATACATATTCATGAAATATTCAATCAATAATTTAATATAAAAGTGCTGTCAAAATGAATGCGTTAACGCATGCAATTAATTTGAATTGTATAATGTGTTAAAAAAAAGACAGCACTAATATCACACAGCTGAAGATCGCTACTGCAATTGTTCCAAGGTTAAAAATATTTCCAAAGATGAAAAGAATGAGGCTTCACTAAGCAAGCTATTAATGGCAGAGAGTCAAGGAAAACAAGAGTCTAAAGAGAACACAAACTAACGGAGCTAAAATGATGATGTCCAAAGCCTCGCTGGCCGGCTGTACCATGTGACTCCCTCGGGAAGCGCTTCAAATTTTGCCGTGAGGTGTTTTTTTTGCAGTCAATGGGTGTTAAAGACAGTTTAGTTTTTATAGTGTTATATTGTTTAGAGATAGCCTAAAGAGGTGAGGAAAGAAATTAAGTGGGTGAGGAGAGTAGGTTATAAAGATAAATAAAATGAAAAAAAATTCCCCTGTCCTGTACATGATTGCCCAAGATATACATTATTTAATCTGTCTCCTTTCCTTAGTTCCACAAGGCCTTTCACTGTCTTCTGCCTGATTAAACCCATGCCATTTTCAGAAAAAAAAATATATTGCTCAAACTGCAAAAATATGATATAAGCATTGGGGAAAATTAACACGTTACATTTACATTTATGGATTTGGCGGATGCTTTTGTCCAAAGCGACTTACATTAGGGGAGAGACAATATGCAATTTCAAAGACTATCTCAGCTCGCTCATAATAGAAGTTGCATCGACTGATAAATAAACCAAAATAGACAGAGGAGAAAACGTTTTTTTTTATTGTAGGTATTCCCTGAAGAGTTTTCATAACACATAGAGAATATATTTTTACATTTTATTTACACTTGATAATGATAATATTGTGAGAATTTAAGAACAGATCAAAAAAAATATTATTATCTCAAAAATTCACTACGTCACAAGTGATATGCCTCAGATACAGCTGCCTGTGATTGTACACTTGGCCAGTAGGGGTTTTGTGCGCACATGAAGCCTCCAGAAATGAACCCTTTCTCGAACCAAGAGGTTCACTACTTCATGGAACTTCATCTCACCATCACTAATTTTAATTCCTTATATATTATATATTGTATAATAAATATTCTGTAATATAATTTGTTTTGGTTTATTTCTTACACAAGACGCATTAGATGCATATCATATTTATAATGTATTGTGGTTTCTTAATCATAGTTTCTTTTCATGCTTCAGGGGCCTGAACAAACAGGGATACCAGTGTCGACGTAAGAGCTATTTTTAAGAGCTACTCACATCCACATCATTGTTGCAGTTCAACTTTCCATAAACCAGCATCATAACTCCTCACACACTTCTCTCTTTCTCTCTCAGAATGCAATGCTGCAATCCATAAAAAGTGCATTGACAAAGTAATTGCCAAATGCACAGGCTCAGCTGTGAACAGTAAAGAAACCATGGTATTAAACAATGTTCTTTGCTCTCTGCATCTGATATTTTATATTTCATCATTTCTATATTTATTTTTCTGAGACATTTGAATGAATTAATTTAAAGATAAACATGAACAAGTGAACATCTCTAAAGAAATGTATTGCTTCATATTGATCCTCAAACATGTTTAATGACACTTTACTGAGTAACTGATTGATGCTCCTGCTGTGAAATCCCATCATTTAAGAGTTTCTTTGTTTCAGATTCACAAAGAGAGGTTCAAGATTGACATGCCTCATAGATTTCGGGTGTATAACTACATGAGCCCCACATTCTGTGAGCACTGTGGGACACTGCTCTGGGGTCTTGCCCGACAAGGCCTGAAGTGTGAAGGTCATATATGTTATAAAATCACTTGTACACATTTTAAAGGTCCAAGACTTAAATTGACACAAATTACAAAATAATGGCTGCTGTTTCATCATGTGAAAGACTACAAAAGTGCCACTTTCAGAAATTTCCGATTCACTGATTAAGTGTGTATTGATTTTAGAGTGTGGCATGAACGTTCATCATAAATGCCAGAGGAAAGTGGCAAACCTGTGTGGGGTCAACCAAAAGCTGATGGCAGAGGCCCTGGCTATGATTGAGAGCACACAGCAGGTATAACACAAGCATATTACACTTCAGTTTTCAGTTGTTGTTGTTTTTTATTTAAGAGAGATTAAGGTTTGTGTCAAGTGGCAGCTAGGATGCCAGCTAATATAACTTTACTTATTATTTCAGTCATGAATTTTGGATTTTCTGCATCGGCAATAGACAAAAATATCAAATCGAGAGAGAGAGATAGAGCATGAAAAGGGAGGGAATAGCATCGGGCCTAAAACTGATACTTGTGGCACTCCATATTTTATTGCTGTTTGAACTGGTCACAGTTTTTGTTATGAAGGGTCCCGAATACCCGTGGTGTCCTCTGGTCTCTTTAAGACAATTAAGTGTCTATTTTAAGGAATTTAGTAATGACACTGTACTCTAAAGGAGCATAAGTTCTTGGCCAAATTCTCACTATTATAATTTGCTACATTACTCTGATTTGGGATATATGTTTCCTGTTCACCATATGCAGTTGTTTTGAGTGTTCTTGCACAAAACGACAGCCATCATGTCATCCACATGAATGCTGCTCTCTGGTGGTTGAGTCAGAGACAGCCCCCTCAAGATGAAAAGCACTTTGAGTGTCACGAAAAGCACTTCATAAATGAGATTTGTTATTTTTTATTATTATTTTATTGACATGTCTAAGCAGCCAGCTAACCAAGGCAAAACAACTAATTTCATCTAAATTTCAATATAATAAGTGTCTAAATGTCTTCATCACCTTGAGAGTTCGCTTTGAGATTTGGCAGAAGTAAATGTTTGCCAGAGATAAATATCTGCAATAGACAAAATTAATAGAGAGAGAGAGAGAGAAAGAGAGAGAGAGAGAGAGAGAGAGAGAGAGAATAACATTGGCCTAAAACTGATCCTTTTGGCACTCCATGTTTTATTGCTGTTGAAACTGATCAGAGTTTATGTTTTGAAGGGTCACAAATACCTGTGGAGTTCTCTGGTCTGTTTTAGAAAGTTAAACGTCTATTGGAATGGATTCAGTACTGATATAAATGTTTTGAATTCAATCTGAACCCATAATGCCATACATATTATAATGATGAAATTTAATATCCATGGTATTTACAAAGAACTAAACACACGGAGCAAAATGACTGAATAAAATATATGTTCTTCTCCACAGCAAGCACGCAGCTCTCGAGATAATGAAACTACTGGTCGAGAGGGTCCTGTGGGCATAAGTCAAGCAGGGGTAATTAGAGAGCCCTCAGGACACTTACCCATCTCTTCCCTCACACCTGCCCCTTCTGTGTCTCTGAAAGGTAAAGTACATGCTGGGTAATATTTAAAAAATGCAGCTTGATTCATACAGATCAGTATCTAAGCATTCAATAGAAAATGGGGAGTTGTGTCATAAATACTTTTTTGGTTTTGTAAAGCACCATCATATTACTGCTATACATATTAGGCTACCCATTGGTTATTACATTATAAGATGGTCAAGTCATGATAAATACTGTGGAAAATTTAGCATTTAATTACATCAGTTGACATTTTGCTCTTGATTAGGAATCTATAGAAAGGAACTTGGTAAATAAGTCTGGTGGATAAGGAGATCGACTTTCAGGTTCAAACCCCAGATCCACCAAGTTGAAGGTGGTGCGAGTGATTGCTCTCCCATTTTCAAAAACCACAACTGTTATGCCCTTGAGCAAGGCACCAATTTCCGGCTGTTCCGTCGCAGCCATGGCTGCCCACTGCTCCGGGTGTGTGTTCACGATGTGTTTGTTCACTGCTGTGTGTTTACACTGGGATAGTTTAAATATAGAGCACAAATTCCAGGTATGAGTAACTTCATATCTGGCCAACTGGTCACTTTCACTTTTTAAACTAAAAGACACTGTCACGCAAATTGAAAAATTATAGCTCCATCCATATCATCCTGCAACTCATGACTGATTTTCATTGAAGTGAAAGGGAATCTGAGTATGAATAGTTCCTGGATTGGAGACCCCCAAGTCACTTGTCGTGAGAAGTGGTGCGAGTGAAGTCAGTAGGGGGTACTCACTCTGTGTCCTAGAATCATGGGGCAGTGAAAGAGACACAGAAGAACCTTCTAAGGAACATGTACCTTAAAGACCTGTTGTGGACCATTTTAAGTACACTGTCAGTGTACTTCTAGCAGAAAAAAAATGTACTGTGCAGGAAAAATGTTGTTCCTTGGGGTACATAATTGCCCTTTTAATGGTACCAAAATCTAATTATAGGAACAAAACTGAACCCAATGATGGCCATTGTACCTCAAAAGGTACAGTTTTATACTTTTTTCTTATCTTTTCTTTCTTCAGAGCACCAGGGTATTTCTTGGGATGCTCCAACTGAGGGGCGCAGACCAAGCCTTAAAGATCCCGAGCAGATCTACGCCACCCCACGAAAAGAGCAGCACAAATTCACTTTGGATAGCTTCATTCTGCACAAGATGCTTGGCAAGGGCAGCTTTGGAAAGGTAGGGGTTCACACAAATGTCTCTCTATTTTAAGTTTTAAAATATTTTTTATATTTTTGAATTGGTTTAATTAAATAGTTTGAATGAAAAGGTATAAAGGTGAAGTCAAAATCATCTTGAAATGTAGTACATAATTTTCTTATGTACTTTCTTAATCAATATTTTGATTACAAAAAGTAGACTAGCAAACTGATTATGGCCTTCCTAGTATGTCCTGCATGCTTTATCCCTAAGGTTATTATCACAACAGGGGTCAGGATGACGAGACACAAAGGCAGGATACTATGAAAGGGGTTATTTATTAATAGAGGAAAAAAGATCTAGAAGTAAAACAGGAGATGGACTAACTAACGCAGGGAGTCAAAAAAATGCAGAAGAACCATGGAGAACATCAAAGTGGCGGTGCACAAACATTGCTGTAAAACAAAGGGCTGAGGAATTCTGGAGAATAAAATGAACAGAACAGTCCACACAAATAATAATAAATTAAGGGCTAATAAGGAGCACAGGAAGTGCTCTATAGAAGACTGAATAAGGAGTGCAAGCAGAGCAAGCTCATGAGAATCTAGTTAATACAAAAAAATACAGAACATTGACGAAATCCCCAGGAACTAATCTAAAACATAAGAAATGAGTAAACATTATAAATGGAAATCAGCGACACAGGACCAAACTAGTTGATTATAAATAGGGCAGGAAAACCATAAGGGTGTGCTAAATGTAAAAACAATCGATCCTCGAAAATATTTGACAATAATTATCCCATTGGGATACACATCTCTTCTACCAGGAAGAACATTACATCACTGCAAAAATGTTATATAATTTGTGAGAGAAAGTCAACCCACTGTTAGAAGTGAATAGGCACACCGTTTTAAAAGAAATAATTTAACAATGGAATTTACTGCTTGAAACCTACAAACAGAGGTACAGATTTTCGCCGTCTGTTTTATGTATTCCTAAGTAGTCTAGTAAGGTTTTTATGTCCCTATTGTATGTTTAAATAATGAATATCTTTTAAAACATTGTTTCCTGAAGTATTAATAAATAAAATTTCAAAGGTCCTCTCCACTTAAAAATCACACTTTCCCAATGTTAGATCACTTCATATAAATGATAAATTAATTTATGCTGTAAATGTAAGCGTTATATTGCTCACAGTTTCAGAGAAGTCTGTTTTAAAACTAGACAACTTTGAAATGCTTAATATTGACAGTTTAATATTTAGATAAATTCCAGAAATTTGCCACATTTTATGGTAACAACCAATCTGTATTTGTCAGTATCATGTTGTGACTTATTTTAGCATGTGTCCAGGATTTCTATATTATTTGTTTTGTGGATGTATGTAAAATATGTGAAACAGTATTACTTTATGTTATTTGAAAAAAAAATAATATATTTCGTTTACCCACGATACGAATTTTAACATATCTCTCTTAAATAGAACTAAACTTTTTAAATAAACTGTTGGTGTTCCGTTGTGCAAAAATTATCATTAGTAGTAAAATATGTAATATGAGTTTGTTGGTCTGCAAGTAAAGTGATTAAAATGCATTTTGCAGTTAGCATGTCGGTTATCTTTCTTCTGCTTTTGAGGCATGCGCAAGTGCACAACCAAAAGATAGATATTTAAATCTTTATTGTAATATAGGTGAAATTGGTTTGTTATATCACAATGTATGTGCTCCATTTATAACTTGTTGCACAACTTGTCACCCATGCTTCTACAAGTCTAATTCTCTCTGACTGTGATGGTTTCAGGTTTTCCTGGCTGAGCTGAAGGGCTCAGGGAAGTTTTTCGCTGTGAAGACTTTAAAGAAAGATGTGGTTCTGATGGATGATGATGTTGAGTGCACTATGGTGGAGAGGAGAGTACTTTCTCTGGCCTGGGAACATCCCTTCCTCACTCACCTCTACTGTACATTCCAGACCAAGGTGAAAACATTACAGAGAAGTTAACAGAACACTGATTAAAGATCCTGTGCCGGTAATTGTTTTTCCATTGGGCTCTGTGACAAGTGAGGTGAACTAACCCTTAATGCTGTATTTCATTTAGCTTCTAATCTTTATTGAATAGAATAGAATAGAATAGAATAGAATATCCCTTAAGTGCATAATTTAACACCTTGAAAATAATACATAAATATAAACATTTTGGGGGGAAAAGAAAATATATGCTACATACGTTTATATTGATTGCCTCAAAATGCAATTAAACAAAACAGGACTGTGAATGAATTCTTACCTTTTTTGTCAGTATATATGTATTAAACCATTTAAAACTGATGCGTTTCTGTAGGAAAACCTTTTCTTCGTAATGGAGTACTTAAATGGGGGCGACCTAATGTTCCACATCCAGGACTGCCACAGATTTGACCTCTCACGATCCACGTGAGACTCCCTCGCTGCTACCACAAGAATCAGATCACTCTCTTAAATGCTTCAAAAAAGTGTTTTTCCAATCTCTCATCTGTCTGCTTTTCCCTGTTTTAACAGGTTTTATGCAGCTGAGATCATCTGTGGGTTACAGTTCCTACACGCAAAGGGCATCGTGTACAGGTAAACTGCTCTGTACTCTCTAAATTCAAACTAAAAGTGGAAACACAAGTTTACAGACACAATACAATTTCACTGATTCGTTTTGTTTTACTTGCAATAATCAGCTTTATTGGTCTGATGGGTGAGATTTTTTTAAAAGGTTTAACATATTTAATTATAGAGCAAAAAAAGCATGAATTTAAAAAAGATGAACTTGAAGAGGTAAAAGTATAAACCATGGATAAAACAATGTTTCAGTTTAAAACATGCCCTAAAACATTCTTTCAGAAATACAGTCCTGAGAGGTATAAAGTATTTCCAGTATTTACCAGTATTTCAAAAGAAAAGAAAAACACTTGAAGATTTTTGGGGGTGTTTGCGATGGTGACGATGAAGAAAGGAAGAATTAGACGAGGAGGAACACAGTTTCATGTTGTGATGAAGAAGATGAATTTAGGATTAAGTGGATAGAGTTTAACAAAAGAAAAGAAAAACACTTGAAGATTTTTGGGGGTGTTTGCGATGGTGACGATGAAGAAAGGGAGAATTAGACGAGGAGGAACACAGTTTCATGTTGTGATGAAGAAGATGAATTTAGGATTAAGTGGATAGAGTTTAACAAAAGAAAAGAAAAACACTTGAAGATTTTTGGGGGTGTTTGCGATGGTGACGATGAAGAAAGGAAGAATTAGACGAGGAGGAACACAGTTTCATGTTGTGATGAAGAAGATGAATTTAGGATTAAGTGGATAGAGTTTAACAAAAGAAAAGAAAAACACTTGAAGATTTTTGGGGGTGTTTGCGATGGTGACGATGAAGAAAGGAAGAATTAGACGAGGAGGAACACAGTTTCATGTTGTGATGAAGAAGATGAATTTAGGATTAAGTGGATAGAGTTTAACAAAAGAAAAGAAAAACACTTGAAGATTTTTGGGGGTGTTTGCGATGGTGACGATGAAGAAAGGGAGAATTAGACGAGGAGGAACACAGTTTCATGTTGTGATGAAGAAGATGAATTTAGGATTAAGTGGATAGAGTTTAACAAAAGAAAAGAAAAACACTTGAAGATTTTTGGGGGTGTTTGCGATGGTGACGATGAAGAAAGGAAGAATTAGACGAGGAGGAACACAGTTTCATGTTGTGATGAAGAAGATGAATTTAGGATTAAGTGGATAGAGTTTAACAAAAGAAAAGAAAAACACTTGAAGATTTTTGGGGGTGTTTGCGATGGTGACGATGAAGAAAGGAAGAATTAGACGAGGAGGAACACAGTTTCATGTTGTGATGAAGAAGATGAATTTAGGATTAAGTGGATAGAGTTTAACAAAAGAAAAGAAAAACACTTGAAGATTTTTGGGGGTGTTTGCGATGGTGACGATGAAGAAAGGAAGAATTAGACGAGGAGGAACACAGTTTCATGTTGTGATGAAGAAGATGAATTTAGGATTAAGTGGATAGAGTTTAACAAAAGAAAAGAAAAACACTTGAAGATTTTTGGGGGTGTTTGCGATGGTGACGATGAAGAAAGGGAGAATTAGACGAGGAGGAACACAGTTTCATGTTGTGATGAAGAAGATGAATTTAGGATTAAGTGGATAGAGTTTAACAAAAGAAAAGAAAAACACTTGAAGATTTTTGGGGGTGTTTGCGATGGTGACGATGAAGAAAGGAAGAATTAGACGAGGAGGAACACAGTTTCATGTTGTGATGAAGAAGATGAATTTAGGATTAAGTGGATAGAGTTTAACAAAAGAAAAGAAAAACACTTGAAGATTTTTGGGGGTGTTTGCGATGGTGACGATGAAGAAAGAGAGAATTAGACGAGGAGGAACACAGTTTCATGTTGTGATGAAGAAGATGAATTTAGGATTAAGTGGAAAGAGTTTAACAAAAGAAAAGAAAAATACATTCCCTAAATGAATAAAATGGCTTTTTATATTGCTATATTATACAAAACATGTAGTTAAAAATATAAACATATTCTGTGACAGGGATCTTAAGCTGGATAATATATTACTGGACACTGATGGCCACATCAAGATTGCCGATTTTGGAATGTGCAAAGAGAACATGTTTGGAGAAGTCAGAACGTGTACTTTCTGTGGAACGCCAGACTACATCGCCCCTGAGGTGAGCCATTTACCACACAGTTACCACACGTAATGTGTATTTAAAATAATAGTTATAAAAAATACAATACAATAATTATAATTATTATAATAAATAGTCCATCCATCCATTTTCTTGTCGGCTTAGTCCCTTTAATTTCCGGCGTCGCCACAGTGGAAGAACAACAACTCCACTAGCATGTTTTATGCAACCGCTACGCACCACTGGGAAACATCCACACACTCATTCACACGCATACGCTACAGACATTTTTGTTTACCCAATTCACTTGTACCGTGTGTCTTTGGACTTGTGAGGGAAACCGGAAACACCGGAGAAAACCAATGCGATTACGAGTAAAACATGCAAACTCCCCGTAGAAATGCCAACCAACCCAGCCAATGCTCAAACCAGCAACCTTCCTTCTGTGAGATGACCGTGATACCCACTGCGCCACCGTGATGACCCATATTAAATAGTAGAATATAATACATATATTACTATGTACAATACATAAATACAATGACCATAGAGCGGCAAAAGGAGCACAGCCCACAGCAACAAACTACATCAACTAACATGAAACTATCGTGCGTTATATGTCTGACAGATTCTGCTCGGGCATAAATATGGGAGTTCCGTGGACTGGTGGTCGTTTGGTGTCCTTCTCTTTGAGATGCTGATTGGACAATCTCCGTTTCATGGAAATGATGAAGAGGAATTGTTTCAATCGATTCGTACCGACAACCCTAGCTACCCTCGCTGGTTATCAAGAGATGCTCAGGACATTCTGGTCAAGGTAGATCATCAGTCAAAGATTCCCAACAGAATAATCGGATTTTATTGTGTGTAAATTGTATTGTTTGTTGTAGTTGTTTGTGCGGGAACCTGAGCAAAGACTGGGTATAAAAGGAAACATTCGACAACACCCGTTTTTCAGAGATATGGACTGGGCAGCGCTGGAGAAACGGAAAGTGGAGCCGCCATTCAGGCCCAACGTCGTATGTTTATTACCATTGGAAATGTCATTCTATTACATTTAGGAGCAGTTAAACATATATGGCAATAGAAGTGATTGATTTATACCTAAACAAATAATCAAAAATGTTTTTTATATAGGGCTTTTTGCATTTGTTTGCATTACCGCAAGATCACAAAGCTGGGTAAAATGCAATAGGTAATTCAGAGGGGAATTTTCACTCTCCAGATTACCAATTGGTCAATTCGCATCAAACTTTTGGAAATACAGCAAATCATTTAAGGTCCTAAAATAATGCCAATTCCATATGAATAGGGCTTTGTATCAAATCTAACAGGGTTTTAAAGTTGCTCACCAAACAGCACCAATGTTGAAGCCAAATTTTGCATTTGGTTGTCATATATTGTATTTATCTGGCATTGGTACATTCTATGTGGGCCAGCCAATTGTCCAAATTGATATTTTCAACTGAAGACATGAGTCAGACATGTAATTGGCTGAAGCTCTGTCCAGTCTTGACCCCATTGTTCCTTAATCCTTGCTTTGACTTGACTAGATTTTATTTGAAGTGCTTTTCTGCATTTTAAAACTGATTCATTATTTGAGTAACAAAAAATGGTCTATGCATTTCTGAACAATCCAGTTAAAAAACTGAACAAACTGATTCTCGTCAGTTATGAAACTGGTAGCTTTAGACATTAAATCAGCGTAAGGAGGTTCCTCAGCTTGTATCTTCCTCTCCTTGATCTGCTTTCAGGTAAATAGTGACTGACTTGGTCATAAAAAATGTTATTTAAACAGAAATGATATTTTTAATTGATTACAAAATTAGTGTTCCCTTTTCACCCCTGGTCACCATATATATATACCATACTTTTTTAATACTGTTTGCCAAGCAAACTACTTGAGTTGGTAATGCAGGTCTTTTTACTTACTCAAGTAGTTTTACTTGGCAGACAGCATTTCATAAAAAGTACACTTTTGCTATTTGGATTTTCAGTTATTATCAGAATTCACCTTTGACAGAATGCAAAACACACCAGAATCCCCAGCAGCACTCTTCTACTGTTTACAGAAATCAGCAGGGGACTGCAGTAACTTTGACAAGGAGTTCATCAACGAGAAGCCTTGTCTCTCCATTCCTGATCGCATGATGATCAACAGCATGGACCAGAGCACCTTCAACAACTTCTCCTTCATCAACCCCATCATGGCGCGACTCAAAAGTCCAACTGTTACAGACTAACATTGAGGAAAGAAGAGGACAAAAACTGATTTTGATTTAAAATAATCACAGTCCTAATCAAAGCTGATTCTTTACTGACTTGCTTTAGTTCAGAGGCTTAAATAGTCTTAAAACATCCATGAGCAATATATCATAAATAGACACACCATGATAGCATTGCTTCATGTTTTTACAGTAGTAGTCTGTAATCATTTCTAAATGTTTTTTTTTATTATTTTAAAATCATATAATTGAAAACCGCAAGTTTCCTCATGTGTTATTGTGTGGATTATAGTTTAAAGCTTTAAAAATGAGTGAAGATTCTTCTATGAATCTGCTTTTTTCAACATTGACATGGCTTTTAGAATTATGAGAAACACTGATGTTTTGAAGACCATCATTGACACCCTCCATAAGAAGAAAAGGTCCCAAAAATGCTAAAAGAAGGAAGAGCCTCACATGCTGGATGCCTCTTTTCGGTTCTCTTTTGAGATTAATGGCACTTTTACTCGTACTTTGAAAATCAAGGTCCAAGAGTTTGGCTGAATGGCAAAGAAGCAAAAAAGTCAAGCTGCTTTAAATCCAGTTTTCACAGTCAGTGAAGGTTCCTGGGAGAGATGTTTCCTGGGAGAGACGTCATCTGCGGCTCTGGGTCCAATGTCTTTTAAGCCCTCAGTTAACTCTATTTACCTCAGAATCATTTGGAATTTTGAATTATTTGTATGTTTCTGTTTTTTTGATGTTGTTTTTTTGTTTTTCATTTACATATAATATAAGGAAGTATTTTGATATTTTCTATAATGCTCACAACTTTGTACATAAGTGAATTGAATAATTGCAATTTTATGTGATATTGAAGCCTAATTAACTCTATTCATGTGAAACCCTGAAAAGCTTTGAGTAGCGTAAGAAAGTGGATGAGTTTCAGAATGATTTAGATCTTGAGTAGATCTTTTCTGTATAGAATGTAGTTGCATTTCTTAAGAAGCCATCTCTGATAAATTGTGTGCCTGTGTTTTATTCACTGCTTCCTTGATTGCTCTTTGGAAATTTCTGCAGAATAGGTTATAAACATTAATTCCTCATCAGTTTTATTCTCCATCAACATGTTTTGATAATTTTTGGATTGTTCCTCATAGAGTGAACAGTCAGTTTTCTTTTTCCTGTAAGTTTATAGTTTACAACAAATTAAGGTGCAACCAGACACACAGAATGCATTACTGCTCATTAAAATACATTTTACATCATTTTTATACAAGTTTTGGAATTTGGTTTTAGCTTTACAAAAATATCTACAAAGATTTTTTTATCCCTCTTGTCCCTTTAATTAGTTTCTGGAACAAGCACCACATTTAAAACAAACAAACAAAAAAACACAAAAAAAATAGGCTATAAACATGGAATTTCTTCAACTTTATTTTTATTTTTATTTTTTTTTTCAATCAATTGTTGAAACCTACAAGTTGTGATTTTATACGTTTGATTTCTTACTCCTGACTTTGCTGCACTACTTCTGTATTTAAAATTACATTTTTTACTTTTAATTTTACTTTTTAAAGACATATGAACGTGTAACACAAGTAGCCTCTACACTGGCGGAGGAAATCCACTAGAGGGCAGTGCTTCCCCGTGAGTCAGACATACAGGAAGCGCAGGACAAAATAACTTGCGCACATGACGACTGACTCATCACGGTGAGGAAGGTGAGTCACTCCGTCTCCCATTTGTCACATAACACCAAATCCAGAATAAAACGTGCTCTTCGTGCTCTTCTATTTTTAGGCATTAGAAATATGTTCAAATAAGTTCCCTTTCAAATATTTGGTTGCAGTGCTTCATTTTCACACTGGAAGCGGATTTAAGTTTTCTTAGAGGCAGCGACTAACTCAAAATAAGGCCTCTTTCACGTTCAGGTGACACATTTCGTCACCTTTATCTTGTAAAATGTCGCGTTGACTAACTTCCTGCAATTCCCGCTAAACACCCTGAATGGTGAGAGACCATATATGGAAGCACATTTCTGTCACGTGACGTCTATCCTTTGACAGTTGTTTGATAATAAAATCTCACGACCATTTGTGTATTTACATATATATATATATATATATATATATATATATATATATATATATATATATATATATATATATATATATATATATATCTTTTGTTTGAAAATGAAATAAGACAAGGCTTGAAAACGAATGTGTTGTTTTTAAATGGGTTTGAATTAGTATGAGCTTATGTCCAGACAGGTTTGTTTCTTATAACTAAACTATCTGAATGTTTTGCTATTTGAATGTTTAAATGCATTTTGCCAAAAATGTATTAGTTCACTGTAGCTGAAGATCACAACTCTAAGAGTAATTGAGTAATTGACCCACTTTCTAGCAGTACCATTACTCAGTTTCTGTATTAAAAGCCTTAAACACTCTCACACTCTCTCCAGACACTATATACACTGTGACCAGGTGAAAAGAAAACAGCCTCTCACTCTATCTGACCTTTGTGCTTTATGACAAGTCTCTCAAGGATAAAGTCTGTCTGTATTCTAAGTAGCTGTACCACTCTTCTATTGGACCCAAGATTCTGACCATCTCCTTCTCTTTTTGTCTCATATTTATCCATCAAAATGTCTGTCTGTCCTGCGGCAGGTTACCAATTTTTGTGTCTGTTTTTTCCCCAGATGCACATAAAAGGTTTGTAGAACCAAAATGAGAGAGTGATTTTCACGAGTGAGTTGTTGTTATTGAAACAAACATTTCCAGTGTAAATTCCTTTCCATCAAAAACTTAAAAGTAAATAAATTCAGTTCAGCCTTTTATCTGGCCCATTCCAAAGAAAGTAAGTGGTGCAATCATTGACTGTATAAAACATGGATGTAGTGAGTGGGCACTTAGCAGCAAACAAACGAGGCTCTGAGTTTTGGTGACTTTATCACTTCCTCAGTGACAAAAGGTCAAAATGATCGGCCAAATTGATCTGGCGGATTGGAAATGACGAGAATGAAACCTCAGCGAATGGTCAGCACAGTCCTGCCTCACCTGGAAATATGAAACAAGAATTAAATCAAAGGGTTGTATTTATTCAGTGTTAACATTCATTTTTTATTTAATACAATTGAAACATTTTTAAAAAAAATCACTTAATTTTCACAATTACCGTTCACATACTATGAAGAGCTGTTCAGTTCAGAGCTTCACCGTGGACTGCATAATCGCTGTATGCTGTGCAAGCATGCTATGTAGTGAGACCATTTTGTTGTCCCCTTACAGGTCCCTATTAACATGTTCCAACACTTTTACTCTATGAATTACAGGGCATAGTGATCGCAGGGATTCTTTTTGGTGTCCAAACAATAGAATTCATTATTTGCAAGTTACAGTATGAACAGCTAGAAAGTCAAGTGCAGCCATCCATTTTCGCCGTTGCTTATTTCAAAATGGAGGATTGCATATCTAAACTGATAGAATTCTCTAAAGTGGACTTTGAATCAAAGAAAGAGATACGAATTAAAGGACAACCAACTAAAAGGAGTAATAATAAGTAAATATAAGGGATTCTTTTTTTCTATGCCACAATTTGTAGTTTGTATATATAAAAATGCTCATATGAAACTTTAAACAAAACATGTTAAATGTTGTCAATTGTTAAATAAGCAACTATGTAGGGTTTATATATTTATGAATCTGACTGGGGTGATGTCGGTACCTCACCAAACATGATCTTCACCAATTGAAGAGCAACGCATTTGTTTATGGAAATATAAATGCATCTTAAAGTAATGAATAATAAAAAAATGCACCCCTAGAGTTGAGTCATGAAGGTCAATCCAAGCAATTAAAACCAATAATAATGAAAAAGAATCTATTAAAAATCAATGAAATCCGATGAAAGGGAAATTTCTTTCAGTTGCAGATGAAAGTATTGTGAAATAAAAACAATTTTGCATTTGTCTCTACATCCATTTCTTATCAATGCATCTTTGTCTATCACATTTATAAACATGCTTATACATGCACACGTCTGTCTTTCTGCCCCTGCACCTGTCTGTCTATCTATTAAAACAGATACTAATGTGTCTGTCCATGCGTTCACTTTTATCTCTCTGGAAAACAAATAGAGATTCTGACAGGACGACGAATACCTTTTCTTGTCACATCTTGCCTGCTGATGGCCAGCCAGACTTATCTTTCCACCTGCTGCAAACTAAGCAACATTTACCTTGACTTTAAATGTGTCGTATGCAATTACCTTATTTGGATAAACACAGACATGTGTGTAAATGAGTGTTTACTGTATGTGCTCAACGTGCTCGGCAAAGTCTGCAACTCTAAAGGTAGTTATAGCAAGTGATCTAGATCAGGCTTAGGGTCAGTGTGCACTTTAATGAGATCTGAAGTGAACAGGGTCAAGAGCAATCGCACACGCACGCACACACACACACACACACACACACACTCATTTAGCTTTCAGAGTCTACACACCTTCCAGATTAATCCGCTAGACATGACGAAAGCTGAGTTGTCAATGAAGAGCCGAGTCATGATTTATGTGGCTTCTAATTTACCAGTGTTTAATTTAGCAGATGATGAAGAAATAAACTAAAGACTAGATTAAGTTTGCGGAAAGCTTAATCTAAAATAAAAACACAAAAATACAAGACAAACAGTAGAAGTCTCAAAATGACCTGCACTGTCATGAACACGCTTCCTAAAAATGTGCTTCATTCCTAAAAATTCCTAAAATTTGTATTCCTAAAAATCATTCCTAACTTCATTCCTAAAAATGTGCTTCATTGCCCACATGAAAAACTGCAGACACTTAATAAACACAAAGATGGGTTGGACCCATACATGTCTGTACTTTATAAAACAGACAGCGTTTGAGAAGAACTTGAGCTCAGATGTAGTTTTGAATCCTAGTCCTATCCGAACAGGGCTTAAGTCACCTGTGTTCACATCAAAACAATCGTCTGAGAAAAAGTTGGGGTAGTGGTCTGAGCCCATGGCTTAATTCAGACAGCTTGCCTTATGAGCTTTTGATTCTTGCTTGGATTTCTAGATTGTAAAAGTTTATTTTTAACCAGACAGGACAGGATTGGATAGGAAGGCAAGGATCAATCAAGATTCAAAGGAGGATTTTGCACCCTAGCCCCAGTATGCCCAGGCATCAGGTGTTCGGGGTTCAGGATTTTGTCTCAGCACTGAATAAATACAACAAAATGTGGTGTGTTTGCAAGACATAACATACTTAAGCCTGCTTGTTATATTTAGTTTAAAACATTTGTGTTTTACTATTAATGTCAAATATTTTTACCTAACCTTGCATTGTTTGCCTTGCATTAACTGACCCATTTGCTAAGCCCTAATCAAAATGCTCCTAAACACTTAAACATCTCGTAAAAAATCATGGGAAGGGTTACCATAGTCTGAGAAAATGTGCATAAATTATATAAAAAAGGTAAACGTCATGATTAGTTTTGGCAGAGATTGAGAATACTTGTGAACACTCATAATTGCTCAAAATCTTTTAAGTGATTGTTACGGTTCGCAGATATTGACACAAGGACACAAGGGTTGTCAGAGATGAATAAAATGTGCTGGAAAAAACCTTTGTAAATGCTCAAAAACATAAAAGTGATGGTTAGGGTTTCAAACTATGTATTTGAAGCATACTGTGTATTATGAAAAAATGTTAACTCACACATATAAAGTTTGTCAAAAAATAAATAGCTAAAAAAAATTGTAGTTAGAAACGACAATCAAGCACCAAGCATTTGCATGGTTTATTTTGCTGGTATTAATTTAACTCATTCAAAAACGGTCTAATTTTACAATGTTTATGTAATCGTATGTAATATGTTATAATACCCATTTATTGTTGTGTGTATGAGGCTGACATTAGGAACATGGGCATTATGTGCGGTGAGGCATGTATGGGAGGCGATCTATTATGGTTTCATGGTAACAGGATTAGGTTTAAGAGTGAGTTGGCATGATACAAGATTAGCAGCAAGGGTAAGCCAGCGTCATCTGAACTAGAGGATAATGGTTGGTTTGACCCCTTGAACTATGACCTTGAGCCAAACCTTAACCTTAGGCTTGATGACTAGAAAAGAATGGCTTTACAACGATATGTAGATGTACACATGTATGGGTTTTATCTTTGAATAATCACTTCAAATTAAGCAATTGAGCTGTAGTTATTTGAGATAATGTTTTCACTTTAATTTAGTCTAACTTTTATTTTACACTTTAATAAACTCTTTTGTCAAAAGAGTGAGCAAGCTTTATATTTTTCAGTTCATGGCCGCTTATAAAAGAGTCACTAATGGCGCTTTTCCACTACAGCATAGCATAATTATGTACGGTTCTGCATGATATTTTGCACTTTCCATTGTGTACTGGCTGTGGAACTTACACACGTTTTTGGCTCCTCCTTCGATCTGGTTCCACAACTGATGCTAAAACCGTAACCTACCCCATTCTTGCTGATTGGTCGGTCAAGCATGAGGTTTGCCAAGACTGATTGGTTCGAGAGAGTCGTCATTGCCTGCGTCATTAACTTGCCCAAAGTAGATATACACATGTGATGAGTAGATGCATCATTCACGAAAGAGGGAACAGCTTTTATTGTGTGTAATATTGTTGCTTGCGATCAAAAAAACACAATGCTATGTCTGGGAAATCTTGGTCAAGCGAGGAGGTTCAGACCTTCCCGTCGTTCGCGTAGAAGCGAGTCCAGCAAGAAAACGCTGGATCACTTTTTATTACATCAAAGTTTTGGGTGGCGCTAAAACTGAGCCATGTTACCTATTTAACATACCGACACTATAAACAATGGGAAAGTAAAGCTGGCCGTACTGCACCGAACTGAACTGTGTCGTACTCTACCATGTTGTACAATGGAAAAGAGCCATAAGTTCCTTAAATAAGGTTAAACTCTTTGGGCCCAGTGGTTGTGCAAGGTTTATGCTCATTTATGAAAGGGAATAGGAGTTTCCATGGATTGTTTCTACAACTTTAAAACTTTGCTGACACGTAAAATAAAATCTTGTATTCTGCAACTTTGGGGAAAATCACACAAAAACAGAAATGGCTTTAAACCTGTGACTTCCACAAGGAACTCCCGAAGCACACTTGTTTTAACAAACATGATTCGATCCCATGTTTACCCAAAGACAGACTTCTTTAGTCTGTACCAAAACTGTCATAGGAGGAGAAAAAGGACAGGCCTAAACATCAAAGCCTTTGTTCATCAGCATAAACGAGTTACTGCAAGTGGCAGCCAAGACAAACAAAATAAACCATGACACAGCCTTCCTGCGTGACTGTTCCTGAGGCCAGTCATGACACCAGTCCCCCAGCAGCCAACCCTGAGAGAGCTAAAACAACATAACTCTCTGCACACCCCAGGTAGCCAACTGGTCTCGAAGCGATCTCATGGTATTTAGATTGCTTAAATCACAGTGATGGCGGAACAATCCGGACACAAATCTTACTACAAGTATTAGCGTTGTGCTTGTTGCTGCAGCAGTTTCATCCAGCACTGCAAAGACAAACTCATGTTTGCCATGCTGTCATGCATCATGGATGTGATCCAATAATGCAGAGGAAGGACTGCAGTCATGCACAACCTAGCAACACACCTGATTCTACTAAGCTCATCATGGGCTGTTTGAAGCTACTGTTGTGTCTCCTGAAATAGGGTTGGAACTAAAACCGGCTGAGGTCCTCCTGAAATGGCTCTGCCCACCCCTGCATTAACTAATGGCTAATTATCTGACTGGCTCCTTCCTTCCAAATTCTTTCAGGGGCTTCTTCCACCACTTTGCTATAATTTTTTTTACTTGAAATAATTTGGTATTTGTAATTAAGGCAAATACAATATTGTACATTACGTTACAGTTTGCTAAATAAAGGACAAATATTTTATTTTTGTAAAAATAAAAAGTATATATAATGTTAACAATAATTAGCGAAGATTTATGTGAATATTATTTTTACATTTTTTTAGAAGGTATAGTTGTGTTTTACTGTAAATAAATGTTTTCTTGTCACACGTCACATTTTTGAAGCACATGTACTGTAGCAGCACTGACTCAACAATGCCAGTAATCTTGTGATTGTGATGTAATGGTTTGGCTAGTGCAGCGCTTGTTTGTTTCTCTCCGGATTCCTGTCCACTCACTGGCTGCAATGCAAAAGAGGGACATGGAAATTCACTAAAACCCAAATGACCTGAAGGGCAACACACTTGTGACCTGTTTAGAATGCATTTACAGTATTAAGTTATTCACATTTGACAATTTATTATCATTTTAACCTTTAACAGGGTTCTCAAAATTCTAGAATTCAAAAGCTTTTTGGCCTTGAAAAGTCATAATTTCACTGTTTATGCAATTTTAAGTACTTTTTCACAGATATTGTTTTTCTGGTGTGCATATGAAGAACATTGGATATGTGTGTTTGTTGTTGTCTTGGGATTGTCAGAGATTGAGAATTTAGGGCTCATAAATCCTCAAAAACATTAAAGTGACATTTAGTGCTACCATAGTTTGAGAAAGGCTTATATACACTCTTAAAAGTGATTGTTGGGGTTATTGATATTGATATAGAATTCATAAATGTTAAAAATGTAAACGGGATTGTAAGGGTTGCCAGAGACTGCGAAAACATCCATACATGTTAAAAGTGATTTTCTGGTTGCCAGAGATTGAGAAAATACTCTTAAATGTTCACAAATGTAAAAAGGGCAAATAGGGTTGCCAGAGAATGAAAAAAAAAAGCTCCTAAATGTTAAAAAGCCATACATGCTCAAAATGTTAAAAGTGATTTTCTGGTTGCCAGAGATTGAGAAAATGCTCTTAAATGTTCACAAATGTAAAAAGGACAAATAGGGTTGCCAGAGAATGAAAAAAAAATGCTCCTAAATGTTAAAAAATGTAAAAAGGCATGGTTAGGTTGTCCAGAGTTTGAGAAAACCTTTGTAAATGCTCAAACCTTTGTAAATGCTCAAAAACAAAAAAGTGGTTAGGGTTTCAAACAATGTATTTGTTTATTAAAGCATACTGTTTATTATGCTAAAAAGGTTTGTGTTTGTTTTAGATGTTTTGAAATAGGTCTTAAATTATATTCTAAACAGGCTTAAAAAGTCTTAAATTTGACCTTATCCAACCTGCAGAAACCCTGTTTTTTAACATAAAGACAGCTTAAGGGTTTTTATTTATGGACGTTCATTCCTAGATTGTATTTTTCTGACCCACATTAAAAGAGACGGATTCACACGACTCTGGAATGTCCCAGCTAGCACAAAAAGTTGTTCCAGTTTCATATATCTGAGGTCTTTCTGTGCAGAAGTGGTTAAATTGACATCTTGTGCTCAATAAGCCCCAGTGGTGTAAATAACGTGATTCTGTGTTCCTCTTTTATTGTCTGCCAGAAATAAATAACCCAGCCAATAATATTACAATCAATCACAAAATCAATACCACATAGCTCCATTACACACAATAAATTATGCAAACATTTTCCAGATTGACATAAACCCAATGAATGTGTAATTCTTGCTAGTGAAGGGCTATTTGCTGTTCTTCTAGCGATGACAAAGTACTTCCTGTAAATTGCAAAGCACAATGAAGCTTTTGTTATGACTGTCAGACATCCAGGCCAAACATGCACAGATAAAAAGAAATGAAACAGCACTCATTATAAAGGGATTAGGTGGTGATCTTTTGTCCCTTTGTGTATTGGTTTCTTCTTATCACCTTGACATTTGTGTCTGTCTTACAGAACATCTTCAGCAGAAAGCTTGAACAGTGGCTAAGGGAAGAGAACTCATAGATTGACATTAGAGGAGAATTGAATGGTTTTTTTTGACCGAGCAGTGTTTTTTCTATACTTTGTTGGGGCAGATGTAGTCTTGACAGCTCCGTGTCATTGAAATTGAATTCGCTCGATAGGCGTTGATTTAGATCTTTTCATGGAATAACACGAGACTGCTTACCTGAGCTCTTTTTGTGCTGGATGCCATTCAGGCTCTGAGTCAGGGTTACCGACGTACTCCTGCTCCTTTCAGTCTGGATTAAAAAAAAACAAGAACCAAGACAAGCTCTGTGTATGTGAGAATGTGAGAAGTCGCACGTCCACCAAAGAGTTTGTCTTTCACTAAAACTACAGCATTTTTTTTTCGATGGTACTTTGGACATATTTTGGGTAATAATTAAGTTTTATCACCTTTTTACCTTTAATTTGAAGAAATTAAATCTGACTGAAATAAATATTGAAATGTCAATCTTCTTTCACTTGACTGAACTCAGCAAATATACAGTACATGCAATTTATTTAAGAGTTTAATTAAAGTTTTTAACCCATTAAGCCAACAGCTAGAAACCTTTTTATATACAATCTTGTAGACAAATAAACATACACATCTGGACTATACTCTATATGTACATGTATATTATGTTGTATAGGTCGACAGAGATGGCTATACTCATTGGTTGATTATATATTATAAATCTGAAATGCAGACAGATGGGATTCTGACAGGTTGATGGCTATATATATATATATATATATATATATATATATATATATATATATATATATATATATATATATATATATATATATATATATATATATTAGTCGAATTAGCATCTTAATATAATTTAATTGCATGAGAGTTGTGTAATCTTTCATTTATTATAGAAATGCATTTAAGCCCTGGCTCAGTTTTTCTGAGGAAACTCTGATGGCAAGCTTGCAGTGTGGGCACACTTTTACATCCAGAGTCAACATAATAAAGCTGAAATTTCTTTTCCTTTCAGTTCACGTGTTCATGTTGGCAAATATGAGTGGGCATTTGTTTTGAATGTGGTTTGAAGACAGACAGTGAGTACGTGACGGCAAACACGTCAAAGTCCTGGATTAATTATTCAGCTGCGAACAAGGAACGTAGAGAGAAGAAAAGAGGAGCTTATGTCCAAGAGGGCATCGTGCCACACAAGGACAGCCACACCAGCCTCCCATCTCTGTTACAAGTTTAACAGTAAAATATGAACAAATTAAAGGACATCATGGTTTCCAAAAAAACTAATAATTTATTAGTTTTCAAGGCATGCTCCAAAATTTACATAACAATAAATATTTATACAGCCTTTTGCGAATTCTGAAAAGCAGCGTCACAAATGTAAGGCCTAAAGTGGCTCAAAAAATATGAGAGCTTATATTAAACTTTTTCTAATATTAACAATACTATACATATATATTTCATTATATATATATATATATATATATATATATATATATATATATATATATTTATATATATATTATACAGTACAGACCAAATGTTTGGACACACAAAAGGTTTTTCAGACTGACTGACCTTCATTTCTTAAAGTAATGATGGCCACTTGTTTTTCTTCACTTAGTTGTGTTTTTCTTGGCATAATACTAATTCTAACAATCTCTTCAGTGGTACTATCAGCTGTGTCTCCACCTGACTTCTGCACAACACCACTCATGGTCCCGACCCCATTTATAAGAGAGAAATCTAGGGCACACCTGTGAAGGGAAGACCATTTCAGGAAAGCAAAAGTTGACTACTTAGAAGAAACTAGAAAGACATTTTCAGCTGTTTCACACTTTCTTGTTGTTATGTATACAATTCCACACGTGTTAATCCATAGTTTTGATGCCTCCAGTGTGAATATACCATTTTCAATTTTCATAGTCATGAATATAAAGAAAACTTTTTGAATGAAAAGATGTGTTCAAGCTTTTGGTGTGTGTGTGTGGGTGTGCGTGTGTGTGTGTGTGTGTATATATATATATATATATATATGCGCAATTTTTTGCATATTGCTACAATTTACAAAAAAGCTCAAAGTTATCATTAAATACAAAGATGTTCATGCATATGACATATGATGGTTCATCTGGGGTAAGTGACCTAAGACTAGGCCGGGTTAATAATAAAGGTTTCGACACAACCTTAAATCTGATAATAAAGTCACATACACAGATGATACAGGTGCGTATATTTTCACATGAGAAACTCTGATTATCATGCTCTCTGTCCCAAATTACTTACATCGAACTAGTATCATTAGCAACCATTGAGATGCATCAGATTTGGATTGCAGTTGAATCAAGTAAAGGCAAATATATTTAAAGTGTGTTTAACTTTGTGCTAAACCCTTAATGTAGTACATTTATGCCTTCTGAGATGTAACTGATAAAAATTAACCTTTATTACTGCGTGTGTTTGTATCAATCCAGCCCTGAACCTGAAATGTTACTTTAGATAAGATATTTATGTGGGGATCAATGTACAATTAAATCTTTTATCATCGCATCATTGATTAGACAGATGACTTTAGGCCAGTAATGCAGCTAATATAAATAATAAATATGTTTTCTCAACATACCCAACAAAAGATCTGACTTTTGACCAATTTTGACAAGTCAAATTTTGTCCCAGATAAAATTCAATGTTTTACAATATTATTTAACACACAGCTTTCCAAGCAAGAATTTAGGGAAAATTTTTAGTCAAATAAATGAGTCGACTGAAAAATGTATATGTACAATAGAGAAGCTAGCTGCTTATTTGTTAATTAGCGTCTTTGCTAAGTCATGGCGCAGAACTAATCCGTGAGAGAATTAAAGCTCTATTTAAAGAGCTGAAGATTAGCAGGATGTTGAATCAGCCTGTAGAACAGTGATACACTCGTTTCAGATGGGAAAGGTTCTTAAGAGCTCAGAGACAACATCCAATGACATAATACGAGTGTGGAAATATGATAACTGCTTGCTAAAATGCAAAAGCTGTTTCCTTTGTTGGCTAATTCAGTTATTTGTGGTTAAACACATTAATAAAAAGCTGAGATTTTCCACAACAAAGTCTAGTTGTTAGGCTAGCTATTCAGTGAGGAACTGCAACAGGCTGATGTGATCGGTGTTGTTTGTTTCTAGATGCTACAGCAGTCATGGTTTTGCTAGCAGCTGTGCTGAGTGTTTGTGACTTTTGGGAAATCAAATAAGCAATTTACTAATGCAAACCAAATCAGAAAATATTGACATTACAGAGGCATTTGAATAAAAGGTTGTATTACAGAGGGTGGGGCAAAACAAAAATATAGATTTTCTACTCCAAATTTTGGAAAACTCAACCATCTCGCTGTCAATATATATGAAAAATGTCATTTGATCATGCTTTAACGTTGGCAGCGTTTAGTCTGTTAGATTTTGTTTCCATTTTACCACTCACTAGGTTTATAGATCTTCAACATTTTTCCCTTGACCAAAATATCTTCAGACTCTTCACGTTAATTTTATATCAACTCAGTCTTTGAAGTGAATGTTAGTGGAGCACAGACTGAGCTAGTGAATGTTTTTAGGGCAATTAGTGGCTTTGTTTCCATGAATGTGGCTGAAACTTCTTGTCCACTGGTCATTTATGTCGGTTATGTTCTGACGAAAGGAAAATGAGCCATTGCCTGATTTCACTTGGTGAAGATGCAGGACAAAGAGTTGAACAAAACTGAAAAACTGGAATAAAAGAGCTATGAGGTTAGCTTTAGATCAAAGGCTTTTCAGATTTATTTATTTTTTTTTTTCGTTTTACATTTCATTCAACTCTTCTTGACCAGTATGTTTATTGGTATACTTTGTCATACTCTTCATGAAACTATTTTTTTCTGCTTGGAGTCTTCTCTTACTGCTTGTAATGTTGTCTAGAAGTGTTCGAAAAAAATCATTGTTTATTTATAAAGTTCATTATTGTTCATTATTTCGTTTTGGCATTATAAAAGACAATAATACTCCTTTAAACAATAACCAATCTTTAGTAATAGTAGCGTTTTAAAAATGTGTATATAGTTATAATTTGTAAATATTTAGTATAAAGTTCAAATGTGACACGTAGAGTACGAAGCCTACATGATTTAAAGTGATCTGAAGTCATGGAACTGCAGACATTCATTTATGATTGACTAAGCGTTATTTATTCATTTTATTTTATTTCATTTAAAACTAGCATAAATCATATTTCAGGCGATCTGCACAAAGTGGAAAAAAAATATCTTTATCAGCAGTCACATGTGCTTGTTGGACACAGGAAAACAACATACAAAAATAATGTGACGGTTAAATTTATATAAAAAAAATCTAAACATCTAGCTTCCTGTCTTTGCCATCTAGCTTAAAAAAAACAAACAAACAGGTGCATCCAGGTTTAAAAGTAAATCACAAAAACAAGACATTCTAGCTAATATAAATAATAATAATAAATGAAAATAGTTGAGAAATGAATCACTTTGTAATTTGCATTGTTAGACAAGAAAATATATACTTTTCAATAATAAAACAGTTACTTCTAAAAGTAAGATTTTTGGTATAAATCAAAATGTAAAAACTGTTTTCTGCCCGAGCAGTTTAAAACATCTCATTTTGACTGCGGTGTCACCTTTTGCCACCAATTAGCATTAACATGTCACGACTTACCGATGAACAACAACAAAGCCAACGGATGTGTGTATTTTACACAAAGGAAAATGTATTATCATGAATAAGTTTAGCAGATTTACACTAAAGCAGATTTTAATACGTATCACTGTAGTAAAAGCATACACGTTGCTTTTAGTGTTTTTAGAATATCAACCATTTGGTTATCTGTATTTTATTCTTAGTCTTTCAGTTACCTGTTTGTTGATTTAAACAAAAACAATTGGCCTGCCTTCCACAGTCACATGCTGCTCTACCGGAGTTATTGACTTTTCCAAAAGTAAGGGAATCGGCTGAGTGATATTTCCAAGCCAATGTCAACGAATCATGGAGGCGTGTAGGGCCTCTACAGAGATGATCTGCTCCATCGATGGCCTGATTGAACTCCCGCGCTGATCTGGCTGCGCTGCTGATGCGTGTGTCCTGCATTTCTTTAGCCTGGAGCTCAGACTCCACATCAGGCTAAAAATAGCCATAAGAGCAACTAATATCAGCCACATACACACTCTTGATGGACGCTCCACAAGCTCTACTTTCAAGAGCTATTATTACGTTTATCCAGTGTCCTATTAAAATATAAACATGCTAATTTTTAAATCTCTGTTCATTTATAAGCATTTTTTAATATTAGTATTTTATTAGTAATGTATGTCTTAGATATTAGAGAGTAGATCCCGAAATTGAAATGTGATTAATCAAAGCTGGATTTGTGATGGAATGACATTAGACTATCAGTATTTTCATCCTCTAAGAAATAGAAATTTCATTTAAAGTTACAACAGAAGTAAAATTATATGGGTAGCATAACATTGATGAAGGTAAGCAACTATTATTCATGTACCTCTTCAATGAAGCTTCCCATAAATATCTAGGAAATTGAAACTTAAAAAAACTATAAAATAAATGAATAATAATAACATAAAAAAATAACTTATAAAACACTCTAGGAATATTCTGTAATGATTCAATATAATCCAGGTATACAGTAGCATAAACAGTTAGTGTGTACCTATTCAGGCATTTGAAAAGGTTAAATATAAATACAATTTGATTTAAATTATTGATTTCGAGACACTTGTCTTAAAATGACTGATTGTAAACTGAACACCATTTAAATATTCCACTTCATAAAACCATATTCATGTTTAAATAATAAAGTTAACTGAAACCCAATGTTTAATTTAAAAGTATGGCGTGTTGTTAAAAGAAAAAAACTCCAACTGCAAGCTTCAAAATAAGTTTGTAGGAAATGTAAGGTTTCTATATATATACAGGAACATTTGAAAGTTTACATATTATTGATTGCACATTGCATAGTCTGTTAATCAGGACTGAGCTATGAATGTACATCTATTAGGAAATTTTGTGACAAATTGAAATAGTTTTATTTAATGGAGTAAGTTTTTTTTATGTACAACAAATATTCATCTGTACTGGTAATCAGAGAGCCTCGTTTGTCTTTTAAGTATTTTTCTCATAACAACAAACTGTTAGCGTGCGGCAGAAACAAATGAAAAACTAAAAAGATATTCTGACTGTAGCATTTGAGTGGTAAATTAAGGCTTGTTGGTTAGGCAACATGTGTCCGCGTCAATAATCCAGTATTAAGTCCAGAGTCATAAAACACAGCTAATGAAACTCAACTGCAAAATAAGCAAATACAGTTTGCAAAAATCAACAGACAAAAACTCTCTTTTCAGGCTCTTTATTGATGTAGTAAATGCATAAAAATGATTCACTTCCTTCAAAAAGAGACATTTGGATCTGCTGATATGCTGTATGATCTCAATAATGAACAAAGTGCTTAACATACAAGTCTAGTACAAATAAATAAATATTGTATTAACAAACAGAAAATTTTACAAAATAAGGTTCAAGTATCACAAGCAAAACGAATGAAATACCATAAGACCAAATTAGCAAATTGCACCTAGTTAAGTGATTCATGTCTGCAATTTATGTTTCAAATGAAGCAATGTGGCTTAATTATGTAAATTTATAGATATAAAGGAAACAATCCTGCTCAGTTGTTAGATCTTCTTTGACAAATTTAGACAGCAAGCATTTGGTTTAACAGGAAAAATATGTAAATGAACAGCATTTCAATCTCTAGATAAAATTATTTAGACATAAAGTTGACATTAAATCTTAGATGTATACATTTCTTTTTCGAATATAAAAAGCAGCTCTGGCCTGATAGCTCAAGCACTAGGCACTCTAGGGAGTTTTAAAAGTATAAAAAGTGTACCTGATATCAATCACGCTTTAAAATACAACAGATATAAACATGATTTTGTTCCATCCAAGCACAAATAAAACACCCTGTTTGTACAAGCACTCACATACAACTTCTCATCTGGCCTCATAAACATACACAAAAACACATTCACAATTTGAAATGCATTTTAGAACACAGGAATTTTAAAACAACCATCAAAACTGCCAGCAGCGTCCAAGTTGGGTTAAGACTAAATAATGTCTTCAGAAATTAAGATAAATAAATGTAATATATTGAAACGATCAATAAACACTTGCAGCATTTTTCAGAAAGTGAGTGCAGTTTGAACCCAAATCGTTGAAGTGGCTGCTCTTTGGTCTATATTAGGATCATCCTTCAGAGTACAGCTCTTCTTCTTACAGTTAGTGTTTAATATCTGGCAGAGACCAGAATAAAACAACAACACGTGGAATCCTGTTTTAAAAACAGGAAATGGAGTCCAAATATGGAAGATGGGGAGAGGTTTCATGTATAAAAAAACACGGACAAAAGCACACTCCACATACACGCTTACAACATGCCTTCATTACAAATGTGAGAACAGGAAAAACCCCAGTGTTCATTTTCATGGGGATTCTAACAAGAAATGAGGAAGCAGCTTGGCAGGAAACTCTTCGACGCTGAGCCTTTCAGCCGAATAATCTCATAGGCACAGCAGAGCGCACTCATGACACTCCAATGAACATTTCTTCAGGTTCTGAAAAAAATTGAGGATTTGGTTAGGTACCAAACTTCTATAGCGATAAACATGTTACAGTTACTGTTCCTGGTGTTTTGACCACTGCTAATTACGCTGGCTATTAACTAATAGCATAAACAGCATTTAGCATAACAGCTAACTTGTGTTTTTGGTCTCTGATGCACGAAGCTTGCTTGAAGTTTAATATGGGTTAACTTCATATTTAAGACTAGCTTCTTCCAAACAGCAAAAGAGCAGCAAGCTTAACAGTTAATTAGTGTTATTGTAGCATGGTGAGTAAATTAAAAGTAAATAGCTTGATAGTCAACTTTTGTTTTTGTGATCTGAAAAGGCTAGCTTCCTCCAAACTGCAAAAGAGCAGCAAGCTTAACAGTTAGTGTTTGTAGCCTCTGTGAAACTAGCATGGTGAGTCAAGAGGAGTAAATTAAAAGAAAATAGCTTGATAGTTAAATTTTGGTTTTGTGATTTGAAAAGGCAAGCTTCCTCCAAACAGCAAAAGAGCAGCTAGCTTAACAGCTACATTACGTTTTTGTTAAACTTTGAAAGAGGCTTTCTTATAACTGTTTCTTTTGTTTGTTTGTTTTCTAAAAAGGATAGCTGCCTGAGAATTGCATAGTTTGCCAAAATATACATTTCAAGATAGTTGGAAATGGAAGCTCCACTAAATAACTGAGTCCTTGTTTTTCTTTGCACCATACATTTGGTGTTTTTCCCTAATGAAGATCAAATTATCATTTATTAATTTTTAATCTTAACCTTTGTTGTGTTTTTCAAAATTGGAGTAAATTGAGCATGGTTGTTTTACTTCTATATTTTCATTTCTGCATAGTGTGTTTTTTAGGTTTTATAGTGTTACGAAATGTAGGTACTTTTTGTATGCACTGCTAATATAATTTGATAGTTAGTAAAACCCAATGATGACGTTCAGGTACTAACACCAGTGCCAGTATCTGTAACCATGTGCAACTTCACTTTACTATTTTCCAAAACATTCATCACAAGTCTACAGGTTTTGACATTTACTCAAGCAAAAGGTCTACTTCCTAAGAAAATCCTCTTCTTGAATGTAAGTGAAATGTTAACAGTTTACACTAAACCGCTAATCTACAGTATTAGATTCTGATCGCATTACCTATGAAAGACCAGCACCGACATCACTTCAAGATAATGTAAAAAGGTGCGCCTTTACGTTTGCAAGAAATGAGCAAGAGACAGACAGAGAGTATGTCAACAACAAAGGATAACATGGTGAATGGAAAAAGGCTCAGGTGAAAGTTTAGGAGACTGGGTGCCAATTTATTTAATGCAAAAAAGAAGGGTAATTTTAGAATATGATCTGAATGTGATATTTTAGTTAAAAAGAAAGGTAGAAAAGAAAGAGGGAGGAAGGAAGAGGTAATACTTACAGACAGGCTTCACTGAGCCAGTTCTGTAGCACATGAAGGTGAATGAAGAAGGGGGGATGCAGAGAAAGAAAGAACAGAAAGGCCGTGTGAAATGCAGGAAGGTGATAATTGATTAGTTTGAGTCTAATGAGAGAGATTATAATTGGGGGTGCTACCCAATCCTCACCTGTGTGGACAGACTGAGCGTGGTGTGTGAGCACAAGCTGAGCTGTGAGGGCATCAGCTCTCTGATGATTGGCTCATCTATACTTTCAAAGCGAGGCTTCTTATTGGGTTCAGGGCTGGTGAGAGGGGTCACACTGTTTCTCCTGATCAGAGTGCTCGGACCTCTTTTAACCTCCTGGAGAGAAGATTAAAACAAAGATAATGTTTATTCCTGATACTTGACATTTACTTACAATACAAAAAATGCCAAAACCTAATAGCACAAAATTTATATATTAAAATGTACTAGCTCAAAGCACATCAAACCTTGATTTACATGTGAAGCTGCTCAACATGAAGAAATGCTTACATAATACTTTATCTTGATTCCTTAACAGACATAAAAGTTTCTTGCATTCTTATAGTTAACATGGACAACCGTTATAGAAGTCAATTTTGTAATCTAAAATTTTATTTGGAACTAATTGAACTATCCATATATTCTTTGATAGCTAACTTTAGTCCTTTAACAATGGTTTAAACAGGCATGTAAACATCCTTTATTTATTCTTTTGTGTAATAACAACCAATGAGTGATTTTGAATGTTCAACCTGCTCATTACCAGCGATAAATGCTTAATTTGAATGTCTCAAAACGATGCTCTTCCATCTCTGTAGGATTTCTAAGTGGTGTGTATTTCATTTTTCCTTACCTCAGGTCTCTCCCTGTGAGTGTTCACTGCCTCAACATTCAGAGAGATGGATTCGACTTTGCATCCTTTGAAAAACAAACAATACGACAATTAGAACAAATAACATTTTAGGTTTTGTTCCCTTTTTGCTACCTCACTGAAAAGGATGTAAATATCTTGTACCGTAAGCCACTGGAGTCAGCTTGAGCACAGTGTGGAGTGGACACTTCAGATACGGCATCTCATCTGCCAAAAAGGACCACACAGGTTTTAGAGGAAGGAATCAGGGAGGAACAAAGTTATGGACATCTCCTCCTGTTATTCTCACCTGCACTCTTATCCAGGAAATATGCGAGCAGGCACCGCATCACAGCCTGGTGACAGACGACCAGAACATTCTCCTGTCGCTCCAACTCCATGATCACAGGCTCCACCCGCTGAACCAAGTCCTGATATGACTGCAAAACACAAACTTATTATTAGAGTTGCCTTTATTTGTTCATCAGAGAAAAAAAAAGGCAATTTTCTCCATCTGTACCTCTCCAGAAGGGTAGCGGTAGTAGTATTTGTCTTGATCTCTGAGAGCAAACTCCTCTGGAAACCTCTCCCTTACTTCCTCATAGGTCATCTCCTCACACACACCCTGTGGCCATCACATATTGTATGTTAGATCCTGTTCCGAAACCTTAACACACAAAAAGGGAGTAGTAGAAAACTTACAGCATCGATCTCATTCAGGGCTTTCCATTGCTCATAAGGTACATTTAGTGCCTCTGCTGTTTGGATACTTCGACGCAGCTGGCTCGTCCAAACCTTCAAATCATTCAGATTCTGCTCCTCCACAAACTTCGCAAGAGCACCTGCAAACTGCAGAGTGGGAGGGTTTGTTATTCTCAAGCTCATAGCATTATTGGTCCCCTTGGCAAGCACGCTCGGTTTTAGACTTTACAAACATTATGCACGGGACAGATCTTAGCTTTTGGAATAAACATGCATTGGTAATGCATTATGTAAAAGCGAGACAAACACTATTAAAAGGTAATAACACAACCACACAAGAAGAGTTTGAACTCTTCTTGGATGTTTATGAGAGCAGTACCTTTCTTCCACGTGAGGAGAGGCCAGAGTCCCCTCCGAGACGTCCTTGCAGGTTATGTTGGCTCTCTCCGTGTCGACACAAATAGATGGAGCGTGGCTGCACGTGGATGTTCATCAAGTAATAAACGATGCGGCTCTGGATGTGGTCCTGAATACGGTTGACCAGGAACCTGCGGCCCACGTCAATCACTTTGATGAAAGACAGGTTTCTGTGAGGATAAGAAGAAGACCCCCTCATCAATAATGGTGTGCACCCGACAGATGTATATAGAATCATTTCAATTCCCAAAAGGAGACTGAACCATGATCTGTATTTTTATCAAATGTTAGTACATTTTTGGATGAAATAAGTGTTAATTAGTGGCAATATGCACAAAGCCATCACATACTGGTTCCTAAGAAGATCACAAGTTACAATATGGAGCTTGTGGTCCTTTACTGGCCCCAGCCCCTCTCCCTCCAACTTCAGTTCCTATCCATACTATCCTATCCTTTAAGGCAACAAGGCCCAAAAGTTAATCTGTAACAAAGAAACAATTGAATATGGACAAGGGATAATGAACAGGTAAGTGCTAAATAGTGAGAAGAATCCCATTACTAGCTTACTCTATAGAGTCATACAAATAGAGGATATTGGTGTGGTGAAGTTCCAACAATAACCAATAAATATGACTTGTAGTCTCGTCTGATGATATCAGTTTACTCATTCTAGCTCAGTTATGGTGTACATTCCTACAAACGATTTGTTTAACTTGCATTCTTCATACATCCCTTTTGTCACTATTCTATGTGTTGTGGTGGCCTTTAGTTGCTCATCTTTAGTCGCTTACGCACACTGACCCACCATGACAAACAGTTCTTTTTCTCACTCAAAGTCATTGTGCTTAATTAAAACTGAACGAGACCGTCACTGGACATATGAATCTGAAAAATGTGTACTGCTTCAATTTTTTGTTGAAATTAGCATGATATGCACCAGCCTAAGATTCAAAGTAATTGGTTTGTTGTGTACCTATCATAGTGATCAGGGTCAAGTGGCTGATAGTTCACTCGATAACATTCGATTCTTTTCTTGAAGTCCTCCATAGCATCGTTCTTGTTGCAATCTTGATAGTCAGGACACGACACCTTAACTTCCTGTTCATGGTAAAAAAAAAAAACGGTTAAGAACAAGCAGATCAAACATTTTCTTGTTTTGAAATCCAGTGTTATATCTTACCAGGATATTACAGGCAATCACGTTTGGGTCATCACAAACAGACTCGATGAAAAAAACCTAAATTAAACTAACAGATTAAATTAACATCGGGTCTCTTGTTCCTAGTCATTCAATGCAGTGAAGTATCTGACCTTAAAGCCGTTTTCAGCACCAAAGTCCAAGATCATTTCCCGACGCTCTCTGGTTGTGTTTGTAGCATCAAAAACCTGTTTTGAAACAACCATACTGTAGATATAACTCTTCTTTGCATAAATCTTCTAGCTGTTTATACATTTAGAGCAGACACTTACAGCCACTTGACCTTCCTCTTCAGTGAGGTAAGCCTTGACGTCTCTCAAAGCAGCCAAGGCACACTGCCTGATAAAAAAACAAAACTGCTTATAACATTTCCAACAATTAAAACAAATAGAAATTTCTGCCATGTAAAGTTTTGTCATTTATGAAGACGACTTACTGTCTGATTTTCACAGCATCCTCATTATCAGATTTGAAGAAATCATAAGAGCTGAAGTGTTTTACAGCCTCTCGACGATACTCACCAACATTAAAGACTAAAAGCAAACACATTCTACAATTAATGACAATTATTATAAGAATATATTTTAATTGTACGGTTTGTATCTTGTACCTTTTGTGGGAATACCGATCCAGTTGAGGTAGCGTGTGAGTTTCCTTGACATGTAAGTTTTGCCCCGAGCAGGAAGGCCAACCATCACTATAACCGTTGGGGGGTTTGCCAAGTGGGGGCCTCCATGTGCTAAACACACAAAACATAAAAGAAAATCCTGAAAACAAGGGCATGAATAGAAACATAAGCCACTATTGGCCCAGATCTCAAAAGCTTTAAAGGGTATGAGTGCAATTTTTCAGCTCCAGTGGTTGTCCGCATGATTTCCCGGCACGTGAAGGCTGTTAGCGACCCATCCTCACCGACCAATGAAAGTGCCAGCTAGGAATCAGGTCATATGCGCGCAGATGCACACTGAAATCTAAACATTTACTACACTGGAGGCACGTGCACATTCCACACCGCTGCCAGCGAGACGTTAACCGGGTCAGACACAGATAACTCTCACTTTCAGTATACACACAGAAATATAAATCTGGAATACGAGTAAATGTTTTTGACATTTTAAGGGAATGACTCTTAATAAAGCCTTTGTCCAATTTGGTGTCGAGTGGTTGTGCTACACATTCATCACTCGCTAATGGATGAGAATAATCCCTCTCAGGAAGAGCTAGAGGAGGACAGGGAGAGGCAGTTTTTCTCAATGGATGATGACCATCCTTTAACAGGTGGCTGTGTGAATGAACAATGTGATGGTGAGACAGCGGAGAGCGGGTTAATCTGCACATAAATCCTTAAGAAGATCCTAAGCGGAAATGTACATGCTCTCAAACTCTTCTCAGTCGGCAGAGCAGACATTGAGCTAATTAGGACGACGCTGGATGTTCACCTAAACCCTGACCAGACCGAGTCGACTTAAGAAACCCATGGGTCACCACTCAACCGCAAGCTTAAAGTCAAGCTTTAATGGTGGAGATCGTATAATAAATAGATCACTTTGTCCAGTTGACTTCTACAGAAAGTGACTTCAGATTACTTTCACAAAACATTAGTGTGCAAAAAGTTTTCAAGTGTGTCCAGAAATACAGAAAAGGACAAACCCTTCCACTCTCTAGAGGGGAGTGGCAGACTGGATGGGTGGAGCAGCAGAGCTCAAATGATCTCTTTACGGTCCGCTACGCTTGATGAATGGGAATTGCAAAAGACCACCCAGGCCAACTCTGGCACACCACTTCGAACCAGACCAGAGTCTGTGAAAGTCGTTTCGTATGGACATGGCACAAAGAGCTTACATTATAGCCAAAACAAGCGCACAATCAGGGGTGCCTACAGTAAGTACACCCAAAGGGAAAAATTAAGGGTGATGTGTTGCTTCTGGGGTTTAATCAATTAATGCCATTCCAGCTAGAGACATGCTAACGTCTAGTTGCAGTCATGTGACCAGAAGTAAAACACATATGTTGCATTCTTGACCCCACCCTATGGGAGAGGTGATGGTCTCTATTTGTTTTGGGAACTTATCCTCTAGTGGTGAAATTATATTTTACATTACAAATTACATCGGTGAAGGATATACCTTCACATTTGCAGAATTTGATTTGATATGGAAACAATTATAAACCAGACACTCTGACTCAAGGCCAAAATTAATTTGGAATGTTACCAGCAATATATATATATATAAAGACATTAATTAAACATGCTTAAGTACATATTTTAATAAACTTATCCCCCAAAAATTTGGATACTTTATCTCTAAAACAAATTTTCTTGCCTATTCTGTTTTGGTCCTCCTGAACTGTATTTGTGTAGTTCTTCATGTCTATGATTTGAAGACTTTTCTACTGACATTGTAAAAGAAGCCATGTTTTTACCAACATTAAGGTCCAGCTTTCTGGAACTGGAAAACAGGAGACCCAAATTGGAGTCCTGGCTCATGGTCTTTTCCAGGCATCACCCCCACTCTGCCCTACATCACAATATACTTCACAATAGAACATAATTTAACTTATTTCATGTTAGAAAATAATTTAACAAGTATATCATTGTGATTATTAACTTCCCAAAAGACAAGTTTCAAAGCACATTTTTAAACACATTTTATTAACATGCATAAAACCCAAACTGAACTCTCAGCTATGTGTGGAAAGGGGGGTGAGCTTCTGCAGTTATAAGTATTCTTGAAAAAAAAGCATTTTAAAACAGAATAGCTTTGAAGTAAACTGAAGCGGTCTCCTTTAGAAGTAAGTCTTACAAAGACACTTTTACAATTACTTACAGGGGAAAGAACACATTTACATTGATTTAATTGGATTATAAACACATTTCAAAGACAATTATCGTTTATTTACTGAGTGATTAAAAAAAAGGATACAACAACTTTGAAAATCAAGAAGAAAACAAGAGCTAAGCGCTTTTTGTCTTCGCTTTAAGGAAGCTCTGAAGTTTCTCTTCACATTGATTATTTACCCAAGGTTCCATGATGTTTCTTTGATTAAATACAAATTTTCAAAGTTGTAATAATCTTTTTAATCACTCAATTTTATCCGAATCAATTCATATGACATTTAGGCCAACAGTCTACACACTTTGATGGGCTTTTACAGTTTATGTGCTGCTTATCGATGCTACAAGGTGAGGAAAGATTCACATTCTATGGTTTGAAGCTAGAGAAAGCACCCTGAAGATGAGTCTGGTCCTCCTGATTCAGCAGATATTGGATATGATGACTAATGCATCTCCTGCTGGCATCGTCATGCTCACGCAAGTGCCAGGTAAATATAATCGACCAATCAGAGGACACGATAAAGGAAAACCCCAACATTCCCGCAGTCCCCCATGCAAAGACCCCTTTCAATGCTCTCCGTCATTGGCGTGTCATTTCATTCAATTTTCCAGGTTTCCATGGTAACCGAGCCTCTTTAGAGTTGTATTCTAATTAGATGCGTGACCCTGAAGATCACGCAAAACGAGTTTCCATGGATACTAATAACCCACACCTGTCACGCAGGCTAAGCTTGACCACTTTGGACCAAAAGGTCTGATAGTATAATTAAATAATTTTCTTATAGCTGTGTAGCTCTATCCATATGTATTTAAATTACACGCGAGTTATTCATTTAAATATACACATTATATAGGCTTAAAATCTACATCGGGATGAAGACAATCATGGTATGACAGCAATGTCTCTTTTTACCATAATGAAGGAAAATAGTTAAAAACGCATGCAAGCACTTACAGGTGCGGGGCATAGACGGTTTGTCTTCCTTTGAGGGAATCCAGATTTTTTGGATCCTGTTTTGTGTTAGTTCCCTTGGCATTCCTTAAAACCGGGAAAATATTAGCAAGAAAACGACGGAATGGGTCGCGACGGCTTCCGGAATTCCTACAATTCGGCTAAAGAGCTCGTTAAGTGTAACTCCTCTTCTTTCGCGTGTTTTTCTTCAGGAATTTAAGCTGCGTGGAGGTTTTCGCTCGTACACCTCTCCTCTACTCTTCCCGGTAATCTTTACCATCACGCTCCTCGTCCTCCGAGCGTTAAATACGGAACCGGCAACGCGATGACGTGACGTAACGCAAGGGGCGTGTTTCCAAACAAGACCGCTCTCATGCGCCACCCAGCGGATGCACACGAGAGTCTAAAAAATAGATAAAAACCATCAACATATGCGTTATTTCCGTCGATAATTGTTTGTTTTTGTGGCTATATTTAAGTCGGGTTCATTTGGATTGCTTTTAGACTTCTCTAAAGCTGCGAAGACGCTTTTATTCGCACTGACGGTGTCAAAGGGAGTGAGAGGCTGGAAATAAAGATTGTCAAGGATGCAGGTCACGTTTGGTGTGGGCATCCCCACGCTGCCTACGTGCAGGGAGTCACTGCATCCATTCATCAATCTCCATAAAGTCCCCAAATAACAGAGGTTCAGACCTGAGCAACTTCATGAGTTGTTTCCAGTGTCTTTCTACGCAATAAATAATGAACTAACATTAAGAGGATAGTCGTAGATTTTCCGAATATTTTCAGAAACATTTAATTTAGAAATCGCCAGTGGCTGATTTATAAACAAAATAAAACAAAAAAAAACTTTCATGATTGTTTTCATACTTTATAGTCACCTTTTTAAATGAAAGTTGTATAAAATAAACGTTCATTCAATTTCCTTAGGTTATTTCACATAACTATTTATCTTAAAATAATAATAATTTCTTTGTAAAGAAAATAATGTAAATACATACGTTTAAAATATAATTGTATTGTTAGTATTTGTATAATATTGTATATTATAACTTGTGTAAATAATTTATTTAAAAAAAACATGATGTATCAACATATTTTGGAAAACAATAAAACTATTAGGGAAAAGTTCGCACAAAATGTCTACTGTTTATAAGAAACTATTGAAGCTTCTTTTTTGTTGTTCATTTTAGATGCAGCTCAGAAAACTAAACGGTAGAATAGCGGCTGCATCGCTCGTGAAGCCTGTGGTGTTGAAGAGAAGGCTCTGAGGGTTTAGCATCTCGTCTGTTAAACGCCTCTCGCGGTTGGTGACTCTCACATCTGCACGTACCGGATGAAACTGAGGCGTGACATCATCCCCGCGCCACACACAGCCACCGGTGAGTTTTACAACCTAAAGTGAACAAAAGTTCTTTTTTTATGTTTAGTAGACCCTGTAACCAACCTCAAGGAGTTGTTTGTCGAGGGTTACTGAGTTCAATTTGGGTCTGTACTTCGCAAAACAACTCCAATCACTGTCCCAGAAATGGCGCCTAATCCTCAAAGCAAATGAAGCTAAGAAATGAAAGTGAAGTTCTTCTCGCTACTCAAGAGGGCTCCTCTCTTTCAAACTTCTGTTCCTGCAGTCAAACAGTTTTACGTGCTGTTGACCCACTTCCAGATTCACCTCAGCCCTGTCTGGGTGAGACTTTTTTAGTTGACTGATGAGTTCAGGGCATGAGGTCAGCAGAAATAAAAATTACTTTTAACTAGACTTAGCACGTGACAACCACACTTGACTAGCAGTTAGCTGGTAACGTTCAAATAAACCAATTCTAAGAACCAAAGTTACTCCCAAAACGAACATGTATCACATTTCTGATTTGATAAAACGTCTGTAGTTTCCCCTAATTCTTTATAATTATTTAAGATTATTGTTTTAACCATATAATAAGAACAAATCATATTTAACTTGTTTTAACATATTTTAACTGGCACTTGTGTGAATAACATTTTTTTGCATTAGGTCACTAAAAAGAGTCTCATTTTAATTAATTAATACAACTAATTAATTAATACAACTCTTTGTTATTACAATTAATGCTTGCTGGTGAGTGCTTACATTTTAAAGTCTCAAATACTTTATTTCTCAGCAGATTATATATATATATATATATATATATATATATATATATATATATATATATATATATATATATATATATATATATATATATAGGCATTGATAATTAGTATTTGACACTTTAAAAAAAATGACAAAGTCAGTTAAATCCACACCTGGAGACTTGGAGGTGGGACCCTAACCAACAAACCCCCCTGCAGCACACTATAGAAACATCTAACAAGCACTCTGCACACCTCTGCAAACAACAAGTAAAGTGTCAACATGCCAGAACAATCTCAGCACAGTTCCTGACCTTTTGCTTTGCTAGAAGTGAAAGAGAAAAGAGAGTCGGGTTCTTACACTCTTATTCTTTCAAATATCATATTCAAGCACTTTTATAGACTATTATACTAGGTCTGTTTTCAAGACATTTTCCTTTGCAAAATGACTGAAACTGAATTTTATGTTTGACAACTAGACTTGTTTTTTTTGTGTGTTTCATACAATAAATGAAATACTTAACCATTACTTATTTCTGGGAGCATTCCAAACCACACTGGCTTCCATTTTCACACTCTGTGGCTTGCACACTTGCAGATTCTTTTTTTCAGATTTATCAAAGAGGACCAGTCCAGGATACAACATTCAATCACTTTAATTAGAATTCATTAAAATGTAAGGATTTAAAGCACATGTGAACGCCTTGTTAGATTATTGTTCACTTATTCTGATGTGAGGACTATCAGTAAAGTTTCACCTTTTTGTTAAAACTCACACACTCTCTTACAAACAAATCCTTCCAAACAACTTAAACACACTTGAGACCAAACGTCTAACTTTGAGTTCAGATGAACTTTAGCTCATTTTTTAATAGTAAGCAGTGAATCTGCATACAAACTTTTTTGATTGCCATTGATTTATAATCGTTGCACCTACATCACTTTAAAGACATAATTGAACATAAAACATGTTGCATCATTATTTCTTTATGTATATACAGCTCCTTTAAACCCTTAAATGTCTTTTTGGGGGATTTTTCAAATATGTACCAAAACAATTGTTAACAAAAATGGTTGAACTGTGAGACAAGTATGTTTTGTCAACTCTGGTTTTAGGAAATCACCTCTTTAATTACTTTTCCTTCAAACAAGCCTCATTTTAAAAGGCACCTTGACAATCTAAAATTCCAAATTAATACATTTGTCATTTAATAATGCACACAAACACTTTTTTGAAAACAGATATTTGTTTTTGCACTTGTTTTCTCCATCTGTCAATGTGAAAAAGCATTATCAATTCACTGTAACCATGCATTTTTGGAAATGCCAGAAAGTGATTTTTCAGCCTGACAATATTCAATAAAAACCAACTACACTTTACAATAGGCATTAAATGCAATATTGTTTCATCATGCAAATATCCGAATCTTGTCAAATGATCTAATTTTCAAGTTCTGACCTTCTTAAAAACACACCTATAAAAACCTTTCATAGCACCCCGACCCCCTCCCCCAAGCCCCCCCACTAAGATTCCTAGGTGGCATCCAGTTCAATCCAGTCATATCAGAGCTATGACTCATATTTAAAGCACAAAAAGTGGCCGAGCAAAAACAAACAATTTTTTGAATTTGGAGAACAGATTTTGTTCTAAAAAAATTTTATACAAGATTTCAAAATAAGCATTTGAACGCTTTATTAATTAATGTTCAATGAAAAATCTGAACCTGTCCTCTGAGACAGTTGCAAATTCATAAATGGCTATGTATCATATGTAATATCAGCTAAATCTCTCCTTCCCCTTAATGAGAGCTCACACACACACACGCACACACAACATTCTGAAGACTGTGTTGGAGATTGTATTACACGCTGGAATGTGGGCTACTTACTGACCCACCACGTAACATCAGTTATTTACATCAAGGGCCATGCACTGTAACATATGTTCTTAACTACATTCACACATTTCAAGTACATACATAATTTCACACAATTATTTGGAAATAAATCTATTTATTCTAAATAAATATATTTTATTGATTGTATAACACAGTTGCAAGCAAAGGAGTACATTTTATGTCACTTCCAGTAAAATGGACTAGCTGTGTACCCTGATATCCTGTTTACTGTAAATAGATCTGCCAACCCTATGTTCATCATACACAAGCAGTCGCTGCAACAAAAAAACAAGCTAATCAACAGCTACCAGGTTAAATTGCCCATGTAATTAATTAAACCAATGCATGCGCAGGGATGACAAAAAATACATTAGGAGGTAAATCTATTTGTTTTTGTTATGAATCTATTTGTTTTTCAATACAATGAAAAAGTTGAAAACCAGCATCTGAAACGATTACATGATCAAATTTTTTTTCACAGCTCATCTCTTTTAAAGTAACACAATGCTGCCGTAACATTTGCAAGAGAAAAGAAAACAATTACAGTCTTTTCCATCTTTGAATGTTCATATCCAATGTACACTTAACCACTGAAAAATATTACTGACATCTAAAAACACTAGTTAAACAAAGCACTTATAACAGTCAACACAAAACCATTCTATGGCTTCAAAACATAATTCAACAAAACAAATTTAGAGATTCAAAAAAATCGGACAAATCCTGGTGTCATTAAAGGGATGTTTTTTTTTTATTTAAGGAAGGACAGATAAATATTATTAAGGAAAAAAATCTCAACTCAAACAAGAAAAACTATTAAAATTGTGTTTTATGACCCTTTGAATGGGCTGTAAACAAAAACATTTCATAAACATGCTTTTAGGTAAATCTTGAGCAATAAATCACAGCTTGCCAGGCAAGAATCAAAAGTCTTTCTAGAAGAATTGTTTTCCAATTTTAGATTTAGTATTAAAGCACTAAGAGTTTCACTAACACTTCAACAGATTTCTTGTCAAAACATTACATGTGCATGTCATGTGTGTATTAACAAGAGATGTATAAATATGTGTTTGCAGATTCTCTTTATACATTAATGAAAAAGCATTAAACATATTGTTTCCACCAAATCTACACCGCTAAGCTTAGCTAAAGCAAGTTTTTTATTCAGAATTCATTCATTAGATGCCAACCCTGCTGTCAGATGCTGCCTTGCATAACAGGTACACATCTGATGGCCATTTATGGACACATCTACCACAAATGATTGGAAATTGTTTTATTTGCAGCAACATTCAGATGAAACTCACATCAACCAGTTTGGGATCTGTAAATGTGTAACAACATCAAGAGAATTCTCCATAAAATAAGACTATATTTACGTGGAATATTTCTGCCACAAAATAATCATACTTCACATTTTCAAACATTCAAGTACTTTCATAGGAAACATTTAATTTAATCCTGCCAGATCTGTGACCCTGTTCAAAAAAATCAATTGAGGAGATTCTGTTCTGTGAGCAAACCCTTATGGAGTTCAATCTATTCTTTACTTTGTTCCCTATGTTCCCATCTTGTGTAAGAGCGTCCTTCACATCAAACCGCAACATCCCATCATCTTTGACCCAAATCGAAACAAACTTATCACACACTATGATGGCCACTGTATGTGCTACTATATCCAATAATACAAACAAAGGACATGTAGTTGCCTCGTTCATTGACAAAATTTCTGAAATAAAAGATATGACATGAAAGTGGGCATGTAATGATGTCACAGTGTTGAATAACAAGCAAAACCCAATTTCATCTGAGGTCAAGACACATTAAAAAGGTGTAATTCTTTAAGACTATCAATAGTGTGTGGATCATAGAGCGAGGACTCATGGGAGATGCCATTATGTCAGAGCAGAAGAATGTAGGTTTTCCTACTTTCAACAGTCGCAGAGGGAGATGAGCGTCTGATTATGTAAGTCATGAACCAGGACCATCGTCATTATCTCATTCAAAATCAGAGGATACTATTATACATAACTACAGAAAGTGAGCATGCTTTCAAAAGTATAACTTCATAGAACTCGGCTTTGCGTCAAATTGCTGTGCCGAGAAGGCCTCTGGCTCTAAAAAGCGACTCAAGCCCAGAGGCCGCCGCCTTCTTTGTGAGGTGAAGGGGAAGAGGTGGGATGCTTCCAGTGCATAAGCGCTGTTACATTTATATGATATGGATGTAAAGTGATTAATGACTAGTGTAGGAGCCATTTTGAGCTGAATTGTCATTTTAATGTTGTCCACCGTGTTGCGTAATGTAGGCCCATGCCCTTACAGTTAGATCACCTGTGCATTCCAGAAAATACTAATGCCAATGCAGCAGCAAGAAAAATAATCTCCAAATGTATTGTGTGAAAATGTTTAAGGTGAAAGCTGGGTGAGCAAAACATGGCGTTTACCAGTCGAGTGCATCACACCTCATTTGCCTTTGTTCACCAATACAGGAACTGATTACTTTGGTCCTTTTGAGGTCAAAAGGGGACATAGTACAGTCAAATGGTGTGGTGTCATTTGTACTCGAATATTATCCAGTGCAGTACATTCGGAAATAGTGTACTCTTTGGATACAAATGGGTGTATAAACGCACTCCTGCGATCAAGATCAAGTTCAAGACAATATTGATAATAGGACAAACTTTATTGGTGCCAACAGAGAAATGAAGGTGGCAAAATTTACATGGAATCAAAGGCAAATTGAAAGAGAGTTGTGCGACATTGGGGTTCAATAGAACTTCCAGCCATCAGCTAGTTCGCATTTTGGGGATGCGTGGTAAAGAATAATTCTAGGTTTGACAAATATCCTCTGTTCCTTACTTCGTACACTTTGCTGTGTGAAGGTGAATCTATTTTAAATGACCATCCAATCATTCTTCCCACTGCCCTCGAAGCTCTTAACCCGAATCACCAGGCTTATTTGAAAGGAAAGATCTCTATGTGAAACGAAGATGGAAACATGTACAAAACAAGTACTTTTTTGACTTCAAAAGGACCAAAGTAATCAGTGCCTGAATAGGTTTTGGCACATGTTCTTAAGTTAGCCGATACATTTAAGTAAAAAAAAAAAAAAAAAAAATTGTTGCCTTGTTGGATTTTGTTGGAAGTTTTTTGACTTAAATGTACAATCTAACCTTTAAGTCATTACGGTTAATCGTAACTACAAACACATTTTTGGGACAAGTAACCCTTTAACTCTTCATTGAGGTTAGAAGAGCCCTGCTGGGACTGTAATGCTCTCTATAATTAACTGGTTGCTATGGTTTAGACATACATCAACAGTCACTCCCTAGTAGACATGTGTGTAAAAAAAAAAAAAAAAAACAAGGTTGATTAACAAAAAAGGAAAGAGAAACGGTTATTGTTTTTTTTGGTCATCAGAACAAAATAAGCTCAAAATCCCTTTGTTTTTTCCTGTTCGAGTCAACCTAAACAACTAAATAACCAGGCCATTTTTGAGGAGAGAAAATAGGTGGGGACCACATAGGGTGCAAAGTGTAGCTTTTTGTTTCACTCATGGAACTCAAATGCGTTTTTGAACTAGAGGGGTTTAGTGAAACATGTGAACATGTACAGTTTTTAGGAGAAAATGATCACAGAAGATGAATATATATAAAACAAACAAGCACTTTTGAACCAACATGTTTGTTTTTAACTGGGCTAGATTTAGTTTCTGGGCATACATTTTTTTTAGCTATTAAGAAATATAACAACTCTTGATGGTTATTGTTCCAAAAAGGATTTTAATTTCAGCTTCATCACATTGTAGTCACAAGGAAAGGGAGTGATTTTAACAGTGATGGGCATTAAAGAGAGACTAGGCACAATTCCCAAAGAATTTTAAGACCTCATTACACAATGCATCGGGGGAGGGAATGCATAAGCTGTTACAGAGACATATAAAAAGCTATATATACAGAATGTAAATGACTTGCTCCTGGTGTGCTTGTCCTGGATTGGCAGCTGATCACACCTGCTCACCCAGGTCTAAAACCCGAAACTTGTCCTGGTTATAAAAGCAAGCCTTTACCACACGGCCCCCAAAATATCGTCCGTTCAGATCCACCACCGCTGAAGAGAAAACAAAAAAGAACTTTTTGGACATGCTGGAAACATACAAACCCAATACTCATAAGTTAAAACATACCAATATTTACAGTCAAAATTACCCTCAAATTTCAAAAGCTAAATGTCAGGAGCAATTATTTTGTCTCCCAAACCTCCAAGTTAAATCTTAGGCTCCGACCTGAAGACACAAGCTTCTATAATGTCTCTTGAACATACTCGTGTAGTTTTGAAAACATATTTTAAAAATGTTTTCACACTTCTAGTGTTTAGAGCCTTTGTCACCAATCAATTAATTAACATAACTTAATGAGCTCAGAGTGAAAAAATGATATGAACTACTACTGGTTCAGTTTAAATATGGTGTGCGTTCAGAGATTACATTAGTGACCACTTGATGGCGCTGTCAATGAAATTGACACAGGTAGCAAATTAATCCAAGAGTCACCTCTTAATACTAACTTTTAGTAGCAGATTGTAAAAAAACCTGAGATTTAAAATAGTAAAATGTGTAATTACAAAATTTTAAATTTTAATTTGATAAGAAAATTTGGTGTACAATATAGCGAAAGTAACTACCTGCAGAAAAATTGCGTATTTATAATATTTATTCAACTACTTTGACTAGGGCCTTATGTTCCATACACACTTCTTGTATCGCATGTCCCTAAAATACCTCAATTTTGAAAGTCATTCAAAAAGTCATTATTTACATTTTATTGGGGCCCCAGCACTAGCAGAGTGGAAGCCCTGTTGTTTTTGAGGGCTCTCGAGGCTAATTGAAGTACATAAACTAAAAAGTAAAAATAAAAAGTGGGTTCAACAAAAATAATGGTAGTCTGATTTACCAAACCTTGAACATCAAAAACATAATTGCAGCCAAATTAAAAAACTGTTTATTATTAAACTGCTACGTCAGATTTTAAACTTCCTTCCTACTTGAAAACGCTCTAAAAGAAAAAGTGTGTTCTGTTATTTTCTCAACCAGTGCAGTTTGAATAAACTTTTTACTCAACTAGTCTATTTCATGCTTTTAAGCTTTATGTTTATCTTCACTACCATCAAGCATTTTGGTCAATAACGGTTGTTTAAACTGCGACAAAAAATATTGTATTATAACTAGTGCTATAGGTAAATAATAACAATGTTAGTTAAAAACATGTCAATATAATAACAAGACTATTATATAAAATTAATACAAAAAAGCTCTATTTATAATACAGTACTGAGGCCAATTAAGGATTCATAAGTGACTTCAACTTTCAGAGTGAAACAGTTTGGTTTGGTTGGTCTCTGAAGAATGTGATGTAAGCAGCCCAGTGCTGTAACCCTTAAGAGATTATCCTCACACTCTTACCTGTTTCATTTACTCATATCTAGGGCACTACAAATAAAGACTAAAGTTTGTCACAGCTACGATATCACTCACCTTTAATAGCAGATTCAACCCGTTCAAACTCGAGGAAAATGCGGACAGCCTCTTCATCATGAACTCCTGCGATCTGAAACAACAGAAAAGTTATATTACACATATTTGTCTAATAACTACCTACATAATCTCTCTACAATTACCTCAAAGATGACACATTGGATGACTTTGCCATATTTTTCACACTCTTCTTTAGTCTCAGACTCCAAATCGTCGTCCACCTCTCCTGGTCCAACCATGTTCTGAAGGAATAAAATCCTTACTGTAAGATGCATCAACTTACACTTAATATTTCAATCAATGAAATCTTAAGTATAACTTCTTTCAAAAGTTCATTTTAAATAGTGTGATTGGCCTTAATTTTAAATCTGAATCAATAGGGCCTTGTTATTCAAATGAAAAGAAACTAACAAATGTAATGTTTACACCATCCAAATTATTTCTTTATAACTTGGTATGTGTCTTAAGCTTACCCGTAGCAACACCACCTTTGTTGGACACTTGAGAATTTCAGTCAGAGGATTGGGCTCATTTTTCTTTGAAGGATCTGTTACAAAAACATCATATTTCAGGTCAAGTTCAAATTTTTACATGTGGTGTAAGGAGCAAGTGGTTTATTTTTCATAAATAGCAACTCAGACATACATCATTATTGGCTGTGATCATGTGCCTCTATTGGCTAAAAAGGCGGTCAGTCAACAAGCTAAACCAATCAGAAGCAAAATTTTGGAAACATTTGGTTAAAATCAAAACGAATCATTGGTTTCCACAAAATGCACTTCCTTTACTATTTTATTTTGAGCATTAATCTTTACTGCCAAATCTAGACTGAATTTGTTTTTAATTTAAACCAATGTTGAGTAAGAAAATGACAAAATTAGCAATAACTATATTAGAAGACAACTTATTCTCCGTGGCCCCTTTTCAAGGGGGAAACATAAAATTTTGTTCATGATTAACTGTTTTTTTTTTTTTTTTTTTTTTTGACTAGCTGCTAAAATTATTCGTACAGCAAGAATGAGTAATGTACACTTTCAAATTGCTACACAATAAAAGATTAATTTAATTTGATGCTACCTTTACAATAGCCGGAGTTCCTGTAATAAACTATGCTTGTAAGATCTAGGGCCTACATTGGGTTTTTTTTTTACCTCTGACAGAGTTGTACCTTTTGGGAGGCTAGGATTTATCAATATTTGTTTATCTAGCTGAAGATACTTTGGTTTCGTTCAAATCCTGAAGATAAAGCACATATCACAAAAGGGAAATCAAGTCAAACCTGTATTTATGCCAAGAGGATCAGCCGGATTCGGAGTGGGTCCAGCTGCTGAACACAAAATAAAGCATTCACAAGTTGTGTACAAACGATGCAGCTGGAGTATGAACTCAAATGTTAGAGCTGTGAAATATTGGTCTCAGCACAATTGCTAAATACGCACGAAAGAGTGTGAGCTCACTCTTTTCAGCAGAGTCCCCGATGATGATCTTTCCCCCACGCTTGCTGGTTTTCTCCACCGAGAGAGCTGTGCTCAAGCCTTGCTCATGTTTCCCCAAACCTTGGCCTTCCCGAAATCCATATTTCTGCATTATTTTATGAGCCACAGTCCCACTGGAACACAAACACGAGAATGTTAGAACCAATACCCTGATGCTGAAGCTGCAAAAACCCAAACATCACTCGAAAGAAGTTGGGAAGTCATCGCTAGTATTTAAGAAACAGATCAGTTTTTCCTGGAATTTTCTGCTTGTGGAAGATCATTCTCATTATTGATATAATATAATTATTTATAATTATTTATTAATTTTTTTTACATCAGTTGATATTGAACATTTTTACATTTCCGAATATGATTAGTGCAAGTGTTTTATCATACGCGACTCTGGAGCTCATATAAACACTGAAAAACATTCATTTTAAAACAAAAAACGTTAGCAAATGTGCTGGTCAGGCAGTGATCGACCTATCTGTATTGTCCGGCCCTACCTACGTTCAATGTTAATTTATATTTAAGACTGACTTGGGTGTAAAGTTGTCTTGGAAGACAATCATTTATAGAGTTGACATCACTCTGCTCTCACCGCTCTGACACTGGCTTTCTGAAAGTGGTAGGCTGCAGCTGGAAACGCCTCCCTTTGCTTAGATTTTTGTTATTTATTATATTACATGCAATCATAATTGTTTTCCCTAAAAGCATGTAAAAACCCACTAATCATCATCTCCCTTCCAACTTAGCCTTCATCCGTGTACGATAGCATTAGGAGTGTGATTCAGACTCATACCCCATGTTCGCCAGAAAAGAGTTGGTTGGTCCAGGGGGTGACCGCGGCCTGTCAGAGTCATCATATAGCGGGGGAGGTATCGCTGCTTTTGTCCTCTGTCGACCATCTTCATCGTAGGCAAAGGACGCTGCATAGACAAGATACTTTACTTCCCCATATTTCCCAAATCCACTTTTAAAGACTAACTTGTGAGGTGACCTACTGTCTCGGTCCACCAGTGATGTTGGAGGGGCGATGGCAGCTCCACCCATACCTGCAATGCATTTGAAAGGCAGCTTAAATTGGTATTTCACATGTTTTGGATCATGCAAAATTTCGAAATAAAGTATCTCCAATTGCCTCTATTCAAGTTAGTAAGTTAGTAAATGTGTTTATTCTGCTAAGTGCTATAAAGAGAGCAATCCATTAAACAGTACAGTAAAAACACGGATGAGATAAGGTAACTTTCAGATCAAAGCAGAGCAGTGTTAAAATGTAAAAAATAGAACTAAAAAAAATAAGACTCAAAAAAATGATAAAATCCCTGCCCATCAAATATCATTTGAATCACAGATTTACACACTAGGCGCACTAGCCCAGACTCCAGAAATCAGGTTCCAATTCTTCCAATTGCTTTCAGATACAGCACAATGGTTTTATTTTAAAATTTCTCCAGGGCAATTCTCCATCGTAAATCATGCTTCTGTTCCACCGTATTTTAATAATGGTCAGTTAGTATAGCTATACTCGGCTCACCATGGTTCGTGTTTTTTAACCAACTTCCAGTATCAGCTCTGAGCAGGCTTATTTTGGACACAGGTCTCAAGACACATCACTTCGCTATGTCAGTCTTGTTTGGTTGGTGAATACACGCAAAAAGTGTTAAAAAGAGAATTATTCTTTATGCCATGTACATGATGACTTAACCATCAAATTACATGATTTATTTCAAAGACAGATGGTGGATAGATGAAGAACTTAGATGAAGAACTGTCTAAAAGCGCAGGAGAGCACTCAAGGTTGAGTCAAATTCATTACATTTGTTCTGGGCAATCAGTGAGCTCAACAACTGACCTACTAGTGACCAACAAGATTATATATGTGTGTATTTCATATGTGTGATGATGTTTGCTGCTTTTATGAATACATTTTAAATTGAATTTTGTTAGCAAATACTAAGCAGAAGCTTGCATTTAATATTCTCTCTAGCACATACAGAGACCAAACTCCAAAAATAACTTTTCATAGATACTAAGTATTTGTTACTGAATAAAACCTTTATTTGTTTTATATTTTAGGGTATAAAGGTATAAGGTAAAAAACACAGGCTTTTCAATTAGTTAAGATACCAAGTAAACAATAATGGTAAAAACCAGGAGGAATACTTCCACTCACTCCTCTTCTTCTTCTCCTTCTCATAGTCTTCCTCCTCCTCATCTGATTCGCCTTCTGTCGGGAAACGTGAAAACCCACTGGGAGCCCCACCTGCTTCATGCCTCTCTTTACGTTTCCTGTAACAGACAAAAGATATTACAATTTATTGCTCATTTTATTCAAAACACTTCTAATGAACAAAAATACATGCATGACTCTAATCAGTGGGTCACATTAAACATATGTTCATTCAAAAATGTATTAGAGCGTCTAGTTTTATATGCTGTAGCAAGAATCTCAACCTCTTGTTCTACATACTTCTCTCTCTCCTCCATCTCCTTCTGTCGATCTTGTTCTCTCTGTCTTTGACGTTCCTCTCTGTGTCTCTTGAGCACTTTTTCATAGTCATTGGGAAACATGGGGTCGTACTCATCAGCCAAAGGGATCAACACATCTCCAGATGAAAACCCACCAGGCATCGAATCCTGACCAAACAGTTAATAATACAACACTTAGAAGATACAAATAGAAGCAAAGCTTTAAAATAATACTTCAGAAGGATGAAAACTTTGAGGATGTTCTCTGTACTTAAGAAGCATGACTGATCTATTCATTTCTAAATGACATATGCATGATAAATCTGATCAGTACTGTATAGACTTTGCTTTATGCTCAATGTTTATAACGAAGCACTTCTAGTAACTCCTCTGCATAGTTCCATAAAACACTCTTTAGTCATGTGACCTCTGTAGCAAAGCAAAATCGCTGGCAAATGTTCCATCATAATCTCTTAAACATTATTATTTTTGATTAGTGCCAGTGACATCTCCCTGATGTACTCAAAGCTATGAGCTATGAGTACCTAATCTCACATAACCATTATTGATCTTGTAAAACAAATTCTCCACAGATGTCCTCCATATATCCCTTTTAGGCATGTACAGACTTTAAAGAGTTAAGTGCCTCAAATGATTCAACTGGGGTGCCAATATGGATTCCGTATGCAACAGAGAAACTAGTCTCTAGATCAGTACCTCACTGAACTGTCATTGGAGAGGCTTGCATGAAGGCTATGGACGAAAAGTCCAACAAGCACAATTCTAGTGGGAGATTCTCCAGGAACATGGAGAAAAAATGTAATCTTGAGAAATATACAGCTAGAATGCAGAAGATTTGGGAAAATGTAGTTGTTGTGGGGTGAAAATTCTTTTTTTTATTTATACAGCCTATGCTATTAGAAAACAATATAATTTTCCATCAAACTAATTACCATTTTTAGCAGTCATTTATTTTTACAATTCAGACTGATTTAATATGCGATTCCTGTGAGAAAACTGATATTGTGTGAAGGTGAAGTATTTTTCATAGTTGATGTAGTTCTCTACTCAGTACTGTACTCAGAGACTCTCTACCTTCATCGCTGTAGCCATGTGGGGAGGCGTATCAGACATCTGTCTCTCATCTCCTCCTCTCTTCAGATCCACCACCGGAGCAAGAACATTGGACTGCCTCGTCCGCTGTGTCTACAGCAATTGAAAAGTTACATTTATAAAATGAAAATGTACACGGGTTAAATTATTCACATTCTTAAACATGTGTTTATAGCAATACAAGTCCATCCATCACAAAGCAAATCATGCCATTAAAAAATAATAACACAATGAATACAAACCATTAGAAAAATAAATTAGTTTTACTCTGTTCAAAATAAGTTGCATTGTGTTTTCCAGGTTGAATCATGGCGTGAATCATGAAAATGGCGTAGTAAGGTCTGAGCTAACAATTTGTTGGCTCATAGATTTGTCTTGATAATGACTTGTTTCATTGACTCTGTCTATTAAAGACAATAACTTGATATACAAAGCACTTTCACATTTAAAACTAAAATGTCCAGTCTCCTGCTCACTTAAAATTACACCACGTGAAAGAGGCTCTTTAATATACAAACTTAAAAAAAAAAACACCTGTGAATTAACGTTAAGTGATGTAAATGACATTGGCCCCATGCCTTTTCATACCTCAAAAACTTGAACACAAAGCATGTTCCTTCTTTATTCAAACGGCCAAAGTCTTTTATCACATATGCTGACTGATTTCAATAAAAATCTCAATTTGGACATTAAGTAAAAAAAACCTAAGGTGGAGCCCCTAACCATGTACACAATAATTTCATAAACATAATTTATAGCTACACGTCGTTATCGCTGTGTTTGAAATCTGACCAACCTTTGCCTGAGTCAGAGCAGCTTTCTTGACTTTCAGTTGAGATTGGAGCAGCTTGAAGTTCTTCGACCATCCTTCTGTTTTTGTGTCGCTGGTTCCGACCCCCAAATCGTCATATAAAGACATGTTACCCCTATCAAAATAAAAAAAAACAGAGATGCAATATGACTTAAAAGACGCAGTGTAGCAAACATTTTAATTATGTCGATAATACGTATGTTTGAAATTAAAACAAAATTATTTTAACCAAAACAACTAGACGGTTGACTGCCAATTGCTGATTTGCTAACGTTAAAAGCGTTAACTGTTGCCTTTACTGTGAGTGAGGATTTTAAGCTGAAATTCACAAGTTTGTACAAAAGTTTAGTCGCGCATATAATAGTAATTGAATAGCCGGTGGATATATACGAACCTTTTAATAACACAAAGTATCTACTGGTTTTGCTGTGAGGGTTAGCGTAGCATGCTAAGTTTGTTGTCGCGTGTGAATGACGTCATCAAATAGCGTCAATCATTCAAACCTGTGTTATTTTTTAAAAACAGCGTCAAGATTAGCGTTAACAAATAACCACAGCACTATATAGCCATAAATAAATACTAATAGTAAATAAAACATATATGAATAACTTTATACAGGGTTGTGTAGAAAACAAAACCTTATTTGCAATCAAAATTAAATAAACAATACAATGAATTAAAAAGAATACCGAATCAAGACCTTAAGACATTGCAATGTATTTAGAGGACACTTACTATGAATAAATCCCATTTTCCTCTTTGTTTTCTCCCTGCTATGGTTGATTGATCAACTGATAAAACTTCTACTGAACGAACTGAGATAGACTTTGTGTAACAAAAAAAAACTTTGTGTTTACAGGTTTCAGTCTTGACAGTGTTGCGTTTATGCCGGCCGGTGATCGCCTCTTATTCGGGTTTCCCAGTCCACCTTAAATGACGCAATCCGCCCGCGCTCACAGTTTCTTTTTCGCGTTCATGTTAGGGACCGAGGGAATGTTACGAACTCGCGCTCACAGTTTCTTATTCGCATTCATGTTAGGGACCGAGGGAATGTTACGCACTCGCGCTCACAGTTTCTTAATCGCGTTCATGTTAGGGACCGAGAGAATGTTAAACACTCGCGCTCACAGTTTCTTATTCGCGTTCATGTTAGGGACCGAGAGAATGTTACGAACTCGCGCTCACAGTTTCTTATTCGCATTCATGTTAGGGACCGAGGGAATGTTACACACTCGCGCTCACAGTTTCTTATTCGCGTTCATGTTAGGGACCGAGGGAATGTTACACACTCGCGCTCACAGTTTCTTATTCGCATTCATGTTAGGGACCGAGAGAATGTTACACACTCGCGCTCACAGTTTCTTATTTGCGTTCATGTTAGGGACCGAGGGAATGTTTCGCACTCATGCTCACAGTTTCTTATTCGCATTCATGTTAGGGACCGAGAGAATGTTACGAACTCGCGCTCACAGTTTCTTATTTGCGTTCATGTTAGGGACCGAGGGAATGTTACGAACTCGCGCTCACAGTTTCTTTTTCGCGTTCATGTTAGGGACCGAGAGAATGTTACGAACTCGCGCTCACAGTTTCTTATTTGCGTTCATGTTAGGGACCGAGGGAATGTTACGAACTCGCGCTCACAGTTTCTTATTCGCGTTCATGTTAGGGACCGAGAGAATGTTACGAACTCGCGCTCACAGTTTCTTAATCGCGTTCATGTTAGGGACCGAGGGAATGTTACACACTCGCGCTCACAGTTTCTTATTCGCGTTCATGTTAGGGACCGAGAGAATGTTACGAACTCGCGCTCACAGTTTCTTATTTGCGTTCATGTTAGGAACCGAGGGAATGTTACGAACTCATGCTCACAGTTTCTTATTCACGTTCATGTTAGGGACCGAGAGAATGTTACGAACTCGCGCTCACAGTTTCTTATTTGCGTTCATGTTAGGGACCGAGAGAATGTTACGAACTCGCGCTCACAGTTTCTTATTCACATTCAAGTTAGGGGCCGAGGGAATGTTACGCACTCGCAGCTCACAGTTTCTTAATCGCGTTCATGTTAGGGACCGAGGGAATGTTACACACTCGCGCTCACAGTTTCTTAATCACGTTCATGTTAGGGACCGAGGGAATGTTACAAACTCGTGCTCACAGTTTCTTATTCGCGTTCATGTTAGGGACCGAGGGAAGGTTACATACTCGCGCTCACAGTTTCTTATTCGTGTTCATGTTAGGGACCGAGGGAATGTTACGAACTCGCGCTCACAGTTTCTTATTCACGTTCATGTTAGGGACCGAGGGAATGTTTCGCACTTATGCTCACATTTTCTTATTCATGTTCATGTTAGGGACCGAGGGAATGTTAAGCACTCGCAGCTCACAGTTTCTTGAAAAGAAAGTGAAAGCGTGCCGTTGGAAGCGAGGGAGGTCTGCGCGCAGTTCTGTACTGATTTTACTCATTTTAATCTGTGTGTGTTTAATTTTTTCCATTTAACATTATACAAACAAATCTGGATGAATTTTTCGAAGGTCGTTTTTCGAAGAGGAACATTTCAGCATTCATTATCCCTAGCATGAACGCGAATAAGAAACTGTGAGCGCGAGTGTGTAACATTCCCTCGGTCCCTAACACGAACACGAATAAGAAATAAGCGCGGGCGGATTACGTCATTTAAGGTGGACTGGGAAACCCGAATAAGAAGCAGTGAATAAAAAGCTGCATTCAGCCTCGTTACGCGGAGAGCGTTTCCTCCTCGTCTCTCTTCCTTTCTTGCGGTTTGCCCTGATAACTGTAATGCGCCTAACAGAAGTGCGCTAATATTCACAAGCACGGCTCACTTAATTGCGGCTGACAAAGTGCGGCTCGCTTGACCGCAGTCAGCATTCAGTCGCACGGCTGAAGAACTTCATAAGTGAAAGTGAAAGTGAAAAATCGACCACGAACATGTTTTCCTGGCAAGCTCGTACGAATGTGTCCTTTCTCGGCTTGCTGCTTTTATTTCATCCACTTGGTTGAAGATTTGACGAACGGAGCTCATTATTTAATCTCAGAGACTGGTGGACATGCTTGTGCTGCTTCTGTTGATGTTGGTGACGCGCGCGCACGAGATGGCCGGAGCCAGCGGTAAAGTGCATGCGAGATTTGTTTCCACATTTGCATTTAAAGCCAGCTAAGTGTTCCTTACTCCAGAGGTTGTAGATGAGCTGCGGGGTTAGCTCTCATTCCGTCCCCCTGCACTGCTGATAACCCACGGTTAATGCAGGAGGACCAAAAAGCGAAACTAAATGTGAACAAAAAGGAGTCATTTAACTGGACAAGAAGAGTAAAACGCCACTTATTATTGATCTTGATATGCAACTTGAAATTAATTATGACTCTTTATAGTTAGAACAATTTTATTACACTAAGATATTTGTGAATGTGATACAGATCATGCACTTAAAGTAGGATGAATTGAGGATTTTTAAAATCCACCTTCTGGTCTTTCTTGCCATGAATTAAACACATTATGCTGCAACACTTAAGATGTTATCTCCTAATATCCTTGTAGAAAAAAGTTATAATATGTATGTAAAAGCAATTTTACATTAGTGATATTTGAATGATTGGAGAATAGTCTTTGAGTTATTTGGACATTATCATTGATTTTTTCTCTGTTTATTCATTACGTATATTGAAGTCAATATTTTCTTCTTTTTCTGTTTATTATGACTTCTCCTTGCATTTACTGCTTTCACTCACCTGTGTGAGTGTGTAAAAGTGTGTTTAGTTTTTGTTTTGTATTTTTGATCATTTTAACAAGGAGAAATACTGAGTGTGCAATAATGTTTATGGGTATGTATTACAATGAAAATTATTGCATTAATTGTAAAGTGGTTTAAGGTTTCAGTTTTATAGATTTTTTTTATTTGATTGATTGTTTTTATTGACCATGTTATCCTCTATTGATTTATCAGATATTTGATTGGTTTCTCAGTTTCAGCCAGTAGGTGGAATTTGCATGCAACACAAAGGGCTACCTCCTGCTCTCCCTGTCCCTGCCCAAATGTAGTGTCTGAATTGTAGTACCTCGACCAGCAGATAGTGAACGGGTTCTCATTCACTCCCATGTTAAAACTGCTCAACTTTGGAGCTACAAAAAAACATGTTTACAGCCCAGGTGCTGCGTCACATATGCTACATTCATGGTATATACAGTCAATGGCATTGAGAGTATATATCTATATATATAACAGTGTTGAAGAGCTCTCGCAAAATCATGATAAACTTTGAGAATGAAATTTTGGTACTTGATAATTGCAAAATAGGCTGCTAGTTGCTGTTAATCTTCAGGTAAATGGGTTAAACAATGTGATGATAAGAGTTTACTTGATCATGAGTTTTCCCTTTTGTCTTTAAATGTAAACTAAACTAACTTTTTAAAATGAGCAAGAATTCCCCATTAAAAAATGTAGTATAAAATCCTTATGTACTCCTTGGTGTTCGAGGCAGTTTCCTCATCCAGTTTATTGCAGTCAGATCAGAATCTCCGCCTCGACACATAAAAGTCCTCTGTGAGTGAAGGCAAGCATGGAGTTGGGAGGTTGGACGAGCGAGCCTCACCTAGTGTAAGTCCATCCTTGCTTGCGACCCAAAGATTGTGGCAAGAGCATTTATGCCTAAGTTCCCTGTTCGGGGAACTTGGCTTATGCCAGGGAGGGATTGTCATGAGGGCTATGATGCATGATGGTGCATAAGTCAGAAGGCACTGATCATTTCAGTATTTCCAGATCTGTTAGAAGTTTTTGCCATTCTCCCTCTTTTTGGTTCCACCAAGAGACCTGGTCGTCTTCTCAGTTCAATGATCCAGGCATGTGTGGATATTGGGGACAAAACCCAATCTAACTTCTCTATGGACTAAATAATATATATGCACTGTAACAACATTATTTATACATTTTCCGATTTAGAAAAGTACAAAAAATATTTAACGACCCTTCAAACCACGGAAAGTGTGTTGATGCCTGGATGAGGATCTCAAATACTGCTGATATGGGATTTTTCTTGACAGGAGGACCCTGTACATTCACTCAAAATAATGTCAAGAGACATGTTACTTCTAATGTTACTTCTTGCACAAATGGTTTGGTTTTGGTTTAGCGAGAGACCTCTTAGAAAGGTAGACAGGATGGGGTGAATATTTAGTCTTTAAGCTTCATCAGCCAAAGTATTAAGAGTCTGTACTTTCTTTTCAAAGTCATGGAATGTACTATATTGCAATAAATCAAAGTTACATTGTGTAATATGAACATTTAGAAATAGGGAAGACTAATAGAATGTGTGCGCCTTCGTTGGACATGTTCTCAGGTTGTGATCAGCAGTGCCCCCTACTGACAACTACACATATTTAAGTCCTATCCAGTTCACTAATCAGTCATTTTTTATTGATAATATAACGAGAGTTTACAAAGTCCATTAAAACACACACTTTTTCATTCAATAAACACAAATTATGGAGATTAGATGCTACATGTACATAAAGTCATTGAAGTTCATCACAAATTGATAAAGATACTGGACTAATTTGTAAGAAACAAAAAATACAACAGGGTTAACACAGTTTGAAATATATTATTTCTGTCAGATCGGTTTGAGCCATGCATTCCTGGAGATGACATATGAATAGAAGCATCTTCTCAAGTACAGAACTTAAAAGCTTTTATTAATGATATACAGTGCTTTTCGAGATGCTCAAATACACTTTATAATTTTCAATCAGCAACTTTTTCAAACCTTCAAAAAATAACACCTAAGCAAGTTTAATGAACAAAAAACTAACTTACTGTGGTACCATGGTATTTTTATTTTATTTTTTTTGCAGTACCATTTTGGGCCTCTAACAGGCATTTCACACATTTAGCCAGGTGTGTTAAATAAAGCTTTATGGAAGGGCTGTGGACCTAATAATGATGGATGAGATGAAGATGAACTTAGTGACGCTTTAGAGCTCAAGCAAGAGCTTCATCATATGTGAGTAGTAAGGGTCATTTGTGCATGTTATCTGAGCTGTAATACGAGCTAGCGAGGTTTGTTCTTGCATGTCCAGAAGTGAGTAGAATGTGAAAAACATCATAGTAATCTGTATCTAGTAGCATAGACTACAAATGCAACTTTACGTAAACAGCAAAGAATGTTTTAGCTGTTCTAAAAGCATGAGAATATAAATATTTATAAATTAGATGTATAAAAACGGTAAACCACTGTATCATGCTTCCTTTTCATGCAGATATAATCATTTGACATCATCTCAAACAGAGCTCAACCCCACAAAAAGGATTCTGGTAATGTAAAATGGCAGATTTCAAAACAGTTGCCCCTTAAAATCCTCTAGAAGAGCAGTTGTAAACAGATTCAGATTTTAGAAGTTACATGTGAAAAATCTTTTCCGTTATTACGTAATTTGTGTAAATTTTTTGGTCTCATTTATTCTGTTATTGAATCTCTTTCAGATGTTTGTGGACCACCTAAGATACCAAACACTCTACCTGATTCCAGAAGCTATGAAGTTGGTCACGAGTTAATAATTATTTGTGTGGAAGGCTACGTGAGGAAAGCTGGAACATCCCAAAAGATTCGCTGCAAAAATGAATTTGGCTCAATGGTGTGGCAAACTAACTTTCCTCTCCAGTGCATACGTAAGATGCTTATCCTTTGTTTCGAAATTTTTTTGAAGCTATTGATTCACTGCAAGTGTTTTAGAATCAAAGCACTACTAGTATGCACACGACAGGATAGTTGGGCTTTTTGTACTTATTTCTTTTTTGTACTTATAACAAGAGTCATCTATCTGACTGTCTAATTTAAATATAGACTATATTGTCAAAAGTATTCACTCTCCCATCCAATTAATCAGAGTCAGGTATTCCAATCACTTCCATGATCCCTGAAATATAAAATCAAGCCCCTAGGCATGCAGACAGTATTTATGTAAGAATGGTTGATCTCATTCAAACTGTGATAGGGATGCAACAAATCTATATATATATAAAAATGTAAGATTCATAAGAGGCCATATGAAAAGATACACAGAGCGAAGCGGCCTCTAACTATCATGCGGCCTCCAGATTAGTTCAAGAACAGTGCACAGAGAGCTATGTGAAATGGTTTTCTATTGCCAAGAATCCAGGCCATTCAAGTCAATCACAGTGTTGTAAACCACAAAAAACTGGACTTTAGAGCAGTGTTGATGCGTTCTCTGGACTGACAGATTGCATCTAGAAAGTCTGGGTTTAGTGGTACTGGAGAACAATACTTGTCTTACTGCATTTTGTCAAGTGTAAAGTTTGGTGGTGAGTAATCTGGAACTGGGTTTAGCCAAGTGAAATGAACTCAACTTCAGCATGCCAAGACAGTCTGGGCAATTCCATGCTCCCAACAGTTTTGAGCTGGCCCTTTCCTCTTTTAACATGACTGTGCATTAGTGCACTAAAGCAGGGTCCATAAAAACATTGGATGACTGGTGTAGACTGGGTTGGATAAAATTGAATGGGCAACAGAGAATCCTGACCTTAACCTGATAGAACAGTTTTGGAATTATGATATTCTCTTTGCTCTCGACGAAGGCGGTCGCATGTATCTCTCACTTCTTCCAAGTATCTCTCTTGCTGGCTCTCTCTGGACGGTTAGGAGAAGTGGCACCTCTTGTGCCTGGCCGCTCTGTCCCTGGAGGACATTGAGGATATCTACTTATTTGGAGCTCTGATAACAGGATTTTTGCTGATGGGATTATGCGGAGCCCTGGTGTATCAGCGATTTTTAAAAGTGGTCAAGCTCAAAACCCCACCAAGCTGGCTGGCTGTATTGGAATGGTATGCAGAGCCATCAGTAATCAGACAGTTGGTATACACCACAAGATGGACATGAACCGGAGGATGCTGACGGCCATTCAGTGGATTTTGACCAAAATGGAGGCCAGTGATGGACATTATGCACATTAGAGGTCTGTGACCCAAAATCATTCTTCTTTCTGCTCCCCCATTTCTTCAGGACAGCCTTGGCCTGTTGCTGGAGCCAAAACAACTTCTACCGGAGAACAAGAAAACGAGAAGCTCTGAACTCCTCCTCAAAGACATTACCACTTTCTGTGCTTTCACCCCAGTCTGTGCGGGCGGTGTTCCTTGAGAGCGCTCTCATAGCGCTGCTCTGGATGTCTGTCTGCTTGTGACTGAATCTATCTCCACTTTCCCTGCTCCCATGATGAAGCGATGTTATGTAAATGTGTTGAATGTGCTTGTTGCTACCCCATTACATTGAACCCTATGGATTAGAAATGAGACGTACCTTAAGTTCATTCATGAGTGAATGCAGGTGATGGAAAACATATGAAAATATAACAGTTTGTAGCATACTGAAGTTATATTTCGTATTATTTTTATTAAACAGCAGCCCTTTGTTTTTCTCAAAAACAGCTCCATTCAAAATAACTTGTTTTGGACACACATCCCCACACCTCCCACATCATGCAGAACTTGCCCACAGCATCCCATGGGAGTAAATGACATTTGTATATACACAACAGCATCCCTCCACAGATACTTTGTGTAAAATAAAGAACTGTAGATGACCACCAACTAGGGGCAGGCGATAAAGAATGAGGTTTTTTAGAGGGAATAAAAGATTTGGGGCTATTAATGGGGTTGTTTATCTGCAGTACTCTAATACACCACATTTCTGTTCAAACACCTTTCATCTGATGTTCTTATTTAATGTAACACAGCATTTTATTTATATTAAATTAACTAAGTTTGTATCATATACCTGCAGATTAATGCCATGGTTTTATGCATTTTGTTTTGCAGCTGATCCCAAAAAGAGTCTGGCAAGTAAGTAAATATATTTGACTCAAAATATCAGTGTTTACTCTTGAAGTTTAAAACAATTTCATATAGAACCATTAATAAATCTTTTTGGGCAGAGCAGCTTCACATGTAGAACTGTCTTTAAATAAATGCTTTGCTATATTTATTGCTATACGTTATGGTCTGTCTTGATGAAAATTCTGCTTTTGTTGAGAGATGGGTACCAATACAAAATGGAATGCTCAATGTACCGGCTTAAAATGTTACCAACCCAGGGTAATTACATTTTTATAGCACAATTAATACACAATTTTCAATAAAAATGTTTTACAGGAGAAAAAATTGCGTGAGTGCGTGTGTGTGTGTGACTTTGCTAATGACATGTTAGTCATGAAAACAATGTCTTACTGTGAAGAATAAAACGACTGTTGATCTTTTTTGGAAGTGGTAATTACTTACATCTAGCTTGACTTCTCCTAGATTGGCTTCTACTTGTAAAATCTATTGCCTCATCAACATTTGGACTTGCATTAACACCAACACTTTGTTTTCAATGTGTTATTTCAATATTTTTTTATTGTATTGTAGAAACAGAAACACCAAGCTCTTCATCACAACCTTCCACGGAAGCTAAAAACGTCCCTTCTCTCAAAGCAAGCACTCAAACCACAGGTGTGCATCTAATATATTTACCTCTATACTTTACATTTCAATCTTGTTTGTTCATTAATCACATGCCTTACTCTTGCAGGACTGCCACATACAGTTCCTACAACCATTTCAAGTGGAGTTGCCAGCCAGAATTTTGTTAATAAAACCACAACCGAGGTGGAGACTGTTAATACAGTCAATACGATTACATCCTTAACATCCCGGAGCTTCACAAGACAACACAATTTGACAACTGCAATGCCATATTCATCATCCAGCTTTTCTACTGCAACAGCAGGTGAAGTAACTCACTGTTCACAAAATTCGCAACAAATAACCTTCCAAAAGGACTGCATTTTATTAACCTTTTCATAAAGCTACCTTTTTCTTTGAGAGCCACATGCCATGATGATATGTTCACAACGGTAGCAGCTAGTGAGCACATGAGGAGAAGAGGAGGAAAAGGATGAATATTCATGTATAAATTGCAAAACTAAGTAAAGTAGACAATGCATTAAAGAAACAAGTAAATGAAATAATACCCAGAGAGATACCCAGTGACATAGACAGTGGACATTATGACAAATAAGTGACAAAGGGAGCGCAATGGACCAATGTTTGTTTTATCTACTAAAAGCTACTGGTAGTTACTGTCAATTGGAAAGACAATTGGATAGATTATTGAAAATGTAAGGAATTACTAAAACTTTCAAAAAAAATTTCAGATGGTAACCTGTATTCTCTGTTCGCTAAATCAAATCCAATGCATTTAAAACAATTTGAAAAAGGCAAAAAAAATATTATATAAAAACCTGTTTGAAATTAAACATGCAAATAAAGAAGATAAAAAATGTTAATAAAGTCTATATAACAGCATTCTCACCATTGTTCTGAAAGAGGCTGAAGTAACTAGGTTTGAATAAAAATGAGCTATCCTACCAGTGAGTGTTTTTTCAATGTGTTAAAACAGAATAAATCTGCACAAGATAGGACCTACAGTCAGGCAGCAATCTTTCTCCTCCTCTGTAATGTTATAAGACTTTATTCATTAATTTGCATTTTGTAAATGCTGCAGTACGAAAGTATTGTTTTTGTTCCCGCTTGACAGGAGCCTCGCGCAGCTGTGAGCAAAAACAATTTGTTCAATCGCTCTCATTCATCCATCCATCCATTATCTTGTCTGCTTTTTCCCTTTCGGGGTCGCCACAGCAGAATGAACTGCCAACTATTCCGGCATGTTTTACGCGGCGGATGCCCTTCCAACCACAACCCATTGCTGGGAAACATTCACACACACACGCGCGCGTGCGCACGCACGCACACACACACACACATTCACACTTTAACACTATGGACAATCGTTCTTACCCAATTGACTTATACCGCATGTCTTTGTGGGGAAACCGGATCACCCGGAGAAAACCCACGCGATCACGGGGAGAACATGCCAACCGACTCAGCCGAGGCTCGAACCTCAGTCGGGTTTGACCCACAGGACAGATTACAGAAGATGTCTTGTTCAAACATGCATGTAACTGACTGAGGTCATTCTGTGACACTTCGGATTTAAACCATTTGGTGATCTCTGTAATAAACAAAAATCAATTGCTATGGTCGTAACCACAACTCCTCTCTGTTTGAAAATTTCAGAAACTGTTTCAGAAACATTTATCAGTCATAAACTATTACTTCCTTTCTTTAGCTCATTTCCTGTTTTATATTCTGTTACTGTGTTTAGCTCACTTCATGTTTCATATTCAGAGCTCAGAGCATGATGTTTGAGTGGTTTGATGGTCAATCTGTGAAACGATCGGGGTGAATAGTTTCATATTAGGCTTTTTAGATGTCATGACTTGGGCTTCCTGTACTGTAAATCTGAAAGTGGAATTCCATGCAAAGTCACTAAAAGTACCAGAGTTAACTGTAAAAATAAAACTAAAGGGACTTGAAGACACCGTGATATATTAAGACGATTTGAAATTGGGAGAAGTAAAAAAACACCTTTTCTGTATGTTTCGCTGTATATTGACCTCTCATGAGTTTAAATCCAGCCAATCTAGTTACTCTCAGCTGAGAAGTTCGTCTATTTATTGTATGGTTATTACATTTGGCTAGTACAAATAACCTTGTACTTTTCTAAATAGACAATTTTTTAAGCATATCTGCAGCTACTGGTCAAAACAAGAAATGGTCGTCCTATTCAGAAACTGATTAGACTTTAAGCTTTATCCTTAATATATTTGATGGAATTGATATATTGTTACATTACATTTATTTCTGCAATGTGACAACTGTTTGACTTAGACAAAGCTAAAATCAGTCTGAAATTAGTTGTCAAATTATTTCCCTTATCTTTGCTCATTAGTTGTTTAAATTCTAACCAATATTATCTGTTTTTTAGGTAACCATAATTATACAAAAGCTGACCCTTCTCGTTCTTACAACTGTGAGTACAATCATTTGCAGTTAATTAAAAAAAATCTCATGCTGTCTGAACTTCACATGTGCACATTTCTTTCCTCATGTAGCAGCAGTAAGTGCAGTTACAGTAATAATCGTTTTGTGTTTCGCAACAGCAGTATTTTTTCTCTGGAGAAGGTATAATTTGTCATGACAGTGTCTTAAAATGTCAACTTTTTAGTTTGTGCTGTCATTTTAAATTGTGTTCAAACTTTAACCCACAGGTCACAACGTCAACAACCTCACAATGCCTTCACACTGGTGCCGGTTAACCAAGAAGCTTACAGTGCAGTACCACTCTCAACCCCTGGGGACAGCGACAGTACCCAAGTGGAAACAGACTCCGCCCACTGTTCAGATACTTTCTGAAAGTTTTATACACTTCAATTCAGAAGTTTGCACCAAACCAATTGCAAGAAGAACATTTACCTCACTCCACAGGTTTACACAATCAAGGAAGGCATTTTTATTGTTTTTGTATACTTGTCTTTGCGTATGTTAATATCGATTAAACAAACACTTCATGAGTGTTCAGAACAAATATGAACAAATATTGGAGCCTGTACCATGAATGTGCCTGAACAAGCTCGGTATTACCAGATTGACTTGACAAAATCGGATTGTTTCAATCAGGCTTAGTCGGTACCATGAAGCAGCTCATCTACTTTCTTTCCCGAGTCAGGCTTTGATCCTGAAGCTATGACTAGTTCACAGGCACGTGCACATAAAAGACTGATGTAGGCATCACATATCCAATCACGATGAACATAGATAGAGCAAGATTATTTTATTTCTCTGCTGAAGAGCAGGAAGTTATAGTTCAAAATGCAATGAGTTTAAACATGTATTTTTGTGTCGTAGTAATACGGTGGCTGCAAAGAGTGTTGGCAAAAATTTGCTGATTGTGTGAATGTGTAAGTTAAAGAAGCATATTTTGTATTAATGTAAAATTGAGTCAGCCGTAGGGTCCTGGCAAAGTCAAATGAAGTTCAAAATGGATAGCGAAAAGGTTAAACCCATGTTACTAACGCTGGGGTTACGTCACTAAAAATATACACCAATATTTGGCAAATAAGTTTTTTGACCACATCATCCTTTTTATGCGTGTTGTCATACTCCAAGCTGTATAGGCTCGAAACCCTGCTACTAATTAAGTATATCAGCTTATGTGCTTCTGTGTAATGAGAAGGGGTGTGGTCTAATTAAGTAATTAAAATAAGATAACACATAAGATGAATTGCTAATGATTTTTTATAATTATTTATTTTTATTGACCTGCATTGAATAACTTGTCATTTTCACCACATCTCAAAATGCAGCCTTAATTAAAGGAATCGTGGTAGGAATGACAATTTTATAGTTTTTTTTACGTTAATGACAGCTTTACGGATTAGCTTTGAAGTAATAATAATTTCCTTCTTTTGTTGGAGACCAAATGTTATCTTCCCTCCATGTCCAATGTGTGCTGTTTCCATGGAAACCACCTAAACAATCTTTCACAATTTTTTTTAAATGGACATCACTGTGTTATGGTGGCAATGACAACAATATCTAGCAACTGCTATAATTTGCATAAAATAGCTGAATCAGTAAAGGGCAGAGAATTCCACTCGGACTCAGACGCCAGCAAGGTGGAGGTGGAGTACTGATTTGGGCTGGTATCATCAAAGATGAGCTTGTGGGGCCTTTTCGGGTTGAGGATGGAGTCAAGCTCAACTCCCAGTCCTACTGCCAGTTCCTGGAAGACACCTTCTTCAAGCAGTGGTACATGAAGAAGTCTGCATCCTTCAAGAAAAACATGATTTTCATGCAGGACAATGCTCCATCACATGCGTCCAAGTACTCCACAGTGTGGCTGGCAAGAAAGGGTCTAAAAGAAGAAAAACTAATGACATGGCCTCCTTGTTCACCTGATCTGAACCCCATAGAGAACCTGTGGTCCATCATGATACGTGAGATCTACAAGGAGGGAAACCAGTACACCTCTCTGAGCAGTGTCTAGGAGGATGTGGTTGCTGCTGCGCGCGATGTTGATGGTGAACAGATCAAAACACTGACAGAATACATGGATGGCAGGCTTTTGAGTGTCCTTGCAAAGAAAGGTGGCAATATTGGTCTCTGATTTGTTTGTTTTGTTTTTAAATGTCAGAAATGTGTATTTGAAAATGTTGAGATGTTATATTGGTTTGCCTGGCAAAAATAAATAAGTGAGATGGGTATATATTTGTTTTTTATTATTTTGCCTAATAATTCTGCACAGCAATAGTTACCTGCACACACAGATATCCTCCTAAGAGCCAAAACTAAAAAAGCCCCACTCCAACTTCCAAAAATATTCAGCTTCAATATTTGTGTGTCTTTTGAGTTGATTGAGTTGATATAGCAGTTGCTCAATGATAAAATGAATCTCAAAAATATAACTTGCCTAATAACGCTGCACACAGTGTATAGATATTTTAAGTGACAAATGTATACGACGATATGATAAAAAACCCCACCTATAGATTATGAACAGTTTTATTCCAACCATGTTTCAAGAAAGATATTTAGCTTTCTATCAAGCCTTGATTAAGGGGATCAGGATTTCATGAAGGCCTTAACAAAGGTGCAGCTAGAGGCATCTCGACCAGGGGTAGGCTGCAGCTTTTATGTTCAATCCTGTTTCAAAACACAAAGGTGAGTATAGTTTCAAACTAGGGGCATGTTTTTTTTTTTTGGATCAGGTGGGTTGTATGAAGGCTGAAGCTAATTTGTGAAGGACTGCTATGAAGCCAAAATGCTGACTTGGTTTTCGTTTTGAAAAAATGCTTTGAAAAGAAAGATTTGACAGTAAAAAAAATTAGTTAACGACTTCTGGTAATGGTATAAAGTATGGAAATTTTGTTTACAGTCTTAAAAGATACATAGTTTTTATCACTGGAATAGCAAATAGAATATTTTATCATCGAGAACTCTACACTTTGAGTGACACAGAGGTAATTAAACATTATGGTATTCCGTTTAGTTACAGATCCTGTATGATTTTGTGAAGATGTGGCCGTCACTTATGTGCTCAACCTTGTGTAAACTAATCTTGTATAACTGCCATGGAGCAAACATGAATTAATTGAACATTACCACACATCACAAAGGAATAAATATTGGACTGCTGATATTTACATGTCCACACTGTTTTAATCTTTACTCAAAACTTTGTGAAACTTTCAATTAGGTGCACTTTTGGCCTTGTGAAGTAAGATGAAACAACTTGTTAGAAATTCACATAGTCTCAAAAGTTTAAATAAATAATTTGTCTAGTTTTAAAGTTTGTAAGGGTAAAAAATAAGATAACACATAAGATGAATTGCTAATGCTTTTTTTTAAATATAATTATTTATTTTTATTGACCTGCATTTCCACCAGATCTCAAAATGCAGCCTTAATTAAAGGAATCGTGGGAATGACAATTTTATAGTTTTTGTTAAGTTAATGACAGCTTTACTTTACTTTAATGTTATCTTCCCTCTATGTCCAATGTGTGCTGTTTCCATGGAAACCACCTAAACAATCTTTCACATTTTTTTTTAAAGGGACATCACTGTGTTTTGGTGGAAATGACAACAATATCTTGCAACTGCTATAATTTGCATCAAATGTAATACTAATGCTAGTCTTGCACTAAATAGTATGTATTTTAACTATTTGACTAATTCCTAAATTATGTAAAGTGAAAGTTTCAAGCTTTTTGAGTTGTATTTTATTGCTGAAGTTTAAAAGCATGGGGGTGTGACAATGAGAAAAATGTGATTTTGACACATACAAGGACATAAAAAAGTGTGAAAGGTAGTCTATTGATGGTTTTACAAAGTAAGTGGATTGTTTTTTAAATTATATGTATTTTTTTATAATATGGCTAAAGAGCTTAAAAGTTCGTCTGATTGAATAAACACCTATTATCTTGTTAGCTAAGGAACCACATGATTTGAATATTATTTATCAAAATGAAGACATTAAAAGAGATTTTTTTTAAGTTTTAAGATGTCAAATTTGACAAGACAACAGGATGTGTTTATAGTACAGGGTTCAAAAGGGAGCTCATCTCTGGTCCTGTAGTGCTAGTTTAGAGCTCCACAGAAAGAAAACCAGGAACCTTGATTATCTTGTTTGGGTGTGTTACTGTGTTTGGACATGCCACCCGCAGACAACATGATGTTCCAGAGGTGTAAATAAGTACCAATACTTCTGAAAATATTGAATCTGCATTTATTTACCTCAATAAAAGTCACCAATGGGTAAACATATTCAAGTACTATAGTTACAAGTATCTTATGAAGCAACAATGTCTTTAAAAATTTTTTATGTTTAACCAAGATAGTTAATGTTACAAAATAGTGAACGTTTTGTATGGTTTCATTAGAAAGTCAGGGTTAAGTATAGACTAATTAGTAACTAAAATCTAATTTTTCATCAGATATTTTGCTGAAGAAAATATATAGCCAGAAGATATCTTACTCTACACACCTCTAATGAGTGAAAGTTGAGTAAGAGAGGCCTTCAGACCTTGCCAAAAAATATCTCCATATTGATGTAATCAATATGACAGCTTGATTTTGACAAGAAGCAGAGGCATATTCCATCCTTTACATCTCAGTATATATTAAATGTGCTGCAGCCCACCTCTTGAATATCTCTGTGAATGAGTGAATGGATTTTTAAAATCCATTTTCGTTCTATTCCTCTACATACTGTCAATTTGCTTTCTTTGTCTGAAGGATTTGTTTCACCTTCAAGACATTGATATCTCTACTTTAAAAAAAAACTTCAGCTGGATCTTGAGCTACAGGCCAATTGCCAAATCAACTAGCAAAAATTCTACAAATTGACATTTGAACTACTGCTAGGGCATCTTGAGCTTAACGGATACATGATACATTTCATTCTGGGTTTTACTCAAAACACAGCACTGTGACAGTGCATGATTATAATTTAGTTTCTCTCTTTCTTTGCACAAAAACCTGTACATTTATTGCTAATCTCACAGCAGCATGTGATGCTGTCAGTCATGTCATTCTAATTGAGGCGTCTAAAACTTGTGGGATTTCTGGGTGGGGCTGTACTGAAGCGGTTTCAGTGTATTGATGGAAGCTAAAGCATATTTTTATTTCACTCTGGTCTCTCAGAGGATCGTTACATGTACATCTTTCATTGGTAAGTCAAATGGCTCCTTCATCAGCTGTTGCTAGGTGGTGTTCTAGTCTCTGACTGACAGCTACATAACAGAGTAACATAGACAAAGCAGCGGCTAAAACTTGTATCGGTCAATGATGCGGTAACAATTTTTAGCTAGTTTATAGTCAGAAGGTGTCTTTGAGATGAGGCCTGTGTCTGCAGCTTTTTTGATTAGATCTAACCAGATCTAACTAGTTGTTACATTTGTTAAATAGGATGTGAACCCTTTTCTTGAAATTCGAAAACTGATAAACACGAGTGATACATGCAAGTGTCTTCTTTCATAATGTCATCAGTCCCTTGACAGACCCTTTTTTAAGGTGCCATACTATGTAAACTCGACGCTGCAGACAATGTTTGCATGTTTTTGTATTGTTCCCTCATAAAACATGACCTAAGTCATATCCAGATTGATTTATGCATGTGTGTGCTATTCTATTTTCTTTTTCTGCAAGCTCAAAATGGCTTGATGGTTGTAGCACTAATGCATGTCAATGAAAAACTGACTGACCCAAGAAGTGGAAGTGTAAGAGAACTATATCAGATACTCAGAAAGTTTAGCTTGGACAAACATTGGTTTTGGCTTACCAAAAGTTGAATATATTAAAGAGAAATGGGAGATGTGCCATCTAGAAAAACATGGCAGAAGGCGTTATGGAAATGTGGCAGTGGGAGTAACATGGAGTACACCGATCGTTTTGAGGACCAAAACTATTTGAGGTTATTCAAATATAGTGTTTACAATAAACACTGACTTTTGGATGTTAAAAGGGTGCAGTGATAGTCTGAAGGAGTTTATAATAATATTTATTATAAATGATTTTTATAAGGCAAGCCTTTGGTCACCTGAGGTGTTTTGATGACCTGTAACAACGAGGTTGTTTCAACATAAAAACAATTAATTGTATTATATAAAGCATTAGTAGTACCAGAGAGTGTTCGAAACTCACTGTCAGTGTCGCCATTTGTTAGTTTATCTGTATGTTATAAGGCCAAAACTTCATACCACACTCCTTAGTACTACTAAAAGACCATGGTATTTAATTATTCAATGTGAAAGACTTAAAATCGACCCATCTGAGTGGTCATGAAGTTCAAATCTAGGGAAATAAATAGGCTTTCTATCCTGTAAAGTTGGATGATGTTAACGCGCCAGTCGTCAACCCTGTTCCACATCAAAGCAGAAGGTGGCAGTAATGTACCGAAAGCTGGATGCCAACCGCCATAAAACCAGAACGCTTTGCAGCTGGTCGCGTTCGCCGTATATAACATGGACGTGGCATGCGCGACGTTTAGTGTGATCATTGAAACAGGCTAAAAATGGGCGTAGCCAACCATCGACTACGCGGAAAGGCATCACTTCCCAGTAACCAAATATTGGGCCAGAGAGGCGGGACATAAGCGTAGCACAGATGTCTTATTGGCTAAATGATTTCATTTTATATATCTTAAACAAACACGTTTAAAAGTAATTCATTCACCGCCTCAGAGTGTCCATGAAGGTTAAAACCATCGATCTTAAAAAAAACATTACAGCGCCAGGTGTGTAAACATGTTTGTTCAGCTCCAAAGTTGGGCTTTTTTTAACATTGGATTAAACGAAAACTTGCTCATTTCTGACACCACTCCCTCGCGGCCAGTCGAGGTATTACAGTTCAATCACTTCCTATTACGCTGACGCAGGGAGAGCGAGAGGGTTGTCCCTTGTTTCGGCGCTGCTAAAACGAACTAAACTAAACTAAACTAAACTGTCCACCTCTACTGTCGAGCACATAATTTGGGACGTCTGCGTATGTTTTGAGACTGACAGGTCTTTTAATAAAGTTCGTTCTGATTTTGGAACTAGATACATCTCATGTTTGAGCTTGTTTGCAGTTCACAACTAACTCGCACGCTAAGGTAACATACAGTGTTAGGCTATATCGGAATTCAAAGAGCTAACGTTAGCGTTAAACTGTAATGTAATGTAATGTAATGTAATGTTTCCACTCAAAAAAACTGTACATGACCTTTGCTTCTCCGAGAACACCAAGTTCTATGTCAAAGGTAGCTCGACGTAACATTTCGTCACCTGTTCGAGCGTGAGCGGAAATCACGTTAGTTTTACTTTCTTGCTCAATAAGTGTTTTGTACTTTTTTTTTCATTAAATTCTTAAGGTAAGATTTAAATGAACTTAAAGCCATTAATCCGACTTTTTTGTTTAAGCTAAATAATAAAATGTTAACAATATTATATTGTTTCAGCTTGTCTATTGCTAGTTCTTTAGAACCTGCAGATTTTTTTTCTGGCAGTTGATTCCAGCTTTGTTGTTAATATCATTTTTTTTTTTCCCTTCTGCTCCTCTAATTTCTAAAGCCTTTCTCAGAAGAGTCTGTTCTAGCCTTGCTGTAAAATGTTGGCACCTGTAAGGTTAGTTCATTTCATTTGTCTGAAGCTTGACAGATTTTTCTACATACTGAGAGGTTTTTTTTCTTGAAATTAAAAATATACTGAGCAAGTAAGGTCTGCTAATTTTTTTTTTTTAATAGTCTGTCTGCTAATTTATTAGTTAATATAGTTAAGTTACAACAACTTACTAAACCTGTTTTTACTTATTATTATATGTACACAATTAATTTTATTCTCTCTCTGTATATATATATATATATATATATATATATATATATATATATATATATATATATATATATATATATATATATATATATATATATATATGGGTTTCCCTTATGCTTTATTTGTCTGAAAAAAAAAAACTCTGGTTGATTTGGCTTCAGCGTGGTGAGCTCGGTGATGGAGCCATGTCCTTTGTTAAGCGTCCAGCCCTGTCGAGGCTTGGTGGATGAGAAGTTTGAGATCTTCATTACAAACTTGCAGCCGAAACAAAAGGTGACGTTACATGCTCTACATCAGTCGGAAGACAAGGACTTCTGGGAGTCGTTTGGACACTATGTCGGTGATGAACATGGGGTGGTGACAGGTGCGTTGTAAATTTCAACTGAAGCATTTATGATACATTTTCGTCTGTGTTTTTATCCATTGAGCCTGGTCCAAATTGGAAGATAAGACAATCAATATAACTTCAAATTTAGTAATTTATTTTCAAAAGCTGTTACAAAAATAATAGAATAAAAAAACATTATAAGGTATAGAGTGGCAACTGCCAGTAAATTAATGGAAGCAATCAGATGCCACTTCTTCAACTGGCTGGTGCATCTTCTGACTCCTCTTCCTGTAACTAGTAATTCTTCCTTGACATTCAAATCCCTCATATATATATATGGTTATTTGTCTTGTACATTTTTATGTAAAATATGACACTATTGTTCGTGTTTAAATTGTGATTAGTGAGTATCTCCAACTAAACTTGTCAGCAAAGAGACCATGCCATACTTATTAATTTGTGTATCTAGGTGAGTTTAAGAATGCTTAGGAGTACAGCGTTTTACTCTCAGAATTTGTCACCCAATGCAAATATTTGGTTTTGAAGGCATTTTTATTAGTTTCTATTTAAGGAATAATAACATAATTGCTAAGAAGTAACTTCCACACTTCATTAAAAGCAGCCTTTCAAGTAAAAAAAAAAAGGGAATTAGCATTTCTATATAGTCCAGTAGCTGTAAAAGAAACACCTTTTATCACATGTTTTCTGTGTTATAATATTTTTTAGCTTTAATCTACGATGTTTTTTATTCAAATTATATTCAAATCAAAAATATTCTTACTATAAGAATAAAGTGCAATATAACTAATGGCAAACTATTCTCTTTGCTCTCAAATTATCAGAAATTTTTCATAGGAGAATTAGCCTTAAGTGACCAAATTGAAATTGCTGTGATAATAATATGACAAATAGTCATTAATACGATTGTGAACTCTGAATGCAGTGTCCAAAGATGATAGTCTGGGTGGCACCTACGAAGGCACAGAGCAGATGGGTTTGATGTGGAGCTTGAGGCCAGTGCCAGGGAGTCGATCTGCTCTCAGGTCAGTTCAAATATATGCTCTGTTTGGAACGGTCTCACTGTTTAAATTAATCTAATAGAGGATATGTGCATCGCTGTAACAGGAAGTCACAGAATCAGTGTCGAAAAGCTACTAAAGTGGTTGCGATGATTAAGTGTGACTAAGTTAAACAAGCGTAAACTGCTGTATTGCCCAAGTATACAGCAATTCGTAAAAAGCTCTTTAAACCAGTTGGAGGTCTCTGGAGCCACATTGACAGAACTTTGACACCAGTTTCCTCCAGAAATCTGCATAAAACACTTGATTTTGTTTTCCATAACGTACATGCTACATGGTCAAGGATTGTTTCCTATTTAGATGTTGATAAAAATATAACTCTAAACTGGATTGGAACAAGCAAATGAGTTTTCAGCAATGTATGGTAGTAATTACTTTTCTTTCTGTTTCTTTCATTAAGATTAAGGAAGAAAGATGTGGTCGTACCGATGTCATTTAACATTTCGTTGTATGATGGACATCTGTCTCAAGGATTCAGTGAGACATCAGCTCTTGTGTCTACGGTCATAGAACGCTGGTACATGGCCCCGGGTGTGGAGAGGGTCAACTTCAGGGACAGAGAAGTCCGAGGGACTTTATTTCTTCCTCCAGGTATTACTGTAAAGCAGTGGTTCTCAAACCTTGTTCATCAAGTACCACCTCGGAAAAAATGTGGCACTCCAAGTACCACCATAATGAACAACAATAAAATACACGAGTCCAGTACAGCCACAGTGTATAGGCCTTCCTATTCAGGTATAGTTAAGTACAGTTCAAATAAGAAGCAATGTTATTGATAATACAAATATCTATTCATTTAGCAGCAGTATACAACCTGAACATTAAGAATTTAAAGAGTACAAATTTTAAAAGTATCAAGTTTAATGGTTAAATATCTGCTTTTTAATGTTATCTCTGTCTCACCCTCAATCCTCTCTCTCCCTCTTCTTTCTCTCTCTCTCTCTCCCTATTTTTTTCTCTCTCTCCCTCCCTCCTCTCTCTTCTTTCTCTCTCTCTCCCTCTTTCTCTCTCTCCTCTGTCTCTCTCTCCCTCTTCTTTCTATCTCTCTCCCTCCCTATTTTTTTTCTCTCCCTCTCCCCCCTCCCTCCCTCCTCTCTCTCTTCTTTCTCTCCTCTCTCTCTCTCCCTCCCTCTTTGTCCCTCCCTCCCTCCTTTTCTCTCTCTCTACCTCTCTCTCTCTCCTCTGTCTCTCTGTCCCTCCTCTTTATCGTTCTCCCTCCTCTTCTCTTTCTTTCTCTTTCCCCTCTCTCTCTCTCTCTCCTCTCTCTCTCCTCTCTCTCTCTCTCTCTCCTCTCTCGCTCCTCTCCTCTCTCTCTCTCGCTCCTCTCCTCTCTCTCTCTCCCCTCCCCTCTCTCCTCTCTCTCTCTCTCTCGTCTCTCTCTCTCTCTCCTCTCTCTCTCTCTCACTCTCTCTGTAGATTAGGGCCATGTAAACGTTATGAGCTCTGCTTTCAGTTGATCTCAATATAATCACAATACCTTTCAAGCATTTTAATATTGTTTTAAGAGATAATGAATGTGAGGCCTTGTTTGAACTCTGACCTTTAGATATTTTTCTCTGTTTGGTTTCTTCAGAACAGCACCGATGTTATATTAGCAGAGCGTAGCATTAACTCCTGCTGCATTCATTGCTTAAATCTCATATAAATTGTGAATTTCTGGGTTAAAACCAGTCAATTGTGGGATCGACAGCTGCAGAGATTAAAGACAAATTAAGTTTTACGCTAACGTTTGATTAACTTTAAAGAGAACATCTTCCCACTATCATGAGAGGGTATGCTTACCACAGTTTTAGCACCAATGCTCTAAAGCAATAGTTAAACCATCTAAGAGTTGCTTGTGTAGTTCTCTTGTCTCTTTAAGAGAATCTTGTGATCTAAGTTATTGAAAGCAGCACTGAGATCTAACTGAACTAAAAAAAAGAGAGATATTCCCTTTGGAAGATGCAAAGAACAAATAATTAACATTTTCAACAAGCACAGTCTCTTCTATCAAAGAATCTTGAATCTTGAAACTTCTATCAAAGAATCCTCTGTAAGAAGGAGCTGAGTCGAGGTCTGTAGATATATATATATATATATCTATATATTATATATATATATATTATATATATATATATATATATATATATATATATATATATATATCATTTTTATGAGTAGTTTAATTACTGTATTTTTTAGCTCTTTAGGAACATGTCCAAATGATAAGAATGAGTCGATAATGTTCAGAGGCAGGTATTGGGAGTAGTTCATTCAGTGTTTTTGTGAGTACAGAAGAAAACCTAAATTCAATTATAAACAAGATACTTTAATTGTCATGAGTATAAGAAAATTAAAAAAGAAGCTAAAACCAGAAAGTACTGAGACTGTTAGGTTGCTTTATTATTATTATTTACCAACTGTGTCATTATGTGCTTTTTTGGATACCAGGCGCTGGCCCGTATCCGGGAGTGCTGGACCTTTGGGGGGGCGGTGGAGGTCTGGTTGAATACCGGGCCGCTCTTTTGGCATCCCACGGCTTTGCCTCTCTGGCCCTGGAGTATCTCGCTCCAGAAGAACTCAGAACCATTGATGTGGATAAGTCCTATTTTGAGGTAATTCATATTATTTATCTTCTCCATTTTCGGTGCATTTGAAAACCATTCAATAGACAAACAATTTATCAAACTGCTTTTTTCAGCTGTCAATTTATTGCTATTTATTCTATACTGAGCACTTTGTTGTTTCCCTCAGTTACTGCATTGTCTCTGTTACTTTGTTTGTAGAAAGCATACCAGATCCTACAGAATCATCCTAAAGTACAGAGGGAGCGTATAGCGATGCTGGGCTTGTCTTTTGGTAGCGCCATCACGTTCAGTATGGCAGCCTACTCTAAAATCATCAAGGTTCATATTCTTTTTATGCAAAAAATCCTGCTATTCAGTTCCTGCATTTTAGGCAATTCTTCCCCATTTTCTGTTTTGTAGCCCCAGTGCTGTGTGTGCATCAGCGGAAGTCACGTGGTTCCTCTTAATAAATCCATCTTTGATGCCTTTGAGGAAATTAAAAAGTTAGTGAATTTTACACATTATTTCACACCTCGGTTGAGGTTTTGAATACGTTTCGTCATATTGGCTGAAAAAGTCATCAGATGTTGCTGTCTGTCATGTCATTCGCTATAGCTTTAATTCTATTAAAAGTAAAAAGTTAACAAATGTTGATGAAGTGCCTGTCATTGGTTGTTTCTGAAGGTTAGTTTGCAACCGTTTTAAATGCTTTCGGTTTCTGCCATGTTCTGTTTTCAGATGCAAATTTTGATCTGGTTATTTTTTTAATGGAGGTCTAAATTAAAATATCAGGTAATTGATACATATCACTCTTCGCAGGAAAGCGAGTAATATAATTGTGAATAAGGAAAATCAAGTAATACAGAGAGGCCTCATCCTGCCCATTACTTCAGACCCAGCTCTCAAAGTTGACGTGAGTATGAATTTGATCAGCATTTCTATTGTTTGATCCCTTATCCTTTTTTTTTTTACCTAGAACTGTTTTGAATATGCATGTAGGTTGGGAGAATAAAGTGTCCTTTTCTTCTGGTGAATGGTGGTGATGATCAGAACTGGGCTTCTGTGGAATCAGCAGAAGATGTGAGTTATGCCTTCTATTTTGTACTATGTAAATAGAACTTCTAATTTTGTTGCTACAAGTAAAACATCTCATAGTACCTTCTTGTCAAACATTGATTCATCTACAGTCAGGCAGTCTCAATCCTCTTCTGTGAATTTTTCTAAAATCAGCAATACAAATGTATAGTTTTAGAGGTGGTTATGGTAAAATACTTCTCTACAGCCCTTGCCGTACTTCCATATGTTACAGTTCATGCAGGAATTCATGGTTTCCTCAATGAACATTAGCTCCCCAGCAGGCCAAGACCGTGACACTCCCAGCACCAAGCTTTACTGTTGGCAAGATATTATCATCTTTGTGCGGCTTAAACTTGGCATGGTCTGAACCAAACAATTCTTGGTTGCTTTAGACCATATGACATGGTCTATAATCTTTTTGTCAAACTATTTGGTGGCTTTATTAATCTTTAGAATTGGCTTTCTTCAGGAACAATCATATTTGATGTAGCATAATTTTGTTGAATTATGCTACATCATAATACATCGAGTTTTTATTGGACAGCAAAGTTACAATCACACAATCAATATACTAAATGTTGGTTGACATTTGTGTTATTATCTTGAGTGTTCATTAAAGCAACGGAAGAACATTATTAAGAGTAATTCTGCAATGCGTAGAGTTCTTTGAAAACACTTAGGAGTTAGACCCAGTGCACTAATTGGGTCTCTTCCTCACAGATGGAGCTGATGATGGAGAAAGCAGGAAACAGACACTTGCTGACAGTTCTGACGTATCCTGGTGCGGGTCATCTGATCGAACCCCCGTTCACCCCTCACTTCAGGGCAACCAATTTTGTACTGCAAGAGCTTAAAAGGAAAAGTATGTTTCCGCGATTCTTTCTCTTTTTCCTGTTTCTAGAAATCTTCCTGTTTTTAAACATCTTTCAAGTATTTTACATTTTTAGTGTGAAAAAGTGTTATCTAGGCTTGCAAACTGGGTGTTGAGCAAAATTTGTGCCAGATGCATTAACAAACCCAGCAAGGACAATTTGCTTTGTAAAGGATAGCTTTTAGATCAAAATGTTTGTATTAAAAATCCTATCAGTTATCATGGATACCAAAAAACAAAATCAGTTTGCAACAGGATTTAAACAAATTTTTTGTGCAGTGAAGTTTCAAGACCATTTCATCAAAGAAACATTTGCTCCCTTTAGACACAATACTGCAGGGGTTGAATGACAGTGAGGGAGGCTGCTTGGTTTCAACACTCGTCCCAATATCATTCTTTATCGAAAACAATATCCAGTTTTACAGAATAGAGCAGTGATTCCAGTGAAGGGTTGTTGAGATTCATAAAACAAAGTGAGCCTGAAAAGGCCTATTCTAACCATCATGCCAATGATTCATAAATTCCTAATCCCTTTAGGGAGATTGAGTGTGTTTATGTAAGTCTGTCCTCAGTTAAACAAGGAGTTTGAGAGGCTAAAATCTCTAGCGATCAGAGCTGTAGATTTGATCTGAAAATAACATTAGTAGTTAAGGTTAAAGATAATTTAATTAAAAAGCAAGTAATTTAAGCAAGATAATGATGCGGTATAATTCTGGAATTCTAAAACTAATTTTTCAATCGATCATACTTGAACATAATGGAAAAGAAAGAAAATGCGTTTCTTTAGAGACTCAGAAATCATGCAAATTCAAATGTAATCAATGTGAACTTAACTAGTGCTGTCAATCGATTTAAATAAATTAACAAATTAATCGAATTGCCCTCCAGAAGATAATCTTGACGAATCAAATTATATTTAAACAAAATCGATGCTTATTACAAAAAATCTTTTAAAATGGAGGTACATTTTTCAAAGGATTTTTCTGAATAACATTGTGTTAAAACAGAGAAAACCGCTTTCAGAATAAAACAGAATATTAGTTAGTTATTCTGTGAGATTTGTCTCCGAACTACAGAACAGCTCACTCTTTCTTTTGATTGCTAAGACAAACAAGTATTTTTGGGGACATTGTGGGTCTGTTCTTTTTGAAAGATGTGACTTGAGAATACATTACGCGTCAGTCTGCTTAAGGTCATTAATGCACTGCATAGTTAAGTCTCTAGATAGGTATAGATTTCATCTTTAGAAACGATACAAACATGTTAATTACATGAACAAATATCATGTGCTAATCTTCAAAAAAATGCATTCATTCATTCATCTTCATGTCGGCTTTCTTCCCCTTCGGGGTCGCCACAGCGGAATGAACCGCCAACTCTCTGGCATATTTTTACGCGGCAGATGCCCTTCCAGCTGCAACCCATCGCTGGGAAACAAACAAACAAAAAAAATGCATCTCGTCATTTAATTTTTGCAGCACTAAATGTAACATGTTTATACAGGCTTTTGTCGTTTTTTTCCACGGTCTTCTGTAGTATCAGTTCATGATTGGAGCTTTCTTAGTTTATTTATGTGTACCTTCTTGTTCCTGCAGTTGTGATGCTGTGGGGTGGGTCCACCAAGCCTCACGCTGTGGCTCAAGAGGATGCTTGGGAGAAGATTTTAGCTTTTCTGAAACAGCACCTCTACTTCCGTTCAGACTCTTCGCTAAAGGCTAAACTATAGTTCGTTTTGTTGCCATGACTTTATGCAAATCTGATGTCAAATGCCTTTTTGTTGCCATCATTGTGACAGTAAAGTTTGTTTAGTCAGTTGAACACTAACTTTCGCAAACCTGTAATCCATTTATGTATTAAGCAGGGTTTTCAATAGACTGTGGTTGCCAGGTTATTATCAAAGTGACAAGTAGATGTCTTTATCTACTTTAAGTTAAATGTATCTATTTTCTACAGTTAACATCAAGGTTAAGAAATCAAGATTTTAAATATATATTTTTCAGAGTATAATAATATTTTTTATAGTGAATACATTATATAGTTTAGTTCTGATATTGTTGTATTGGCAAAATGAAATCTATTAATTCCTCAAAATGTGTCTTGTTGGGTTTTTATGTTGACATTGTTCATTTCATTTTTTTATAAAAAAAAAGTGAGCTTGATTAGAAAACATTAGAGGACAGTATTAGATTCAAATCTAACTGTAGTTATGATGTTAGAAGTATATAAAGCCTTTGTTATCTATATCTAGCCTTGTTTACCTATAGAGTGTGTAGATATGATTCGTTTTGCCTGTTTAATGCAGTTTTTAATACATAATAAAGCCATGGAATTAAACTTCATCATGAAGGCCTTAAGAGAACATTGGCTACATTGGTTGAAAACATTCCATTTAGATCTATAGTGATTTTTTTTTAACCTCCAGCTTCACTTAAAGTAGTCTAAAAGTAATTTCAAGTAATGATAAAAACACTGCAGAAATTAAAACATGAATCCAGTTGATAGAACAAACGACTCGTCAGGAAGGACAGCAGAGGAATCAAGTTTCGCTGGTGATGGCTCTGGATCTAGGGTAGGTGGGTCAGCGCTACCTCTTCAGGGACCAGCAGACACCTTTCCGGAAGAGGAAGATTTAAAGAGCCAGTCTCAGAATCATTAGTCTCTGTCTTCTCCTGGAGATCACTTTCATCTATACCTGGTCTACGCCTCTCCAGAAGAGGAAGATTTAAAGAGCCAGTCTCAGAATCATCAGTCTGTCTTCTCCTGGAGATCACTTTCATCTCTACCTGGTCCAGCAGACGCCTCTCCGGAAGAGGAAGATTTAAAGAGCCAGTCTCAGAATCATCAGTCTCTGTCTTCTCCTGGAGATCACTTTCATCTCTACCTGGTCCAGCAGACATCTCTTCCAACTGACCGGAGCTTTATGAGCCGAGCGCAGGACCTTTGTGATCTCTAGGTCAGGGTCCTTAATGTCGGGTTCCAACATGAGGTCAACCATACTCTCCCGGCAACGTTAATGGAAAGCGGACTTGAGAGCCTTCCCCACTTCTCAGCACTCCAGCATTTTTACTGATTAAATTTTTTTTTTATGGTGAAAAGCTAAGCACAGAAAGTTTTATTTGAGGATTATTGAACTAATAATCCTTTTAATATTAAATAAAAGCACAAGTGTGTCTGGACACCATAAACAATAGGAAATAGTTTGAGATGATTGGGTTCTTCTTTAACTAATGTTATTTTGCCATTCACACTAGCCTTTCTTGTTTATAGGATGTATGTATTTATTTTATTCTAAAACATACACAATAAAATATTGAGTCTAAAGTGAACTATCCATTGGTGGTCTAAATCCACTCTTACTAAAGGAAAAATAACACTCAATCAGAGTTAAAATATTTATGAGGGTTTCTGTCATCATCTAAAAAGCAAATTCATCACCAAAACCTTGTACTTTGTAATAATAAATGTTTGTATTTGAATATCGCTACATAACAACTCTTTACCTGTTCAATAAATATAATGCATTTTAAAGATAAAAATAAAGTGTTTATTTAACTCAATTTGGAGAAGAACCAAATAAACTCGGTACAGAGCCAAATCGAGTAAATTATATTTTACTATATACAACTCAGACCTCGACAGAACATTTCTAAAAATGTTATTTATTGATGTGATGAATCCTTAGTGTACATAGCAATAAAATTCACCTTACACAATAAGCCACACGGCACTGTTGGGGGGACCCAACACTACATTACAACAAATTGCTGTAGTTTTACAGCAAAATTCGACAGAAAATTATTGTTTTTACAAATTTTTATTATAATTCGGTTTTTATGTTTATTATAATTATGGGTTAAAACAATAATTACATTTTTAACTGTATATTTACATAGCGGTTGTAAGTTAGTATAAAGGTAAGTGGTCTTGTCACTGTAGATCTTGCACTTTTACAAAAACGTATATTGTTTTGTAAATTAAAATATGACTATTATAGTCAATCTAAGCTTTTACATTTTGCAATTTTTGTAAACCCTACATCTGAAAGTGAGGGTCTGGAGCCAGATGGAATCTTCGAAAAAGTAGATAAAAATGTATTTCTTAAGAATTTGACTGCATTTTATTTCAAACTTTAAGTAAAGTTTTTATTAACTTCATCTGTAATTCAGAACAAAATTGATGAAATCCGTAATCTGACTCAGGCAGATGTCTTTTCAAAACTCAGAGAGAGCTTGTCTGAAATTTGGTATTTGTAGAGACACAGAAATTAATATAATTTAAGACTTAAAAAAGAATGATGCTGAAGGCAGACAATTCTATTTTGCATACAGACCTTTAGAAATTGTTCAATTACATTGAGAATTTAGAATTTTGAATAAGTGGTCTATTATATTTTTATATATATATAATTTTGTATTTAGTCTGAGAAAGTTTAGCCCTGTGTAATCTGGAGATACCGTAGAGAGACTCTTTTGTTATCGTTTTCGTCTTAGAGCTGGAGGAAAGCAATACGCTCGTTGTGTTTCATTATGATTGATTTATGTTTTTGGTTCTGCTGAAACTCCTGAATAAACCAAGTAAAATTATTCTTTTGCACCTGGGTCCTCGTCTGTCCGTAAGGAACCTGACAGCACTAAAAGTTCAAAAACTTTTTACAGTTTAAAGTGTAATAGTTAAAGTTGTTTGTTTGCCCTAGAATTCAGCTAAATAAAACGATCTTCATTCAATCCTACGAGTGAAGCACTGCTTTTCAGTAACTGAAAGTGGCATTTTACTTGTTGAAGTGAATTTCTTTAATACAAATATATTTTTTGACAACTGTGCCTCGTTTGATTGTAATTATTTCATTATTGTTTACCGTAATACATTTAAATCAACAACTGTTTTTTTAATTTATTTACAGCACTTAAGAGTAAATCTATTACATCTTGGCTTTCAGTGTATTTTAATTTTTTTATTGGCAAATTTAGTTGCCAGGTAATTACTGTAATTTAGTGGAATTGCGAAAAAGTACTGTGATGTAAATTACAAGAATGTTTATTGTATTGCTGTAAAAATACACGAATATACTATATTTCACACACAATTATTAGCTGCAACTTTTTTAACAATATTATACTGTGGTCTATTTTACAAAAATTAACAAAATGTATACAGAACTTTATTTGCAACTTTTTTGCCAGCTAATTCCTGTAAATTCCACAATAATGTTTTTACAAAGTAGTTCCGATCTGGGAGTGCAGGTGGGTCTCAAGGTCTGCAGGTATAATGGTTTATAAAGTCGACATTCTCCAAACAAACAAACACAAATAAAAACCATAAAAAATAACCCCATAGCGCGAATGGAGGGTTTGTTGTTTAATCTCAGGGGCGGGAGTTTCTCCCGCGCTCTTCACTCCCAAACCACTCCGTTACTCTGCGCTGGAATACTTTACTGAAGTACAGCAGCAAGAATGAGACTTCTGAACGTCGGAGTCCTCGTGATAAGTAACTGTTGTTTACTACTCATACTAATTGGGGCTTGAAATTTTGCGTTTGGATTTCATGCTTAGTTTACCAGGCGACTGTGTAGCCTTGCTACTGTAGCTTGATAGTTTATAAAGAATGACGTTTGGTGCTTGTACAACTGTTTACTTATTTGAAACCTACTAGCTTATTATTTTACAGGTAAAAGTTTAGTTAAGGTAATATTTGAAAACGGTTTCTATCGATGACAGCTATCCAAAAGTGGAATGCAGAACAATTCGTTACGGTTTATGCTGTGTGGGGTCAGATTTGTGTAAATTATCACATCTGGTTCCGTTGTTCAATAAGCTTTCACCTTTTATATTTTTTTCATTGATTAGATTAAAAGAGATTCCAGTGGAACACAGAGGTTGAGGTGGTGCAGAGATCTGGTTTATAGTTTCAGTAGTGGAGTAGTTAATGTTGTGGATGAAAGTGTGTCACTTTCTATTTAAAGGCAAGATGGTCTCCAGGGTTTCACAGATTAAGGTTATTAGCTATAAGATATAACCATTGTTTGCATTTAACATTGGCTTGTCAATTCAATATATGTGCAATCCCCTGTTTTGTATCTATATGCTTTATCTTGTTCATTGTCCTGTTATAAATGTCTTTCATCCTATCAATAATGCAATGTATCCTATAATCTATATATCCATCCTTTCCACCATCTAGCATCCATCCATCGGGCGTTCGGAACCTCCATTCCATATCTTATCTATTTATCCATCTATCTAGTATTGTCCATGCACTTTACTTTACAATCCATAGACTTTACAAAGGTAGTATTATTTGATAGTTCTTTTATTTCCATAGAATTATCAAATAGGAGTTCCTATTTAACCCAGTTAATCCACATTTGGTGTTTGTAAAGCTGCTTTGAAGCGACTGCTAAAAAGCACTTTATAAAAACAATTTGATTCATTAAACGATTCATCAGACAGTTCATCATTTTGTCTGTATCTGTATATACAGTATCCATCTCATATCCATGTAGAATTTATCAATTGGTACATCCGGTATCCATCAATCATCCATTCATCTATCCATCTGTCACTCTTTCTAGTATCATCCATCTATGCATTCATCAGACAGTTCATCCCTTTTTCGTCCATCCATCAATCCATCCATCTGTATATTAAGTATGCATCTAGTATCCATCAGTACATCTGGTATCCATCAGTACATTCAGTATCCAGCTATTCATCCATCGGCACATCCAATTTCCATCCATCAATCCATCACATATCCACATATAAACCATCCATCAGTACATCTGGTATCCATCAGTTCATTCAGTATCCAGCTATTCATCCATCGTCACATCCAATTTCCATCCATCCATACATCCATCCATCCATCCATCCATCGCATATCCATCTAGAAACGATCCATCGGGACGCTTGGTATCCATCCATCCATACATCTATGCATTAATCCATTTTATCAGTCCATCCATCCATCCATCCAAGCAGCTCAATGGTGTTTTTTTTAAGTGAAGACTGCTTTTTGAAATATTATGTCTCTGAAAACATTCCTGTTTCCAGCAGTACTTTGTAGAAGTCAGCACACAGTGACACAGCTGCCTGATCAGAATGACCCATGTGTGGAGGGCAGCTGTTACCCTGCCACAGGTGATCTGCTCATTGGACGAGCTCACCGCCTCTCCGCCTCCTCCACCTGTGGCCTAGACAAACCAAAACGATTCTGCATCGTCAGCCACTTAGAGGTGAGAAAAGTCTGCTTTAATCTATTGATGGCTAAAAGTATTGTTATTGTTAACTTATGTCATGAGAACTGCTGCCACTGTAATTTAATCTCTTATTGGGTGCTAATTCAATATATATTAAAACCACCCAACATATTAACAAAAGGAAAAGTATAAACCATGACCATTGAACCAGTGGGGATACATTGGTTCTATAAAGTCATAATATTATTTGAATAAATACTATTTAATTACATTAATTTTCACATTAATAGAAAGACAAAGGGTCAAACATCCTCTGTATATCAGATCCTGTGGAAATATTGTTTTGTTGTTAAAAATAAGAAGCAGTAAATAGTACTATTTTACAGTTCAAACCACAAAATGAGGTTAAAACTATTGAACCGTAGGCATATTGTTAAAAAACAATGATCTCATATTTTCTTTATGAATGTTTTCATTATTTTTTAGATTTTCTGCCCAAATTTCTGTAATAACCTTTTTTCTGTCTGGTTAACACTTTCACAATCTTACTTTTGCCTTTCAAACGGCAATTATAATTATTAGAGCATATTGCTGTCAGTACTTTCGATCTAAAATACACACTTAAAAACATCTGTTTGATTACATCAGAATCTTTCCAAGTCATTGCTTTAGTATCAAGAAGACTCGCCGTGCCTTCCTATTCTTAAATTCTTTCTCTTATAAACAATCAGGCGTTTGTTGGAGATCTGGCAGATTTTGTGGGAGGTGGAATCTCCTGTCAGATGTTCTTCTAGCCCTGGAGCTTGAGCTTCACCCTCAAACTTTCTGGGTGGCAGCCTTTCAATCAGGTTAATGTTTTCAGTGCTTTACAGCATTGTGAATTGGAGTGAGAGCGGGAGTTTTCTGGCCCAGGACATCCAGTTCTTTTACAACTGTAAAAATAAGATGCTAAAATAAAATACTTGTTGAATGCCATATTTGGAAAACATAGAATTACTACTTTTTTGCTAATAAAAAAACAGAAGGCAGTGCAAAATGTAAATGAAAATATTGGAAATACAAGCACACTTTAGATCATGTATTGCTCTCAGGAGATCTTTATTGTTTTCGTTAGTACCATTTTAGTGGAATGGTAAGGGATGATCTATTTTAAAAATTTCAGATCATTTCGAACAGTAGATTGGGAAAATTGTTATTAGCACAGTGTTTCCAATGTTTTGAGATCATTAATCAGAAAACTACATCCTAAAAGTGTTCTATTCCTCCCTTTTATCCATCCTGGGGGTCAATCCTGTTTGGTTTATTCCCTGTTGCACTCTCTAATGAGTTTATGCTAACGCCCTGCATCTGATCGGGTAAGAAAAACAGGTGTTGGTCCAGAACATCTGGATTCCTGCTGTCTGCATGAATGTTTTCCATTCCTATAACAATCCCAGAAGATTCCATGTGCTTCACACTCTCAACTAACATCTGCATATCTTCAGGACAAAAGCTGTTTTGAATGCGATTCACAAAAGCCCTACGATGAGTCCACAAGCCCCAACAGCCATACGATCGAAAACGTTGTGACAACCTTCACTCCAAACCGCCTGATAACCTGGTGGCAGTCTGAGAACGGTAAGTTCACATTCAAGAACACATTCACAGACGCACTGGGGATGTCAGCTTCAGAGCAGCCTGTCATGTTAAGTATGGTGAGGTTATTGCTGCAGTTCAGGGACAGTTTTTATTGAGATGTTCTGAGTTTAAATGGGTTCAGATTCCAAATATTTGGAATCAAATGCACATCCATGTTTCAGAAAAGGCTAAATTCTTGCATCTCTGAAGAAACATCTACTACACTCAGTTTAAGGGTGAGAAGAGAGCCAGAGAGAACGAGAGGGAAGAGTAAAGGGAATAGTTTGAGCTCAGAGGAAGAAGAACTAACAGGAAGCAGAGAGAAACGTGGCCGTGGGAAACAGCTGCCCTAACCACGCCATCCCTTAATCAATCCACTGACTCACTGAGTTGATGCTTTGGCAAAACTTACTGTTTTCCATACAAATATAAAGTCTTGGGTTACAAGGTCTTTTAGTGGTCCTCTAGGAACTCTAGGCACTTTATGACTTGGTATTCATGTATTAGTGTACTAGAGACTCTTAATAGATATACTACTGAAGACAGTAAATTTGTTGTAGTTGGCAAACACTTAATATAAGAAGGGATTTATTATAGCTGACTAAATGTTTACCACTTTGACATTGGTTAATGGTTTATAGCAGCATTACAGTACACTGGTTTTATTATAATCCAAAAAGAAAGTGCCAACAAGGTATGGCTGTTATATGAGGGAATCTTTGTCTCTTTATTAAACAGAAGCATTGAATAAGTCTCTGTTATCAGCACTAACTAACCCAACCCATCTCTTGAATTTCTGAATTTGGGAATTTCAGAGAATGGAATTTCATGAAAGTTGCTTCAGGTGGAGTATCATATAATTGGCTGTTGGTTCCAACTGTCACCGGTTATCTGCCATTTTACTAGTATATAAACGATCTGAGCTCATTTTCCCATTTTAACGCTTAAAGCAAAAAACCCAACCCCTGGTCCTTTCATCTCTCATGTCTTGGGGAGTTCTCAGGCCCAGGATACTCCCAATCTCCGGGGCCCTTCCTCACCTTAGCTTGCCCAGTATGCTTCTTATTGCTCGTCAAAAGCAATTATGACTGGGCATTGATGTAAGCAAATTCGTGAAATTAAGTCATTTAAATGTAGGTTAACCTACTCACACTGCCTATTTTGTTATCCTACACTTTCGTCTTTTACGCTCTGTTTTCATGTTAGTGTTAAGGGTTAAATACATATCTCTGCATTGACCCAAAACAAAACAACATTATTCTAATATGAACCGATATGTATCTGATATTCTTTTTAAAACAATAATAGACTCAACGTAGCTGTTTGCTTTTTTTGTTATTTTTAATATCATAACCCAGAATGTCTCATTTAAACTGTAGATGTTAACACAGTCTTGCACCATTGGCATCCGCTGCTTTGTTGAATAGTTGAAGATTTTGTATTACCTTTTTAATTTCCTCATTCTCTACCCCCTCCGGTGTTTTAGGAATTTCCTGCTTATTCTTTGAGGATTTCTGAGAACACAATGGGAGTCATCGAGGTGTAAATGTGGCCAATCTTATGTGATTGTGGGGAGATTATTGTGTCTGATTCAAAAGAAAATGTAAAGTTGACAGAGGAACAACTATACTTATCAAGGAACCACTTTCAGATTTGTGCAAACAGCGTCTTCTGGCTGGACTCTGCTGGGTTAAATCTCTCCACCACAGGGTTATAGCAACAATGTTTTATTTGTTGTGTTAAGGGGGATTCAAAATGTAAACGATCCATTTATAGTCTTGTGACCTTACATAAGTGTACTACTGTCACTATCAATTTAAACATAACACTCACTTTATATACAGCTTCATATATTTTCTGAGATCTTGGAAATTATCCAGACAAAGGAAAGGGCTTGTTGGACACAGGAGGAAGTTTTGACTTACAGTGTTTGCACAACCTTTGTTTAGAAGATTAACCCCCTTTTGTTTCCATTAACCACTGACTGTGAAATTACCCCTGGCAAATGCATTGTAGTAGAGAACACAAACATCTTAAGCTACAGTATGGTTCTGTTTAGTTCTACATAACATTGCTTTATTTATCTTGAGACAGGTCTAATGTCAATTTCCTCTACAAGGAGTAATTCCTCTTTTCTTTCCTCCACCAGGAATTGAAAATGTGACCCTTCAACTAGATCTGGAGTCTGAATTCCACTTCACACACCTCGTCATGACCTTTAAGGTAGGATGGACACACTGAAACTAAATGAGGAATCCCCCAAGGAATAGGAAACATATGTGGAGATCAACTCAAGTCTCTCTACTTTAGGACTTTGCATGCCTTTGTTAGACCATTAGCTAAAGTTGCATTTCTCATGTATTAACAAACTCTGAAAAGTTAGAAAATGCTTCTTCCTATAGTTATGTTCATAAAAAATTCCAGATGGGTCTTGGTGTTTATAAATAGCTCAGCTTCTGGGCTTGTAATTTTTGAGTTTGTTGGTTTGGGAGTTTTAATGGTAGCTAACAGTAAAAGTTTCAACCATGTCTCACTCCAAAATAGACCAAACCGTTTACTGTTAATGGCTATCCAATTTGATATATTTATAAATATATACGTAACAAACTTGACTGCTCTCAAAGCAGATAAGCCAGAAAGCAGAGCCTCGATGGAACTGCTTTTGGAGAGGCTTAGGGCCATTAAGAGGCTCAATCGAGAGGCTTTTCCATTACATTCATTCATCTTCATGTCGGCTTTCTTCCCTTTTGGGGTCACCACAGCGGAATGAACCGCCAACTCTCTGGCATATGTTTTACGCAGCGGATGCCCTTCCAGCCGCAACCCATCGCTGGGATCCATTACATTTAAAGGATAATTTTACTTTTAATTTTAATTTTGTCAGAACATGACCCCTTTAAATTGAATATTTAACAGTCCAGGCTCGTAGAAAATACATTAATACCGTTTTGCAGGTTTGCAGTGTTTCGGGAAAAGTTTTCTTCGTTTACAGGAATATTGAGTACAGGAGTCACCTTGTAAGTTCTGATTCTCCTATAATAAAGCACCTATAAAAAAGCTCTTAATAGATGCAAGTCAATTCATCGGTGTCTGCGGGAACCAATCACCTAAAAAAATGCTTAAACAGCCAATTTTGAATCATGGAAAAAAGTTTTCTAAAAAAATAAGTATTGAGATGTACTTCTCAGGCAACTGATTTTATTTTAAACCATGTTCTGCAGAGTTTTCGTCCTGCAGCCATGCTGATTGAGCGTTCACCAGATTTTGGAAGGAGCTGGCAGGTTTACCGCTATTTTGCTTTCAACTGCGCTGAATCCTACCCAGACGTCCCTGAAGGGCCCATCAAGAAAGTGGATGATGTCATCTGTGACAGCCGCTACTCTGGGATCGAACCATCCACGGAGGGAGAAGTGTGTATAGTGTCTATGAACTACAAAGCTATGGGCGGGTACGTTTATGTAATAAAAATAATAACCCTTAAATGTTCTGTTTTATTTTTCATACTTGCAGGTTATTTTTAGAGCACTTGATCCAGTTTTCAAGATTCCTGATCCCTACAGCCCTCGTATTCAGAGTAAGTACATGGACATATTAGTCAACTAATCAGACAAAGGATTCTGTCTCTTGGACTAATTTCAGCTGATTCACCAACTGGTGGCCTTTATCTGCTTTTGCTTTAGACAAGGTCAAGGATGTTGGACTCATATAATACTTTGGCAGTTAGTTTCACAAAATATAAGAATAATAATCGTATAATAATCAAAGACTAACAATGATATGGAAATATAAGAATCTGGTATATTATTTTTAAAATAAACATCAACTCCAAAATAATCTTTTCCATTTCAGTCCACACAGGAAAACTAGCTGCCTTGTTTACTAGCATTTAGTAGGTTTTATGAAAGAGTTATGTAGACAAAGCTCAAAACTAAAAATGATTTTGACAGCATCTGCTTTTATGCATATTTTTTCGAATTCTGCAAAAGCTTTCTGACTTGCCATATTGTTGATTTTTTTTTATAATCATTGAAAGACAAACATACATTAAAAGTGTGTTCTTCAGTTTTTATTCATAATGTTACATTTTGTAAAGTGCATCAATTAAATTGTACTATTAAATTAAAAACAGGCCCTGAGTGCAACAGCAAAAATGTTTGAGCATAAATGAAACAAAATTAAGGTTTTGATGCTGCTAGAAGGGATTTTTTTACCCTGATGAAAACATAGCTGTTGTCCAATCAACTTCTAGTAATAGAGCATTATAGTTCATTTTGGTAAGTGTTAAATATGTATTATTTTATGGTATGTTGATTGTGGTTCTTAGGAGCTGAGTGCTGATCTTTGTGTGTATATTTATGATAATAGACCAGTTGAAAATCACTAATCTGCGCATACGGATGGAGAAACTGCACACTCTGGGTGATCTTCTGTTTGATGATCGTGAAGAGCTGAAAGAGAAATACTTTTACGCTCTTTATGACATGGTCATCCGTGGTAACTGTTTCTGCTATGGCCACGCCTCCAAATGTGCACCAGTCAGTGATGAGGATGGGGTTGAGGGCATGGTGAGGAAATACAACAATGGTTACGACCATCTTATCAGCACTACTGTGATTTCCCTTTGTCATTGCCTGCAGGTACATGGTCACTGTGTGTGTAATCACCACACGACTGGACTGAACTGCGAGGAGTGTGAGGAGTTTTACCAAGATCAGCCCTGGAGACCTGCTCAGGGCCGGGAGACGAATGCTTGCAAGAGTATGATTAACATACATTAATGCTACATCCCAATCCACACACTATTCACACTTTTATGTGTGCGAATGAGAATTAGGGTGTCCCAAACTGTAGTGTACATAAAAAAGTGTCTGAGCAGTGCCTGAACGTGTACTTTTTCCGGTTAGATTCTGAAGTGCAGATCCATAAGCGCTCAACCGGCTAAAATTACCCACAATCCACTGCGCTCGGGAGGAAGAAGTTTTCTCTGGGACCCAAACAAATGAGCATTCTCTGTAATACAACTTATTTTTAAAGAAGACGCACATAAATAAACAATATCAATATTGAGAGTGTTTTATTTATTATTGGAATAGTTTTTAATTAGGGAATGGAAAAGACGGAGAAGTTCTTGCAAAAATGGTGCGTGATGATGTGGCACAACTACTTCTGTCACGTCACGCTTTAGTGCATCTCAGATCTTGCACCCTCATATCACACACTAAAAAGTATGTACATTTTCTTCTGAAAATCGGTATCTACTTTAAGGGTGCAATGTAAGTGTTCGGATTGGGATGCAGCAAACATTCAAAAAATTGAAAAAAAGGGGAGGACATGTCCTCAAAGGCCTATCTCAAAAGTTCCAAATCTATAAAGGACTTTTTACTTCATAAAATGCTTGTGAAACTTTGCATGAGGAACTATTAATGCATATGTCACAAGCATAGTAATAATTAATTAAATTTTTCTCTGCGGTTCTTTCTATTTCACTATTTCTCTCAGAATGTGAGTGTAATCATCACTCAGACTTGTGTCACTTTGACATGGCGGTGTACCTGTCCTCGGGCAACCGCAGCGGAGGAGTGTGTGATGACTGTCAGCACAACACCCTGGGACAATGGTGCGAGGGCTGCAGGCCCTTCTACTACAAAAACCCAGAGAGGAACCTGAGAGACCCTTTGACCTGCAAGCGTGAGTACAGGACAATGCCAAGATTTTGATTGAAATGACAAGACCAAACCTAAAACAACCCTCTTAACTGGTCTGTTGCTGGTCTATGGTCAGTTCGCTTATTTGTGCTCAATTTTAAATCAAAACGATTTAATATAAAAATCAGAAATGTCATAAAGGTTAAATCTAATGAAATAAGACACAAGGCTGTAAACTCTTCTTTTGTTTGCTGCAAAGTTGAAATTGTAAGATTTTAGTTTGTGTCAATGTATTCTGAAAACAAGCAAATTTAGGTTAATAAAACCTTGAACACAGAAAGCAAACAATACTCAACGGGATGCTAAAATAATTTTAATTGATTAAATAATAATTGTAACGTCCATTTATAAAACATGAGCAGAAGAATGTAAAATCGAGAAAAAAACATTTACTAATCAAATTAAAAATGTCTGAATGTGTTTGTGTATAGCTTGTGACTGTGACCCGCAAGGCTCTCTGAATGAGGGCTTGTGTGACAGTATTACTGACGCGCTCAGAGACACCATCGCCGGACAGTGTCGCTGCAAAGCTAATGTGGAGGGGCAGCGGTGCGACCACTGTAAGAAGGGGCATTATGCTCTCAGTGACAACCCATCAGGATGCCAGCGTGAGTAAAAAGCAAACACTTGTTGGAGTTAGCACTTTAATGGTAGTAAAGTTCTGGAGGTCTTGTCCCACTACCGCTCATAAACATAAACACATCCACAGCTCACCCTGAAAGGCATGGATTGGTTGCCAGTTAATCCACTTTGATTGGGGTCTATGATTGACTAAATTTTTATAGTTAATGGTGGCTTCAATTAGACTGCTTTGTATTTAAATAAGATGTGTTTATATTTACAATCTTGTCTCTACTAAGTTATCATTAGTTTAATGAAGTCTAATTAAGAACTGCAACTCAGATCACACAGTACCCTCCATGTAGTTCCCTCCAATAGAGCAGAAAAACATTAATGGAATTCACACGGTAAAAATGTTTACTTGGGTTCATGTGAATGTTTCTGAAAACAGCATGCAGCTGTAATACTCTTGGAACACTCCCTGGAGGAAACCCGTGTGATCCACAGACAGGAAGCTGCTTCTGCAAACGCCACGTTTCTGGTCGAAACTGTGATCAGTGTCTGGTAAGAGAGTTTTATTTGACTTTTGACTATTTTATAAAAAAATTGTTTTTTATGTATGTGTTGTTGGAATTAGTTGTAGAGTTGCATGAATAACCTATTTTTTTTTACTTTTCTACTGTTAGTTCAATTAGGCATGTTTTTCAGATAAGGAGTTTATCAAAAATATAACAATCCACTGCCAAAGTTGAGAACTTAAACTCAGCTTTTTGTCACCTCATTAACATTTCCTTGTGATGTTGTTACTCTCCCTTGTTATCTCATGTAACATTGACCTGTCATTTTTTTTCAATGGCTGTTGACGTAACATAATTCCCTTTTCCTTGAATCTTGTACATTGTGCCTATTTGCTTTATGGAATTTCGTATTTAGTAGTTATTGGAAAGTGAAATGTCCTAAACCATTGAAGTTTTCAGTTACTGTTATAAATTGTGTATAAATTGAGGAGAATTACTAATTAGCAAGCAAGCATTTTTTACTTATGAAAAAATAGCTCCCTTTCTGTTAGCGGAACCAAAAATATAGAGCCTCAAAATTCTTTAAATGGGATTTGAAATTGGGGAGGTAGAGGAAATCTTTACAGTTGAACACAGATTCATGCTCAACCATTTGAACCCCCCTCGACCTCTTAATGCCCCCACACTAAAGTACATAATCTGAAACATCCTTCCTCTTCTTCTTCTTCTTCTTCTTCTTCTTCTTCTTCTTCTTCTTCTTCTTCTCTTCTTTTCTCTTCTTCTTCTTCTTCTGTCCTGTTCTGTCCTGTCCTGATAACCACAAATTCCAAGCTGTGCACAAAGTTTCAAGTAGAACATGTTAATATTTCCTGAAATCCCAGGAAAGTAAACGCATGAGAAAAAAAACGAATCAATACTTGGTAAAGACATAATGCTAAGCAACCAACACAATAAGCAATTTCAGATATTGTTCCCTAAAAATGCAGAAAATAGGACTTTCAGTATTGTTAGGGCCTAACTAAAACCCATTAGATAGAATTCGGCTCAAAACATACACAGTACATCACTGTGAAGTTTAAATATGCAAACCTTGACTGCTTACATTTAGGCTTAATCAAAGTTTCAAATTCAATATTTCAATATTTTAGAATTTACTCTATTGTCACTGCATTGAATAATTATTCTTCAAAATAATAAAACATATTTTGCATAAATGATGATTGTTTTCCTTCATGTAATTTTGAGGCACTGTTGTATGTTTTTTTTCTTTTTCAGCTTGAGCACTGGGGTCTCAGTAACAATATGGATGGCTGCGGACCATGTGACTGTGATGTCGGAGGGGCTTTGAATAATAAGTACACACTCTTCAAATTAGTACATAATTTTAAACAAATGATCAAAAAAGTAGTTTTCATAAATTCTCTGCAGTTGCTCTCAGGACACTGGGCAGTGTGTCTGTAAGGAGCACATGTTTGGGAGGCGCTGTGACCAGGTTCATTCTGGGTACTACTTTGCTTCGCTAGATCACTACACTTATGAAGCTGAGGAGGCTTCTTTTGGACCGGTGAGAGGCCAACATTAAAATCTTTGTGTTAAAATGGACTGAAAAATATATGTTGAGGTATATAAAGTTGATGTAATTTAAAATCATTTAATTAAACTATGTGTTTAATTCATGAAACACTAAGAATGAATATTTCAATTATTTGAAAGAATAAATAGAGATGAGAAATTATGAAATTGATGTTGAAAAGGTGAAATTTCATTATATGGACATAAACTGTGTATTACATTTTTAGATTCTAAACATAACACACTTTTAAAAGAGGTTATTATACGTGTTATGACACACTTTTAGTAAATAAACAAACATTTGATTTGTATAGACACAGAGAATGTTTCTTGTCTGTTTGAAGGCAGTAAAAGTGCTTCATAGACTACTACCTCAGGACCGTACACCTACTTGGACAGGCACTGGATTTGTTGACGTACCAGAGGGTGAAACACTGAGGTTCCACATCCATGGTTTCCCCAAATCTATGCATTACAACCTGATGATACGTTACGAACCTTTGGTACTCATATATACTCGCCTACACGAAACACATACATTGTATTCAAAAATACATTTCTAAAGTTTTTTTTGTAGTTGCCAGATCAATGGGAGCAGGTTGTAGTGAAAGTAGAGCGCCCCCGAGGCAGTCAGCAATCACGCTGCACCTCCACATACAGCGATGAGCAGACGGTCTCTCTGCACCCTGGCTCCAGGTATGTGTTGGTTACGGTTACTGTCTGTACATTTTAATAAAACATATAATGTATAAAACAAATATTTTGCTTATTTATGATGTCATCATGCAACATTTCATTTCCAACAAAGTTAAAAGGCAATGCAAGTTTTTTTGTATAGCACATTTTGTTCACAAGGTAATTCAAAGTGCTTTACATTGGAAACAAAGAATAAAAAAGTACATTTAATAAAAGCAAGCATGAAAAAGTCAGAGCCAGACAACTGAAATATTTAGTCTAATGCTTTACAAGGTATAGAATAGTCCTCACTTTAGATGAGCACACAAACAGGTAATAAGAAGCTAGTAAATGCATAACAACTCGCTAAATTAATTGTTTAGTTTGAGTTACAGAAGGAATATGTGTTAATAAAGCATTTATTATCACACAGAGTAACTGTATATCTTAATGATAAAATATATGAATGTGCATATGAATATATTAATTTATATTTTTTTACATGTTCTAAATGATCCCATGAATCTCTTACAGCTGATAACTAATTGTTGTTAAATAGTGAAAAGTTTAATATATAAATGATTACCGAATCCTGATTAAAGCATGAAATTAATGTTATTAAGCATATTATTTAGAAGCTATGAAACCAAGAATTAAGTTTTTCAACTAATATTTATAGACTGCTTGCAAGTGTGAATTAACACAGAAACAATGGTTTATAAATTATTTATGAAGTATTTGAAAATGCTTAATTAATCTTTGTGTAGTTATACCAAAATCACTAGTTTTACAGATTATCTTTAGCGTAATTTACTTGTGTTTAAATGGGAAGTGGGCCTATTGTGTGTTTCAATCTTGTTTGTGTTTTTCAGGTATGTGGTTCTGCCTAGCCCAGTGTGCCTGGAGAGGGATCAGAACTACACAGTTCAAATTAGCTTCCCGCAGTACTCCTCCTATGGCTTCCACTCTTCTCCACACACACTGATTGATTCTGTAAGCTTCATCAATCCCCTGTGTAAATAACAACTTGTTCTGGAGTACTACAGTCTTTAGGTTTTAGTTCCTGCTTCCAATCCTACTTCAGCTCCAAATCTGTCAAGAATACTTTCCTTTAGTCAATCTGAGATCAAATTTATAAACAGCGACAGCCCACAAAACTATGTACTTCTTTTCTTGCTGAACTTTTTGAATTCGATAAAACACAACTTGGTGTAAACATATGTGTAAAATAATAAGCGATTCATTTTCTTTGTATATCTTACCTTTAATTAAGCATTGAATCCCAATGTGTTAATTAATATAAATTAAATGCAGAACACATGCTGAGACTGAGAGTAAACATTTAATATAATACAAACTTTGAATACAGCTTTTTATCATTGTGTTGTATATTCACAATGATTCGACACAGTCTGTATTAACATTCCTGTCATTCTTCTCCACTCTTGTTCAGCTGGTGTTTCTGCCGGATGTTCAGGATCTGGATCTGTTTTCTGGAGGAGCCCGGCAGCAGGAGAACTGGGAGATGTTTCAGAAATACAGATGCAGGGAGCGGAGCCAGAGCGTCATTAAGATTCCTCTGACCGATATCTGCAGAGACTACATCTTCAGTGTGTCTGCACTCATGCACAACGGAGCGCTTGGTAAGTTATCTTTAAAACACCAAAATGACACATCAGACTTGATTAAACACATGTTTGTCCAGGCATTTTTTACATTTTGGGCTCAATTTGGACATTTATTCTTAAGTCTAAATATCTAAGTTACACATAGTATGGGTATTACATTGCATAAAGACGGAAAAACAGATGTCCTTTAAGAAAGCCTTTGTGCTGATGTAGAGTCATGATGTTTTATCTGTTTTGATATCATTCTGATTGTAAAGGTTAGACAGACTTTTTTCAAATGCAAATTACGAAAAAAAAAGATGCACCCGTCAGTGCCAGCTCCATAAATGTATTTAAACCTTTGAGACACAGAGGAAAAGATATTGAAAAAAAAAAAATTGTACTGCTGTACTTTTTAGATTTTTCGATCTGTTCTACCACTGTTTACCAACAAAGTTTGCATTTGTTTGCACAAAGTTTGGACCCTCCTTTGACATGTTAATATCAGTCATGTCTCACTCAAAAATACACAAAGCTGGACTTCACCTGTCATTGAGCTGTTAATCCCAATTGTAGGACCTCTATATGATTCTCCATGTAGTGGACATTTGTGGAAGATGCATGTAAAGATGGTCATCTTTTAAATTTAGCTTTTAACCCAGACTGACGGCAGGGTTTCCATCTGTAATCACAGATTCTCCTCTTGTTCCTCACTTCATTTGTTCATCGTGCACCAATGAAATTGACATCCAGCATGGCAGTTCAGTCACTAATTAGACCAACTGTTTTTACAAATGTTACAATGTGTTTTGTCAAGTTAAAACATTTTCTGTCTTATTTACCTGTTTGCTTTTTAAACCTAATCGTCCATCTCTTATTTATCCTTGCCAGAGTGTAAATGTGACCCTCGGGGATCTTTAAGCACAGTGTGCGATGCCGTTGGTGGGCAGTGCAAATGTCAACCCAATATTTCAGGCAATAACTGTGATGCCTGTGCCCCTGCTACTTACCAGTTTGGACCTTCAGGATGTAGACGTTAGTGTATATGCCTCATAAAAGCCTGACTGTGTTTATTCAAATAATAATAATAATCCCTTAATGCTGTACCTCTCCTTCATTAGCATGTGACTGTAACCCACTGGGCTCTCAGAACCTCTTCTGCCACCCCAGCACGGGTCAGTGCTTGTGTGTACCAGGGGCATTGGGCCGCCAGTGTGGGAACTGTAAACCAAACCACTGGGGCTTCCCTGACTGCAAACCCTGCTCTTGTCATGGGCAGAGCGAACAATGTGATCCACTTACAGGACAGTGTCTGGGCTGCAGGGGGCACACCACAGGGCACAACTGTGAGAGGTGAGAAAGATCCTACACTTATGTGGATCTGGTTTTGGAACCGTTTCATTGTGATGTACTAACATGCTTTTCAAAGAGGGTCTTTATGAAATTAATTCATTAACATTAATAATGATTTTTTACGAATAATGGGGTGATCTGTAAAGAACTTTGTACAATTTGTACATTTTTACATGTGGGACAGCAACCAAAAAATGAAACTATTCATTGTGTGTGCAGTTCAACACAATCTGGCAACCAGATTTTTGTTTCTGTGATTAGACTCAAGGAAGAAAATACGTCACATCAACACATAAACTGTACACAAACAAAATATGTACTGTCACTGAAAGCTAGTTTGTTAACCAATCAAGTGATGTTGTTGATATATGTGTTGCTAAAGGCAATCGGACATTCTTTGGGAAGTTTAAGAACAACAAGATAGCAGTTAATGTGAGGAAGCAAAATTACATGTAGAACAGCGGTTCTCGGTATATATGATCACAATTTTTTGGGCTTTAGTGACACCACAACCTGTATAATTTACTGTAGTTCACAGTCAAGAACTGTTTTTAATAACACCTTTTTTGAAACAGGGTTGGGTAAAAATGACAGACTTGGAAATTCTAGTGTTAAAATTGCTTTTTTCAATTAAACAAGCAGATCACGTGGTCTGTGCCTGAGTGGATGATTGTTACTTTTAGAAAGCAATTTAAACAGAATAAAAACATGTTTGTAACTTAACAGATTGTCTGACCATCTCAAGCACGTTCTTCCAAGAACGTTTTTTTTATTATTTATTTTACTGTATAGTCCCTAGTCCCTGACTAATCTTAGTTTGCAATCCCAATCACATTTTTTCCTCGAAGAACCACATGTTTAGTATATTTTCTTTCCTTTCACATTTAAAGTCATATGCTATTATTTAACTTATTTATTATTTATTATTTAAATTGCCAAAAAATATCCTTGTATATATCTCATACCACTTCCACAAGCGGCAGCAAGGAATTCAAACTACAGAATTCTACTGTTAAGCAAAGTAACATTTACAATGTAACAATGTTCCAGGTGCGAAAGTGGCTACCACCGTCAAACACTTCTAGCCTCCAGTGAGTCATGCCAGGCTTGCATGTGCCCTAATGGTCCAGGAAGTGGAATGCAGTTTGCTGAGAGCTGCTACCGAAAACCTGACACTCTTCAAATGGTCTGTGTCTGTAATGTGGGCTACAAAGGTAAAAACTCCAGCTGAAGAGAAGACTCGTACACTATAATAATTTGTTGAAGCTCACGTCACACACTTTGCTTTCCTTCTCCACTCTCTAGGAGCACTTTGTGAGGAGTGTGCCTCTGGTTACTATGGTAACCCTCAGGTGCCAGGGGGCCGCTGCCACCCGTGTCAGTGTAATGATAATATTAATATGCAGGACCCTGAATCATGTGATGCCCACACCGGCGCTTGTCTCAAATGCTTATTTCACACTGATGGCAGGGAGTGCCAGTACTGTAGTCGTGGCTACTATGGAAATGCCCGTGTACAAGACTGCAGGAGTGAGTATGCCTTTATCATGTTACAGCGTTTCCACTCTATATATCTAACACTCAGGAATGATAATTATTGTTATAATTCTCATTCATACTTGCACAATGCTATTAACATATCTAGTTATGCTAGCAACATGCTAATGACATACTTATGATCTAATATGGGTCTAGACCAGGGGTTTCCAAACCTGGTCCTGGAGGGCCGTATCCCTGCACATTTTTGGTTCAACCATCATGAAACAAACCTGTGGCACTAATTAGGGTCCTCTGATTGTGCATACTACAGCAGGGTTGCGGGCATCTAGGACCAGATTTGGGGAACCCTGGTCTAGACTATTAACTTGATGGTGAAATGATGGCTCTTGGGGGGTTCATAGCCAAAGAAAGCTGCCTTTCCGGAAGGTCTGGCTACGCGAGACTAGGTTACGTATAGCCGGTAAAATTCTGGTTTATACTAATCCTAGAGGTTGAAATGATCTCTTTTGATTTCTGGGTTCATATAGGACAATGTTAGGGACATATCAAGTCATGCTAACAATATGCTAATTTCATGCTTATTAATGCTGCTGACATATCAAGGGAAGTTATGGTATGAGGGGTTGTGACTTGTGACAAGTCATGCTAGCAACATGTTATGGCTTGCTACCCAGAAATGTTTTATCTGTTTCAAAATATAGTTTTTAAAGCTTTTTTACCTAGTTGAAACTATTTCCAAATGTAAAACATGGTCTTACTCAAGCCAACATAAAGTTTGTTAGCAATTTTTAAAACCTTTCTTTTAAAATTATAACATTAAGAAACAGAAGTAGCATGGATAATTATTATAAATGTGTGCAAAATGATCTTCTAGAATGTATGTGCCACCAGGCCGGCACCTCCAGACAGAGCTGTGCCGATGGCCTGTGTGCGTGTGACAGGGTCAGCGGGCAGTGCCCATGTCTGCCCAACGTTGTGGGTCAGATCTGTGACCGATGCGCCCCCAACACATGGAACATCAACAGTGGAAGAGGATGCCAGGCTTGCCTTTGCCACCCTGAACACTCTTACAGTTCAACCTGTGACCAGGTAGCAACAAAAGAGAGAGTCTGGTCTATTTTGTCAGACTCAAAAATTAAACATGTTTGTTTCTGCTTCTCTCAGCTATCAGGACAATGTTCTTGCAAGCCTGGGTTTGGTGGTAGAACGTGCGAAGAGTGTAGAGCAATGTTCTGGGGCAACCCTGAGATACATTGCCAGGGTAAGTTGGAATTTTCTCTTTGTTTCTCAGTGGTACAGAGTTTACAACAGCATAAATCAAGGAGACTTATAGTTACAAAAATAAGACAATTCTGATATAATTGAATGTCATTGTTTTTATATTTACTCTATTTGCTTTTTTCACTTTTGCAAGTCAACAGTTTCTGGTTGCAACATTCCTAAAAGATGGTGTCTATTTTGACTCTATAGCAGTTTCACATAGTCACGGATGTTCTATGTTAGCTTATGAATCCTATGTATCATCTTCTTGCAGCACTTCTAGAGTGGGCAACATTTGTCTAGTCAGTCCATCTCATGGCCACATTCACACCTCCTTTGAGACTTAAAGTTGCTATATTATGGCCCTTTTTAAATAATTTATAAATATTTGATCCTTTAGACTATCACTAAACTCTCAAAAGTCAGTATCTATCATAAACATTGTCTTTGAATCACTTCAAATGGTTGTGTTCTGCAAAAAAAAAAAAAAAACTCCCTGTGCTATGAAAGCCAGCTGCAGCACCAAGCTTTCCCGATCTGGTATGATTAAAAATTTAGCAGTAGATAATTATTATGTATAAAAAAATACAATTCTGTTTATATTTTTCCCTTATAACAAACAGTAGTTGTTTTGTTTAAATCTTTTTCAAAACTGAAACTGACCATTATAACACATTCTATGTCAGAGAAATCACTCAGACTTCAGTGTTCCTCCATCTGGATGTAATTGAAAAGATTTCCTTCTGCGCCTTGACAACTGCAAACAAGTATAAACAAACTGCCTCAATGTTTAAACTGCTTGATAAGTGTTTATTTATGTCTATATAATTTATTTTTTTCTCTGACATTCAGCTGATAGATTTGGAGTTTATTTGAATAAGAATCTGCTGCTTTACATCAAGCTCGAGTGTGTCTGTGAACTTTTCAGAACCAAAGATGGAAAATCCCCCTTCTCCTGTCTTGCTTCTTTAGTTTTTAGGTGATTTTTAAATACTATACTTTTCATCACCTGCATTACGCAATATGCAATCTAAACCGACACAAAATTAATATATACATTGTGATTGAGGTTTATGGTCGTGTGGAAAGTTATACGTTAAATAAAAACTTCTAAAACGCTAAAATTTTACAAGTCAGATATAAAAGTCTTCGAAACTTGTCCATTTATTTCTATCTGGGCTAAATGTGGAAAAGTAAACTTTTTAAAGTCTTGTTTTAAGTCAGTTCTGCATAAAGAGGTTCATTTAAGAGATTCATTAATCACTGAGTAAACCTATATTTTCTTAACAAATATCTTTTTTTAGAGCTGCTTGTGCATATGTTAATGGGAAAAAGCATATTTTGACTGAAGCAGTATTGTAGTTTGTTGTACAAATGTTACAAAGGTTACAAAGAGGTCCAATTTTCAAATCAAGTTTGGATCTTTAACTAATGCAATTAGCATTAGTTAAAGATCCAAACTTGATTTGAAAGTTGATATTTTGATGTAGTATCTCAAATTAAGAGCAACTAAGTCTATTTTGACTCGAGATCTCATAATAGTTAGAAGTTCCTTATTATTACAAAATTATTACAATATTTTGACAAAAAAAAGTTTATCCTGCTCTCTCAAAATAATGAGAAAATAAGTCAGAAATTTATTTTGAGATATTAAGCCTATATTTTTTTTAGGTTCTCAAAATAATGGCTAATCGAATATTTTAACATAAGAAAATGGCAATGTTTTTACAAAGTGTCAAAAATAATGAGAAAAAAAGACAATATTTAGATTTGGTATCTCAAAATAGAGCAACATTTGACATTCTACTGTATAAGTGTACATTTTTTTGAGCTCTATCGCACAGTAATTCTTTATTTGATATTATTAGACAGATGTTTTCTCACACATTCCAGAGTTGTAAACACATACAGGAATCCACATTTCCTTCCAACTACATAAAATCACTTAGAGTTTTGGCCTTTTCCTCTCACCCATCTGTGTTCCAGCCTGTGACTGCGACCCGCGAGGCTCCTCCACTCAGCAGTGTAACAAGTCAACCGGCCAATGTGTGTGCAAAGAGGGCGCTGCTGGGTTCAGGTGTGACTCCTGTGGGCGTGGTTTTGTGGGCACCTTTCCTGACTGCCAGGCGTGCCATCAATGTTTCGGTGTATGGGATGTGAATGTTAGTGAGCTGACCAATCAGACTCAAAGACTGGTGGACACGGTGCAGGAAATGAAGGAGACGGGTGTGCTTTCGGCTTATAAAGATATCATCATGAACCTGGATTATGAAAGCAAACAGCTCAGAGAGATACTGGAGGACAACAGGGTTCAACACACTCTGGCTCACACGCAGAAGATACTCCAACAAACCAAGTATGAACACAAGCACACCTCTCTATGCACAAACATCTCTTTATATGTTCACAGCTCTCCTATAAAAGAGTACCACTTGGGATTCTACATGCTTAGGGGTTTCTTGCTTACATAAAAGTAGTTAATAGCAGTTAGGCTAATACACATTTGCCATTTTTGGTACAGTTAAAAGGGAACCCTGGTTAAGTTAGAGTGCAGCTTTACGCAGCATCCATTTAAAAGACAGGACTTGATCCTAGTGCATTTACATTTACATGTATGCATTTGGCAGATGCTTTTGTCCAAAGCAACTTACAGTAAAGGAGTGTTGTGTGATTAATAATCTTAACAATGAAATTCAATTAAGTAATCAAAATTATCTTTTAAAAGGCTGTCAGGGTGTACGTCTCAAATTTAAGCTACTGTAGTCCTCCTCCACCTTTGAGTTTGACTCTTCAGACAGTAAACTACCCAAACCCTGCTGTAAAATATGTTTGAAGATTGTGCCATATAAGAAAGTCAGCAGAACAATTTTTTCCAGCATCTCAAATAGTACCATATAACTGAAAGGCAGGCACGTTTGACACTTAACAAGTCCAAAAAGAGAAATCTTATGTCTATTGCAGTCCAAAAAACAGAGTTTGTATCTTGTTATACTGTTTTGTTTTTTTAAATAAACACAATCTATTCTACTACATGAGGATTTCTATTACTTATTTTAATTACTTATTTTTTTTACTTGAATTAAATTTCAAGAAAAGTAAATCACTTTAAAATCATAATATAATTCTATTAAACAAAAATTCTGAGATTAAATTTTTATGTAAAATTGTCCATAGTAAAAAAGATGAGCTGAGGGTAATCTGGTATGTACAGAGGTAAAATGTCTCATGAATATTTGGTCAAACAACCATATTTCTCAATTACGTGGAAAAAAAACTACAAAAATGTGTTTCAAATGGTTAGCAATAAGATGGAGGAGTACAAATGTAACTGGAATGTTAAACAGTGTTCTATAAAGGTAAATAATTATTGGGAGCAGTACATTAATGTGTGCACAGACTCATAATATTATCATTTCGACATTGACTGAATTGGTTGAATTAATGACCATGAGCTCCTTATTAATGGACCTCATTGAATAGAACAAAGAAAAAAAGCTGTTCTTGCCCACTGTAAATGAAAAGTTAGTTTCCTATTGATGTGTGTTATATTCTTAGTGAGACCGCATCGGCTATGATCAAGTCTCTGGACCGGTCAGAAATGGATCTGAAGAAGGTTTCCACCGCCCATCAGCAAGCTATGAAGGAACTGAGGAGTCTAACCATGAAGGCCCAAAACCTTCAGAAGATCTCCTCTGATAAACAGGGGCAGGTTCTGAAGATTAAACATTCTGACCCCAGAGGTGAGCTCTCTCACACATGACTGAAATAATCGCAGACATTCTGAAAACTGTTTATTTTTGTTCTGTAGGTGGAACAGACAGTATCCGCGAGTACTACAGAGAATCAACAGAAGCAGATTTTCTTGCTACTCAAGCCATTTCTGACCCTCTCAGAGAGTCTTTGCGGCTACGGAAAGATGCAAAGGACAAACTAGAGAGATCTGAGAGAGAATTTACCCTGAAACATCAGCTTTATACTCAAAGGCTGGACAAGATCGGGACTGATCTGGACTCGACAGACCTTTCACGACTGAGCCGTCAAGTAAAAACAATTTTATTCAGTTATAGATAATGACAAATAAGTAAAAAGTTTAATCTTTTTAAAACACAACATATTTATTTTGCTACAAAAAGACAGATTATATTAGCTGTTTTTTTTTGTAAGTCCAGCCCTGATTCACCACCTCATGTTACACACAGAATATTGGCTGACCCTAAGTCAGCATCTACAATAACAGATATAACAGGACTTTATTTTTATTTATCTTCAGACGTTGTCTCATTTAGAAGTAGATTGTACAAAAATGGAATGTAGCACTTGAGTGAAGAGGACAAAAAAAGAGAAAACATCAGTGAAACTAAACCTCTACATCTACTGTTATGTCTAGCATAATCAAAGCAGTCTAATGATATAAACACAGGTCAACATTTTCAGTCCAACAAACACACATCAAATGCAACATTAGGCAAAAACCAGCAAGGAGAAAAAAAACTGTCTAATGACCACAAATATGCAAAACCTGTAGTTTGATTAGTGGAAGACTCATAAATTAATTTAACAAGATAAACACAATGTGAAATTGCATTTTGCAAGCACATGGCAAGCATTTCAGTCAAAACATTTCACTACAAGTCAAAAAACAGGTCAAACAAGCACAAGGAAATATTGTTTTTGTAGTTAAACAAATTTTTTTTTTGACAAACCCAAGTAATTTATTTCCGTAAAACAAACACAATATACATTATTATGCCAAACCAAAGTAAATGATTTCAGTAAAACAGGCTCAAGCCAAACATTCAAATGAAACAAATACAAGACAACAACGTCAGCCAGACACATGTCAAACACTGCAGTTAGATAAGCACATGGAGAAAAAAACACAAATCACTAATCAGCTGGTTGTCATTGTGCAGGTTTGTGGAGGGGCAGCGGGTTTGGAGAGCTGTGGTGATTGCGGGGGACTGGGCTGTCAGGACGAAGGGGGTGTGTCCCAATGCGGGGGGGACGGCTGTGAGACAATAGTGAGCCGGTCTGAGGAGAACTTAAACAAAGTGCAAAACCTGGACCAAGAGGTGCTGCATGCTCTGAGAGAAGTCGACAAGCTCAACAGAATGGTAAGAAAATATCTTCGCCTCACTTTAGGGGGGTCTTCAGGCTTTAATTATTTCTTAAACCTGTTCTTAAACTTATTTCTTAAAAAAGTTTCTGCTGCATTACCAATATAATTTATGCAAGCGCGCACCCATTAAAAGAAAGCATTTAAAGAAATGTGCAGTATTTCTTTATTAGATGCATCTTTTCTTTAAACAAATTCTTCTCAATGTTTGGAGCCAGAAGGGAGTAGCTATCTTTTTTGTTTTTTCATTTTAACTAATTGAACTTAGTAAGAATCATATCCATCACATTATTAAAGATGATTTTCAATATTGACATAAAAACTCCTCACGTCTTGTACCTTTAATTATATTGCAATATACGTTATGTTTTTGCTGTTACTGATACTATACATTTTTATATTTTTAGATCATATTACATCAGATTTAGCTTGTAAGGAAGGAATTGTGCTTGCGATTATAAGTGGACACATGTTTTCTTGTTCTGTAGGTGTTGGATGCCCGCGGACATGCCACCGAAGCCAAACTTGGGGCTCAGCATGTGTTGCAGAGAGCCAATCAGAGCAAAGCGCAAGCTCAACAGACCAATGATGAGCTGAGAAACCTTATTCAGCAAATACGAGACTTTCTCACAAGTGTGAAAATATAAAAATACATTTGCAGTGCATGAACAGTAAACAAACGTTAAAATACTGGAAGTAAATATGTAAGAAACGTACTCTTTTGAAAGACTTTGATTTGAGTAATAATTATGGATATATTGCTTTACAAAAGGGTAGATATTGTATAAAATATCAACAGATGAACATTATTTATACACTGAGTCGATTAAGACTGAATGTGTATCTGGCTGCAGGTGAAATCGACCCACAGCGGATCGAGACTGTGGCAAATGAAGTGATGAAGATGAGTCTGCCACAGGCGACCGGAGCAATGAAGGACATCAGCTCTCAGATAACTAAACATGTGTCCAGGCTCGGGCGAGTGGAGGATATATTGAGCGAAAGCGCCCCGAAAAAACAGAGAGCTGAAGCGCTCCTGCACCAGGCTCACAACACACAGTCAGTTGTACACAGCGCAGAAAGACTTCTGTCAATGCTAAGCGGATTTAATACAAATACATTCAAAGACAGTCAGCTGTCCCACCAAGATATTGGTAGAGAAAATGTACCTTGATTGATGAAGATTTATCACATTTTGAAAAAATTTGATTTAGAGTTGACATGTTTTCAGAACAAAGTCAACAGTTCACACTGAAAAGTGTAGTCCCAGAATAACATTGATTTATTAAGGAGTAAATCTGAGATGTTTCCTGATTAGGGTTGAATTGTTTCTAGCACAATGTCATCTTATCATCAGAATTCTGAGGTTTTCCTGATCAAGTTAATCATTTCAAGAATAAAAATATTAAAGTCAACATGATTCCAGAATAAAGTTACCTCAGTGGGTGCAGTGAGTAGCACAGCTGTCTCACAACAAGAACATTGCTGGTTCGAGCCTTGGCTGGGTCAGGTGGCATTACTGTGTTGAGTTTGCATGTTCTCCCTCGTGATCGCGTGGGTTTACTACGGGCACTCTGGTTTATCCCACAAGGAATTGGGTAAAAACGATTGTCCATAGTGAATGAGTGAAAGGATATGCGTTGCATAACACATTACCAGACAAAGGAACAAAGCCGACAAGAAGATGGATGATTGTATGGAATATGATTTGTTAAAGAAAATATTTTCACTGTTAGAAGGACTCCAGAAAAAGTTGAGACATTTTCAGCATAAATGAGAATGAGTTGTTGTTTTAACTACTTGTATATGATTTTGATATTTGTAGAATATATATTATTTCTATTAATATAGTTTTACAAGGAAATAAAAATAGTTAAAGTTAAGTTAAAGTTAAGACTTAGTGAAAATAGTAAGGGAAGGCATTACATGTCAAGAAGAATTGCTACGATATGAGAACAAAGTAGCCACATTTATAGACGAAAATCAAAAAGTTACCAATAAAGTTTAACGTTGTTCAAGTGTAGGGCCTGCTGTAAACTTCATTTTTGAACTGCTAATAGACATCTTCTATTTTATTACATGAGTTGTGTCTTATTTTTTTTTGCAGTATGAAAGCTACTGCACTGAAAGAAGCATCGGAGGAAGTCAAGCAAACTTTAGAGGAGAGTGAAAAAGCTGAGAAAGAAGCTAACCAAAACCTAAAGACGGGTCAGAATGCCATCAGCCAAACAAAACCCCAAATCACATCTGTGAGTCTGACTTAAAGTTACAATCACTTCCCTTGAAATCAGCGAGAAGGTCTGTGTAGAAATATTTTCATGTAAAGTTAACTAGTGTGCGTCCCTACAGGTTCAATCTAAAGTGGAAGCGACAGAGTTCAAGGTGAGCGGCAGCACCATCCGCTTCCTGGATCTAGAGAGAGACCTTGATGAACTCCAGCTGAGATCTCAAGAAACTCCTCGAGCCGCTGATGAGACCCAGAGACAGACCGAGGACATCACAGCAGAGCTCCAGCACACCCAGCGGGTCAGTCCCTTCTCTCATGCCTCAAACTCTAAAGCACTTCTAGGAAAGACTTCAAAATGTTCCACTTCAAAGAAGCTAGTTTAAGAGTTAAAGTGGATCCACATCTAAAATGCTCTACTTTTACTCTTCTGTTTTTCAAACTATGCTTACTTTAAAACTGATGAGCCTTTTGGATATATTAGTGAGAAGGAAATCATTTTTATAATAGTTTTAAATATGTTTTTCTTAAACATCCGCAAAGAGTTTACTTGGGCTGATTATTGTTGACAATCCGACTACTTGATTATGAGACACCTCATACTCACCTTACATGAGTAAGAATAGGTCATTCAAAGGACTGGAAAAGTGTAACACAAGGTTACATTTCTTTAAAAACACGAGCTGTGAGTCCCCAGGAAAAGACTGCGACTGTAGATGCTGTGTAATTCCATCACATGCTACATGCTTATAATATGAAGTATTGTAATGATGACTTAATTTTTTACACAAGAGCCTAAAGATTTTATGGTTTTACACATTTTTTAGAAAAAAAAGTACAAAAGTGCTTGGAATTTCAAATAGTAAACACCCCTGATGGTCCAGTGGTTAGGATTAGGTGAGCGCTATCGGGTTCGATTTCCAGACAGAAAAAAATATTTATTTGATGGGAAGTTGTGGTCTGGTGGATAAGAAGATCTACTAGTGATGGGAAGGTTGCAGGTTCGAACCCCAGATCCACTTGCTCTCCCATCTTCAACAACCACAGCAGTGGTGCCCTCGAGCAAGGCACCAGTTTTCCGACTGCTCTCCGGACACCGCAGCCATGGCTGCCCACTGCTCCGGGTGTGTGTTCACGGTGTGTTTGTTCACTGCTGTGTGTGTACACTGGGATGGGTTAAATGCAGAGCACACATTCCAGGTATGGGACACTCCATATCTGGTCACTTTCACTTCACTTTCACAAAAGCCCAATCAGAAAAAATCTTGAATCTTGTATGTTGATGCATGGACGAAAAAATTCATATAGAGAGTTTTGCAAATGTAGAAATTCAGTCAGGATTCATTTGTGTTTTTTGCATTTTAGTTTTGTCAGACTATCCAGAAATCTACTTGGAATTAGAAGACTAAACTATTTTTAATCGTGTTCAGCCGATAGCTGTTTTAGCATATCTTAGCATAGATCACTTAATCGAATTAGACCAGCAGCATTTTCATACCAGTTATAAAATGCTTCACTAATTTTACCTATTCGAAATTTAACTCTTTTTAAGTTGCATCTTGTATTAAAACCAACCAAAAAGAAGAAGTTGATATTGTCCGGTTCAATATTGTAAGACGATATGCGTTCATTCCAGTGTAGTTATCTAGTACAGTAGCTTTGCTGCTGTAACATTACTGCAGAAGGCACAGCTATATAAACTAATTTCTCTCAAGAGAAATAGAAAAAAATCGCCAAAACTGGAGAACAGCTGGGCAGTTTCCAAAATTTTTATTTCAGGGAGATGGTGGGTTCCTTTAAATACAATTATATTAATGTCAATTCTTCACAGTTGACTAGCCAATCAAGTAGCAGAATAAAAGCTGTTATATTTATTTTTTTATTTAATGAAAGCCTACCACTTCTCTGTTCAGATAAAAACAAGTATTAATATGGTGTTGAGTGGACAATCAAGGGTAAAATAAGTCTTTGAGGTCATTAACATTTCATTGCTGATGTCCACATCTCCAGATGGTTCAAGATGTGCCAAACATCCCAGGTTCACCCCTGTCTGTGCCATACCCTCTATACCCCTGATGGGCTCTATCTGACAGGGGCATCCATTTCCCTGAGCCTGGCCTAACACTATCAGTATACCACCTGCCTCTATACTTGGGCCCAGATGGGGTCCTTACGCGTGATCTGACATGTTTTTTTTTTCTCCTTAATATTGCCTAGTGGAGATAGTTGCTTTAGGTAAAAGCTTTTTTTTTTTCATTTTCTGATTTTTTATTGATTTAAAAATACAATTTATTATTATAAGAGTCTAATTTTACAAATAAATCTCACAACTAAACATCAAATTGTTCATACATTCATAAAGGTGTTTTAAATTGATTTTGAAGGCCTTGTTTAATTTTCCCCCCCTGACACTGATGTCAGTATATGACTGTGTATTGCAGGAGATAGAGTCTCTGGTGCAGCCCAAGTATGAGCTAGTGAGCGCTCTGATAGATCAGAAAGCCACCGGAGTGTATGGAGCACGTCTGAAAGCAGATCAGCTACGACAGGAAGCTAAAGATCTCCTCACAGATGCCACCGAGAAACTCCACAGACTCAGAGGTATGGTTATGAAGCATGGGATATTAAAAGATTAGGTGATAGACAGCTTTATTATTAAGGGTATAATCATCCCTTTTTCTATTTGTGCTCGTGTTAGTCAAGTTATCCTCCTGCTTTCCCTCATTATGTGTAATAGGCAGTGACTAAACTAACAAACTTTAGATGTTTTAATCCTGGTTCCTTGTTTTTTTTTTATATTACCATCTTGATATTCATAACTGTACTAAGGCGGTCCTTTTTCCTCTTTTTACATTCTTTTGAAACTATGCATAAATTAGGGCAGGGTTCTTGAATTACAGGGGTTCACCATTATTTTAAATTTGTTTTATTTATGTTCGCATACACATATGTAAACGGTTTACGGGCCACACAAAGGCAAAATTTGCATGCATGTTCACAAAATATCCATATGCACATCTCTAAACACGTTTTGTAAAATCATACATTTCTTGGAAATGTGGGTACACAAGTCTGCTCAGCTCAGTAAACAATTTTATACTCTGCTGTATATGAATTACATCTTGGGATTTAATATGCAAGCTAAGATATCAAGTATAAACATTTAAATTCCAAACATTAGTGTTGACATTAAAAACAATGATGTTAAATGGTATTAAAGTCTTTGATGTTGAAAACCAGCAATCTTTGGCTAATTTAGTTTTTTGTGTGTAACTAAATAGATGTTGATGAATCTATCTTTTTATCATAAAACAAAGCTCAGATAAAAGGTCCTAATGATAGAGTTTTTATTGTCATTTTTTCCCCATAACCATTACATTTTTTAATGCTCAAGTTTACAGACAATAAGAGTTTGTCTCATGTGATGACTCTTCAACTGCTCTCTTCCAGAGCTGGAGAAATCTTTCGTAGTAAACCAGCGGATCCTGGAGGAGAGGTCTCTGGAGCTAGAAGAACTGGAGGTTCAGGCTCAAGACACGCTGCTGGAGCTCATCCAGAAAACCTCCATCTACAGCACCTGCGCCTGATTCCCTCCAAAACAACACTGGTCATCACTCTGAGAAAGTATGCAACGTGTTTAATAACATAAGAATTTTTATAAAGACCTCACAGGCAACATCTTCCATCTTTAGGATTTGTCAATGTGAAGTTTACATATATAAATATTTAAAAATCAATTCCCTGGTGGCTGGCTGCAGTACTGGGATGTACAGTGTCATCCATCAACAGAAATTAGGGATTTTCATGTAGAGTATCGAAGATCACCTGTACTGCACAGACACCTTTCTGTCCAGAATAGACAGGAAAAGAGGCAGGCCTGTGTAGAATTTTACCCACAAAAATGTATTCTCGCCTCTTCTGTCCTGTGAGATCACATGCCATGCTAAACATTCTGCAATGAACAGCATGACCTACACAACGATCAAATCCATTAAAACAAAACTTGAAAATGTATTGAACTGAGAATACTATATAAACACTATAAATACAGATGCAGTTTCATTATTTATATTATTAATCTAAAAATATATCCTATCTCCAATATTAATTGTCTGGGAGATTTGTTATATTAGCAAATTTTTTTCGTCAATTTAGAACTTTAAATATAGCTAGTTAATAAATCATGATGATGTTCGCAAAATGTTTTGTAATTAATTAAAATGTAAAAAATTTATTGTAAAAATTCAAGGTAGATCATGTGAATAAAAAATGCGTCTGAGAATACAAAGCAAACTTGTACCTAATCAGCTTTTGTTGCAAAGTAGAATGCAATACAAAGGCCATTTTATTGGTCTAGGAAAATTTTTTTCATGAGATGGTATCTTAATGGTAAGAGTAAGGATATATAAATCTAATGTTAGATAAATCTATGCATTTTTTAACTCATCATCGAGTGTTTAGCAATTTTAGCAATTTTAGCAAAAAATCTTAAATGCAACAATTAACAGGACCAGTTGTAGAAATTCTTTGTTTTACCCACATCAGTGCAATTGACGACATCATTTCCAAAAAATCCTAGAAGTGTATTTAAAAAATAGATGCATTCATGATGAAAGTTTTTGTACCAACCACTAGAGGATGCCAACCACCTGAAAACCCTTTCAGTTCACGCATGCTCCATGACCTTTTAAACAATGAAAGTTATTCAATCTTCAGCCAGACTAGAGGATTATCTTACAGAAAACGTCAAACGGTTGTGGAATATAAAGTCAGGGTGTCCGCAGAGTCTTAAAAAGTTTGAAGTTCACTATTCTAGGGATTGAATATTTTTTCACAGGTCTTATTATTCTGATGTCCATTTAAAGCTCATTTGACATGAGTTTTTGTTGTCTGGGGTTGCCTGTGATAATAGGGAGAAAATATTAAAAATATAAAAATATTAATTTTAAAAGTGATTGTTAGGGTTGCCAGATATTGAGAAAATTCTCCTAAATGTAATTCTCTTTTAAATGACAGCTAGGTTTCCCAGAGTTTGAAAAATGTTAATAAATGTTCAACTTTGTAAAATGCATGGTTACGGTAGTTAAAGTTTGAGAAAACCTTCATAAAGGCTCAAAAACCTCAAGTTTATGGTTAGAATTTTAAACAATATATTTAAAGCACACGGTTTATTATGCGAAAACATTTTTGTACGTGTTTTTAATGTCATGATACAAATCTTAAGTTCGATTCCTAAAGGTCTTAAAACATCTTAAATTATTAAACCTGCAGAAACCCTGAAAGTAGAAACAAGCACAACAACCATTTATGATGAAACACTTGTGAATTGGTGTTTGTAAATGATAAATGAAGAGTTAACAAACTGAGAAAAAAAGAGGCATTTATTTTCAATGTTTAAGAACACACAAGTTAAGAACCAGACACTGAAGCATGTAGAAAACATGAACTCACTTTGCCCCGTTCTGAAAGCTAAAAGGCCTCTTTCACAGCAGATATGGGTCTATGGGGCGCGATCACAATCTGGCTTATACAATCTTCAGCAGAGACCATGGGCAGGCACGCAGGAATGAAAGAACCTTAAATCAGTTTTCGGTTTAGGAGAAGTTAAGACATTCATTAACAAAGCAACTTAAAATCCTGTATAAAAATAGCCTAAGCTTCGATGACGAGGTTCTTCTCATGCTCCAGTTTCTAGATCCACAAAAGAATTTCTATTACACAATGAATAAAAGAAAGAGTGTTTGTTCCATATTTTGTGGTCAGGCGAGCGCTTTGGCTCAACATTAAGATTTCAAAACAAATCCTAACAAAAACCTTGCTGTATATAAAGTGCAGGTGAAAAGATCTTCAGGACAATTCAGTAGTATGGATGTGAGAAAAATTCATTTTAGTCGAGGAATAAAGTTCATGACTTTCATAATGAAGCTTTGAAGACACTCGCATGTTTGGTGTACACAATACACAAACTATGGAGAGTAGATTCCCCCAGAGTTAAGAGAAAAATTCACTAATTGAAGAAAACCTGACTTGCGGGATGCAAACTTTCAAATGACACCATGAGTACATCTTTCCTTGTCAACTATAGTCTCACAATTCTGATGAATTTCATTTCATTTCATTTCACAGTTATATGAACAAAAAGGCAGTATATATTATATATCCTGCAAAATATAATGAAAGCTACAAATTTGTAATAAGAAATAAATGTTGGAGATTCTATTTTTTCCAAACTTGAAACAATTCAAAGCTGAGGAATAAACCTAAACTTGTGAGAAATATGGGAAATTGAGATGAATATCGTCTGACTTAACAAAAGATCATCCTCTGTGCAGTTGCATTGGAACGTTTTGGAATCAATTGAGTATAAAAATGAGACATCCTCAATCCTCCCAGACTACCTATTAAACGCCTATAAAAAGTCATTTTCTTTATAGAAACCATTTTTCCTACTGAAGAAGAAAAACAACCCCAATATCCTTTACCTTGGTCTTCTCTCTCTTGTCAAAGTTCTATTGAGGTTTTGTTTTAAGAAAAGATGGAAAACCGAGATGAACCCGTTCTGCTACAGTACATCATAAACACACAACAAATGAACTGTATGAGCCATTGTCCTGGGGCAGTCTCAAAGCGAGAAGAAGAAGATCCCTGGAGGGGCACCTCGTGTCTCACCTGGGCATGAGTGCACGCTCGATCACACACTGCAGATGCTCCCAGTGGCTCCAGCTGTAGAGGAGCACACACATACACACAACCGTGCCGCAGACGTGGAGCCGGCTACGCATCAGGGGGGCGGAGAACTTGGCGGCGGTGGAGACACAAACTAGGACGACAGTGACTAGGGCGAGCATGATGTTGATGCACTTCCCCAGAAGCACTTTAGCATCTGCGCTCTCCAGCTGAAGGACCTGTTGCTGCTGTTGCTGGAGCTCCAGTTTACTCACTCGCGTCTGGCACACCTCTAGAGCGTCCTGCAGGGGAAATAAGAGAGAGAAAATAATCTAGAGCATTAAATGCACAAATCTGAGTAAATTAACTTGCTCCCCTGTATCTTCTAAATATTGGCAGTGTAATCCAAATGCACCAAAGAAAAAGATTCCCTCCCCAAAAGGGTTGTTACTCAAATTCTATCTTTTCATGAATGTCACATCTCTACCCCCGAGCGACATTTAGGGGTAAGAGCATAACTGCATTCAACGGCAGAGGTGTGATGCAGGTGAACAAGCCCTCTACAGAGTAGCCATCCAAACATTCATCTGAATCTGAATGTGGGTAGGTGAGTAGAGATCTTTAACTGTTAATTCAGTGATGTACAAGGGTGAAGGGATTCATTTAAACGGGCCACTAACATCCAGGATGTGAGTCGTGAGTGCTGTCGTGTAAGTCTCTGTCTTTGTTACCTGTATATCCCGGGCTCGTTCATACGCTTGATAGGTCATCCTCTCCTCAATGCTTGCCAGCTCTTGTTTGAGGTTTGCAGTTTCGTTCTGATGGAGCTCAGTCAGGTCATTCAGCTGGTCCTCCAAATGCTCGCACCTTAAAAAATAGACAAGAACATCACTGCCATATTCATTACAATCATCTCTAAAGGTAACAGGAATGCTGCACTTATAGCTGCTGTTTGCTATATGAAATGTTAACATGGTCAAAATCTTTGCTCCTCTGAGTTCATTTCTAACCTTTGAACCCAGCCTTTATCTTTTCCCCCTTATTAATGTGAGACAAAGGTGTGTCCAATGCTCTTCAATGAAGGTGACGAGGTATGAAAGGCATGAATTCATCTTCATCAACAAAGTAGACCCTGGTGGCTCTCAAGAAAAGAAGGATTTTTCTTTAGCCACTATATACATTCAAAATAGCTCCCAACAAAGTGTACATATTCAAATGTAAGAAAGAATGTTTTTTTTTTTCATTAAACCCATTTCTGCATCCGTTTGTATACTCGGTTATAATCACGAACACTCAATAACCTAATTTTTTGGTTGAAGATCACAAATTTCATTCAGCAGTAATTAGGGCAGTTGCATTATCAAATTTTATTGTGATGTAATAATACATTTAAGTCAATTGCAATGATTAGACGGTTGCCTTTTTAGTCGATTGTGATAGAAATTTTAAATCATTATATTCTATATTAGTAATAATGAGTATACTTATTAGTATTTTATGGATCATGTTTAATGTACGGCGATTTTGTGTCCTTTTCTGAGAAGGGGGCGAGTGGTGAAGAAGGCAGAGTTTTAGGGTAGGATGTGTATCCCCTTTGAGGGGGTATAAAGCAGCCTTCCCCATGGACGTACCTCCTCTCATTTTTACTACTTTATCACGAGTATTGGTTTATTAGAGTTTGATTTCAGTGTTTGTTTAACTGAGAAACACAAAATAAAGTTGCCGTTGTGCTATTGTTCTGCAACCCTGCCTCTAGAGTGATTTCTACAGAAGATAGTTTTATTTTTCCACTACATCAATATGGTCTTTTACCAAATCGTGGAAAAGAAAAGAAACTGAGCAGAAACTTGCAGGAAGAGGAATGGTATTACATAAGCAAGCAGAACACACCAGAAGAGGAGCAGAAAAACATGTGGAGATGAAAAACTCAAACATGAAAAATTCAAGAGAAACTGATAGACCGCATCAAACATCAGAGTTCATAATCAATGAGAAACCCAGCCACTCCCAAAATCGCCAGAAAACAAAGCATGTCTACACGTTTTGGTATCTTGACAACAAATTCAACTTTGCTTTCAATTAAAAATGAAAAACAACAAACATATTCCATAACTTTAACAGGTACTAGACATACTGAAAGATGATTATGATAGCACTAAAAGTTTTTAACTTCATCTCCAGAGCCAGGAAAGCTAACATTGGTTTATGACGTATGCGCTAACATGCTAAAAGCTTTTACTGTAAAACATCAGTTATTTCTCACTGTTGTTGTGCTAAACGAAACAGTCAGAAACATACCCAGCGGTGTAGCATCCTCTATAGTATTTCCTTTTTTATCGTAATAGTAAAGTACTTGAGAAATACAACATTAACTTTATTAGAATGTAATAAAAGTTTCATATTCTCGTTTTTATTTTTATATACTATTTTAAAAACCTGTGATTTGAACTAAACATCATTGAATTTAATTAAATTCATAAAATGCCACACGAACATTGCAGTCATATAGAGTACTGAGCCGAGGAGTTCAAAAGCAAACAAATGAATGACACATCATATCAGATATTTTGTAGTGTAAAATTAAATGTTTAAAGAAAGAAAACCTAAATATTTTAAACAAGTATTTAGTTGTTTAAGCACATGGTTTTATTTGAAAGAAAATCTATTTATATGTGGACAAATCACCCAATTCTATAGTTGTAGAGTACAATGCTTTCATCTCCTGCAGCTACAGAAGTGATACTGTTCGGATCGCTGTAACTCTCTTTATGTAAGTGCACACCACATCAGAACACTGCTGCCTTTGTGCTGGTTGAAGTGCACAAGAAGGACTTTAGTTGATTAAGGTAAGTGAGCCATTTTAGTTCTTGGTAGTTCAGCATTCAATGTGAGAGCAACATACTGCAGAGTTGGGATTTCGTACATTTTTGTCTTGTCTAATTATTATTATTATTGAATTTATGCATTTGGAGCATTTAGGATATAAAATAATACATTTATGTACAGGTGAGGATAGGTGAGATCAATCCTAAATACAGAGCACAACCCTAAATGCTCTTTCTATTCTGTTCATTTTTCAATAGTGAATTATATTGTTGGACTATTACTGTTTTTGACTTTTTATTACTGTGTAGACATTTTATGACTACTTATGTTGGACTTCCTATATACTGAACAATTAAGGGTTTATTTTATTTTGTACTCTTAAAAGGTGATTATAGCACTATGGGTCAGTAGCTGTCAAAGTAACAATGCTTTATAAACAAAAATAGAGTTGAGTTTATTACTATAAGCTCCCTGCAGTTGCATTTTGACTGTGCCTTATGTTGGGTTAATTTAATTAATACATCATCTTTTTTCTCATAGTTATTTTCTATAATAAGTTGAATATTGTATTAGTAAAAAAACTGAATTAAGTATTATGATTGGTGTGTCTGGGGTTACATCCCGGAGAAACAATTCAACAACTTTGAGCAATGAAACGTTGATGCCTACACACACAGAGATCAAAGGAGGCCCTCAATTTTGAGGTGCTGGGAGCCAATAAGAATCTACTCCGCCCATCAAGCCCAACCTGGGAGGAAGCAGATATATGTTGCTGAAGGAAAAAGAAACATCTCTTTTTTTAAGCATGGCCTAGGAGAGGATAGGACGGGAGATGGCCTCTGCTAAAAGATCAACAGAATTCTGCTACATGTATTATTCACGAATGCTTAAACCAAGAATAATGGGATAGGAAGCCCTTGTCTTTTAAAACTGTACACTTACTAGTCAAATACTAAATGGCTTCTTTAGCATTCATTAGAATTCATAGCATGCTCATCCTCTCACCTATATCGCTCCTCCTGTAGTGTATGCGTCATATTCTCAAATTCACACTTGAACTGCTTCTTGAGTGTTTGGATGTCCTCTTCCAGGATATGCTGTGCCTCCCTCAGTTCACGTATCTCTTCCCAGGCCTCCACCATCCTGCTGGTCTCCCCCTGTCCTGTTTCTCTTCCACTGCCCATCACTTGCCCGTTACTCTCCACTGACAGAGAGGTCTCAGTTGAGCACTCATCATCGCTTGGGTACTTTGGTTTAGGAGTTAACGTTGCACTCCCGCTCAGAATCCGTGCTCCTGCTTCTGCCTGCAGCCCGGTGCCGGTTTCCATCGAGTTCTTGAGGTGGGCTATGTTGTCTGCGCTGCCAAACTTGTTGCGGATTAGGTTAGCAATCTCCCTTGGCTTGCTGAAGAAGAATGGAGGTGACAAAGATACCCCAGGACCAATGGTTTTAGCTTTATCAATATTCGGATGACGGCCACTTCCCGCGACCATCTCTTTTGGCATCTCGGGCTCTCTATGGGGAGTGGTAGAGCTGGTAGGTGTGTGCTTTGTGCCGTTGGGCAGGTCGCACTCTTTCATCTTGCGCTGGTACTGCTCCAATTTCTTCTGGAGTTGGATTATGTTGTGGGCACTCTTCTGGTTCTTTTTCTCGAAGACATGTTTGATGCGGCTGCTCTGCTGCTTGTCTGCGCTGGAGATCAGCTTCAGATACTCAGCCACGTTTTCATCCTGCAGATTCTGCTCGATGCGCAGCTGCTCCTTCACCTTCAACACCTTCTGCTGAAGTGAATCAAGCCCGGAGCGATGACGAGGGATTGAAAGGTCAGAATCCAGGTCAAGGCAGGTTTCCGATGCCCCTCTGCGCATCACCATGGGCACGGTGAGCGATTGAGCCTCACTGCTTCTCTCCATCTGCAAGCACACAGATAACGGTCAATAATGATGATTAAGTAACAATCCAACATACAGTACAGACCAAAAGTTTGGACACACCTTCTCATTCAAAAAGATTTTCAGACTGACTGACCTTCATTTCTTAAAGTAACGATGGTCACTTGTTTTTCTATACTTAGCTGCGTTTTTCTTGGCATAATACAAATTCTAACAATCTCTTCAGTGTGACTCTCAGCTGTGTATTCACCTGACTTCTGCACAACACAACTGATGGTCCCGACCCCATTTATAAGGCAAGAAATCTAGGGCACACCTGTAAAGAGAAGACCATTTCAGGAGACCACCTCTTGAAGATCATCAAGAGAACTCCAAAGTGTGCCAAAGCGTAACGAAAGCAAAAGGTGGCTACTTAGAAGAAGCTAGAATGACATTTTGCAGCTGTTTCACAATTTGTTTTATTATGCATACAATTCCACACATGTTAATTCATAGTTTTGATACCTTCAGTGTAAATCTACCATTTTCATAGTCATGAAAATAAAATGTCATGAAAAGAAGTGTCCAAACTTTTGGTCTGTACTTTACACTTCTGTCAACTAGGTGATGTCTATGATTTTTCCAAAAACTAAAAAAAAAAAAAAAAAAACTATTTAGACACAATGGGAGTGTTCTGATTGTATTGGAGAGAGCATTGGACAACCATTGGCCAATAGCAACAGAAAGATTAATATGGCAGGCAGATGACCCAATTCCACATTTTCCATGTGTAAAAAAGATAAACAATTCATCGGCAATACACAATGCAACAAAAACACATTAAACCTTGACTATCGTAGTGAAATCCATTGATGCCCATCACTAGCAGACATACCTGATTCCATTATAATGGTTGCCTTAGTTACACAGTCACATGTGTATGTGTGGGGTGGAGTCATCAATATAAAGATGATGCCATTTTAGTTTAGGGCTATGTTCTTTCAGCGATTTCAAATGTCACCATTTCAAGAGGCAAACCGCTATAGACAGAAGTTGAAGGAATTAGAGTAACCCATGAGAAGCTAATTGCATGACGATGTCAGGGATAATGTCATCTTCGTCAATCCTTCCAACAGAGGGCGTATGTCAGCTTTTATATACATGCATTAAAGATGTGTAAAAAACAAAAAATGTGTAAGCGGTCAGGAACACTTCTTGAGCTGCATTATTAGGAGCTCAGCCTCTGAAGACAGATGTTCAGTTGAGGTCACATTCATGATTACTTAAGATTTTAACTCTTTTTTTTTTTTATTCACACATATGAATAGCTTCTTAAAACCTGGTTTTAAATAACTATTTTTATTTTTGTACAGTTTTTACACTGACTAATTTAAAAACTGAAAACTAAAACTGTCTGACTAATTTAAGTTTTACAATTTACCACCTGTATCTCTGTGATTTATAATGATAAATATAAGCAACCGTTTTCTATGATCTAATGTTTATTGTGAATTTTGGATCTAGACTATGAAAGAAGTTTGTCGTGGTAACAAAATTAATATTCAAAAAACAGCTGAGGTTGTGCCGATAACAATGATGTCAAATATTTGCAATAAAACATATTTTTGGTAAAAATATTTTAGCCATTGACTGACTCCCATAATCCCTACTCCATCTTTAAGCAATTACGATGGTTTCTGAACCAACTTCGTCTATGTAATTTCCAACATCTTTCAATTGTGCATTCATATTACCACCAGTTGTGAACATAGCTAAGCAAAAAAAGATTTTTTTAAATATCATTTTACCCTAATTTTCCTACTAACGCAACTCATAAATAGCAGCCCAGTATACATTGTCGCATGAGCTGGTACCTGTGTTTCCCTCTAGCAGTCACTTTCGTGGTTAACCAAGTTCTCATTGTCTTCCGGGGGGCCAAAGTGAGCTTTTTCAGCTCACCAAACCCTTTGTCCTCATTGTTCCACCCTGTGGATAGCGCATTGGTTCTTTCAAACAAGAATTCTGATCACTTCAGAGGCCATATGTATCTGATTTGATAATATAATCTCCTTGTGATTTTAAATCGAACATGGCACTAAATAAACTCTCAAGAAGATGCCAAAGTTCATGTGATTTTTAGATAAATAAAACTGTAAAAAAATGTTTACCTAAGTGTAAGGCGTTTCTAAAAGACTGTAGTTGTCAGTACTTCTACTATTACAACAGACATCAAACATTTAAAGTGGTATACTAGTAAGAAACCCCCATTTAAAGTGGATTGAACCTTAACTTGTAGTGTTTAATGACGTTTTGTGTTTACGCAAGTTCAACTTTTCTGTGTTGTTTAGTAATCAAGTACATAACCTAATACATAGACCATTTACATTCATACAACATGAAAATGTGTTTATAAAATACTCATATTTGCTTGCTACAACAAACATTTTATGTAATTAAATTAATTAATTATATAATATGTCAATATTATGCTATACTAGACCAAGATTAAGGTAATATACAAATTTACAGTGTCAGTTACTCACTGTGTTTAATGGTCCTGAGGAACAAACAGTGCAGACTAAACTAGTGTAGAAAGGGTTTAAAATCTGTTCTAAAGGCTTTGAATTGGTAAGTAAATAATAAAAGACCACACACAATACATAAGCTTTACAAGTACTCACTCTTATCTATTAGATAATTGGGGAAAACTTAAGTTAGAATAACTGACTCTCAGCTTGACTTTAAAAAAATCAATAAGAAAGAAAGCTTAATAAAAAACTCTGCCAACACATAAAACTTGTTTGCAATCCAAAAATATCCATAAATCTTTGCAGCCAGCCGTTTAGAGGAGCCACTTTTTATTAAATCCTGAAATGCCAAGAAACTAACTCAAGCAATCACATCAGCCCTTACTTGAACTCAAAAGTGGAAAAGGACTTTGAGAAATCTGAAGTTGTTTGTAACTTTCAAACGCAGAGGTCATAGATAAAGAAAACGGATAAACTGTTGCATCATGATATTAAAAGAAGATTTAGGTCAACATTCTTATGTCTGAAATAAGCTGTGGACTGAATGGAGTGAAAGAAATCAGATTAAATCTGTAAATAAATCTCTGAATGTAGAAAACACTGAAGCTCTTTATGAGTTTACTTTGTGCCCTGTGTACTGTGAATGGAGCTTTTAATGAGTACTGGAGCACAACATGTTCATTCAGGAGAACAGGAGGTAGCTATGCAAATATCTTATGATAATCAGCGCGATCCATTTTAAGGGTTGATTCGAATGTTACAGCCTATTTTGCTAAATAATGCAATAACATTTCTTCCCCACCATTCCCTGAATATATTATTTACTCAAAATGGTATAATCATTGAACTTAAAAAATCAAGATTAAAGTTCAATAGTATATATAAAGTTTATTAGTAAATGTTTATATGTAAAACAGTTTTTATTAAAACAATTGTTTGCTATTTTAAATAAAGGGTCTTAAACCAACAACAATCATAGCTTTCTGTTAAATACATTTAATCATTTTAAAGAGATGGCTACACTACATACGAGCCTCTTAAATTGAGTTAAATGAAAATCTACAACTGTTTGACTGATATACTTGATCCGTTAAGTCCTAAAATAGCATTGTTTGGAAAGAATGACTGGAATTTGTTTACAAACAATATATCAGGCAAGTTCAAAACTGAACAGACAAATTGGCAAACTAAAAATCACCCCGGCAAAAAAGCAGACGAAGCCTTGACAATTCTTAGCATCTGCACAGCTTTAGGCAAAAAAAATTAGAACAATCAACCTCTGCAAGGTTCTTTGATACTTTATTTGGATGTTCAAATGACAAACATTTGTGAATAAATCAAATGTGGCAGTTACCATGACAACGAAAACCAGCGCTAGCAGGAAGTGAGAGGTCAGCGACAGTGACTTTGAGACAAAGAAGAAGAACCGAGATCGAAAAAAAGAAGACAAAGCATGCAGAAATGTCTATCTCTAAGCACAACGGCTGAAAATGTTCTGGTTTAATCTGGAATCAGGATGAAGTCATGCCTTCGTTTCACTTCACTCTGTCTTACTAAAAAGCTTACTCAGCACTGAAAACAAATATGTGAGCCCTTCAAGTTTGGAGCGACAGAATATTTATTTTCAAGTACAGTGTCTTAAAGGGACACTGAAAATGTAGTCCTTACTAATTACCACAACGCCATTCCAATCTCATAAATGCTTAGTTCCACCTTGACACACAATGTTATCCAAATCATGGGGAAGGGGACTCCTTCATATGAAAAACATTGTCCAGGCACTTCAGGGCACAATATGATTTAGTTTCCACCGCTATAAACAGGTGTTTGTGAGTTCAGTCACGTAGACTGTACAACTGAAATCATATTTTTTATGTCTGAAGCAGTCCCCTGGGAAAATGATCAAATGTATTTCAACGAGGAATAAAAAAAAAAAAGTACAGGTTTGGAAAGACATGTGGGTCAGTGATAAATGACTAAATTTTATTGTAGGGAAGGAGTCTCAATCTACATTTATATGGTAAAACTGGAGTTAGTTTTAGAATTAGAATTAAAATGCGTGACTTGGGCCCTATAGCATGATGTGTTCGTTCTAATAACATACCTAAGTTCTTCACAGTGTTAATAAAACATGATGCACTCAACCAAAACATCCCAAACTAGGTCAGTAATATTCAGATTTGATTACCATCCAGGCCATCGAAGGCTTACTAATTCATGTTCTTTAAATTATAAATCTAGAGAGTGCAGATGGTATGTATGTATGCATATGAACATTATAGAACAGGTACAGTGGTTTTCTCAACGAACTCTAACACTAACAGTTTCTCTTTTATTTGTCCAATCAAGGAGACCTCAGCTGTAAATCACACTTTCCAGGTGTTGCTCATTAGAGTGTGTATGAAAGAAAAGTCTGGATTAATTTTGCGGAGTATGCACAATCACAAAACAAAATGTTTAATATTACTGTAAAAAGTCAGTCATCAGATGAATTCTCATCATTGGACTGGACCTTTTTACAAGTCTTCTACAAATAATATCACCTTGGAAAAAAATGGACATCTAATCTCCCCTAAATCCTTACAGTAGCGCCCCCAGGGGTCCACGGAGTAGCAGTGTCACTCAGCGAAACAAGCACAGTGATGAACAAGAGGAGCGGTGCAATGGCAGATGGAAAGGGTGGCAGAAAGTTGGCTAGTTGCTAAAAGCTAACTTTTTGACAACTGGCCATGTGCGCTCTTCACTCCAACGTCCATGCAGATGGGGTTAACAACGTGATGACAGATGAGGTTCCGATTTATTTATTTTTAGTTAAACGAGTGAAAGTCATCCAAATAGACATGGTCAACCTTGTACGAAGGAGAGTTTGCACTGCATTGAAAATAAAAGGCATTTTTTATTGGTCAAGACAGAGTACAAAAAGTTGGGTGAGGCTGAAAAAGACTTGTTTTGGTGCAAATGTCTTAGACAAGGTAAAAATGGTGTTTATAAAAATACACAGAGAAATATAACCTTGTTTTGTTGCAGACTATTCATAAAACCCAAAAAGATCCTATCAGCTGTCTGAAACGGACATCTGATGTCCCTTTTCAAGACTTTATTTTCAAGTATTATTATATTATACATTTTGCATCCAGAATAAAATCACCAACACTGACCTAAATAAGGCCATTCTCCTTTTCTTTAGGAGGATTGGTCAACCATAGCTGATACTTTATCTATGACTGATAATGCACATATTAGATGTGCACAAATGTACAGGCAGAATTCTAAACGCCAGAGCTGAAAAGAACTAATCTGCTTCAAAACGCTCAGATACAAAAAAAATAAAATATATGGTTAACTGCTACTTTTAGATGTTTCATAGCAGAGAGTTGAAGCAGCAAAACCACTTTTAATTTTTGATTTATTAAGTCTACAAAAAGGTCAGGCGATGTTAGTCAAAACTCAGGGAGACTCAGTTCCCAAAATGTGTTAAATATTCTGTTAAAAAAGAATCTGCAAGTACAATAATTGCTAACGACAGATGAACTTTAGCAGTGGCCAGAAGATTTGGTTCTATATTTTGGTAAAAGCTTGAGAGTTGTAAAAGAGCATCTAATGGAGTCAGCGAAGCAGCTCTGAGCAGACGGTGTCAGTATCCCCTAGGCAGAAGTGCTCGGCTCTAGATCTGGGTCAGATCACATCAGAGAAAGAACGCGAACTTATGCTTAAATGACTCACACGCTCTTCCTTTCCTCAACCTGACTCAGACATATATAGTCTTGCATCTGATTGACTTAACTGCCAGTGATTTATAAAACAAGGTACATAATATCCCTTTTTAGCACCAATCCTCAAAAAGAAAAATTATAGAATAAATTTAAGAATAAAGTACGCAAACGTAGGAGTCATTTAAAAAAAAGTCTATTACGTTCTAATTTATATCACAAACCTATTACATTTACATCAGGTTTGTACAGTATTACAACACAAAAGGGAAATGTACTTTACTTCAAATCCTTTAAAACAAAAACCTGAACCTTTGCAGCATTTTTGTTCATTCTCAAAACAAAAAAAAACAACTGCTTGTCATTATTGGTATGGTATAAATCAGAAGTTTATGGGTACACTCGGATGTCGGTAATTGATGGCGTTCAACATGTGCATCTAATTCACTGGAAAGGGAAGCAATGGAATTGGACAGAAAATATTGAGTTTTTTTCTCTCTCTTTTTTAAGACCTAAAAACATTTCTTTTCAGACAGACTTTCCAACACTGTAAAGGTTGTGTTTACCTTCTTAAGGTTGATTTTATCTTCTGTGTCTTCAACCTAGTTTGGATTTGTTGTAGCTTTTTCTAGCTGTAGCCATGAAAGGCCCCTCAAATAAAATGTTTATTTTTGATTATATTTAGTACTTTGCAAGTTTCTGTGACTGAACTCACTCATTCTTTCTCTATGAAGTGAATGAAAGGATGACAATTACTTAAGCAAGTTACTAAGTTAGAAATGTTCCTAAATAAAAATAGCCTATTTCCGTGTTAAAAAGTGTTGGTGAAGTTCTGCCAATGCCTTTGTTGACCACTAGGTGTTTTCTTGTAACAGGGAGTGACTCTGCATGTTCATTACTTGACTTGCTCTGGATTTCACTGCCAAAAATGCAAGCAGAAAAACTTAAATGAATAAACAATACCATCAATGATTTTTCAGTGAGAGTACATGTATCTGTTTCCCAAGATTCTCTCCAAGACCACACCTCCATTCTCAACCAAATCAATTTTTATATATTTCTGTAAAGGAAAAATGATAAGCTGAACATGTACTTCAGCCTCAGGTAAAAAGAAACACAAAATAACTGACATCTTCACCATCTGCCTGCTCTATCCAAACATGTTCAATTACATTTTTAACAAGTCCATCAAACCATCCTTCCTTCAATCAAGAAATCACAACAACGTCAACCTCTCCACAACCCTCTAATCCAGCTCTAGATTATTACCTGAGAGAAGGGTCGAGATAAACAGATTGGTGATAGCATGGGGCTTGAGTTACCGCACAGCAGGCTTTTCATCAGAGCAACTGTTGATTAGAGAACAGCTTGATGCACACAATTAAATACAGCTCTCTCGCCGGTTGTAAAGAACAGGTTAGAGGTTTTTAAGTTTACATCTTATATTGTGTTAAAATAAAGAATAAATCTTCATTGTGCTTTTAAAACTGACTAATATTTTGTTGACTACTGCCAAATTTCTCAAACTTTTAAAGAATGAAAGGCTAATGCTGACCGGACTTTGAATTTAGTATGAATTTACATAGCATACAAGTCTTTCACATTAGAATAATAGGTTGAGCCAACTAAGAAATAGTAGTTCAGTTAACATTCTGATGAGTGGAAATATTGATTAAATATAAATTGCCTATGACCTTCTTGCTTAATATCGACTAATTGAATAGGTTAAGGTTGAGAATGGCTTTTGTTGCTGGCAGTTCTTTTAAACAAAATTTGCCTTTTTTTAACTTGTTGAACTACATAAATTTTAGCCGAACAATCTCTTTAAACTAATGTGAGTGAGTGAGTAAGTGATGCTGTGTGTGAGAGAGCACTCGTGATCATGCTTTGCATAATGCTGAGCTCTACAGAAACAATGCTGTTACATTGAAACCAACTGAAATCATGAGGTCCAGCGGAACATTTCACAATGCTATATACAATAAACTGGACAGAGCTTGAAGTTCAGCATTTTTCTTCAAGTCTTTGAGTGACAGATGCAGCAGTTGAGGAAATTTAAAAAAAACATCTAAAAACTCCTTGCATGCTTTAACTTAAAATGTTAAGCTGTGCAGGGAAATCAGTGTTGTTTTGCCCTACTCAGAGATCAAATATTCAAAGCTTGCAGTTTATAGAAGTGAAAAAACTTGTTTTAAAGATGCCAAAAGATACTGTGTACGAATAAACCAGTTAAACTTGGTGGTATCCATGTAGTAGTGCATACTTTACATAGTTTAAATTCAACATTTAATCTATAGTGATGTTGAGGTCAACACTTTCATTACATATATTAGGCTAAGGCAACATGTTTCACAGAAATGTTTAAAACAATAATAAAAAAAACTGCAGATAATTGATTATAAAATCATTTATGAAATAAGTAATACATAAAAAATACAAAAAGACATCCATACAAAAAATTACATCAGGAGTTGATACAGAACAAAAACGATGTTCTGCACTGTTGAAATAAAGAAATGTATCCACAAATGAACTCAACTGCCACAAAAAGGAAAAAGCCTTTTTAATTAGGTTTTTGTTAAATAAACCCGTAATAAAATGACACTAAACAGAAAATATATCAGGCACAATGATTAAAGAAGGGAACCAGAAAAGAAAAGAAAAGAAAACAAAAGAAGGGAAACCAGATCCAGGAGAGTAATCAAGTGTTGGACCCCACCCAGAAATCAACTGTGAGGTGTAGGGGCCATATTTAGTGTAAATGCCGGCAACTTAAACATGAGTGTGGAGTAATTAGTAGAGAGCTGATTATCTACAAATATTTACTAAAACTTGTTTTAAACGTTAATTATGCAAAATCAACTGTATGTAAACTTTTCAAAGTCGAAACTACTACAAGGATACATCACATCTTGAGTTTGGCAGAATTCTTCAAGGGACAGCCAAAATTTTCATTTGGGATTATTATTTATGGTAAATATCAAACTTCATTGCTTACTTTTTGACATCTTTAACTCAAAAGTGTGATACTTCTATTTTGTTGTTAGAACACATTAATTTACATGTTATGATGAATACTGTATCTGGTTAATATCATCATTTGTTGTCATTATCGGGCAAGGTTTGAGAGAAAATCACTATACCTTACTTCTCGTCTTGCTCTTGCCTTCTTAATCTGTTGTATTAATAATGTGGTATTAATTTCTTCATTAATTATATTTTCCAACATTTCTTTTCACAACAGCAATTTTACATAATAAACAAATAGTCTATAAATAGTATTAGGAACAAAGTCCAACAGAATTCCTTAAAAAAAAACCTGAAAGCAAGCAGTAACTTGCTCTTTTTCTGACTCTCTTCATGAGTCACGTGAGCACTTCACAGGGATTGAGACACTCACCAGCCAGCTGGGGTGTGTGTGTGTGTGTGTGTGTGTGTGTGTGTGTGTGTGTGTGTGTGTGTGTTGACTAAGCTGTAATCTAGTCAAAGAGCCCTGCTTTAGAGCTAATGTGATAAAACCAATAGCAAAACCTCACATGGACCCAAACTGCTCTGAGCAAACAGCACAGAGAAAATGTCAAGTCATTTAAAGGTCCCAGGTAAATATCAGCAGGAGCGTGACTAGCTTTCCGGACCCTTTCTTTTCCATCCTAGGAATGTGCTGCAGGAAACATTATGTTGTAATAAGGAAACCACATAAAAACAAACAAAGCTTTCTAGAAGTTCACTCGAGTGTAACAGGAAGAAACCAGATGAAGCAGATATTAAAGTGTTGGTATATTAATGCCTATTTTACAACTCAAATGTCCAAGGGACAACTAATTAGGAACACATACTATTAAAAAAATGCTTTCCCCTCCTCTGTCTATGTTCTTCCTGCTATGGTTTATTGATCAGTTGATACAACTTATATTAAGAGAGAGCTGAGATAGACTGAAATATAAATTGAGATTTATGAACTGTGTAAAAAAAATTGCAAATTGTCTCTCCCCTACTGTAAGTCGCTTTGGACAAAAGTGTCTGCCAAATGCATACATATAAATGTTAAAGTAAATCAATTAGCAATTCAATTGAGCGTATCTTCATAAGACAAATTGAAACCATGTTTTTCCTTATAAGAGTTTGTTCAATAACCGCACAAGCTTCCTTTGCATGCTTTGTAAAATAAACTGTTTGATAACACGGTCTTATCATATGCATATTATTATTTGTGTCTGGATTTTTTTATCCTCAACAGAACAGACTCCAGCCTTGGCTTTGTTTAGCTCCCTTTGGATTACCTCAATGTAACTGGATGTGTGCCAATCGTCTGAACACACAATAGAAGCCTTTGACGTGTAAATATGGGTGTTAACGGCACAATATATTATAGTATCTGAGGACTGCTTCAGTCACTTAAGCAAAAATAAAAAATGGCTCTTAGCTGAAATAACCCAGACAAAAAGATCTCATTGTGGCCTGTCAAATTAGTATAAGCACATCTTAAAACGCCAATTTACAAAAAATACTTGTATAACTTGTATAATGTTTTATAATGATATGAGTAAAATTCAATGTTGACCAGATGTGGGGCCATAACCCTTTAACTCTGTCAGACCTGAATTGTTTTCTTGGAATCAGTTAAATATGTAGACATTTTTCTGTGCATAATCTATAATAAAAGCAAAAGACAAAAATACTATTTGGTTGGTCACTTATTAATTCATTACTGTGAATTTCAGGTGTGCTTGATAATAAATTATATATTTTTATTAGCAAATTTTCCCTCATTTTCAATGCATTTTTGCATATGAAGTACACAAGGTCAGGAAAAACAAGCAGTAAATTACATTAAATAGACTAGCCTATAACTCATGTTTATGGTTAAAGCGGAAGTTTATGAACAGCCTTGGCCTCACAATATGTTTTAAAACAGATTTTCTGTGAAGACATGCATTTCTTAGCTCAGTATCTCGAGACGTAAAGGCGAGTGAAATCTCTTTTCAATCTTTATTTATATGTTAAAAAATACAGTTACAACAAAACAGCTACAACAAAAAAGCAACACCATGGCCATTCTGTCAGTTGGAGCTGATAATGGGATTTAGTGTTACATAAATAACATTCAAGATGTCTTGTTTGTTAACAAATATAGTCTTTAGACATTTAGCCAGGAAAAGCTCTGTTTCTATGCCACTAACCTGAATTCTCAATCATTACATCTCCTTGAACAAAAGACTACAGAAACAACACAGAGGCAGATCAATCAATCAGATCCAACAATCTTCTTTCATTCCTGCATCACATTCCTGACGTCAAGAAGTGTTCTAACTTCTCATGAATGTGTGACAAGATCTACAGAAATTCCCTCACTCAGTCAAAATAACATAAATCCCCAATTGAAAAAAATATAGGCTCTGAAATTAACTTTAAATTCTTCATCACATCAGATCAAAGTAAATGTAAGGTTCCCTGGTTGATGGCTTGTTATTTTATTAAACAAAGAATGTTCATATTCAAAAATCATGTTTACAACGCAGTATGTATTTCCTGGCACTTCCAAACGATGGGAATCAGCGGCCCCTATCCTGTGGGTCTAAGGGAAAGACCATCATCTTTTTTGTTTTTCTCCTCCTTCTATGGGCTCCTGCCTCCACAACTTTGGCCAGACTGTTTTTCTATATCTGATTCATATCTAGTTAAAACGACTTCAAGACTTCACGATTGTGGTTTTTATTCTCAATAAAATGTATTGTTAATAGGCAGTATAATCTGCATTTGAAATTCTAGACTGGAGACATCACAGGGTCCACGCCATACAGATGAAGCTGAAACTTCACTATCTTAAGAGATACTTCAGTTTCTTTGTAAACATACACAGCAATTAAAACAGCACCAACAATACAGTAACATGTCAGATCTTACGTCAGTGTGATTCGAGCTAAAACTTTCTGTCAACCATGTCTTGTTAATTGTATAGCTCTCCATTTTATTACGTCCTCTCTATCTTAGTACAGCTCATCTTGACCTTCCACAACCAATGTTCTTGGCCACAGTCTGTCACGTCTTGTCTATAATTTTGATCATGATAATTCTACATAAGTATTGCATTATTCTGCATATATCCATTGAGCTCAATAAACATTGAACATGTCACAGAAAACAACTTTTATGATCTTATATGGGACTGGTGTCTGATTCTATAATGGGTGCCATGTGTTTATTCTAAATCATCAACTCCTCCCCCAACATCAGGTATGGGTAATTATAATACCTTTTAGTATTCATGCAAAACAACCATCACAATAAGTGATAAGTAGTGCCTCAACTCACTCATTCAGACCTAAACTTGTGTTATTAGTAGTGTGAAGTGTGGATCGTATCAATTCAAACTATCTCCAGAAGTATCAAAGATTTTATGGGACTAATCTGCACCATAAATTTTAAACAAAAGTTGAAAATCCATAAACAATACTCTACCATTACATGTTACTTTGACACAGATATTTTCAGGAAAACACAAACACACTCATTGGGTGTGTCCCGCGGGAGTCCTGCTGAAACTTGCACTCTCTGCGAGTCATGTGACTAACAGTACACAGAAACTCAATGTCCAGAGGGCAAAGAGATGAGTGTGACAGATATTCATCTAACTGTAATGTTTTATCTATGGTTTTTATTGTATTTTGTATTTGAATTGACAATGTGTATGACATATGTGCATTACAAAAAAATGCTTAGATTTGTTTAAAGTACAATAAAACTCTCTTTACACTTTTACAATTTCTATTTTGGGTTACTTTTAGGTCTTTCAAATGACCAAAGATGGGCAGCCCACAGATCAGCTTCTTCGACCTTAATCTGCCATGCTAAAAACAAAAGGAATGTTCTACTCTCAATTCATCTGGAAGCTGTTTGAAAAGGCAGTCTACTATACAATGTGTGTTTGTGTTTGCAATGAAGCATTTACAGTGGAAGTCTTTGAGAAAAGATGGTAGAAAGAAAAGAATTGAGCTGGTGGTGAGCAATAAACATTTATGCATAGGGATAACAGAAGTCTATGAATGGCTGGGACAAATAGTTTGAACATTCCAAAACTCCACAAAACGCATTGTTTGGATTTGAAAGTACAACTGCATGATTAGAGAAACTAATACAGTAGCTTGGTTTTAGTTTTTCTTTTTAATAATAATGACAACAATAATTTCCCAAAACCAAAAAATAAAATCAATGAGACAAAAGTAAACAGACACTGATCATTCAAATCTTAATATTCCTCTAACTTAAATCAACATAAACAACACAAGCTATACAATCTTTAAACATAGTTTTACAAGTATTTTATAAAAGTACTATTAGTAAAACTTTCTTAACATGGCTTAAGACAATGAAAAGAACCTTGAAAAGTGCATTTTCTTCTAAATTTGGGAACCAATTTCACTAAACTAGGTTTCTGTTTTCCAAGAATTAACTAATAACGCAATTATTACTTATTGGCTTACACATTAAGCAATTTACAGAATGGTACCAAAGTATGTCATCAACACCAGCAAGTTACAAATCAAATCCTCTTTAATAAATCTGGGAGAAATTATAGCTTTTGGGTTAAATAGTCTAGCCTAAGTGCTTGAATGTCACTTGTAAAGACTGTCCATGTCTATGGTCTATGTCAGGCGGTCACCTGATTACCCCTCAAATGAAAATATCATACATTTTTATACCTAAATGTTATCACAAATTAAGTACCCTCTTCATTTTACATGAGGCTATAAACCAGAATGACACGTCTAACTGAAAGTTTATGAACAGCTTTGGGCTCACAATGATCTGTTTTAACACAGATTTTCTGTTGATTCATTTTAGTTCAGTTGATATGGGTCCTTCCCCACATTTCAGAAGTACAAGTATGAAAATAGAGAAAACAGAGTAACAGTAATATCAATATATTTAAGAGATTGGATCCTCTGTGAGCTTCTCAGATCGTGAGCTCCACTATCACATGAACACCTGCAAAGCACTTAGATTCTACTGCGTAACCACATGTTGTTTTAAAAAAAAGGATTCCAGTAGTGCACGGCAGTTTTATCAATTAATTAGAATTTACACCATAAGATCACTTCATTTGGTCTAAAAGCAAAGTAAAACAGTTTTTATAAAAATTTCACCCACAAACACTTCACCCAAACCGAAGCTCCATAATCCAACGCACACGTTCACTCGCATGTTCATTTTTTCAGAGCACTCAGAGCAACAGTGTTCACTAAATTCTGTGATTTATTTATTTTTTAATCTAGAGATTAGCGAGAAATCGGATGTCTTTTCTGGGAAACTTTGACACTTTTATCAGCTTAGAAGTGGCTTCACTCATGGCAGACCGAGAGCCATGTGGCTATGACTGTGGCAGTAAACAGTAGAAGGTTTTAACGCTAACTTGGATAAATCCATTTAAAAAACATTATTGTTTATATATATATATATATATATTATATATATATAATATAAGCACACTGCAACGACTCGTCTTCATGTGTTGTGCACCTCTCTACACACCTAAGATTGATTCTGTGAAATATGAGCGTGGCATGCCATACATGAAATGAGACTGTTTTGCTTTGTTTTCATAATCACAATGTTTGACATCACAATCATGCAGACTTGACTTGGTTTATTTGTACGTAAGTAAGAGTTGCTTTTGACAATTTGCTTGCAAAACATCCGTATCACACAAAGAAAACCAAGATCGGTGCTTTACTATTAGCTAGGTCAACATTTATTACACAACTCATTTATATCTGCACTCCCTAATGATTTTACACAACAGCTCCAAAGTACTCCCCAGTCTTTGCACATAGACGTTCATTGTCAAAGTATTCTTGCACAGCTCTCACTTGTCTGTTCCCATGAGCTCGGTGATGTATAAAAATGTATTCCCAGTGGTAATTAACCACGTTGCAGTCCATGGGACATTAATTTCAGCAGCTCGGTCAGGAACATTCCCCTAATCTCTTCTCCACCAGTAAACACATCGACCATCTCTTTCAGCTGAGTGCGATGATATGAAATAACAGATCCACCTTCATCCTCAAATCGCTCCGAGTCCTGGGGCACAGCCAGTTCTCCAATCTTATTTGTACCACGGTGGTATAATATGGCCACGTACAGAGACGCTACAGGGACAAAGAAGCTAATCAAAGATGGTGTGCAGACAGTGCAAGCATTCAACGTGATGGGAGAGCCTAAAATCCACACTTGAGCCCCTTGAGGAGGGATGGGGGGGTTCTGCAAGTTACCCTGGTAACGACAGGAATTTAGATCAGCCTGACCAGCAGAGTCTCCCCTTCAAAGAACAGCTGCAATCTCAAGAGCTTGAGCGATGAGCTGCTACACAGGAGATTGAGTTGAATGCTCCACTTCAGGAATTTCAAGCATTTGATAGGGATGCAAAACAGAGAGGTTTAGAACTAATGGAACAAAGGTAACTGATGAGTGAGTTTTATCTGAGCACGCTCCGCGCACATGTCAAAGCTGGGATTTGTGAGCATCATTGGCTTGTCACTGTTACCCCAGTTTCCCAGTTCTCACTAATCACAAATACCTGCTCGACTCCTCGTATCCCTCAATAGTTAAATCATTTGTGTAGTAATGAACATAAATTGTTATCATCTGTTAGGCTATTCACCTTTTGCAGTTTTTTGATTTACAGAAGATAGCCCGCTTTGTTTCTCACTTCTGTTTTTCTTCAGTCTTTATTGCCAGTGGACAACAGGTGCCAAAACATATTTTGCTACTGTCCAGAGACGAGATACAAAACAAAAAATGATTTTGAAGCCCTTTTTCTGGACCTGTTTTGATATTGTATGGCTCAATTTGGTAGGCTTTTCCACCACATTCTTTATTCGCCGCCAAAGTGATATTTTTCTCTGATTGGAAAGCCTGGAAAGCTGGCTGATAGGCCAGAAAGAAACATACCAAGCCTGAGATGACACTTTTCATCTTGCTGAGTCATCTTTTAATGTCTGCTATTTTCTGTTTGATTGTCATTTATTTTTTCAATTTGTGTATACTGTTCCAGAAAATAGGAGTACCTTCAATCTTACAAAATGAATAAGTGACCTCTACGTAATTCACAATAACATATAGGTTTATTTTAAATATTCCTAAAGGTAAGGTTACACTGCATTGAGAATTTGTCAAGATAATCCTTCCACCTCACAACTGTGGCATATTATGGATTGAACTTTGAGCTACTATTGTCACATGCCACGACAGCGTTCATTGAATGTCACAGCTCAAAATGGAAGTGTGTCTGGGGCATTAGACAAGCCATGATAAAAGTGATTTTCAACTGTATTGAGGAGGCAGTCGGGGAATGGATCAGAAAACCTGACTGTGTCAAGGGATGCACAATATATTTCGATTTGTTTTATGAAAACGTAACCTTTGTGATAGAGTTATTCTTCTTTTACTTTATTGGCAGTCTGCTTGTTTTCGCTGCATTTCTGTAAAATGATTTTTTATAACAGCCTGTGTGGCTAGAAATGTCAACTTTTGGACTAGCATAATAATCCCTTGTCTTATTAAACTCTGAATAATCTCTTTTCAGGTTGTCAGTCGTCAAGAAAACATTTTCAAAAATCAAGTTTGGTCTGATTTTTAAAAAAACAAATATAGAAATATATTTGACTTTAAACAAAATTACTCAAACCAAAACAGGTACAGATCTTTGATGTAATTCCAAAATTCCAAAAGAAAGTCATGTTTAGGTCTATTTGTTAAGAACAAAAACGTTACATACAAATACAAATAATAATGCTTTCAGATGTTCTTGTTATGCTGTAATTTTTTTAATTAACTTGGCATCCACATGCACACACACATATATATATATATATATATATATATATATATATATACATATATATATATACACACACGCACAATATTATAGCAACATTATTAGCTGTATGAACTCACTTAATTGCTCTGTTTGACTGGTCATCTAATCAATACTCCATCCCTTCATCAAATCAAGCTGATACATAAAATGGCTTCACTGACGCAACGTATTAATAATGCGTCAAATGCTTGACAGAGTGACTCAATAACGAATGGCTAATCGAATGTGTTTTACACTCAAGCTCTATCTCCATTAACACCAGGGTTAATAATGCACTGGCAGAGGCCACTGAAAGCAATCAATTAAGCCCATCACCCTCCCTCCTCTGTTTACTTAAAGCACTTCAATAAAAGCAACGGAATATATTTCTCCAAGAGCAAATACGGTGACCAAAATGAAATTTTTGGGTGAAAAAGCTCATCCTTTTAAAAATAACACTAGAGAAGTTTACTTTACAAGCACCACACTTCTCAGTGCAGTTGCTAATGGGGTCTAAAAGAACAAACAAAGACAATGTGGGCACTGCATCAGTCTAGTACAAGTATTGTTTTGGTGCCAGGGGTCGTGTGGTCTCTGAGCACAAAAACACCGGACACAGAGGAACTTGTTCTGCAACAACAGCTTGACTCAAACACAAGCACATGCAGAAACACGCCACCATCACCCCCGTGTTTCAGGCACATTTCACTGTGTGTGGAATCCTGTGTAAGTTTGACCCTTCTGCCACTAGCTTTATTTTGCAAAGATTATAGTTCATTTTTAGTTCTGATCAGTTTTAGCATTCCTTTAAAAATTTCCCCATTTCTCCTGTGTGACCATGTTTCATTTCAAGATCTGGTCCCGTTTGTCTTAAGAACACCTGGTTTATGTTTTTTTTCAGAGGTTGGTAACTAGTAAGATTAGGTTAGTTCTCAGATATAATTGCACAGAAAACCGTTGGTTATTTTGAAATAAACAGTTAGCTTGCATTTATTAGTACGCTTTTATCCAATACAAAGAGGTATAGCTTGCCAACATGAATAATAATCCGAACACTATGTCTCCATGATCCTCTAATAATGTACATATCAAAGAAAGATATTTTTAGATAGTTGCAAGGTTAGTTGGGTTGCCCTGATGTGTCCTATGAAGATCAAAGCTGGGCTGTGTGTGCTTCTTCACTACCATCTACATTGCTGAAAAATTACTTTCAAAATTACTTTTATTATAAATACTTAAATGGCAGCTTCATGAAAAACTATGTGCATTAATGAAGCTGAAGCAACAATAAAGAACACTTACACTTTTTAACTTAATTTTTATCTTATTGCATACATTTTATGAGAAAATACTGTTCGATTCGGTGCAATCTGTGCCTGGGATAACGTTAGGGAGTGTTTTGCATTCAAAACACAGTCTGGAAAAATCCATATTAGTTCCAGTCAGCACCTGAGAGTTGTGTTATTTCTTATAAAATTAGAGATTGTGTTACAGTCCAGACACAGCTCCGATGTCATCCAAAAGAGTTCCAGTCAGAATACACCTTTGTCTCAGGCTCGCTGTTGCTGTTTAGAAAAAAAATGGAAAAAAAGCTCCAGTTCATAAACCATACTTGAGCTCATTTTGACTCCAGTAGTCAATATAAGTTCATTCTCAACTCATCTTCTTTGGATTGCTTGTTTTATTTCTCACTCATGTTCCCACCCCTGGCTCCGTCAGATTTGTTGATTCAAATTGGTTTTCATCTGTATGAACATTCTGAGGGGGGTGAATTATTTTTACATTTGTTTACTTAAAATATATAAAACTAAAATCTTCTGCCAATCAGACGCTTTCACTAAGTCCATGTCCCACCTCTGTGGACGAGTTTTGAGTACTGGTTATGCTCACTCTATGCCTTTTTTTAAAACCTATAAGTGACGTCACGGACACTGTTCATGTTGTAAACAGTCAATGTCTGAGCCCAGCCTCTTTTTTATGTTAGATGGAGCTATGAAACAAGTTATTGGCATAAAAAGACATGACCCCAAATTCTGACCTTCACCCAAGATAAAAAGTTCCACAAAGACTTCTACTCCATGAAGTTATTTAATTAAGTTATAACCTAAAAAAATTAGTGTTAAGATTAAAGACAATGTGATTCACTGCTGAACTCATTGCTAAAGCTAATGTACACACAAGGGTTCACATCACATCACATTCCATAAAAAATAACACAGATACACATGATTTCAAAATTAGATTTTTTCTAAATAAAGTATTGATTGTAGTTTAAACTGAGACTGAGAAAACCCATGGTTGACAAGGCATCATGTATAAAAGGAACATCATAGGGTCATCTTTAAATACATGCAGTCCAAAAAAGTATGTGCATACTTATGCAGTTGGTGCATGAGTCATCACCTGTTAAGCGTGCTCACACCATGGTCTGTTTGAATACTTGATTGCGATTGGCTGGCTGGTGTGGATTTAATTTCCTAATTTCTAGGCTCATGTTATTGAAAAACTCTTCAATCATCACCTTGAGTGGTGGCTCAAAGTTCACATACCTCTAGTTACAGAGAGAGCAGGCAGCACTGGAATTAAGTTCATTTTATTGAAATGAGTGATGATAGCGAGACACTGAAACATTTGATTGGCATGGTCTACACACGCGTGGCGTCATCATTGCCTCATAATGGGGAACACAAGCAGAACCGGTCTGACCGAGGTTAAGTATCACTTTAATGTGATCCTCCTGATACCTTTGAACGCACTGCAGAGAGAGGCTTTGTGTCTTTGCTTCAGATGCTTAGATTATACCAGACCTCGCTACAGAACGACCAACAGGGATTCATCATGAGCTGACATCATAACCACATTCTGGAAAAAAAATTATAATCAGACTAATCCGAGGTCTGGGTCATCTATGAGTTAAACTCAACTCTCTCTTTTTAAGGAACTTGGTTTATTCAGAGAGTTCCTCAAACAGAAGGAAGCAAATAAAACAAGCTATTTCACAAGTGACTTCATGTAGCATACTGATATTCTGAAAGTTAATGGTGATGAGTTTTTCAACTTTCTTCTAAAGTAACATCTGTGGTACATAGTTATCCCTAAAAAGGGAACTTGAACAGGTTGAAGAGAAGAGAAGGGAGTGCAGTTCGTAGTTTTACAATCATTAACATTTATGGCTGTAACGATTTGGTTATAATCCATTTATTCCTATTTGACAGTAACTGAAAAACATAAACAATAAATGTACATCTAAAATGTAAGCTCAAGTCCTTCCACAAAGAATCCTCACCTCTTCAAAAAGAAACTGTTTTATTTTCAGTGTCTTTTAATTGTAAACAAAATGCTGAGATGTAACTAAAAGTCAAATGTATTAGAGTATAAATTATAAGCATACAGTAACCATATTTACCAAGCTCCTTAATTAGCAAAGAAATGCTATTTTTATTTATTTTCTTTTTCTTTTTTAGATTTATAGGAACAAAAAAAGCTAACTTACGAGCTAACTCGGTTCCGCTGGTTCATCTGAGAGAAAGATAAATAATTCGTGTTGCTGTCACCATTACTAATCTTTTATTTTTAAGACTAGTACAACAAAACTCGTAGAACTCTGAAACCCAACCACGCAGAAACAACACTGATTGCGTTTCCAACACAGTTTTGTCGCAGTCAAAACAAGAGAATCGCAAAAGAACACGTTTAACGTTGACGTTACTAAAGTACGCTAGCGTTACTGTACAACAGCGGAGCACTAAGTTATGCAAATTTTGGCAAGCAATACAAAACCAGTACCAGAGAACGGTGCTTGAACAGCCCCATTGTCCTCGAACCACTGTTTACAGCAAAGACTCCAGCTCACTAAAATATTAAGGTAGTAAAACGAGAAGCACGTGCCTTACATACACAAAAACAGTAGCATATGATACCCGAACCCAAGCTGCGGGTTAGATAACACCGCATGGACGGATTAAAAAGAGCGGGGAATAACTACCATGTCGCCGGGTAACACGGTGCTCCTCTCGAGTTCGGCCAAACTTCTCTCGGCGCTGGGCATATTTTGGCTCCAGTCGGTTCTCCTCGGCCCGCTTGGACGGGACTCTCGCGGTGAAACGGTGGTTCGGTTTGGCTACATTGTGTGGAAGGTTCCGAGGCGCAGCTGCAGCGCTCTCCTCGGTCCGTAGAGTCCTTTTTGTAATCTGCGCTACACACACATATGCGCACACCCGTGCACGCGCGCGCGCGCATTCACTGACTGTCCCCAGACAGAGAGAGAGAGAGGAGAGAGAGAGAGAGGAGAAGAGAGAGAAGAGAGGAGGAAGAGAGAGAGAGAGGAGAGAGAGAAGAGAGGAGAGAGAGAGGGAGAGAGAGAGAGAGAGAGAGAGAGAGAGAGAGAGAGAGAGAGCGTGAGTTCACAATGACGTCACATCGTTTTAGGGGAGGAGTTACAGGTGGTTACTTTGTCAATAATTTCTGCATATATAAAAGTATTGTCACACACGCTGCACATAAATCGATCATGTACGAAAATTAAATGCAAGTGTTAAATTAAAACAATTTGACGCAATAGAAAATAAGTTGACTCTTTGTAAAAGACGAAATAAATATATAAATCATAAAGTAAAAATGTAAATAACGAATAAATCATATTGTTGTAAAATAAACATTCACACTAAGCATGATTTTTCAAAAACTCTTGCGTGCACCAGGTCTGGTCAGACCTAGTTTCCATCAGAATCAAAGCAGTATAAAGCAGTTTGCGGGTCTTGTAGTTATTTTTGTCTCTATACTAATTTCAGAATTCAATACCCCAAATACTTGCTTTGAGAGAACTAAAATCCTTGTAAAAATGTGCTATGAATTAAATGTTTTGTTTTTAATTATTAGAAATATATGTTTGCCAATGTACTTGTTGCTTTGATCATGTGATTCTCACATGTACAATCTATCACATACAGTCACTCGCTGCACACAGTTTTCTTTTTACTCCTCCCTTGTTGGTCACATAAACAACGGCTGCAGCGATGTTTACATTTGCTATGTTAAAGAGTGTACTTTTTTATTTCAAAAATATGTGGAAAAGCTGTAGTTAACCCTAACCCTTTTTCAAATTGAAAGTAACAATTTACATTGTAACAGTTCTCCAAAAGGCTTTTATCAATTAAACACAAGTCAATACTTAATTACCATGAACAAAAAAAAGCATTTAAGAATGATCACTTACTGATAAATATGATAACTTAATGATAAATACTAAGTATTTGTGACTGAAATGCATAAATAGACAAAGTTCAATCTTAATTCAACCTGTATTATCCACCTAAGGTAAACAAATAAATGTATTCATTTCTTTATACATATCTGTTCTTTAACCTTCTGTTTTAGTTGATTTTAAGTTGGTTTGTAAATATAGATTGATTTGTTGCTGATACAGCTATAAAAAAACATTAATTATAAATGTAAGTTACATAACTTTATGTAAATGTAATGTACTGTACTATTTCTAAAATGTTTTTGCTTATAAACAAACAGATATAAATTAAAAACATTTGTTAAAATATTTATTTTCTCTCTCTCTCTCTCCCTTTGTAATTATTTATTATTTACAACCCGATCTCCTTGCATCATAAATAATCATCATATCACATCAACATTAATGTTTCAAAGAGAAACCGTTTCAAAGAAGTCGTGAATATTTAAAGAACTGATTTTACGTCAAACCTTTCCGAGAGTGCCAAGTTTCACAAGTCACTGTCACACACATCGTGGCTCAGTTAAGCATTGTATTAAAATTAACTTTACCATTTATAAGTGTTTTTAAAACAAATAGATTTTTGCTGTATTTATTTTTAAAATTTGCTGTATTTAGTTGATGTATTTATGTGGTTAGTGAATAAATCCGTCAAAATTAATATATTGATAACTAGGTAAAAAAAATTAAACCATTTCTAAGCAATAATCTGAAGACCCAAGTTGATATGGATCTAATATATAAATATATAAATAATTTGATTTAGAACATTTCTGTAAACTTGCAATTCATTGAAAGTATTGTAATCATATGATGGGAAATTAAAATGTTATCTGAAATGAATAAGAGCATAGAGTCTCACAAACACGAACATCATATTTGCAATGTTACATTTTTAAATCAAAGTAAATTTTTTAATGATCAACCCAGCACACAAAAAAAACTGTAAAAATCTAAAGGTTACTAAAAGCAGTTAGTGTGCATTAATGGTGAAATACGTTTTTTACTGTTCTACAAAATAGTGCTTATTCCTCATGGAAGTAAATCTGCATTTTATGGTACGCACCTCTGGAAAAAAGTGTGTTTACACAACACAATCTCATCTTCTCTATTGTAGGGAAAAAGTTAGAGAAAATGTTTTATTCTCATCCCCCCGCAGTGCTGCAGTGATATAATCTTATTTTCATAAGCACAAATCCCAGACAGTGACCCGTCACCAGCGGGTCATGAGAGGGTCAGCAAGGTCATCGACGCGCCATGCAGGTTTTGACTTTGCTTCAGGGCATGACTACAACAATAAAAATCATCGCTCTTCTGCGGAGAATATTTAAAACTAAACTATTATGAGGTCATAGAATGAAACAGAATGCTTTACCTATTTATGTTTTATATATTAGTCATGCTTGAGCATGAAGGCCAGACAAAAAAAATCCAAATTGTTCCAAATTACTTGTATAAAATAAAAAAGACAATAATTTGCATTCTGGTCAATGTCTGGTTCTGTATTACATCAAATCAAATTTAAAATTAAAGGCACAATCCAGCTTTCAAAAAGGTTTGTATTTTCTCTCAATGCCTCATAAACAACTGCTTAAAGACAAATACGATTCTCTTAATTGTTTTCTCCATTCAAGTAGACCATAAAAATTCCCCAGAAGATTTATACAGCTCTCAAGGGCACCCTTTTGCTCAAGTGTGAGAGGTTTAATGAAGCTTTCACACCCACAGTTTGAAGGACTCTACACACCTATGCATCTCCTGCATGCATCGGCTGCAAGCGTTTCCTGCATGCTTCAAACCATTATTTCATATTTCAGTTCATAGTCAGCGATGAGAGAGAAGAGCTGGATTGTACGTTAATTGAGATACGAATGGAAAAACAAGTGCATTTGATGTTTCATTTATTTTTATGAATAAAGTTCCACCTGTCTCCAGTTACATGAACGGTACATTCACTTTTATATTAAATAAAAAGAGATGCAATAAAAATAGACAGTTTTCCATCTCCCCTTGAGATAACTAGTAATATTTTAATGCTTTACAAACTTTCAGCTAATCTCTGGCATAAATCATTTGATTACATTAGATTTGTTGTGTGGCTAAAGTTACTAGATATTTTTTCTCCAATTTTACCTGTTTTAAACTTGACTCTTCTGTCAGTTTGTATAACCAATAGAAAATTAAATAAAAAAAAGATATAAAACATGATATATTTAAATATATATAGATTTATATACAGCCATGGCAGTCACAGATATGGTCCACAAGCTTTGATAAGCAATACCAAAAGCTGGCAAACAACTACTTGATATTTTGGGGAGAGTTTTAGAATTAGCCAAACTCCAAAAAGTGTAGTGTTCCTTTTAGCCTGACCTCTTTTAGTAGAAGAGAACTGACTAAATTAAAAGTGTGGAATGTAGGTCCTTAAGATGTTTTCCCAAACGAAGTAATCTCAATCAGCATTGTCTTGGTAACCTCGTGAGATCAGCAGCATGGAAAAATCAATTTTATAAAACTGATTCAGACAGTTATAGGTGACCGGGACTTCCAGCTCAAAGAACGATGTTTTTTGTGCACACGTGATGACAGTCACCGAGAGACTACAGGTCAGGTTTTCAACCAATCAAGCTTTTCTACTCAGGGAACTGGAAGCTGGGCAGAGATGGCAGAATAAGATGATAGAGTAACTAGAAAGCCAAAGTAAAGCCTGTGCTTGACATTTTAGCAAGAAATTCCAGACAGATGGTAAACTGGACAAAACAAACTCAGAGGTGGGTCTCCTGCAGCGGTTGCAATGTGGTGTGGAATTTCCTCCATCCCACAGACTCCTGCAGCAACCAACCTTGCGTTGTCACCTGGGTCAAGTTCAACACAATGTTATGGTCCACCCCAGGTCTGGATCAGGCTTAGGTGCATCTTCACAGATTCATTGCTGGCTGAGCACAGAATCGGGGCTTTTGCTATGTCAAGATTAAGAAAGTAGAGAAAATTATGTTGTTATTTCGACAAACAAGAGAAAATACCTTTAATGCAGAACATTTAAGAACATAATCTGTGAAATCTAGCCACGTTTATTTACTCAACACAATATAACATATGCCATATCTGCAAGCAGCTGCCTAAGATGCTTTGCTGCAAAAAAAGCTCCATTTCAATATCATGACCTCAAATCAGTCCCAGAGACAGATGGAAATGAAGCTGGTTGACCTTCACACATCTGCTTAACATTACCAGTTGAACGAATCATTGCATCGGCTCTCACACTGAAAATTCTGAAATAATATGGAAATAATCTCCACATTCATCACAAATAGTTGTTATTGGGTGAATTTTTTGAATTAGATTTACATTTATAAACAATTCGTAAAGAGTTTTTTTAAGGGAATGCCTCACACAGTCTGACACACATTTAAACTCTTCTTCTTCTTCTTCTTCTTCTTCTTTCGGCTGTTCCCAGTTTAGGGGTCACCACAGCAAATCATCTGTTTCCACCTAACTCTGGCCTCAGTATCCTCTACTCTTGCACCAATTACCTTCATGTCCTCCTTCAGCACACCCATATAACTTGTCTTTGGCCTTCCTCTGCCCTCTTGCCTGGCAGCTCCATCTCCAACATCCTTCTACCATAAACTACTATCCCTTCTCTGCACATGTCCAAACCATCTCAATCTGGCTTCTCTGACTTTGTCTCCAAAACAACCAACCTGAGCTGTTCCTCTGATGTGCTCGTTCCTAATCTTGTCCATCCTTGTCACTCCTAAACTGAACCTCAACATCCTCATCTCTGCTACTTCCATCTCTGCCTCGTGTCTCTTCCTCACTGCTACAGTCTCTAACCCATACATCATAGCTGGTCTCACTACTGTTCTGTACACCTTTCCTTTGATTCTTGCTGACACTCTTCTGTCACACAACACCCCTGACACTTTTCTCCACCCACTCCAACCTGCCTGCACTCGCCTCTTCACCTCTTTTCCACACTCCCCGTCGCACTGGACTGTTGACCCCAAATACCTAAACTCCTCCACCTTCTTGACCTCAGCCCCCTGTAACCTCACTGTTCTACTTCCCTCCCTCTCGTTCAAACACATGTATTCTGTCTTACTACGACTGACTTTCATTCCTCTTCTTTCTAGAGCAGACCTCCAACTTTCCAGGTGTCCCTCCACCTGCTCTCTACTCTCACTACAGATTACAATGTCATCTGCAAACATCATTGTCCATGGAGATTCCTGTCTGACCTCATCTGTCAACCTGTCCATCACCATAGCAAACAAGAAGGGACTCAAAGCCGATCCTTGATGTAGCCCCACCTCCACCTTGAACTCCTCCGTCTGACCTACAGCACATCTCACTGTTGTCATACTCCTCTCATACATATCCTGAACTACTCTGACGTACTTCTCTGCCACTCCTGACATCCTCATACAGGACCATAGCTCCTCTCTCGGCACCCTGTCATACGCTTTCTCTAAGTCCACAAAGACGCAGTGCAGCTCCTTCTGACCATCTCTGTACTTCTCCATTAGCATTCTCAGAGCAAAAATTGCATCAGTAGTGCTCTTCCTGGGCATGAAGCCATACTGCTGCTCGCAAATATCCACTTCCCTTCTTAGCCTAGCTTCCACTACTCTTTCCCAGAGTTTCATTGTGTGGCTCATCAACTTTATACCTCTGTAGTTGTTACAACTCTGCACATCACCCTTGTTCTTAAAGATTGGCACTAGGACACTTCTCCTCCATTCCTCAGGCATCTTCTCACTCTCTAGAATCCTGTTGAATAACCTAGATAGGAACTCCACTGCTGTCTCTCCTAGACACTTCCACACCTCCACAGGGATGTCATCTGGACCAACAGCCTTTCCACTCTTCATTCTCCTCAGAGCCTTCCTCACCTCATCCTTTCTAATCTTTTCAACTTCCTGCTCTACAATGTTCACCTCTTCCCCCTTCTTTCCCTCTCATTCTCCTCATTCATCAACTCCTCAAAATACTCCTTCCATCTTCTCTGCACACTCTCCTCACTGTTAGAACCCTTCCATCTCTATCTTTAATCACCCTTATCTGTTGCACATCCTTCCCATCTCTGTCTCGCTAATCTGTACAATTCCTTCTCACCTTCCCTCGTGTCTAACCTGGCATACAACTCATCATATGCCTTCTGTTTGGCCTTTGCCACCTCCCTCTTCACCCTGCGCTGTGATTCCTTGTAGTCCTGTCTACTTTCTTCAGTCCTTTCGATGTCCCACTTCTTTTTAGCTAGCCTCTTCCTCTGGATGATGTCCTGTACTTCCTCATTCCACCACCATGTTTCCTTATCTTCTTTCCTTCTTCCTGCTGACACACCTAGCACCTTCCTACCTGTCTCCCTGATCACTTCTGCTGTAGTTTCCCAGTCCTCTGGAAGCTCTTCCTGGCCACCCAAAGCCTGTCTCAGCTTCTGTCTGAATTCCTCACAACCGTCTTCCTTTTTCAACTTCCACCACTTGGTCTTCTTTTCCATCTTTCCTCCCCTCTTCTTCCGGACCGCCAGAAACATCCTACACATCTTTATCCGATGCTGTCTGTCTACACTCTCTCCTACCACTACTTTGCAGTCAGTGATCTCTCTCAGATTGGCTCGTCTACTTAGGATGTAGTCCACCTGCGTACTCCTACCACCACTCTTGACACACATTTAAACATATTAGAATAATTCATCTCATCTCACTTAATTTGGTTACACTGATTGAAGAAACACATGAGATTATGCTGCGTTCAAAGCAGAAGTTTCAAACCTACATACCACATGCCACAAAATAAAAGCTAAATGAAATGTTGAAAAGTTTGAGGAAGAAACAACCCTTTTTACTTGTTGTCCAGAGGTACGGCTTAGTGAAAATGGTGACAATTCACATAATTTAAACAGGAAAGCTCAGAATACAACTGACAAACGGTGCTCAAATTGTTTCAATTAATAGTATTTCTCCAGAGGCTTTTTCCCTATGATTTGTTTCGATTGGCCACAATGTCAAATTTTGCAATATGTACCCCTGAGCTGATGAGTTTGGCACTCTTGGTTTATAGAATTCCAGTGTCAGAAGGGTTCTTTTAAGGAGACCGCTTATGTCACCATGACCAGTAACCAGTGTTTGCATGCTTCTCTTGCTGAAAACTTGCTGACATTTATATATTCAGAGAGCTCTGTTTCAAGGTTCGCACCTTTTGAGCGTGTGATTCATTTTGAGAGTGATTTTCACACGTTTTTTTGCCACATTTCCGATTTCTCGTGCAGAAAAATTCTGATCACGCCCACCATATTCTATCACTATATTTAACGGCAGATCTAGTGGAAATGTATTTTATGAAGTGGCGAGGTAAATACGTTTTAAAGTGATTATAAAGCAACAAGTTAAATAAGTTAGATTTCTTTTTTATGTATGATACAGGTCAATTGCAAACTTTTTATAAGCAATGTGTTTTTCCAATTAATCTATAAAAGCTAAAATTTATTCGGAATTGTATATTGATGAATTAAACGTGTGTTGTAAAGGAAATTAAACTTTTAAACTTCTTGAAACACCCAGTTCCTCTATCCCTATGATTTAAATACAGTATAGACAATTGTATGGCTGTCATTTGTGAATGTTTATCTTTCGAGGATGTACCCAAATGGAACTCACTATTTTCCTCCCAAAATATGCCTGATAAGTCCACTTCCATGAAGATAATGTTTGTGCAGCACAATCAGTAGGTCTCTTCAACTTCCGAAGTTTTGTTTCCTTTCCTAAATGACATGTCTCCACCCGACCCCTGTCTCCTACACACCTCTTGAAGACTGACACGCGTTGTAGAGCCCATGACTGCTACTTTTGGAAACAGTAATGGTTTGTCTATAAATGAAAGCCCTCTGGCTGCTTCTGTCCAGCCTTTCTAAAAGCTTTTCTACTGGAAAAACGAAGGGAAAAACATACATTGATTGGCGAGTATCATCCAGAACTCACAGGAAAACCTTTCAAAAAGTTGTTTTGTAACCAGATTAAAATGGAAAAAGAGACCGCATCAATGATTAAGGGAATTCCCCCCCCCCCCCACACCCAACCCCCAATCCAATTAAATACATGGTTTATGTATTTAGTATTTAATTAGTCCTGAATTAAAAGAACAAATTGGTACTTTTTATCGGTCAGTTGGTGGATTAACAGATTAATGCAAAACAATGACAAAAGACAAAATATGAATCTGACACCTTTAAAGCAGTTTAACTGTAGTGAGAGCCCCAGACAAGCCTCAGACAGAGATAAAGGTTGAAAAATCATGTCCTGTGATTTTTTATGTTTTCAAAAAAGACATTGGCAAATCACTGTTTAGTTTCTCTTGAACATCAAAAAAAGTTTGTTTTGTTTTTGTACACAATTTCCAATAAATCCTCTTAAAAATGAATTGATAAGGATATAATATGTGAACTGTTGATGTTGCAAAGGATAGCTTTTGATGAAAATGATGAACAGTATTGAAACAATTTGTTTGTTGTCATCTATAAATTAATCTTTAAAGTTATAGATGAAATCTATCACCTTTAAACTATTGTTTAATGTCAAATAAACTTCACAATCTTGTTGAAATGGTCATTCATGAGCATTTAGAGCATGTGCATGATTTATTCAGGACACTTACATAAATTTGTATCAAAACCTGCTGAACTTTGAGATCTGTAAATTTGACTGTCATGCTATGTTATCAAACTATCTACAAAAACAGAAGAAGTATTCTTGCTTTTGTAAGAAATGAAATTGCTGAAACTTCACAAAGTTTTCTGCTTTGGCTTTGAATGAAGCTGAAACTACATTCCAGCAGGACAAAAGCAGCCCCAATCAACAAAAACTCAGCAGGAAACCTTTACCGGTTTATGTCAGATACATTTCACAGTTAGAAAAATTACTCAAATATTTTGACACACATTTTATGTTTACTTTTGTTTTTTAGAATGCTTAAGTAACATTACTTTGTGTTGATAGCTGAACTTTAAAGTATCATTATTTTTAGGTGCTGCTCAAGTTTTGACGTGCCTTTTCTTATATCTGAGCACCTTATTCTCAAAAGTTCTCGACTCTTCCCTGTTATCAACCCTAGTAAAATGTCAGACAGGCGTATTATACTTTTAACTTTCTCCAAACTATGTTTTCTTTTGATATTTATTTGTATTGTCTTCAGTGCATTCTCCCCAGCAATAAAACAGTAGAAAAATCCACTTTGGATTCTTGTGTCCTTTTCCTTGATTTTGTTTATTACTTGTTTAGTGAATTACTGTAGGGAATGGAGAAGTAAAAAGAAAGTGAGAACCAAATGGTAAAAGAAAGAAAAATGACCTTAGATCGGCTTCGGTTCATTGAACCCCCTGCAGGACATGACATCACCATGCTGGAGGTTTGATCCTCTGAGATGAAAAGCACTGGCTTAACCGTGCATTGAAAGGCATCAGTTGGTCTTCCAGCTTTCATCTCTGCAAAAAAGTGCATGCATTAAGAGATCATTGCTAGTATCCAAAATACTGAGAAAGGCTTTTACTCTCCACTGGAAGCTATCTTCAAATCCTATAATCAAACTTTTTATGAAAACAGAGTATAAAGGAATTTATCCTCTTGAGACAGAGGCCTTCATGTGGTTCCAAACATTTACTATTAAAGGGTCTGCAGAATCTCATTCCTTATAAAGAAACATTCGTCCATCCATCTTCTTGACGGCTTTCTTACCTTTCGGGGTCACCACAGCGGAATGAACCGCTAAGCAGCAGATGCCCTCACAGCCGCAACCCATCACTGGGAAACATTCACACACACACTCATTCACACTCTAACACTATGAACAATTGTTCTTACTGAATTCACTTATACCGCATGTCTTTGGACTTGTGGGGAAACCGGAGCACCCGGAGAAAACCCACGTGATCACAGGGAGAACATCCAAACAGAAATGCCAACTGACCTAGCCGAGGCTCGAACCTGCAACCTTCTTGCTGTGATACGACCATGCAAACACTTCGCCACCATGATGCCCAGAAATATTCATAATAGTTTTAATATTACTATTATAGTTGTAATGTTTGAATAAGTTTGAATATAATACATTCTGCAATTCCGCAAGTGAGGCGATCTTGGTCCGTGAGTGTGACCTTGTGTCAGGGATTACATGGGATGCTGATAACACAGGAGAAGCACGATGACATTAAGGTCACAGGAATCACAATACCATCACAGCAGACAAGAATACAGGTGATGACACACAGAGATCAAAAATAAATCAATGAAGGAGAACAGAACAGAACAGAACAGTACATGCCAATGCAAGTATAATCCACTGAGAAATACACAAACAACCAAGATGAAGGATTGAGAGAAAGTTCAAATGCGGAAAACAACAATTGACAGACAAGGGGCTGATGGGAAAGTGAGTCTTTTAAAGTGAAAGGTGATGGAGATTAACGTTATTGCTCCCAAAATGTTTTCAATAGTTTCCAACAGGCAATGAAAATCACACATGGGTTTGTAATGTACTGGCAAACTGACCAGGGTGGATATAACATTTACCTTTTAAAGGTAAACACCTGCTACCACTTTAATTGAAGAGGTCAATGGTGTTAAAAAAATAGCTTCGACATTCTGAAAAGGTGCTGGCTGAAAATTGCAACATAAATTTTTTTTTTTTGACGATCCTAGAACAAGGGCTGATGGAGCTCTCTACCAAGAAAGACTATACATTTTATCTCAAATTAATGCCTTTTTCTGAATAAATCTACTCGAAAAGCATTCATTTGAAGGCTTATCTTCTCAGGCTTTGTCATGTGGACAAATGTGCTTCTGTGGTTGTATGAACACTCTTCACATGAACAGAAAACAATTGCAATTATTTTCCAGTTCTACAGTTAAGATTTCTTGGAGAAGGAATGCCATGTATGCGCTACAATATCCTTGTTCTGATGAGATCCAACAGGGAAGGTGAGTACAGGATCTGGCTCTTTTCATGCGTTTCTGTCAAATACACCCCCCTGTAGCCCATATAAACCCTGATATAAGTACAGTAAAAAGCCTTTTGTAAGCAAATAATCTTTAAAAAAAAGTGTCCACAAAATCGAACTATTAAAAATCGATCTACTAATTAAAACTGTTTAATATTTAATTGTCTATATAATTGTCTGTATTTAATCTTCTAGTAATGAAAACTATAATAAATAACTATTAAATAACTAACTAATAATATATATATATATATATATATATATATATATATATATATATATATATATAGAGAGAGAGAGAGAGAGAGAGAGAGAGAGAGATGAGAGAGAGAGAGAGAGAGAGAGAGAGAGAGAGAGAGAGAGAGAGCGATTAATTTATCCTATTAATTGGGAGAAAATGATTCAGTGACTAATTTAAAAATAAGGATAATCGTTAGTTACAGCCCTAATACAAACTATGTCCATTAGAATTGAATGCTTTATCCAGAAATGACCACCTGATGGAGGCAAGAGACCAGATAATCATGCAGCACGCCTGGCATCTGGTCTTTAAATGTAATAACTGGACACCTCCGGATCTATCTAGGGTCTAGTTCTCTAGTTTTGTTAGTCTGTGTTTATCTCCTGAGGTCAGCCAATTTCCTGAGAACTTGGGTTCAAAGATTACAATGTTCCTTACTGCAAAGTGAAACATTTAGCCCGATAGGAACCGGACATGTATCTGTTATACATAAATTGCAGGTTTTTGACATTGACTGATTTTACTTTTACAGTTGTCCAGTGATTTACAGACCAACAAATCACCTTTTAAATCCCTTTTCAATGCATTTTTGTTTCTTGCCACCGACAACCACTTTCACAAATCAATTTTCTGTAAACATGTTTCGGTTTCTTTGCTAAATTCTGCCACCTTCTGGCTTTTCCTAAATCGCTCAATGCACTCATTACCATATTTAAATGAATGTAAATGAGCGGAAAGAGCTTTCACGTGTGTTTGAATGTTCAAATCAAATCTGACCGAAGCACTCATAGATTAGTCTTTCGGAATAATTTCGAGTTTAAGTACGATCCCAGCTTTGTTTTTGGCCATTGTGTTGCACAAGTTTCACACTTTGACACAGTTCATTAACTCTTGTGTGGTGTTCATGTTGTTGTTACTCAAGCAGTGTTTGCGGATCTGGTGGAGCCATTGATTTTTAATCCCAATTACAAGATTTTTATGTTAAATAACTTAAAAGTTATTTACTTTAGTCAGGTGATTTTACAAGTGATTTAAATAGCAAATATACTTAGTTTATAGTTTTTTTTTAACCCTATTCCTTCACGTTTAGAATTTGAACCATGTGTGGTGTTCTCATTATTGTTACTTTGGCAGGGTTGGTGGCTCTGCTGGACCCATAGCATTTTGGAGCTTTTAATTCACACAAACATACAATTTTATACTAAAATCTAAAATTGTATGTTTATGTGATATGTGTTCAGTTTATGTGTTCAGATGCTTTCAAAAAGCAACTGAAAACTGTTCTCTTCAGAGAACACCTACTATTAAAAAAACAAAACAAAAAAAAACACTACTACCTTCTTTTTTCCCTCCTCTGTCTTTATCTTCTTCCTCTACTTCCTCACTGCTTTGGTTTATTGATCAGTTAATACAATTTATATTATGAGAAGCTGAGATAGACTTTGACGGTGTAACAAATTGCATATTGTCTCTCCCCTACTATAAGTCGCTTTGGACAAAAGCGTGTGCCAAATGCATAAATGTAAATGTGATTTATGTTTGTGTGTCCATTTTCACACTTTAACATGCCCCGTATCCAGTAGACCCGAACACCTTGTGTATAATATAAATGTGTAATGTGTTCTGATATATGTTTTTCATAGAAAATGAGGCAAGGCCAGTGAATCTCAGTTTCAATTAATAATTGCTTTTATAATTTTTCTTTTGATGAAAAACTGGAAACGGGTTCCACATACCAGAACACCATACAAGGGTTAATACATGAAAGCCCATTTGATAAAAGTGCTTAATAAGGGCAGCTGAAATTGACCCGTGGTGGCTAAAGAAAAAAATAGATGAAAAAAAAACACATCAGCCATTAAAACAGGCAATACATCTTAGTTTTACAACAAGGTTTAAAATTGTCTAACCATTTTCCAAATAAGAGTTATTAAACTGTGTTTGTGTAAATGCACTGTCTGTGAGAACTTAATCAAAAAGAGAATACAATTAAAAGAATCACTCGTATGGAACAGTGGTCTTCCTCATAAAATTCTGACTCAGACTAAACAAAACAAAAAAAGTGCTGGATGACGCTCATTCAAATGTTTTATTGTTAAAAAAAATACGAACAAGAAGCACAGACATTTCTCAAAATATTGTTTCATGTAAATCTGACCACCTGACTGCATGAAACACTTAAAAAATAAATAAAGGGAAGTGTATTCACTTACAGCTGGTTTGAGACGTAATGTACATTGAAGTTCTAAAACCAACTGCATTCAATTACAAGAACTTATTAGTTTGCAGTTAAAAAAAGAAAAGCTACACATTGAATCATAATATGGTTGTGAGTGAGTTGACACTTCTCAACAGACAGCATGAAAAAACAAATCCAAGTATTATCTATTTCACATCAAAACTGAAGCCAAACTAAACCTAGCTGTAAAACAAGACTTCAGTAAGCTCACTTCTCCAATCCGGTGCTATCACGGGCCAAAGATGACTTCAGCTCAACTTCACAGAAGTGAAGAATCAAGAATAGCAACGAGTGGAGTCAATGTCTGTGCCCAGACTGTAAGAAATTCTATCCAGAAAAGTCAAGGAAAGCCATTCAGTGGTCTAAGGAAAGAAGATCTTGGGCTGTGGATGACTGCAAGTGATATCCAGTCTTTTGTTAAGAGTCATTCCAATGAAACAAATAAAGACAACGCCTGAGGCAAACCTCTGTCGATGAGGTTGTATGTCTGATAATGGCATGGGAGAGATTCCAGTAACTAGGTCCTTTATAAATGCACAAGTTTATGATTAGATTTTGGACAATTTTTATACAGTCAATTGAAATTATGCTTCGTAGTGATATCTTTACTTTAAATAACATTGCATCGTACATAGGGCAAAGTCTGCGAAACCTTTCCAACAGGAAAGATATTTCATTTCAATGTCAGGGCCTGAAAATAGTCTAGAACACAATCCTGTGAAAAAAACTGTATTGGAAAGAAAAATGCTTCAAAACTCACAAAGCTGATGTGTGAACTGCTCGAAGAGAAAGCTGGAGAATGAGGAATACTGAATTACAAATATTCATGTCTCAAAGAGTTCAAGACATTCTAAAGTCCAGAGTTTTTGAAACAGAATACTAGTTTTGGTTATATATGGAAAATTGTTGATTTCATGTATGTCTCATCTGTTTGACCTGTAAAACCCATTTTACAATATACTAATAGACTATATTGTAGTATTGTGTATTTTTTGCATTATGCATGGATTATTGAGGCAAATTCTTTTTGTAGTAAGTCTATGTTTTAAAAAAATTAACCATTTGAATGTACATATTGCAAGAGTTTTGTTTCCATTTTCTGCCTAGGTCAGTATGCTTGTATTCAAATTTTGAGATTATAATATGGAAAAACCCATGAACCCTCGTCATAAAATCTTCTCATGGCACTTCTGAACATACACATTTACATGTGCAAGAAAAGTTTAATTTGTGCACAAACAAAGTGGCACTATTTTCCCCCTAACGGTCTGACATTGTAAGAGGATGTACATTGTAAAATAAGACAAACACAAATTAGCACTATCAATAACATTCATTCATTCCACATTAATATTTAACAGTTTCTCACTCTGCTGCATAATATCAAGCAAAAAAATGAAATACATGATTTGTTTTCCCCCTCAATACAGAATTTAATACACTAAACAAAATGTTTTCTTAGATACATTTTCATCAACAGGAGATGAAATCCAAGACGTGTTTAGACAGATTTTTGCAAAAAAGATAAAATAAAAAATAAGACAGAGCCTCACCATTAACATGAGCACATTCAAACTTTATCAACTAATAACATTCATTTAGGTGAAGTAGAGCACAATTGAAAGGAATAGCCAAAAATGAACAGTGTTATGGAACTGTATTTGGAAAGTGATGATGCAAGTAATAACTTTGTTATGGAGGGAGACAGTTAGTTCAGAGATAGTAAGTGTGCTGCTCAGATAAGTTTATCCGGATGAACAGCATCCTCCTGCCGGCACTCCACTCTGCAGATCCTCATCGTCCACAATCTGAACACCCCTGCGCCCCATGTTTGAGACATTGGATCCATTTCCCTTGGATCGCTCGTCACTTTGAACCATCTCCAGCATACCTGAACACAAAACATTCTTCTACATTTATTACTCTTCTTCAAAATCATACTGACATTGACATTTCAAACACAGAACCATCTTTGTTGGGTTATCCTGAGCGGGCCAACCCCTAAATAAGCCCAGATCCCTCCTCCCCTGCAAACAATTCCTCCATCTCTACCAAGGGAATACTGAGGCAATCCTTAAGGCTGCTACACATCTATCCAAACTGAGATTCGTACGAATGCTGGGCTGGCTTCTCTGTGGGGTGCATTTCGCAAGCTCCTGTTAAAAGTGGATGCAGTGACTGTCCGTGTCATTGGTTGGCGCTCATGGGTAGTGATGAGTCATTCATGAACAAATGGGTCCTGTTTGTAATAAACTGTTTTCACAGAGTGAATTGCTTTCTTTGGTGCGCACGGATTATAACCCTAATAATCAGAATACTCGGTTAAGCATGTTTATCTACTCAATTAGTGTATTTTGTTCTATTATTTAGGTATTTGTTGTAATATTTTGCAATTAGATCCAGATACAATTTCCAGATATGAGCGATACAAATGAATAGTTCAAATGAATCATTCTTTTAAATTAACAAGAGTCAAAAGAACAAAGCACCAAGTTGAACGAAACTTCCCATTACTACTCAGCCACACCCTCGGCTGTTTTATAATCTTTGTGGGCTTTATTGAACAATTTTGATGGTCAGACACCAGCAATACAAGCTTCTGAATGTTTAAACTCGCCTGTTATGCAGTCTCTTACTCTGCTGTTCATCTCGTTGCTCTTCAGCACAGTTTTCTGTCGTGAGCGCGAGTATCCAGTGCCATCATCTCATCAAAACAGCCGGCTTTCATTGGTTGTTCTCTTGCCTAATCAGGACCTCTACCTAAGTAGACATGCCTGGGAACTGTCTTTAGCCACCCAGGTTTTTTTTTTTTTTTTGCTGTTGAGGATTAGTAGCAGGCTCTAGTCGAAGCTTGTGAAATAGCACATTCCCTATGTCCAATGAAGCACCTGATCACCCTGCAGAAGAAGCTCATCCCTTGTATCCAAGATCTTATTCTTTCAGTTATGACCCAGAACTTATGGTAATAGAGTAGAAACGTAGGTGGACTTGAACATAGCTTTTAACTCCTTCTCCACCATGAGAAATTGGTAGATTGACCCCATTAATGCAGTTGCTAATAAAATCCATCCATCAATCTCAAACACCATCTTTCCTGCACTCTTGAACAAAACCCTAAGAACCTCTGCACTTATAGCAGTAACTCTCCTTCAGCCTAGACTGAGGGTAAATCTACCCTTTTCCTGTTGACAACCAGAGTCTCATAGTTGGAGTGGTGACACTCATTCCTGCCACTTGGCTGCAAATCTCCCCAGTACCTGCTATAGGACCTGCCTTGAGAAAGCCAATGGAACAACGCAGTCGAGTGAAAGATCCTACAGTCCATGAACTGGACTCATTCCAAACTCTAGTTCCTTTTGAAATCAATTCATTAATGTTCATGTTTTTAGCTGTGAGAGAAAAAAAACCGTGCACGCACGCACATTTTGAGAAGTGGTTTTGCTTTGCTGAAAAATAGAGGTGAGTGTTGTCAACAAAGCAATTTTACAGAGCCAGCATGTAAATTTAATAGGTCCCAGAACAGATCCTTGTGGTGCTTCATAGTTTACTGCACTCATATCCGATGAGACTGTATTCATCTTAACCTTTGGCTATTCTGTATTAGATAGATACAATTTTTAAATAATTCATAAAATCATTGCAACTCAAGTTTGTTTGGGTATTCAAATGCATCCATGTCAGTCTATTTAGTTAACTCATAGTATTAAACAGAAGGTGTGGGTTATTTCAATAATTTTTTATTGATTTGTGAAGATAGTCAGCTCTTGAACCTTTAAATGCTAATCTCTATACATGCTATCCTGTTAGGCTCTTTTAAATACTTCTAATCTACTTTGTTTCCTAGTAGATTCATTTCTAGTTGGTCTTTTTCTGTATTTATCTGTTTTGAACATGCTTTAATTTAAGCAGGCCTACATCTATGGTGTTTTTGAGAAAAGTAGAAATAATTTCTTCAAGTTCATCTTAGTTATTAAAATGTAATATTACAACTATTTAACTAAAAATTAGGGGTTACCACTGTGTCCCCCAGTAGAGCTGGAGGAAGTGTCCTCTGTGAGAGGGGTCTGGGCAGCCTAGCTTAGAATGCTGCCCCCGCGACCCAGCCCCGGATAAGCAGATTAAGATTAATAAAACTATTTGCAGAAATAAAAAAAGAGGTCATTTCTGGTTGACAATATATGCCTTAGTTTTGTGTTACATGGTGTTTCCCCTCCTCCAGAACGAACCCATGAAACTCACAAAACATCAGCATTCAGCTGAATACACTTTGTACTTTTATACATTGAATATTTCAATGAGATTTTTAGAGGAATGATATGAGCCAAAATGATAAAAGATGGGAAAAAACATCAATAAACCATGACAATGTAAATAAAGAAGCAAGTGCATACGCGTGCATGTATTCACTCTGATTCTTAACTCTTACTTTTCTGTCCCACCAAAAGAACATTCTGACCGTTTCAATTCCAAACGCTGTTTTACCATTCATTCATCTTCATGTCGGCTTTCTTCCCTTTCGGGGTCGCCACAGCGGAATGAACCGCCAACTCTCTGGCTTATGTTTTACGCAGCGGATGCCCTTCCAGCCGCAACCTGTTTTACCAGTCCAAATCAAATAAAATGAAATCATCCCCCATGGCCTACTGATTTCCTCATCATCAGACTCATCTCTTCAATCTGAGAATCATCCTCCTGAGTTAATTTTTATTTTGAGGTGTTGATGGAGTCACATACGTTTGCACTGGTCCAGGAACAGCTCCTCAATGCCTTTGTTTAGTTTGGCTGATGTGTAGTAATGTTTTGCACCCACAGACTCTGCATACCTGGAAAAGGACAACAATTAGACAGCGGAAAAGTTAACATCTAACCAAATGTCTTTATTTCTTTAATCATATCTTACTTAAAATAAACTACTTGAGGTTATCCTAAATGTATCAACATCTGCAAGCCCATAAAAATGATTCATTTAGACCACTAGTGTCAATCTCATTTAAAGTTGAGGACCACATTTGTAGCATTTCATCTAGTATTTAGAATCAGAAAGATGTTTATTGCCAAGTTAACATGTGCACACACAGAAGAAATCTGATGTGGTACAGGGGTACTCTCCAGTGTTGGTACTATAAATGACACTTATTAAAATAACATTGAACATTAAATACAGGTTACATAAGTAAATTGCTGAAGTTACAAATAAATAGAATAAGGTGCATGATGAGTGGAGAAAGTAAAAATATAAAGTAATAGAACTATTACTCCGACAGAAGTCCAAGGTGCTTAAGAAATGCGCTTTGGAGGTGCACACCAAAGTAGAGGTAGGGTAAAAGTAAACGGGAGCAACTGAACAACAGAATGTATAAAAATATATATTATTCAGAGACTGAGTCAAAAATGTGCTATCAGAGAAACTACTCTGAACATTTCGATTAAATGCTTACATCTGGTGAATTTAAGCTGATATTCTGATTATTACATAACTGAACAATGAATGCATTTCAGTTGTTTAGTTTTGCAGTGATTCCCTAATTGATTTTATCTAGAGCTTACTTATCATAAGACTGTTTCAAGGTTTACGAGACCTGCAAAATGTCACATGGTCAGCACATATGACATTGAAAATGCTGATTCATTTGTAACTTGGATCTTAAGCACTTACTCCAAATCACTTACAGCATGTCATGAATAGTGTCTTTTATATATTCTATTGTCATTTTTGGCTTTTCATAGACTAATGTCCTCCAGGCATAATGAGAAACAGCCTGAAGTAATACATGGAACTTATGATCACATGAAAACACATGATGTAAACATACCCCTCTGCTTCCACCAATGAGACGTGCCGCTCTTTTTCAAGGTCAATTTTATTGCCTGAGAAAGAGAAGTTAAAAAGGCCATCAACATGTAATATCACAACAGCACTCTTGTCCTTGTTAAAGTACTTTCTACATGTTTCCAATTTTTTTTCTTCTTCTCTTAAATAAATTCACAAAATTACCACTTCAGGCAATGCTAAGGTTAAACAGGAACTTGGGTAGGATTATCCTCTTAAGACTATAGAATATGCCTTTGAAGCTTTAACATATGCTCCTAGATTCATTCTTGAGAGCCAAGATAATTTCTTTAATGAGCCAGATGAAACAGAAGGTATAGTTGGGTAATAGTTTTCAAATTCATTACCCATCCCATCCTCTCTTACTCTTTTACTCACCTACTATACATAAACAGATGTCGTTTCCCAGCATTTTCCGCAGCTCTTTCACCCAGTTCTTCACCTATAAAGGGAATCCAAGTTTTGTTATATAAAACAAAAATCACTAACAAGAGACTAGAGAATTTCTATTAATGATCAACCTACCTTGAAAGGACAGTAATAGTTATTTTATTTAAATATAAATATTTGATTTGATTTAAAAGTATTAAGTAACCTTCTGAAAAGAGTCCTCATCTGTGACATCGTACACCAGTATTGCACCATTTGAATCTCTGTAGTAGATGGGCCCAAGTGCATGAAAGCGCTCCTGACCAGCTGTATCCTATGATAAACATCAACACACTCAATTTGAATAGCAAACACTATGAAATGGGTCATGAACCAACACTTTTTTGATCTTTTGAAATACATCTGATTTAAAACAACTCCAAAATAAAAGCAAACATGAAAGATTCAGATCTCTCTCTCTCACTGTATCTCTTTATTTTTTCTATACTGTACCAATATATTTTACCAAACATCTCCAAACATTTTAGTGCTAATGCTCATATATATTTGTGAAACTACATGCTCTGTGTTTGACTGAATCTAACAGAAAAGTCACTCATACTTTAAGATCTTTCTTAACAGTTTAGCGTATCAGATATCAGCTTCCTTGTACCAGCCAATGTGTTAAGAAGATTTAATAATGTATAATTGAAGAGATAATTATTTTTCTTGGTTGCTTATAGAGCTTTATTTGCTTAGGAGTGACTGTTCAGGCTCTTCTCCCATTGTGGAATACGAACAGTTCATGCACACTCAATCAAACATACTTTTGTTTGAAGGATGGAATGGTAACAATAATTATATTTTTATGTTTTCAAACACAGGATTCGCAAGAACTTATGTGCATTAGTTTAATTATAATAGCAGAATAACAATTTTTATTATTTGATTATGAGAACATTGGTGTACTAAAGACTATTTGTTTTACAATAAATGAAACATTAAAAAGAATGCTAAAAATTTTTTTTACTAACTTTTTAAACTTAAAAATTGCAACTAACTCAGTGCCGCTGGAAACAAAGTGCTGTCAGAACAATAAACTAATTATAAAAAAAAATAAAGAACAAAACAAGTTAGAAAATGGAACAGGATTTATTTGAATGTCAGTACTTGTTCTCTCCCTCACACTCCAGATTAGCTCTAGCTATCTAATATTTTAGTAATCGAGCATTCTACTGAAAATCTAATTGATTAACTGAGTAATAAGATAAAACATATGTGACGTGGCACGCCACCTCGGGAACCTGCCGCTTTAATCAACAAATGCTTTCAACCCATTTAAAAACAAGCAAAACATTATCTGTAGATTATAAATAACATAAAAGTTAGATTCAAGGTGTTCTTAAAAAAAAAATGCTTAAAAAGTCAAATGTGCTGTTCTGGAACGCTTGGTAGCATAGAAACCATCGTGAGAAATAATGGTGTCTTACCTTTAACTTTCGTTTCCGAACAGCCGTTTCCACTTTACAAACATTGTTATTTTATTCCGGTTACACCATGTTTTTTTGCCAACACTTGTACAATTCAGTTATTATTAATATCTGGATCAATGAGTGGAACAATACAGCTGAATATTTATTAATATCTGGATCAATGAGTGGAACAATACAGCTGAATATTTATTAATATCTGGATCAATGAGTGGAACAATACAGCTGAATATTTTTCCAGTCAGTCTACATCTAGCTTTGACTACGCCGGCAAAAGTAGTGTGTAAGGTTAATGCTGTGATGTCTTAATGCTTGTTGTAAATCATACGGGTTATACCATTATCTTTGGCCAACACTAACATATAAAATATACTATTAAAATTTGCGCTGCAGACAAAATTTAATGTTACTTCTGTATGGCAACACCCTTCTCATAGTAGGAACTTGCTTTAATACAAAAGCTAACAAAGTCATAACTCACAAAAATCTCTTCAATGTAGCGTTAAGATATTACCATGAATGAAAACAGGTAAATACCAATTTGAAGCTCCTGGTTTCCTTTATTGTAAAAATATAGAAGAAAAGGAGACTGTGACATTCATTCCATGCTCTGTATTTCCGGAATGACTGCGCCTCAGCGTCTCTCCTCAGAATTGAATGTTGCTCAGTTTCAGTCCAGCGAAGCTCCAAAAACGGCGGTTGTTGTAAAGAAAATAGCTGACTTAAATAATACGTCACAAAAAAAATTCAATTTGAGCATATCCATGAACGATTACTGAACTGTGATCTAGCACTCACATTGAGTGAACCGAGAACAGACAATTTTTGTGAATAATGTTGCGCAAATATATATTTAGTAAACAAATCGGCCTGGGTTAACCTGCCAGCCAATCAGAATCCAGTATTCAGACAGACCACAGGATAAAAAAATGAATAGAGGATTCAAGGCAGAGGATGTTGCTTCGACTAATTTTTGTCCTCGAGTTATTAAGGTAACTCGAGGAATCGTTTCGGCCCTACTCCAGATGCACCCACAAGTTCACTTGAAGCTTATTCATTAAATTATTACCATTCTTGTTGTAGGTGCAAGATTAATTTATACACCACATATGATAATATCCTAAACAAATTTTTTGCTTCGATGATTTTTCACTGTTAATCTAAAAGAAAAGAAAGTAATACATCGATTTGAAAATAATTGTGCTAAGTTAAAAAAAAACCTGGTTGTACAAATGTATTTACATAAAATACATTAAAAAGTGTCTGTGTTTCCGTCAGTTTTTGGCATGTCTCCACCATGTCTCAGCTGGGATTTGAGAGCTAGCAGACAGGTAGTTTTATATAAGTTTTATAGAAAAAAAAATAGCAGCTCCATTTCTGCTCTTAACCATTCCTCTAGCATGACTAGCTCAGTTAGAAAAAGGGTTAATTTTGGAATAGATTAAGCCCACCAAAAAGAAGCTACACAACCAAAGCAAAAGGAAATGTTAACATCATGTTTCATAAGCAGCCAAACCTACTTGTCACAGCCATTAAATAGTGAACCAGTAAACTCACCCATATTGCCAGGTTCACTCTCTTTCCTGTAATGTTGAGCTTCTCTTTGTGAGGAAAGACGCCTAAAAACAAAAGAAGAAACCAACATCAAATCTCTAAAATCTTTTTAAATTGAATAGGAGCGTGAAGGGAAAGAAAATGTGTGGTAAAAAAATCTGTTAGCAATAGGATAACTGCGCCCTGGAAAGAATTGTGAAACAAATGGCATTACAAATTTGGTGGAGGTTCACAAAGAGTGAACTGCAACTGGAGTCAGTGAACACCATATACAGGCTATGGGTTTAAGCAGTCATATTCCTGTCACTCTTGAGGAGAGGCACAGAATGCATTTTACTTGAGGTCCAACATAAAGTTTAAACAGACAGTGAAGATTTGGGTTGCCATGTAATCTGCTGCTATTGGCCCACCGTGTTTTCTGAGGTCCAAGATTGACACAGCCATCAACCAGGTGGTTTTAGGGCTCTTCTTGCCTATTGCTGATAAATAACTTTATGGAGATGCAGATTTTATTATACAATAGTATCGTTATAAAACTAGGGCGCATCAGGTGGAGTGGCATTGACGTGTGATTGTGTGGACATAGGTCAATCAGCAACAGCCGTGTGATGAGACGTAAGAACATTCAGAGTCTGATCAAAATGCTTATGAAACAATAAGATCTTTATTTAACCTTCAAACACCTTTTGTTGTTAAATTATTGGTGGAAATTGTGGTAAAATGCTGTGATTTCATGGCTTGTAGTGAAGAAATTATAAAGGTAATAACAAACTCTTAGTAATTTACCTTTCGGTGAGCAAGGGATGGAAAAGAGACTGTTTCAGTGAAATAAATAAAAGAATAACAAGCAGGAAAAAATTATGCTGCTGATTAACAGAGTTAAAGTTGTGAAGACAATCTGGAAATAAGTTTGATTAGGTGGAGTCAAAAAAGTAAAAAAAAAAATTCTTCTAGTTGAAAACTTTTGAAATTATTTAATTAATCAATTGCTGGAGAGAAAAAAAACTTTGTTTATATTTATTGTACTATTAAGGAGGTCTACAGAACCATATGCCTCCCCACCTCAGCCAGTCAGACTCTTTACCTCTATCCCGCCACAGCTAACTCCTCATTCAGATGCAATACCAGGTTTCCTACAAAATCTGTAACACTCGGACACCGACATGATAAGCTTTTCACTATTCCTTCTCTTCCGTAAACTTCTTCTGCTCTATTTCCTATCATAAGCCTTCACTCCAATAATCAGAAATGGCTTTGAGAAACTGGTTTTCTGTCACATCAATGACTACCTCACCTCCCTTCAGACTTCAACCCTCACCAGTTTTCAAATAGTATGAACAGATACAAACCCAATCATCCCTGACATACTCATCAGCAAACTAGACATTCTTGGCCTCCCCCCTCGGCCATGTGACTGGATAAAGGCCCCATGCACAGGCCCCAGACTGTGAGACTTGGCCCTCACCTGTCCTCCACACTCGGCTCTCCACAAGGTTGTGTGGTAAGTCTTTTCCTGTTCTGTCTCTACACCTACGAGTGTAGCCAGTCCCACAACAATAACCTCATTGTGAAGTATGATGATCCCACGGTGGTCAGACTCATCACGAGCGGCGATGAAGCAGCATATAGAGAAGAGGTCCTGAAGCTGGCACCCAAATGCTCAGAGAAAAACCTAGCTCTGGACACCAATAACTGAAGTGCCCCATCAAACTCTGACTATTACTAAAATTTAATGGATGTGTGAAAAATTATCTGACACAACATAAATGCAGAGATGAAAGAATTATAGCAGACTCGTTTAGCATTATCTTTACTCCGTGTGCTTCTACACAGAGCTGATGTGACTGTGGGCACAGCAAAGTTCCTCTAAAAAGTAAAATAAAGTTTTCTTACGAAGCAGCTCACTGAGCACATACAGAATATTAATTGAACATTAGCTGACAACATATATAGGTTCTTAGGTTGATACAATGAAAAACATAAAACTTAAACTGATTTTAAAAATGCAGTTTGTTATTTTATTGTTTGAGGCTGACTACGGAAGTAAAATTCTTTAAATGTAATATTAAAAATTTTACAACATTGTTGCTTGAGTTGACCTTTATGATATTTGTTTTACTCTTTTGTTTAGGATGCAATAAGATTTAAAAGTTTTGGTTAATTAAGGGTGAGGTTGCTCGCCAGAGCAGGAAGTGTAGTTCTTGTAGTCCACCACATAGAAAAAATTATTTTAATCTCAATAGTATAGTCTTATGGTTGTTAAGGACTGAAATAGAACTAATCAACTAATTTAAATAATTATATAAGATGCTTACATTTGTTAAAAATATATATGTTAAATTTGAGAATAAAAAATAATTTATGGAAGGCTGACTGACTTGGGTGTAAGAGGAAGTTTGAAGTAGTTGGGGTTAGGGTAAGTTGTTGAACATTATGTTGACTATGGACGAACGTGGGCGTATGACGTCACACAATGACAGGGCGGAGTCCGACGTTAAAAGCAGGCCACAACAAACGCCCTGATTGGTCATCGACTTTAACATAAAGGAAATAACATAAAATTAACATATTATAAACAAATAAGAGTCTTCTGAATAGCTCCGACAGGAAGCAAACTACTCTATATATTTATAATAGTGTATTTAATCTTATTGGATAACTTTATGCGCATTAAAAATAGCCATGAAACGTCATCGTTATTGATGTTTAACCATTACTCACACGTTTAACAAAAATGTGATTGATGACGAACACAAAGTTAGCACACGTAGTTTTTCCTGAAACGCACTAGAAGAACATTTACTGGTTAAACCACTATTTAAACCAGCAGGGTTTATTTTAAAATCAGGCCATTCAGTAAGTCTAAGATTATTCGTGAAGACTGTAGCTTACGTTTCGTTAGAAAACAACAACAACATAGTACGTTCAATCAGTCACGTGCTACAAAGTGTAAAAAGGGCTAAACACTGCGACAGGTGTCTCTCTGACCTGCAAAGTGGTGATGTGCTTGTCGTTGAACTTGTTCTCGCAGTAACGCAGCACCAGTGAAGTCTTGCCCACGCAGCCTTCGCCCAGCAACACCACCTTGAACGAGTGCGTCTTCCCAGCGGCCGCCATGGCCCACCGAACACACGAACACAGCCGAACCGAGCCTCTACCCAAACACGGAGGCCATAGGAATCCGCAATAAATGTGCGATAAAATGCGGTTCTACGCCTAATCTCTAAAACTCGAGTACTTTTCTCATCAATCTGGTATTTAAAGCTGGTAAACTCCTGTCAGCGCTGTAATGGCGCTCGTCTCTGTGACGTCGCGGACTGCTTGGCTGTCATGCGCACAGTCATGTTTATAAACCTAGACACAACATGAATCGTTGAAGCGTACTCCATCAACGCCGCCATCTTACCTGAGGCAAAGGTTCTATTCACTCTTGGTTTATTTGTCACTTAATAACAAGATATTACCCACTTTCTTTTAGAAAAATTGAGATGAGATGTTAGATTAAACTTGTGAAAATTACATTTATAAAGGCAAAAGAACCATAATGTAAAAAACAGACAATTTGAGTACATCTCACCATTTTTGTAAACAGCTGAACTAAATGTAATATTTTTATGATATAAAATACCTTTTTTAATAAGACCTCCCCCCACCACCACCATTTAATGTCCCTCATGGCCTTGATAGGCGTTTATTAAAAATAAAGCAAATGCATTTACAGTTATTTTTTGTTGCTGACTTTTGCTTTTTTCAATACTTTTAACAACTTTCCTAAACTCTTAACACGATTAGCACAACATCAATCGAGGTAAGTGATATAATTAACACATTTTTTTATTGCTTTGATAAAAAACACATTCAGTTAACACAAATTTTAAATGCTTGAACTTCTTTTACTCTCAAGCTCCACCAACACCAAAACTATATTATTTTACAGTTTTCACAATTGCTAAGACAGTTTTTCAATACCTTTAACAAGTTTGCTTAACTCTTAACACACCAAATCAGTTAAAACACACAATTGGCAAAACAGTTCATTTCATTCTCAAAACCCCCCATTATAAACAAAACTCCAAAACTCATTTTCAAAATACAATAACACAGTTTTCAAAACACGAACTCATGTTTTCTTCCAACAGCAACATTTAGTCAATCACATAACATAGTTTTGGTGTTGGTGGAGCTCGAGTGTAAAAGAAGTTCAAGCATTTGATATTTGTGTTAACTGAATGCATTTTGTATCAATGCAACAAAAAATGTGTTAATTGTAGAGCCTACCTCGACTGATGTTGTGCTAATTGTGTTAAGAGTTTAGGAAAGTTGTTAAATGTATTGAAAAAACTGTCTTAGCAATTGTGAAAAACTGTAAAGTAAAAAATTTTCTCAATGTGTTATGATTGACTAAATGTTGTTGTCAGAAGAAAACATGTGATAGTGTTTTGAAAACTTTTTTTTTTAATTATTGTAATGTGAAAATGAGTTTTGCAATTGTCTACAATGATGGGTTTTGAGAATGAAATGAACTGTTTTGCCAATTGTGTGTTTTAACTGATTCGGAGCAGTAAGAGTTAGCCAAACTTGTTAAATGTATTGAAAAACTGTCTTAGCAATTGTGAAAAACTGTAAAGGCCAATGCATTTGGATAATATTGATAACATCAGTATGTGTATTTTTGATGATAATGTTTTTTTTTTTTTGCTAATTGAAATCCCTTTACAGTATGTCATGGGTAATCCTTCATCTCTGTTACATGAATGCATTCAGCCCATAAATAGAATTAAAACAATCTATAATCGCATATATAACAGAAGGTGACGTCACTGAAGTCACTGAAGACAACAGGAGCACATAGACAGGCAGGTGGCTTCCGTCCTTTCCTTTCTTTTATTTTTTATTATTTATTTTTTATATTGTGGCTGTCAAACTCAATGACTCCACCCTGGAAAAGACAGAAAGCTATTTCTTATGAAGGTTTTTTACATTTTATTTAAATAATGTATTTCTTTATTATTTAAATAAACCTGTACCACAACACATTCCTTGCGTGTGTGCTCATGCACACTTGGCAATAAAGAGCTTTCTGATTCTGATAAAATTCATAATTCCATGCATACCATGTTTTTTTCTTTATGTTACATTATTCACTATGTTTTGTGCAAAAATCATAAAGATTTACATATAGAAGAATTTGATAAATGCTCTGTTTGTACCTTCAACCCTGTGACCATGCGAGTCACAACCTCCTCCTGAGAAACTGGCTAATGAACATTTATAGTGTCACAGTTGTTAATGGGATCTCATAGATTAACTTGTGTCTGTGTCATTTTGCCAGGACTCCATGCTGTTGATCCATGTGTTAAACTTGCCTATAGGTTTTTAGCTAGGTTGCCAGGCTAATTGCCTGCGATGCTCATCTTGTCAGATAGCTCAGCTTTCCTCAGGACCAAGGCCCTGGACGTTGTAGTCTTGAAGCCCATCCTTGCCCATTGTAAGAGTCTTTCAAATCCCAGAAGAATGCTCTTGCACCCTGGAACTGAAGTCATCGATACTGTTAAATCTTCCACAAAAGCCAGTACCTTCGGCTGCCGTGTCCCAGACCTTGAATCCTTTACATGACACCTCTGTGGATTTAAAAAACATGTTTTCAGCTAATTAGAACAAAGAAACAGAGATTGTGCAGCCAGTGATTATGCCCATCTTAAATTGGTGCCAGGCAGATGTTACTTGGCCTTAGGAAACTAGTGCACTGGACTTGCCATAATAGTCCATAATTAGGCTGCAGATTGTGTTAGGAACATGATATCTTAACAGTGTGGGTTCAACAAACTTGTGACAAATGGAAAGAAGTTGGTCAGATCAAGTCAGAGAGCTACTAAATCTTCCCAACTCTCTTGTTTCTCTGAACAGCTGTAACCCGCTCTGTATGCTCCAGGTAACCTTGTACTCCAGGTACTCCCTTCTGGAAGTGTCAAGGTAGAAGTTCTTTAACAGGCAGTCAGTTAGTCTTTGGTTTGCTACGTTTGTCTATCTTGGGTATACTTTTAATCTTCATACCTGTTGACTTTCTTGTTTTACTTTCTGTATAACATGGTTCCTGAATCTCACCCATTGAGAGTGGGACACTTGTGTTTTGCTGCTTTTACACGTTTCACCTTTGATTTCTCACACACAAAAACAATTCTGTTGAAATTGTGTCAATTAATTTATTTTCAGAGCAATGAGTGAAACGTTAAAACATACTGAGCACATATGTGCATGATTTCATATTTCTTCAGATATAGAGCAAATGTATCACAACTATCATTATTGGCAGTGAAATATATGAGCGGCATGATTGACACATACTGACGGCCAATCAAATGCAAGCTGCTCAAGCTGTTCAGAAAACCATTCGGAAAAAAGAATGTTTTAGATCTAGTGGAAATTCATAAAAGATTAATAAACACCGAGTTAAGCAAGTTTAGCTAAGTAACTAAAAAGGAATTTTATGAATAATACAAGAGTAAGCTATGAAGTTTTGCTAACCATTGACAGGTGGATTTGTCCGAACAATGACCAATTAAAAGGAACTGCATGCATCAAATAAGCAGACAACTCTCAAAATTCTGATTAATTATAAAAAAACTGCTATTAAACGAATTAAAAAGCATGTTTACAGGGTTCTCAAGTCTCCAACATTGATCATGTAATGCATGCAGTTAACTGTTTTCACATGTTCACCCATCATCTCTGAACTTAACTTTATTTTTCAAATCAAATAAATTATTTTGATGGATAACAAGATCATTCAAAAAGGTGTGATTTTGCAACAACAGTAATTTTACCTATATGTAGTATCATTTGGTATAGGACTTTTTTTTTATACACTGTAGATTTTATTATTGTTTTAAAGTTAAAATGCTCTAGAGCAGTGGTTCTCAAACGTTTTTCACCAAGTACCACCTCAGAAAATATTTGGCACTCCAAGTACCACCATAATGACATTAAACACACTTAAAAAAACATGACTCCGGTTTGACAACAGTGTGTTGGCCCTCCTGTCCAGCTCAAATAAGATGCAATATTATTCCTAATAAAAATATTTATTTATACAAATGTATAAAAATATGTTTGTTTTAGCAGCCGTATACAGCCTGAAAGTTAGGAATGTAATGATTAAAATTTGTAACAGTATCAGGTTTGATGGTAAAATATCTGCTTTTTATTCTCTCTCTCTCCCTCCCATTTCTTTTTCTCTCTCTTACCTATCTCTCTTTCTAAAAGGTAACTTTTGATTAATGTTAAAGAGATCATCTTCCTGCTGTGATGATAAGCGCGCGCCCCTACAGAGAGGCAGAATACGCATGAGTAGCTTCACTTTTAAACAAGCTCAATGTAACGTTATATGATTTACCTGCGCAGTATTAGTGCAAACAGATTTGGAAATTTAGTATTATACATAACTCCAATTTCTCCTGTTTAAAATGAAACTCGATGAGAGATTGGACTGAGGAACATCCACTCCAACAAAAATGACAGCCGCTGGCTTCGCGTACCACCAAGAGGATTGAAGTATCACCAGTGGTACTCGTACCACAGTTTGAAGTACCTCCAGTGGTACTCGTACCACAGTTTGAAGTACCTCCAGTAGTACTCATACCACAGTTTGAAGTGCCTCCAGTGGTACTCGTACCACAGTTTGAAGTACCACCAGCGGTACTCGTACCACAGTTTGAAGAACCACCATTGGTATTCGTACCACAGTTTGAAATGCCTCCAGTGGTACGAGTACCACAGTTTGAAGTACCACCAGCGGTACTCGTACCACAGTTTGAAGAACCACCATTGGTATTCGTACCACAGTTTGAAGTGCCTCCAGTGGTACTCGTACCATAGTTTGAAGTACCACCAGCGGTACTCGTACCACAGTTTGAAGAACCACCAGTGGTATTCGTACCACAGTTTGAAGTACCTCCTGTGGTACTCGTACCACAGTTTGAAGTGCCTCCAGTGGTATTCGTACCACAGTTTGAAGTGCCTCCAGTGGTACTCGTACCACAGTTTGAAGTACCACCAGCGGTACTCGTACCACAGTTTGAAGAACCACCAGTGGTATTCGTACCACAGTTTGAAGTACCTCCAGTGGTACTCGTACCACAGTTTGAAGTACCACCAGCGGTACTCGTACCACAGTTTGAAGTACCTCCAGTGGTACTCGTACCACAGTTTGAAGAACCACCAGCGGTACTCGTACCACAGTTTGAAGTACCTCCAGTGGTACTCGTACCACAGTTTGAAGAACCACCAGCGGTACTCGTACCACAGTTTGAAGTACCTCCAGTGGTACTCGTACCACAGTTTGAGAACCACTGCTCTAGTGAAGAGACACACAATGTATAAGTTGAGTGAAGAGTGTTCTATTTTGAAAGAGCATATTTTTTAATTGGTGGACATTACTAAAAAAGTACTATTATTTAGCATTTGTCTAATAATTGTTAATGAAGGTAAATAAATCTGATGTTTTTATTAAAACCAGTAATCCTGTGCACCAGATAAGTTATGGATATATTAGTATGTATTGTTAAATCAGTAACCTTGCTACAACAATGTTGGTTGTATGTATCACTTTCCACTCATCCATTCAGAGTTGATACAGTGTTTAATTATGCATTGATAATTGACTGTTAATCAAGTAGTGACATCCAAAATCATAATCAAATCTAAGGATCTCCAGCCCTATTTGGAACGCATCATTCTGAGATGCAATACACAAAATTGCAACATGGTTGCTTGTTCATTTTTAACAGTGTAATTCTGTGTAACAGAAGGTGACTTAATTTTAAAATGATGAGTATGTTTCTATAAGCATATTTTCCTGCACAGATTAGAGATTGAGGCGGCAAAAGAAACATGTGATAAGATAACTTGGTATCTAGTGCATGAAATTGTAATGTGGCTAGAGGCTAATTGCACTCGCACATTAGCTTCAGTTGTGTGCTTCTATATTAGTACAGGCCTCTGGACAAAACCTTTCTATGAGTCAAAAACATGCAGAATCTCACCAGAAGGAACACGGTGGAATGAAAAGCCAGATATCTAATGCAGACACTCATCAAATTCCCTGGAAGGTTTTTTGCACTATAGTCACAAATAGATAGCAGTCATTTCACCATCCTGTTTAGACTGAAGACGGTCGTTATTGCTTAGGGCACCTTCTCTTAATGGCTAATGTAAAGAGGATGGTTGAGTCACGTGTCATGTTAGTCTTGCGTAAAAGTCAAGCATGCAGATTTTCGCCTTTGGCATCTGTTCAAACAAAAAACAAACTACTCAAAACATTAGTCAGCTTCCTGCTTTTCATAATAACTATCAGGGCATGCTGTGTAACACAAAGCTAGACATTTTTATTGTGAAGTATTGTGAAAACATCCACTATTTAAATATTAGACTAAACTGTTTTTAAAACCCCAATAAAGTTTTTTTTTTATTATCAACTGTTAAGACTTTAACGATTTGCAAGAGATGAATTCTGTTTCTCATCGAGCAGTGGAAGCAGTTCCCCAACTAACATTAGCTAAAGGTTATTTAAATGTTAGCTCAGGACGTTTCCAAAATAACATTCTAGTAACATTCTAAAAATGTTAAACTAAAACATTATCTAAACACCATTCTCAGAACATTCCTAGAATGTTTTTGTGAGTTATGAATGTTCTCATAATGTTAAAAGAAAACGTTTTGGGAGCAATATTCTCAGAACATTAATAAAATGCTTTTTTAAATATATATATATTCAGTTACACAGAAGTGGAGAGAACATTTTAAAATAAACTTTTGAATTTTTTTTTAACAACCTCGAGGGAATGTTCCCATAACGTAAAATGCAATGTTAAGAAAAACGTTCCCAGAACATTCTTCTAACATAAATTTGTTAGCTGGGTCATAGGCAGCTAAACAGCCTCTTCCAGAGCCATTCTCTCTTGCACCATTGCTCTACACGTTCTAGAAAGGCATTAAAGGGTTTGCACATGCTCGAAGCCACTATCCACCACCACATGTAGCAACAGAATTTACCATGGTTTAACTAATACTTAAAACAAGCATTAGTCTGCACAGACTGATCCCTGTTTTCTGTTTGCAAGTCAGCCTTATTAAACATATTCACATTTTTATTTTTTAATTGGTTGAATTTTATTTTTTTTCAAGTCCCTTCTCATCGAGACAGATCGTTTCTGAAGAGATGTGCTGAGAAAAGTGACGAGATTTACATGATTCGATCTTAAGTGGCTTCACACACTACATAGAAGCTTCAGCTCTTTCAGCTGTTTTTTATTGTACTATTGCTCGGTAAGCGTGAACAGGGAGAGCATGGAATCCACTTGTGTATATATAGGAAGTGCTATGAAAATTATTTCCGCAGTAATAAAGAATGTGTCAATAATAACACAATCAAGATAAAAATGATTTTCATTTTTAACATTGGTGTAAAAAACATCAGTGGTTTAACAGGCCAAACGGAACAGATTTTAAAAGAAACGTTTTGAAAGGAAACCAACATATTCACTCTTAATTCTACGATTAGGTGAGGGGCAATCGAGATGTGTCTTGGTGAGCTGTCCAAGTTTGACTATGAAGTATGTTGAGGGGTGAAGATGGGACAGCTTGCTCAAACCTGGCACAAGAGCTGATAATTCTCTGTTTAGCTTGTATATGGTAATTGAATAGAAGGTACAGCTTACCTAAACATACTATAGGCAAGGATAATTTATTCTTACAGTTGATTAATAAGTACATAATTAATCCTGGTGGCCAGAAAAGGAGCTCGTATCATCAATAAGGATTCCTTTTTAGAATAAGATAATATAGAGAGATATTTTAAAAGTCCTAAACGAAATACAAAAAAAAAACATATAAATATAAATTAAAAATAAAATTGTTAAGATAATACCTTATAAATTTCAGTAACACTCAATGTAATTTCAGTGAAACTTGAATTGTCTAAGAAAATCTATGTAAGGCTCTACTTGTACAAATCTAGAGAGTGGAATTTACTCTCTTTTGGGTCTATTTGGTCCTTCTCTATAGAGTTAAATTGAAAATGATTAAGTTACACTTTTTTATACAATACAAAAATGTATTCCAAAGTTAAGTTTTCTGTGTAAAATAACTCCGTTTGAGTACTAATTCCAAAACAGGACTATTTCACTGGGAATTCGTTTTGCTCAGGATTTGAAGTAAGTATTAAATAAATAAATAAATAAATAAATAAATAAATAAATAAATAAATAAATAAATAAATAAATAAATAAATAAATAAGTAAATATATTATGCCAGGTCCCATAATATTTTCAGTATCACAACGGTCATTTAAAAGAGTCTGTTCTAAAGAATCGACTCGGCTCTGACTCCGGGGTCCGACTCCGGTACTTAAGGCTGGGAGCGCACACGCACTCCGGAGGAGAGAGAAGGAATGATGTGTGGATTATAGTTGACAAAAACAACATAGAGCATTAGAGACGGCGGTGGATTAACGAGAGACGGTTCCGGATTGGCTTTCTAAACATCTTTTAACAGCGAATGTTTATGGCTCGGAAATGGAGATAGCTTTGGTGAGTTTTGAAACGCACGATGAGAAATCCAACGATGGTGAACCTTACCAACAGCAAAACTCCCTGGATCATCCTCGACTTCTCCCCAGCAAAGAGCAGTTCCCGAGGAGTCCACAGCAGAGCTCGTGGAGAATGAACGACATGAACAACACGATGGTTCTCTCCACTGAGAACACGATGGATTATTACAGCCCGCATCTGTTTGATGAAGATCTCCTGGACATAGATCTGGACCACGAGAACAACGAACGAGTTCTGATCAATATCGCCGGCTTGAGGTTCGAGACTCAGTTGGGCACTCTGAACCAGTTTCCCGACACACTCCTGGGAGACCCGGACAAAAGGATCAAATTCTTCGACCCTCTGAGGAACGAGTATTTCTTTGACCGCAACAGACCGAGTTTCGATGGCATCCTTTATTTTTATCAGTCCGGCGGAAAAATCCGGCGACCCGTCAACGTGTCAATCGACGTGTTCGCCGACGAAATCCGCTTTTATCAGCTCGGAGAGGAGGCGATGGACCGCTTTCGAGAGGATGAGGGCTTCATCAAAGAGGAGGAGAAACCTTTGCCTAAGAACGAGTTTCAGAAACAGGTATGGCTCATTTTTGAGTACCCAGAAAGTTCGAACCCCGCGCGCGGCATCGCTATCGTATCAGTCCTCGTCATCACCATCTCCATCATAACCTTCTGTTTGGAAACTTTACCGGAGTTTCGAGACGAGCGGGAGCTTCCCGTGTCGAGTCGCGTGGTGAACGGCACTCAAGAGCGCCCATCTCTCACCTTCAGCGATCCTTTCTTCATCATTGAAACCACCTGCGTCATTTGGTTCACTTTTGAGCTCTTCGTGCGCTTCTTCGCCTGCCCGAGTAAGTCTGAGTTCTCGAAAACCGTCATGAACATCATTGACATCATGTCCATCATGCCTTACTTCATCACCGTGGGCACTGAGCTGGCGGAGCAGCAGGGCCAGGAGCACAACAACGGCCAGCAGGCCATGTCACTTGCTATTCTGAGGGTCATTCGCCTGGTCCGGGTGTTCCGAATCTTCAAGCTCTCCAGACACTCCAAGGGCCTTCAGATCTTGGGTCAGACTCTGAAAGCCAGCATGCGTGAGCTGGGTCTCCTGATCTTTTTTCTGTTCATCGGGGTCATCTTGTTCTCTAGTGCAGTTTACTTTGCTGAGGCAGATGAACCAGAATCTCACTTCTCCAGCATCCCTGATGCCTTCTGGTGGGCAGTGGTGACCATGACAACCGTTGGCTATGGTGACATGAGACCTGTCACTGTGGGGGGGAAAATCGTGGGCTCACTTTGCGCCATTGCCGGAGTGTTAACCATCGCTCTACCAGTGCCAGTCATTGTGTCGAACTTCAATTATTTCTACCACAGAGAAACTGACCAAGATCAGGCTTCTCTCCGAGATGAACCCAATAATGGAGGAACTTCAAACCCAAGCGATGAACGTCATGGCTTACAAAAATCCTCCACCTCCAATTCAACCGATGCAGAATATGCTGATGAGACAGACGCTGAGAAGTCCAACGCGAAAGCCAACCACAAAATGAATATTAAACAATCACTTTATAACTTTTGTTTGGATGCTAGAGAAACTGACATCTGATGTCTGCATTTCCAGCTCACAATCCTCGTTTTGAATCAATTTCTAAAAAAATGTCACCTCTAGAAGACTGAGCAGGTGCTGTCTTTCAGGGAAAGGGCTAGCGGTGGCTTTCTATCCAAATTCGACAATCACAAAAGAGAGAACTCAATGAGAAAGATGTGGCCTGAAGTCCACATTAAATCCTGTAGTCCTCCATCTCTGCTGTGCTAAGATCATGCTAGGATCATCTTTCTGTTCAAATCCTGGAAAGAGGGAGTTATTTTTTTAAAAGCACACATTAATCTGATGATCTCTGCGGATAAACAGCTGTCCTCCATCACATTTATGATTTCTTATTCTGAAGAAAGCAAAACCAAATGAAAAACACCAAGAACTGCTGGGTTAAGTGGAACATTCCAAGCCTTAATACTTTGACCACCCTTTGTTGACTCTTTTAAAAGACATTGGATAAAAAGATCTATTTTATTAAAAGCACATACTTATGTGTCTTGATCTGGATCATTTATCTAAATATACGATATATTTTTGAAATTCAACTTCAAAACAAGCTAGAGAAGGAAACGAACAGCTTTCTTCTGATCTGCTGCTAATTTCTCAACATTAAAGCCTTGCTGACTCCACAGCTGAAACTTGAAGTAATGGATTCAAGGAGAAACCCCCGAAACGTGATCATTTGCGGAGAGCAGAGGAGAACACCCAGTGATCCCGTCCTAGATAAGGTTAGGCTTCTTTGTGTTCTTTGTGTTTAGTTCCAATTCTTCCTGTTTGTGCATTCATTTAAGCCTGTTAATGCACATAAACCAATATAGCAGCTCATCAAAATATAAAAAATGGAAACTCAGTTTTAAAGCTATAAAGTTTTTTTTTTTCAATGTTAATCACAATGTTAATTTAACATCCAAAATCCACCTAAGTGGATTGATAGATCCATGGGGATGGATCTCAGGTAGCTGAGAACTTAATTTATTTTAAAAGTCTGCGAATAGCTCCTTCTTCTGGTCACTGTCGTGTAGGGATATGCCATTTGTTCAATCGCAGAAATAATTTTTATACTTCAGTTACTGTTTGTGCTGAAGTTTGCTGTTTCTTTATCTATGTCTTTTTGTTTACATCACTTTACCTGATGAAATATTTACCTCACTCACTTAAAATGTGTAATTTATCTATTTTTTTGGGGATCGGGTCTACGGCAGTTTTCAATCCAAGCATTGCGTTCTATCAAAAAGGTGTAACCTTCAGAGTCTTGGGCGCGCAGTTAACCATCGCTCTACCAGCGCCAGTCATTGTGTCGAACTTCAATTATTTCTACCACAGAGAAACAAGATCAGGCTTCTCTGAGAATGATCAAATTATTCATTTTTGGGGGATTGAGTCTAAGGTAGTTTTTAATCTAAGGTGTAACCTTCAGTGTCGTTGTCATGTTGGCCAGACCTGAGTCATTACTTATTCAGCTTTTTTTACACTAACTTACCAGTAAAGAAACCTAAAACACTTTAAAAAACTAGTTTTTTACATTTATTACCATCTTCAGACCTGAATTATTTTCCAGCTTTTCAAAAAAATGTAAAAGGTGTCAAAAATCTGATGAGAACCTCCAAAACTGAATATTATTTGTGTAAAATAGTTGTAATTAATTGTTGCCTCTTGTTTTTTTTACAATATTAAGTTCAAGAAATTCTGATATATAGTTTTAAATTATAGCGTCACGGTGGCGCAGTGGGTAGCACGGTCGTCTCACAGCAAGAAGGTTGCTGGTTCGAGCCTCGGCTGGGTCGGTTGGCATTTCTGTGTGGAGTTTGCATGTTCTCCCTGTGATCGCGTGGGTTTTCTCCGGGTGCTCCGGTTTCCCCACAAGTCCAAAGACATGCGGAATAAGTGAATTGAATAAGAACAATTGCCCATAGTGTTAAAGTGTGAATGTGTGTGTGAATGTTTCCCAGCGATGGGTTGCGGCAGGGAAGGGCATCCGCTGCGTAAAACATATGCCAGTGAGTTGGTGGTTCATTCCGCTGTGGCGACCCCAAAAGGGAATAAAGCCGACATGAAGATGGATGGATAGTTTTAAATTATATTTGTAATTTTATTTTGAAACTTTCATCTCAATTTCACAATCAGAAAAGTCATCAGTTAATGCAGTGGTTCTCAAATAGTGGGGTGCGAGGCTCCGTCAAGGGGCCGCGTTTGACCTCGGGGAACATGCTTTTATTTTCCTATTTTTTTACCGTTCTAGAATAAAGTGCAATACCACTCCACTACGTGAGGGGGCGCCACTGCCTCTCATTGGCAGAGTATGAAGTGTAGACACGAAGTGTAGAAGACATGCGGAGAGAGAAAGTCTACCGATAGCTAAGAGGAGGAAATATGATGCGTATGTAGTGCTTGGCTTCACTGTGACTCTGGTAGGAGAGAGCAGAGACAGGTGTGCTTACTGAGTATAAAAATGTTGGCAGCGGACAGCATGAAGCCAAATAAATTAACTTTAAGACACTTAAGTCACTTAAAGACATTACACCCCAATCACGCTGAAAAGCCGTTTAAGTTTTTTCAGTGAAAACGTGCCGAATATTGCCAGCAATCACGATCAGTAAAACAATGTTTATAGTTTTGTTAAGCAGTTAATGTTTTTTTACATTTCAGATGCACCTTAAATCTTTTCTGCTACAGTTAATAAAGCTATTCTTTGTTGTAAGACGGTACATATTTATTTTTTTCTCTTATACGTTAATAAGGATACTGTGTTATGCAGAGGTGTACTTATAACAAATTTAAAAACAAATAATACTATTTGGGTTTTTTACTTCCTGGGGGGGAGCAACAGAAATTAATTGAGAAATACTGAATTAATGTGAATTAGACAACTGAAAATCAGAAAATGTTGCCATGCCTCTCTTTAGAGTAGTGAAATTTCTTTAGATTGCATCATACAATGTCTTACTGTCATTTGATTAGATGACAAATGTCCAACTAAATGGAGAATATGGTTTTAATTGGAGTGAAAGTCCTTACCTGTTTCAACACAGCCAAGTGATAGATTGAAAAATAAAAAAATATAACCATCTATACAGTTTTTTTTATGTTAATCAGCTCCAAATCCAATACGATTTGCTCGTTTCAGTCGCAATTTTTCCTACAATGAAAAATCAGAACACAAGTGAAGATATTCACTCAGATGACATTCAGAAAGCATTGACCTCCACACAGAGAAACCTAAAAAACTAGCAAGATGCAACTAGCATTTAGGAAGTGTTAGTGTTAAGGAAGTGTTAAGATCTGTGCAGACAGAGTCCATCTAGCGTAAACTCTTGATTATGTCATGTAATGTGCATTCACAGCCCATTGCACTGCTTTGACGTTTCTCTATAAATTGGTCTTGAGTAATTAATTCTAGTGCTCTAGATGAGTCACTGCAAGCTTCGCAACACAAAAAGTAAAATAATAAATACACTAACAGTACATGAATTTGTTGTTTGTCCATTTAATCCTAATTAAATTGAACTCTGATGATTAATTACTAATCCAACTGAGATTCTAATCTGCTTCTAATCTAATTATAAGATCTTGAGCCATTATGATAACCTCAAACAAGAGACCAGTGCCCCTGCATTGTGTGTGACAGTGCTGTGTTTAGTGTAAGTGGGGAATTGAAGAATCGGTTTTGACTAAACAAAAAAAAAATTGATATTTTTAAAATCTTCTTGAATAGCTGGCTATTGGCTGATACCTACACTACACTACAACTACAAATCTCTTCGTACATGCACAATAACAATACTAACAATGTTTTTGTTTCTTATCTTTTACTAGATATAAAAAGGATAATAGTGTTAGTTTATGCTATGGTAGATATTACAGTTTTTCACAATTGCTAAGACAGTTTTTTCAATACATTTAACAAGTTTGCTTAACTCTTAACGCACCGAATCAGTTAAAACACACAATTGGCAAAACAGTTAATTTCATTCTCAAAACCCCCCATTGTAAAAACACTAACACATGTTTTCTTCCGACAACAACATTTAGTCAATAATAACACATTGGCATTAAAATAAAATAGTTTTGGTGTTGGTTGAGCTTGATTGTAAAAGAAGTTCAAGCATTTGTATATACGTTTGCTTTGTATCAAAGCAACAAAAAATGTGTTACAGTTTTTCACAATTGCTAAGACAGTTTTTTCAATACATTTAACAACTTTCCTAAACTCTTAACACAATTAGCACAACATTCGTTGAGGTAGGCTCTACAATTAACACATTTTTTGTTGCTTTGATACAAAATGCATTCAGTTAACACAAATTTCAAATGCTTGAACTTCTTTTACTCTCAAGCTCCACCAACACCAAAACTATGTCATTTTAAAACAAAGTTTATTCTCAATGTGTTATGATTGACTAAATGTTGCTGTTGGTGGAAAACATGTGTTAGTGTTTTTAAAACTGTTTTATTGTATTTTGAAAATGAGTTTTGGAGTTTTGTTTACAATGGGGGGTTTTGAGAATGAAATTAACTGTTTTGCCAATTGTGTGTTTTAACTGATTCGGTGCGTTAATAGTTACGCAAACATGTTAAAGGTATTGAAAAAACTGTCTTGGCAATTGTAAAAAACTGTAATTGTATCGCCTACCTCGACTGATGTTGTGCTAATTGTGTTAAGAAAGGTTTAGGAAAGTTGTTAACTGGATTGAAAAAACTGTCATAGCAATTGTGAAAAACTGTAAAACCCATGTGTAAGCATCTGAAGTCCAGTGGGAATGTTAAAAATTTGGTTTATTCATTTATATAAGTTCTCTATACTCAACATCGAAACGGTGCATTGTCTGAACCCACGTTTATGTCACCTTGTTTCCAATGCTCAGAATACAACATAAAAGTCCCCCCCCCCCTTCTTTCTTTCTTAGTCTCCACATGTGTTTGCCAATGATGATCAGAGACAAGGCTGTGCTATGAAGAGTGACCTCTCTTGTTTCACTGAGGATTAGATCTGACTGTTATAGGTTATATCAAATAACCTTTTAGAAAGTGTAATAGTATGTCTGTATGTGTGCCTTTGAGCAGTGTTGTAGAAAGTACTTGAAAATTGTGCTCGAGTTAAAATACAAACACTGTACTAGAAAATTACATTTTGCACAATTGCTTTGACAGTTTTTTCAATACATTTAACAACTTTCCTAAACTCTTCCATCTGCACAAAATCAATCTAGGTAGGTGATACAATTAACACATTCATTGTTGCTTTAATACAAATTTCATTCAGTTAACAGAAATGTCAAATGCTTGAACTTCTTTTACACTCGATACCTAGATTGATGTTGTGAGGCTCTAACCTCACCCTGTATGTAACTCATGGCTTCTTTGCCTCTGAAGTGAAGTAGGTCAGGGAAAATCTGAATAAAATCAACCAATCAGATCAAGAATTCATCATTTTTAAGTGCTGCCATAAAAAGTACCTAACCCATCAGACGTATGCCCAATGTTCCATGAGCATGATGTCTGCAGCTGAGACTAGTCTGAGTTAGTACCGGATGGGAGACCTCAAGAAAAGTTACTAGTGAGGCCAGCAGGGGTTGTCTAGACAATGAAACAATGTCAATGAATTAATATGCAGCTGGCCTGCAGAACAATATTTCAACTTTGAGTTTCTGTAAGAGAGTTAACATTCTCACATCTCACAACTGGTCACTTTCACTTTCACATTCTGTTATTCAAAGGTGCCTAGAAGTGTGTTCTGAGAGGTATATTTCGATACATTCATTCGGAGTATTTCTCCCAGAATTCTTTCACATGTATGACAGTAGAACTGCGGAAGGGAAAACTGTGAAATTATATGGTTATGAATGAGAGATTTTAATGTGGAACTTCTGTGAAGTAAGTTCAAAATCTCCTCTTGATGGCTTTAGACATGATGCATTCTCAAATCTGATTTAAAAAATCTCCTGCATTGCTTCTCTTCTGATGCGTTTTTCTCTACAGTGCTATGACTTTTAACTGCTCTGCCTTTTTAAGAAGACCGCAAATAAAAATTACTGATATTTGTGCTTTTCTTCGTCGTCTGACTTAGACAGGATTATGAGGTTATCTTACATTCATAAAAATGCATCTCAATGTGCCTATATAAAACACCTAATGTTAAATAAAGTTCTGTCATGTTTATTTAAGAGAACATTTAAAATGTGTTACTTTTCCTTGTAGTGTAGTTGTTTACATTGTTATTAAAACTTGTTAAATATCTTAAAACTTTTAATTAATCATGCATATATTATCCATACAAAGCGATTTAGTCTTCTATTATTTTGTACATTAGGATAGTTCATTTTGAAATATGTCTTTCTAATAAATGAAAAACAAGCTTTGATCGTCTGAAAAAAAAACCAGATTGTCTTTGATCATCTGAAAACTGATCTAATCAGATCATCAGATTTCCTAGCATAGCACAAAACGATGGTTATAACCCTCTGCACAGAACAGGATCACAGTCTTCTGGGATTTTAGATCCCATTATGAAACAAATGTAACTTAGACGAAACACACAAGACCAAGTGAACTGCTCTTGTAGTTTAGAGGGCTTCTATATAAGAAGACTTATGGTAAGCAAAACACATGCCACAGCCAAACAGCTATCAGCCTACATGAGCAACAGCAGCTTTGTTCCTTGTGAGTCAGAGTCTGATCAAACACATTCATGAAACAATAAAATCTCTATTGCACTTTTATTATTGAGTTCGATTGTTGAGATTTGCTAGCTTTAGTGCATCTGCAGTCAGTGAGCACAGGAAGAGTTCACAACATTGATTATGGTCGGTTCAAGTACTAATCGACTAAAAGTATTCACTTTCCATTATGTTTACTTGATTTTACTCAAATGTTGAGTTTACTTAAAATAGTTAAGTATTGGTAAAATATTTGAATTAATATTTGAGAGTACTAACAAAACTTAAGTAAATGTACTTAAGTACATACTTTAGTACATATAATTGAGCATGCATGTATAACTTAATACTTATCAGTAAACTTACTCAAATATAATCAATTCAATTTAGCTGTGCATAATTATTAAACTTACTTAGATTTTCTCCCTAAGTTTGCTTTGAATAAATAAGTCAATCAGTCTCCTAAGTTTTTTTCAAGCTAACTGTACTAATTGAATTGACAGTGTTGATATAAAGAGAATATTTGTATTTGAAAATGTATGTACTGTCACAAAAGTTTAGCTTAAATTTTGTGTTTGATGTGACACATTTCCTTTCCCTCGTTCTCCAATTGTTTAAGCTTAAACATGGATCTGTGAACTGTATTCGGTTACGTCTGAAATGCACCAAACCACAAAACCTCCTCATGATTAGAAAAAAAACTTGATGACTTGTTAGAAAAAATAATACTTAGGAAATGTTTTTGAAAGATTTAGACAGCTGAAGCAGAAAAATCTGAAAGGTGACTCAATTAGGCAGGTAGCATTACAGCTAATTACTTTGAAAATATATTTCATTTTTGTCATACTCTCTTTGTAAGATCTCTTTCATCCACATGTATTCAATCTAGTCCTTGAGGGATCAGTACGATTGACTGAGTTAATGTGATTACTGAATGTATCTTCACAATTACACAACTTAAATACTGTTTGCTATACATAAATTCTCCGCAGACCTTCACAAACAAACCATAATCATGTTTAATGAATTGATCTTACTGGGTTGGTGTCGCCACTTGCTTACCCTAGCAACCTGTCACCTGGGGATATCGTAGTTAACAGTTTTTTGGTTGCTGTGTTGGTTCCAGTTTTTGCCACAAACTTAAATTCTGCACCTTTAAAACTTGTCCAAATTACATTTTTTTACAATTGTTAAGACAGTTTATCAATACATTTAACAAGTTTGCTTAACTAAACGCACCGACCCCATCATTGTAAACAAAACTCCAAAACTCGTTTTCAAAATACAATACTACAGTTTTCAAAACACTAACACATGTTTTCTTCCGACAGAAGATTTAGTCAATCGTAGCACATTGAGAAAAAAAATTTGCTTTAAAACGACATTTCTTTGACATCAGTTTTGGTGTTGGTGGAGCTTGAGAGTAAAAGAAGTTCAAGCATTTGAAATTTGTGTTAACTGAATGTGTTTTGTATCAAAGCAACAAAAAAAAGTGTTAATTATATCGCCTACCTTGACTGATGTTGTGCTAGTCATGTTAAGAGTTTAGGAAAGTTGTTAAATGTATTGAAAGAACTCTCTTAGCAATTGTGAAAAACTGTAATGTTACATTTAACCTTAAAGTCTAGTATGTTGTCAAACATGCTAAGACTTGATAATGCGTGCTAACGTCAAAATAATTTTTTAACAATGTTACAAGTTGAGTATTTCTAGTATCTAGTATTTCCAAAGGAAATAACATGATTTGAAATTGTTTATGAGAGGTGTCCAGACAATTCTCCAATAAAACGATTTGATCTCTGATCTATGAGAGGATCTTCAGACCTCCAGTGACACGTCCGGGGCATGGTCAGACATTTCGTGACACTTTCGATTAAACCCAGCTTGAGGTCAAACTGTTGAAATGAAAACTGCAATAAAACCCTTAATCCTCCTTTGACGTATCTCGAATAAAAACATTGGTCTTGACAGCTGCTGCTGATAAAGGTATATTTACAACTTGTCGAACCTTATTGTTACAGTTTTTCACAGTTGCTATGACAGTTTTTTCAATACATTTAACAACTTTCCTAAACTCTTAACACGATTAGCACAACATCCGTCTATGTAGGCGATATAATTAACACATTTTTTGTTTCTTTGATACAAAATTCATTCAGTTAACTGAAATTTCAAATGCTTGAACTTCTTTTACACTGAAGCTCCACCAACACCAAACTATGTCATTTTAAAACCACATTTTTTCATTGACAAAATGTTGCTGTCAGAAGAAAACATGTGTTAGTGTTTTGAAAACTGTATTAGTGTATTTTGAAAGTGAGTTTTTGAGTTTTGTTTACAATGAGGGGTTTTGAGAATAAAATTAACTGTTTTGCCATTTCTTTTTTACTGATTCTGTGCTTAAGAGTTAAGCAAACTTGGTAAATGTATTGGAAAAGCTGTCTTAGCAATTATGAAAAACTGTAATATTACAATTTGAATCCTATGGTTTCAATGATTTGGGAGCAGTAAATGTCTTTGATTTCGAAGTGGGTAATGTCCCCCTCTCCTCTCCTTTGATCATGCCCAAACATAGGTCATAAAAAAAGACAATTTCTCCATATTATTGGTGTTCTGAGCAATGTTTTCAAGGTCTGAAACTATTTTCAATTCCATATTACAGTTTTTCACAATTGCTAAAAGCTAAGTAGGCTCTACAATTAACACATTTTTTGTTGCTTTGATACAAAAAGCATAAAGCTAACACAAATTTCAAAAGCTTGAACTTCTTTTACACTGAAGCTCCACCAACACCAAAACTATATTATTTTAAAGCCACATTTCTTCTCAATGTGTTATGATTGACTAAATGTTGCTGTCGGAAGAAAACATGTGTTAGTGTTTTGAAAACTGTTTTATTGTATTTTGAAAATGAGTTTTGGAGTTTTGTTTACAATTGGGGGTTTTGAGATCCAAATGAACTGTTTAGCCAATTGTGTGTTTTAACTGATTCGGTACGTTAAGAGTTAAGCAAACTTGTTAAATGTATTGAAAAAAACTGTCTTAGCAATTGTAAAAAACTGTAAGCGCTATACATTTTAAACTTAAATATGGTTTGATGAGAAACAAGAGGTGAGGTGGACTTTTTCCATCTACTTGTCTCATTCCTGAAAAACAACAAACAATGGGATTAGAGTCATGCTCGTGCAGGGATATAGATTTATAATCCCTTTACTTGTATTTCCCTTTCCCATCAGCAAGCGGTAAATCTGAACCAGATTTACAGTTGAAGGACAAAGGTCAGGTTTATGAACTCAGATTATGCTTTGGTATAGTTATTTAAGAGATGTTTATCCATTCATTGTCACAGTTAAAAAAAAGAACAAATGGATGGTAAAAATCCTTTGCAGCAATTGGACGACTAATTGCATGGAATATTACAGTTTTTTACAATTGCTAAGACAGCTTCTCAATACATTTTAACAAGTTTGCTTAACTCTTAACAGTTAATTTCATTCTCAAACCCCTCATTGTAAACACAACTCCAAAACTCATTTTAAAAATACAATAATACTTTTTTCAAAACACTAACACATGTTTTCTTCCGACAGCCGCATTTAGTCAATTATAACTAAATAATAAAAAAATGGCTTTAAAATTATATCGTTTTGCCGTTGGTTTGTAAAGGAAGTTCAAGCATTTTAAATTTATATCAACAACGTATCAAAGTGTTTATTGTTTCACCTACCTAGATGGATGTTGTGCTAATTGTTTTAGGAGAAAAAACTGTCATAGCAATTGTGAAAAACTGTAAAAAAAAAAAAAGTTTGTTCTATTTTGAAACATCAGAGCAAGCCCAGACAGCACAGCCGCTCACCCATTGAACGCAAGTGTATGGTTCAAATATCATTTCCTTTCAAGGTGCATTCACGAATTGGGGCATCTGATTCCTTGGACCTTTAGTACTAATATTCATCCTTGACATAACAACACAAGAGTCTCCCGAGCTACAGGTACATGTGAATTATTCAGGGAAACTGACCTCAGCTGCTTCCAGAACAAATGAACATGTTTTATTGAGAAATCTGATACACCAGTCCAGATCAGACAGCATGCTTGATGCTCCACATCCATATAAGAGCATTTATCTGCCATGGTTTACAGTAAAATATCTCAAAAAGTTACCTTTCTTTATTAAATTGTCCAAAACACAATAAAACAAATTCAAATAAAGGTGATTTTGTACTGTGAATAACTGCCTTGACACAATATCAGTGATTAATTGCTTAATCTTCATGAAAAGATCATGAAATACTGGATTGTTTCCTTTAACTTTTGTGCCTTCTTACGTTGTTTTTTTTGGGGGGGGTTGCATGTTCTAGTTTTATTGACTTCTTGACTAAAAACCTGTGATTTTCATTCAATTCAATCTTTAGTTATAAAGTGCCACAATACAAACACTGATCCTGTGTAGTGTGCTGAAAAAAAGGAAACACAATCAAACAAAGAGTAAATGTCAGAAGGATTCAAATACTACATCCGAATGTACTAAATGTAGAAAAATATATGTTTATATAGTTTTATAGTTTTTTTACAATTGCTAAGACAGTTTTTTCAACAGGTTTGCTTAACTCTTAACGCACCGAATCAGTTAAAACACACAATAGGTAAAACAGTTCATTTCATTCTCAAAACCTCTCGTTGTAAACTAAACTACTAAACTCCAAAACTCATTTTTAAAATACAACAATACAGTTTTAAAAACACTACACATGTTTTCTTCTGACAGCAACATTTAGTCAATCATAACACATTTAAAAAAAATTTGGCTTTAAAATGACAGTTATTTTGTTGGTGGAGAGTAAAAGAAGTTCAAGCATTTGTCGTTTGTGTTAACTGAATGCATTTTGTATCAAAGCAACAAACATTTTTTTATTGTAGAGCCTACCTAGATGAATGTTGTGTTAATCATGTAAGAGTTTAGGAAAGTTGTTAAACTGTCAAAGCAATTGTGAAAAACTGTATATAAAAAAGTATAAATAAATGTAAATGTAAATGCTATATTACAAAAAACACATGGTTATTTTCAGAAAATATGTGTCAAAAATAACAGGGATGACATGAACATAACAAAAAAGAAACCCTTAACAATGAGTCTATTTCCAGTTAAAATGAGCTACTCAATCTTATAGATGTATCTGTGGTAATATCATTAAAACGTTTTACCACAAGGACATACCAAAAGTACAGTAATGTCAATTTTTTTGTGTGTATTTATGTTTTATGTACTATTTAGTTGTCGTCTTTTGTATGTTTAATGCCATGAGAAGAAAACAAGGCCTGAACTCTCCTGAATGTATGGCTAATCATCGCTTTTAATGTGTGCCCTCGAATTTACTGTCACCGCCAGAATGCATTAAACATATCTAAAGTTGAGACAAATTTGGATCTAATCTCTACACCTCAAATTAAAATCAGTTGACAAAGTAAAATCAAAACATTTGCCTGACCTGACAAAGGAAGATATCTTAGTCAGAAGATTTTAAAGTATTGCCTGACATCCAGGAACAAGCAAAGGATTGTCTCCAACTCAAAAGTGAAATAATTCAAACTAATGTCTCATGTATTAATGGTGCAGCTTTCAGAACTACTACAATTTATTTCTTTTTATCAATTAACATTGGGGATGATTATTTTAGATTCTTTAATTTAATAAAACAATGGTGTGGGTTTTTTTTAAACACAATTGAAAAAACATTGCTGACCTTTTTAAAACTCATTAACTGTAATCCTTAAAGTTGTTGAAATGTCTGAGAAATGTCTCTAATAAATGTCACAAACAATGATCTTTTGGTCACTTGACTTCAAAGCAACTCTTCAGAGAAATGGACCAGAGATGTAGTAGGTGAGACAAAGAATTTTACTTTGTAGTGACATGATTTACAATTTTTTTTTTAAGTATTGACTCCCTCAAGATGTAAACAGATCAGAAAGCAGATAAAAAGTAGGGTTTGGTTTCTCTTCAGATGCTTTCAAGAGTTTTATGTTAACAACATAAAAGGCACATTCTTTCATCAACTCCCAAACTCAGAAGAAAAGGATTAACACACAGGCTTTTTGGGCAACTGAAATATTCATATTGTGATAATCATGTTCCACTACAAATTGACCTTTTTTAAAATATTTTTTTAGAAAGCCATTATAACAATCAAGAAAAAAATTTACTGGGATGTACCTGTTCTCTCTTTGAAGAATTGTGGTTTCACTGCATCCCTAACCACAAGTTTATTTTTTACAGATTGTCTCTTGAAAAGAAAATTATTTCCTCAAAAGGTTTTAAAATACTGTAAATAATATATATTGTCAAAATATTATTCAATTGAATACTATGTGAAAAAAACAACAACCTAAAAACACTGTTTATTGTTTTTTTCAGCTGTTCCAGGGATTTGCCCCACAGGAGTTTGGAGATGTTGGGGGGTATCTGAACCGGAGAATCAAGGGTAGTACTTCCCTCCTGTGTGGTGCTACGAATCAGGAGAGAATTCCCAGATGCTGAAGAAAGTTACATGGGTTTCAGACCTAGCCTTGGTTGAACCGGGACACAAACCCTGAATGACTTTCTGCTTGTCTTTTTAACGAAAACAAGCTGTGATGTCTGGAATAGTAATCTTCATCAGCTCTTCCACATTTGGTGCCGGGTCTTCAAAAACCCGACTGATGAACAGGTATAACAGGTTGTCCACAGTCTGTGGGAAAATAAAACAAATGACTATACTTTTACAATTTATTTGACTTTTTTTTGCACATTTCTAACATTAAAACCAACAATACTTGCAATTTATATCTGTTTATCTATGTACATTTAATTATTCACACGTCTTTGTTGTGCAAATATCTGTGAATAAAAATAATTTGTGAATTTGTATTCCTGGAAACTGGGTTTGCTTTTCACAGAGTTTGCAGTACACTGTCCTTTCCCGTACTTTGGAAAGTTTACTTTGAATAGTGGGCTGCCATTTGTTGTAGCTTACAAGATAAAGTCTGTTAAGAAGTAGTTATATGTTAAATATTTTAACGTAAACCCTCATGTTTACCTCAAATTGTTATCTTATCTGCATAGCATTCCCATAACAGAGAAAGCCACATTTTTTGTTACAAACCAAAGAATCCCACTATGCAAATGCTGACAAGAGCTCAACTTCTTCTATATCCCTCAGGACTTCGTTTGTTACGAGAGCAGACACAGAAAGGGAACGAGGTAAAGGTTATCTTTATAACCTATAATCTTTTGTTAGATAGTAGCAATATCTAACAAAATATCAATATCTAAACAATTTTATCTATGGTACCCATTGTAGGTCCTTTGCCCAAAAACGGATACCAGTCGGGACTGAAGGCTCACGTGTTCTGTCTTGAAACAGCAATAAAGGATTTTTAATAATTCACATAAATTCGTAGATCTGACTCCATAATTGATTTTAAAAGGTTTTTATCTTTACCATTATTCTTGGTCAAATAAATGAGCATGTTAATTATTAATGATAATATTAAGTTTTAACCCACTCAATGACCTTCACTTTAGTCACACTTGATGTTAATATTCTTATTAACCCTTAAAAGTGTTTCAGTAAAAGAAGAATGACTGAAAAAGGTTCAAACATTTATTATCATTGATGTGTATAAAAATGCATTAGATTATACAGCTTATGAAATATGAACCAAGAGTAAGGAGTTATTGTCTACACTTAATTTGGAATTGATCATTCTAAAAAAGGCATTACATTTTAACTTCAAGATTACTACATGATAAGAGAGCTCTAGTGCTCTTCCTTCAGGGGCCGATTTTAGAGACGAAAAGGGCCAATTTTTGTGTCTGCTATCTGCCTTTGACTTTTTCTCAGGCAAATCTCCTCCCAGAGAGGTGTGACTTAATTAGTAGAGTAATAAAGTTTCTAGTTTTGGGATATACAATCATTGCACTAAACCCCGTAATATATTTCAAACAATATTAAACATAAACTGGTTAACCAAACATTCTTGTATAAACATGTTTAAACCAGCAAGAGATGTGGTGGGCTGTAGGCCCCTTGATGCTGGAGATAAGAGGTTAGGAGAAGGTACCCCAGTGTTTTATTATGCCAAAATTAACACCCCAGACCCAGTAGAATCCAGCCTTACACCATGATAGGTCGTGTAGGTCTGACAGGAGAAGCCTGATGACATGTCACAGTAAATGCACAACATCTCTAGTAGGTGGAGTTATCTTTCCTCCACCATGAGTTGGTGTGTGTACAGCTACATGGTTTTTAGTATCGCAGAAGCCACAATAGACCTGAAGCAGGCTACAGATAGGAGAAGCCAAACGCAGCAATGGTTCTAGACTGAAAAATGACACTGAGCAATTCTGTTGGCTTTTTGAGTGAGTAGTTTTAAACCGTTCAAGTAATCAGCCAAGGAAGTTCTGAGGCAATTTATGTCCTGCTCTGGTCCTGAGGCGATCAAGTAACCATGTGTCTAAAGCTCTCTTCATCTGTGTCTTGTCCCTCATGTACTCTGAAGTGATCCACGTCCTTCTCCGGTCCTAAGGCGAATGTCACGGTGCATGTTTAAAGATGTCTTCAGCCGCGATCTGCCCATCATACGCTTTAAGGCAATTCATGTCCTACTCCGGTCCTGGGGTGAATGACGCAGTGCATGTTTAAAGATGTCTTCAGCCATGTTCTGGCCATCACATGAGTCTAGTGCGCAAAAAGCACATAATCCACTGTTTTTAGCCTTGCATTAAAAAAAAAATCAGATTATACACTATTATGACTAGTTAATAACAGTTTGTGGAAGGTAAGACTGCAGTAATAGGTTAACTCTAAGTTAAGATCTAAGTTTTTTAAATGCTTACTTACTGGCCTTTACAGGCACTGAGAAAATATAAGTGTTTAGCGTAATTATGTAAAACTGCCAAAGATTTCGGAATGAGTATCCCTACCAACTTCAAATCCTTATTAAAGAGAAAACATCATTTTATTCAAATGTATTTATTTTTGATGTAAAAAATTCCTAATAACTCTACTGAAGTCCAATGAGCAACACACAATTAAGAAGGCTCATCCACCTTTTAAATAGATTTTGAGGTTGTGTTTTTGTGCATAATTGTATAACCCAGAGTTTGGGTGTTTTATCTCCAAGTACAGTATATGTGGAATGGGCAAGTGAATATAGAACTGAGCCTTTGTGCCACCTGAATGCATTTGTGGATATCCAGTGAACTGAAATAGGGCAAGCAGAATTATATCATAGTAAACCACACAGCAAACACAAAGCAAACAGCATCGCAAACAAGATCCAACCGTTATCTTCTGTATGTTTAGTTTAACATGAAAGAGCATATACTATATTAGAGTATCTGACAGTTAAGAACATCAGACTTTATGGCTCATCTTTAAAGCCATTCTATGCTCGATCATTCTAACTACAGCATGAATCCTTTATTTACTAATCCATCAACCATGTGACTATCCAAGCATGCATATGAAACTGGCAGAGTTTACTGTAATAGCTCACAACGTTATTCTTGCTGTTGATGTGAAAGGTTAATCTGTCCAAGTTAATCCATACAGAAAAAATGTCTCTCATGATAATCTTTAATCAAAAACGGAGTATTTGTTTCCGCTCTGGAAAGATTCTCCTCTGTTCTCCCCAGTTAATAACTGGCACTATTGTTTAAAACTAGACTTGCTTAACTGATTAAACATGGTTTGTTAAAATGTCTAAACCATTACATTAGTTCTTCATTATTCATAGCACAACTTTATTTTATTCCATGTATTTCTGTAAATATCTGAATTTTTCCTTTTATATGTTCTGCTGGTTAGGGTCAAAGTAACAGCAAGTTGTTTCATAATTATAAAGGCTATTTTTCCAGTATGAAAGTAAATGCTATGTATCTTCATGTTACTTGGTAAAGAAAATGCTTGTTTCTGTTTAAAATTCATTCAAAGTTTTGTGGAGACTCACAAGGAGTGGATTACACTGAAGACTGTGTGCACTGTCTGTATTAGGGCGAGAAGTCACAAAGAGGAAGTAGCTCGTCATTTCCTCATGTTTAATTTTTTCTTTTTATTTTACTGTTTGCACATCTGTTTCAAATATAGCTCAACCAACTGGCCACAGGAAGTGTGTCACATTTAAAATGGTTTTAAATATATTATCTTTATTTTAGATTGTACTTACCTGAAAACGTACAAGGGTGATTAACAATCGTCTCATTTGATTGGCCAAATATAATTTGTGTAGTCATGACAATGTTTTCAACTGTATCATTCAATCATTCATCCAAGGCTGTTCAAACCCAATTACACTATCATATGTATGAAGTTTGAGGGTCATCTAGACGTACTGAAAGATAGAATTGGCGAGAACCACTGGGTACTGGCCACTTTTAAACAACGTTGAAGCTCTGTCACAAACACAAAAATGTTAACACAATAAATAGTCAAACAAAACCTCGTTCTGCCAACCAAGGGTAGCTAAACACCTCTAGACTACAGTAAAAGACTACATCTCTAGACTATTGTTTGTTTGTTTGTTTTTTAGGTATAGAAGGGACTGGCATGACTATTGGAAATCTTTGTCATCTAATCTTACTTTTACTGTGCTAGCTGCAAGTACGCTAAGCAGAAGTTTAGAAAGTTGTGTTATTCTGAAAGCTTTGGCTGTATCTTAAATTGTCTTGCCATGGTAACACTTTAAAGTATTTTGATAAGGCCCTTCCTTTATTTCTGTTATCCACCAAAATTAGCTGGCATTAGCTCAAGATATTTATAACAATTAATTTTTAAAACAGATTTTTGATGAACAGTATGCTTGTGGCAAGGAATTAAAGAATTGTGAGAACCAGAAGTTAATTAACGCAATCTGGGTTTCAGCAAATGAGTCATCAGACCCTCTACATGTACATTAAAAAAACATTTCTAGATATCTGCAAATATTTACCAATAGAAGTAAATGGAGGATTATGACTGGTTGTAAATGAATTGATTATGACCAGTTGTGAATCTGAATAGCAGATTTCTAATGTGCATTATGAATGGTCACATTGTTTAAAAATCCTTTGCAAATGTGACTATAGTCAATTTACAGTTATAGATACTGTAATTAGTATGTATACAGTACTAAAAGAACATTAAATGTTAAACGGTTGGCCATACGACACCACCGTATGCTATTGGGTCTTTTGAGACTACAGCAAACAGGATTTGACTGCTACCATGACAGACAGACAGAGTTTGTCCGCAGAATCAAGTTACCGAGGTGGAAGACTATCTTAGTTTTTGAGCTCCGCCTCAAGCTGCATCTATCATGTACGGTCAGGTTCACTTGTACTTCCTCCTCTTCGAGTATACTTTGTTCGAGTATATAGTTTTTAAACCATGAAGCTTAATGCGATAGAACTGTTGTATGAAGGTGGTGATGATGGGATAAATGCATTTTTACAACATGCTTTCATCAATCACATGCAAAGAGAAACTCTCTCTTGTTGCAAATGAATCTTGTTTTATGCTATCACTGAAACAGACATGAATAACAGCATGGCAACATCTATAAAATATTCTGTTTTATAAGGTTTTTGTAAAGTCAAAAAGTTCAAAACAACCACTAATGTTTCCTGGAAATATAGTTCATGTAATGTTGATTGCATTCCTCTTGCCGTCAGTAGAAGGATTTATGCTTTTGTAATAAATACAGAATTAGACGGAGCATGAAGAGCACAAGGCCAGTGCTTATGTCTGACTATTTCAATCTCAAATCCCAGGCTTGATTTAGACACTGTTAGGTTTTAGCTTATCTGTAAAAATGGCTGAAGAAAATCCCCCGGAAAAAAAAGACAAGGAAGAAAATGAATTTTGAAAGGGCTGTAAATATCTCTTTATCCTTGGAACTCCACTCATAACAATGCAGTCAGCAATGATTAGACTAGAATGTATAAATTACAAATGTGCTTTAAAAAGCACAAAAATATTATTTTTAAAGAACCAATTCTCACACTGTGGAAAACAAACCCTTACCAACAATTGGTGGAATTTGGGGTAGTAGTTTTCTTTAATAGTCAAAATATTTAGCTTAAAGTGAACATTTTTTAATGTTGACCACAAAAAGATGTAATCTTTTCTCTGACTGATGACACAATGTCAACCAATTAAGGCTACTTAACGCTGTCATTTCAGCAGATTAGATAATAGAAAACCGTTAGATTGCTGAGATGGCAAAGGGGTCGAATTAACTGTACAAACTCCCCCAGAGAGTCACAGCAAAAATGCAAAGGAAAAGACTACTGAACAGCTCGGATTTCACCTGAAAACATGACATTAATATCTACAGCAGAGAATTATATTATCACAAGAACTAACTCACAAAATTAAAATAATATAACAATGTGTTATATTTTATTATTAAGCATTTATTAAAGTGTCCCTATTCTCTATTGTTCAAAACAAACTGATATTCTAAAAGTTATCATAACAAATCCTAATTTTGACACCTGTCTGTTTTCATAGCCTACTCATGCTGCGATAGACAGCCAACGGGGGTTGTCCTTTCTTTTGCTCTGCGTGAGGAAACCTGACCTGAATCTGAAGGATTCAACAGACCCTGAACTAGAACCCGGCCAGAGAGGGTGAATGAATCTCTAATTCTGAGATCTAACTGAGATTACAGGCGGTGACTAGTTTCCTGTGCAATAGAAAGAACTTCCAAAAGAGTACATAAGAGTACATCATTAGTTTGGTTGAGATATTAGCTTTGTTTATATCTGATAATTTTTTTTTAGACTCAATGTCCTTTGCCTTGTTTTGTTCATTATTAACCACAACAGTGATAATGACAGTGGTGTCAACCTTAAAATGACCAACATTAACATTATACTTTAATAAACTGTACAATTAACAGGTATACACTCTAGTTAGGTTAGCTTATAAACAAGCTTGAATGTCTAAACATCAGCTTGAATCATAACAAAAAAAGGGTGGGGAATTGGGGAATTTTTTTATTTTCTATAAAGTGTTTGGTTATAGCGACTTCTTAAAATACTTGGTATCGGTTAAAAAAAAAGTAATTGTTATTGTCTATTCCTATTGAGGACCTTATTGTTGCCTTAATTAATGATTTGTTTCTGACTGTTAAATAAGGCAGGTTGAAGCTTAAAAATTAGCTTTTTTGTAATTATCTTAAAAAATGTTAGCAATAAGTAATTAATGATGAGTTCATGATGATGTAGTCTCTGAAAAAACTATGGAATCTGTCAGTATACATTATAGTTCAGCCGTGTCACAAATTAGTACTTTGACGTTGCTGTAGTATCGTCGTTGCTTGGAGCCTGCAGGCCTTCTGCATATGCTGTGCAGGATAATGCTGATCCAACTTAATACTCAAGACTAAGGCATCATTCATAACTCTAGGCAACATCTGCCAGGCCTGCCCCCTGGGCAGTCCCTCGGATTAACTTTGAGGAGGAACATGCTCTCTAATACTGCAGATGGGGTCAGCATCAGTGTTGCTTTCCCACAGGCTTCCTAACTAAATGCTTTAATTGCAGTCATTGCCACTGCACTTATCCTCCGCAAGGTTCTCAAGTCTCACGCATTGATTCAAAATATTCTGATCTCACACGCAACACTTCTAATTTTTCAAGCACAAGATTTATGATATTGGACCAGCTTTATTTTAAGAGCCTTTGAGCAGAGTAAGAAACACTGAAACATGCTGAATATGTGCATGTTTCAGCAGAGATAAATGCAGAAATATCCAAAACTACCTTATTGCCAGCAAAACACATTCCACACTCTGGTGGCCATCAAACGAGAGCAGCTCAAGCATTCTCGTAAACTTATCGGGAATAAAAAATATTTGATATCTGATTGAAATATGTAAGCAATGAAGAAGCACTTAGTTAAATAAGAAATTTGTTTGCAGACAAAAACTATGAATGCTTTTTGCAAACCATGTATTTACAGTCTTTGTTTGAATACTGGTAATCTTTTCAAATGCATTAGCATGTAGATTTTCAATTTGAATAATTGTCTGTAAACAAGTTCTAACATATTTTTCTTCCACTGATACATTAGGTAAAAAACATTTAAACCATCACAAATTGTTGTGATCAGAATCTCAGCATATAATTCTCTATTTAAAAAAAAAGTCGAATTCACTACAATATAATTGTCATTGTACATGTTACCCAATAAATCAACCCCACTCCCTCCAAACTGACATAAAAATGATAAAAAAAAAATTAGCAGGTTTTTTGTTAGCTTATCGTCCAATGCCCCCGAAGCTTGTGTTTGTTTTGATAGTAATGTGAGCAAAAATTAATGCCATTTTAGTAAAAGGGGCTATTGATGCCAGTGATCATAAAATAGCATTCAAAAATGTCATCATTTGGGCAGGTATTTATTATGCATATAAACACGCACTGTGTTGTTATATTACAATATTAAGGGATAACCCGCACCTTTTCACAGGTTAACAAATAAAAGAAACAAAAATGGCCACCATATCATAGACCAGTCCATGCATAATTGAAAGCTGTACATTATTTTTTTTCCTTATGAAGTTGATTCTTCAGGGACTTTCTTTTCTCCTTCTACAGGAATGGATCCAGCAGAACTGCTGTCTACATTCTTCTCTGTTGACACTTGAGTGCTGTCTTCCTCTGAGACTGGAGCACTTTCTTGTTCAAATGAGGACTTCTCTGTCTCCTCTTCTGGAGAGTTCTCATCTGGAGGAGTCTTTAACTCTGGGTTTATTTCTTCAGGACACAAAGAAGAAATGCTTTCTTCCTTCACACCAGGAAAGGTTTGATCTGGAAACAAGAGCTTCAGTTGTTCCTCAAAGAAGCTCTCCAGACTGGAGCCAACGCTAGCCATCTCTGTATCTTCCTGCAAGAAACATAGGCAAACCAGCTTTCAATTAACTGGTTTATGAAAGCTGAACTTCAACATTATTGATATCGGTCATCTAAATAAAATGACTATGGAAATTCAAATAAAGTTCTTACAATTTAAAGGCTTACTCCACCACAAAAATAAAAATTGATAAAATTTTGATCAATCAAAAACCCCAACAAAGTTCCAGACCCTTTATGACTTCCTTCCTCATCTGAACACATTTTGAGATATTTAAATTAATTCATGAGTGAATGTACTCATGTCATATGGATTCCCACTCCTAAACAAAATATTTAAAATGCTGTAAAATGTCTGTATCTGAACACTTTTGGATTGCAAAAAAACCCTCAATAACAACTTAAATCCACATTATCGTTTATTCATCTTCTCTGTCTGAAATACACGTTCTCAAGCCGGAAGACTAGTCGAATGCCCTCACATCACATTATATACATTGGATCCTATTCATTTGAAGAGAAATCTCCCCTCCTACAAAAACAGTTAATTTTCTACATCACACTGACAGTACGACATCGGACCTTGTGAAAGGTGGCACAGTTCTTGAAGATGAGCCGGACATCCTCCGTGAACTCCTTTGGGCCCTGGTAGCTGCCATCCACCAGCTTTCTTCTGACCACAGACAGATCCATAGGCCTTTTGATGATCTCGCTGTACTCCGGCATGGACTGCAAAAGGAAGAAGCCAAATATAGAGCACAAATTTAAACCCATTGGTAAGCTAATTGAGTTAAAAATCCAGACCCAGAGCAGAACAGTTCATAGGTTATAACAGATCACTCAAAAACATCCGAAGAGCCGCAAGCCTATCTTGCCTCAGTTAAGTTTAGTGTTCGTGACTAATCTGAAGAGACAAGGCAAATAAGGTTTTCATGGAGTTCTAAATCGGACATGACTGATGAGCAAAAAGAAGGCGATAAATGAAAAGAACGAATTTTCTACAAGCTGAAGGCCGGACTGGTTCAATGTTTAATAAACTATGAATTGTACATAGCCTGTTGTACCAATGTTATTATGTACATTATTTCATGATTAAATTAATGAAGTAATATTTTCTCATGGCTCTGTCCGTAATTTCAAGGGAAAACACTTTCAGCAGGCAAATAGAAAAAAGTAAATTTGAAAACAAAATTTGTCAAGATAAATGAATAAATGAAATTAAATCCATCATAAACAGAAAATGCATAATTGTGCTTCTCTATGATCCTACTAATAACTGCTTTAAGATAGTAAGTAAGAAAATAGATAAAGTTAAATAGTTTACAGGCCTGATCTTATGGGCTACTGTTGCATTGTGGGGAATGTACAAAAAAAATTGTAAAGTAAAAAATAAATAACATCCCAGGGGCCATATATCATAAATTCATGGCTGTGTCGCTAGACCTTTGCTACATGTGATCTAGATGATCTTTTTGAAGTTGAAGCAGGTTTCCCATCATGTCTGGTGTAATACACAAGCAGTTAAATATGGTGGTTGTAGCGTGATGGTCTGGTTCAGGTACTGGAAGACTTGCAGTGTTGAATAAAAATAAAAAATCTTGAAGGACAATATCTGGCCATCAGTAACCTTAAGTTAAAACAAACTTAGTCCCTGTCGCAGAACAATCCTCTAAAACTGAAGAAAAAATAAAGGTGATGATAAATCAAACAAATAAAATAAATCAAGAAGGGAACAACATGTTTTAAATATTTGTAACTGATTTCAATGAAATCCGTGAACTGCTGAAAAAAGTAATTGCTTTTTTTAATATAATGATTCGGTTCAAAATTATAAAAAAAAACAAGTCCATTTTAGTTTTAAGTTATCATTTTAGCTCAATTGTTTGCCCATTTTTTTTTTCAAAGTACAGTGGTACATCGAAATATGAATGCTTCACGTTACGAAAAATTCAAGATAGGAAATGCGACACGAAGAATATTTGATACGAAAACAATTTCAAGATATGAACAATAGGCATTAGTGCGCATTTTACATTTAAAACTTGTTTTGACATATGTAACAAAATTCTGCATATGAAGGCCACCCTGGAACAGATTCATTTGATATCTTTAGGTATCACTGTTTGACGAAAAACATCTCACCATTGACGTTATCGGCTCCTGGAAATCTGTGCTGAGCTCGTTGCAGTAAAGACAAAGCAGCAGTCGCTCACATTTCTGAAAAACAACCAACGGCAGTACAGTAAAAAAATCTCATGCACTTTTAAACAGATATTTATTCCAAAAAAGATTTTTAATGTACCAGAAAACATAATATAATCTTATCATACTTGTTGGTTGTCTTTAGTCAGCACCTTTGAGGGTGCTTTCTTGGTCTCCTCACTAGATTCTGCACAAGGCTGGAGATTCTGCTCCACCTCAGGGGGTGAGGGATCCCGACAGAACGTACAAAACCACTCACCACTGCACACACACAACATCTTGATCATAAGCACACAGAAATAACACGCCTGGCTAAGCAAGAACAAAAATAGTTGGATAAACAAGCACAATCATTTGATGATAATAATAGTCAAAGGCTATACCTTGCCCTTTGTATTCTTTTCTTTTTCCTTAATAAAAAACATTTACCCTCCTTTTACTTAAGGACAGAAGAAAGAAAGAAAGAAAGAAAGAAAGAAGAGAAAATAAAGTAAGAAAGAAAGAAATTTACATAATACTTGTATCATATAAAGTCGAGTTTGCATTTAAAGTGCCTTGACTAAGCAGACACCTGTCGATCTGGGATGGTTCCTGATGTCTACTTGGCTGTGATTCTGAAACATGAATCATTTGCGACACAGAAGAATCATTTTATCAGCATTGCTATGGCAGCAAGCATTATGAGCATGTGTGCTATTTGCTTTTCAGAAACAGAATACTAAAAGTCGAGGGACGGGACATCTGGTACCCTTATTAACATGCTTTGTGATCTTTACCAACAGCCAAACAAAGAAAACCATTTAAAAACACCAGAAATCCTTCATGCAAAACCGAGCCAAATTCAGGAATGGCAATAGTTGCGTTAATTTATTGCATTATAAAAAGGTTAAGCTCTGAGGAAAAAAGTGAGGACAGATTAACAGTTATCAGGGATGCTACAGATGTTTAAATGATCCATCAACTTCTTAAAAATGTGAACATTAGCAGACAATATTCTTAAAATAGCAAGTCAACATACAATGAATTACATTTAAAATAGCATTTTTGTGGTTATGGCTTCCTATGACTAGACGTTTATGAAAAGTGAGTATGCTCACTGTATTTATTCTTTATACTTTATATATTTATTTATCACTTAATTTATTCTAAGTCTCCTTAAATCAATGACAGAAAGAGCTTAGTTCTCCTTTTCTTCTGTCCAGCGTTCTCAATTTTCAATGTTGTGGTACTGCCAAGTCTACCCATCCCTAGATATGAGCCTGTTGTTTGGAGGGCTCCTTTGGGAATCTCAATTCAAAATCAGATTCAAGAATTGAATTGGAGTTAAGAGGCCCATCTCAAGTCAGCTCATAACTTTCCACAGTCCTGGTGAGCCCCACAAATCTTTAGTCATCACTTGACAGCAACTGTCATTTGAATCTGTGGTTGCTATAGAAACACTCGCCTCTCGAATACAGGATCTTGACACTGAATACATTTTCATCAGCTAGCCTGAAAACCTCTTAAAAGCTGTTTCAGGCATTACAATGATGGCCACTAACTGCTCTCCAACTCAAGAGGTTCTGGTTAGGCTCGCAATTTCTGTCATAAAACCAAAGAAGCCAGATTACCCTGGTTATGATGTGATGGTAAATTACACAATAGGGACTGATTAGGTAGATAAACAAAGATAATGAAATTTAATCAATTTTCAGTTTAAATGCTTAGATTTGGCGCACTTTAGGGAAATATGGTAAACCTTGAAACTTTCAGATAACCGTTTGTAAATTCTCAGGTTAATATAGTTGATTTTTATATTTGTAAGAATAAAAATATACGGTACTGTAGCCCTGTGACATTTTTTTAATGAATTTTAGTAGAAGATAATAAGGCACCCAATTAATTGACAAATACACAGTGATTAAAAAAGAAATAACGACTTTGGAAATCAAGAACAGGAGAGCCAAGCTCGATTTAAGGAAGCTCTAAAGTTTCATTTGGTCTCTGACATTGATTCATTACTCAAGGTTCCATCAAGTTTTTTTTTAATCAAATACAGACTTTAAACGTTGTGGTATTCTTTTTTAATCAGTGAATTTGGGGAGTCTTAATAAAACTCTGATTAGACATCTTCCTATTCAATCTGTATATATGAATCTGATGCTCACCAAGGTGCAATTATTTTTTAGAAGAACCAATAATTCAGCTTCTCTACTATTGGTGACCAGGAGGATATGAGACTTGGAAAATGCTGTGTTTAGTTGAAGGCAGAATTTTGATTTAAAACAGACTGTTCAAATATGGAATCATTCTATAGCTATATATCTATATGAGATGGGTGGCAACTTTAGTCCTGGTCAGGATGTGAAGGTTACCTCGGAGGGGTAGCCAATGAGGGGATGTGGCAGCTGAGATGGAAGACTTTGGGACACTTGTCACAGCAGAGCAGTTCTCCACCGTTTTGACAAACGGCACACCAATCTTCGTTGGGATCATCTTCTGCTTCTAGAGTTTTATGAGATGGCTGCTCACCCTGAGATGTTGTCGGTGTCTGAACGCCGGTGCTGTCTGGAAGACTCACTTTGGTACTGCTCTTCACCTTAGATGGGGCAATAAAAAATGAAAGAGGTTATTGTGATGAATAGGGGAGCATCTACACCAATTCATTCAAATCCAAGCAGAAACACTGCTCCGTTTGTTTGCAAGAGCATTACCAATCCGTTTGCTTTTTTGCAATAAACTAATATGATTTGTTTTATAGTATCTTTTGAAGGCTTGTTGTGTTTTACAATGATTCAATTATGTTGACATTTTTATGGTTGATTGTTATGTATTGACATTAATGTCATAATAATCATGTTGAATGTCGTTTTCAACTTTTGCATGTCCTTTGTTTGATTACAAAAGGTTTTGGCAAGTGACTCAGATTTTATTTTTGCCTATTTAAGGTCTTCTTTAGACATTTGGAGAACAAGGAGAGAGAACTATAACCAATAATCTTTTTTGTCCTATATTGAATATAAAGCCATTTTGTACTTAAAAAAGTAATAAATGTCCTGTCTTGACTTATGACTCCTTACCGCTTCAAGACTCTCATAGACATTATGACAGTTACAAACTGAAATGTTAATGCTAGAAAATGCTAACAGCAGCCGGTAGGACTGGATGATAAACCATGATGTTTAGTCAACTATAATGTAATGCTGAGGGTAAGTTTTACATGAAAACTCTCCATTTAGAGTACAATGAGACAATGTACATGTACAGGATGGCTATAGACACCGCTTCAATTTATGGACCAGTCTATTGAATGGGTTTTAACCTGATGTGTAAAAATTTTGTGGCTTTAAATTTAGGCATTTTTAACATTGCCATCAATGAGAATCTGCTTAAAGTACGATGTCCTGTAGTTTCAATTCAACTAACATATCAACAGAAAATTCCAGAGGTTGTCCTTTGGTTGAGGATAATTCATTGAAAAATTTATCATCTTTCAACTGATGTTGTTATTTGATGTTGATATTATCTTGGCAAAAATCTGAAATAAATTAAGATAAAATTGCTGTGTTTCTGGGAATCTGTTTGAATTTGACCCATAAATCGATTCTGATTGAATTTGGTTGGTAATAAGGTTTTTTTCTTTCAAACTAATGAAACCAGATCTGACTTTCACTGTAAAATAACTTGCTTTTCTTTAACTTTTTTTCTTTGCTTAAAACTTTCAATGTCGTGTCTTCAATGTTCAACTCAAATATATATATATATATTTTTTTTTTTGTTACATAAAAATATATACAAAATCCCTAATGAACCAGCCTCTTTCAGTAAATATGAAGTGAGAGCACAAAACCGTACAAAGTGCACGTCATCCTCATCCTCTGGCTCGTCTTTGATGACGATCACTGGCCCTGGAGAAGCTCTACGTCTTCTCTTGGATTGGATTGAAGGTGGTGCACTCACTGGGGCTTCTGTACGCTTCCATGAGACAGAGCTGAAGGAAAGCATTAAAGTGAACGAATAATTTTCAGTGTTTGTACTAATGGTAAAATAATACCAGCAACGACAGAGGACTTCCATTCCAGAGTGCTACAAAGCAACAGCTTTCAACAAAGAAAAGCATGTAAAACTTGTGATAGAAAACGAAAATCATTAGATCTAATTTTATAGAACATTATATCTTAGGAACAGAGTTTATTAATGTGTTATCATTTAAAGTACCATGTTAAATATACTCATGCAGTGACATGTGTGAGTGAGCGGGAGAGCGAGAGAAGAGAGACAGGAAGGACAACCCAGGGGAATCTCCAGCCCCATGTGAGAATTTATATAAGCTTGGAGCAGAGAGGAAGTCTGCTCTCTTGGATTGTACTCTACCTTCTCATGCATGCATGGCACAGCGATCAGACTAGCTTCAGTGCACATACTTTAATTATTTGTGTATCTTTTACCTGTTCTTTGCTTCTGATGAGGTGACTGAGATCTGAGGAAACAGCATTCCTGGGGCTACAAAACATATCCAAGAAAGTCACATCATCACCCAGAAGCTCCACTACAAGTCAGGATAAAACAAAGAGAACAGCACTGCTCAACACAACATGCTTTTAAGGTCTTTTCCTCAACGTTTTGCACCTACAGTAGTTTTGGTACTTTTAATCATTTGGATGAAGTTCTATAAAGCAAGTCGAACTGAGCCAAGGTGACACAATCTCTCTTATTGCCCAGAAAAAGTGTGATCTTGGAAAACATCACTACGTGCGTCAGCGTTTGTGACTGCGAACGGTTTGTGCTTTAGAGCAACCAAAACACAGCTGCCACTCTGAGCATTTACATGTCTTGAGCGAGAGAAGGGAATGAGAATAATACAACTTCATATATGGGTTAATATCTGGTTGTCAAGTAACAACAGATCATTATATAATAAACAGTATGCTTCAAATACATAGGTTGAAACCCTAACCGTCATTTTTATGGCATCACTTTTATTTTTAGCATTTACAAAGGTTTTCTCTAACTCTGGCAACCTTTACAATCACATTTAAGATTTAGAGCATTTATGAGTGTTCACAAACATTTTCTCAAACTATGACACCATTAAATGTCCCTTTTATGTTTTTGCGGATTAACAAGTTCTCAAACTCTGGCATCATTCTCCAACTCCAAACTATTATTTCTCTTTTTGTAGCATTTAGAAGCATTTTCTCAAACTCTGGCAACCTCAAAGCAGACATCTACATGGACATCTGAAAAAAAAAAAGATCTGTGAATAATTATTTAAGACCTAGAATCATGAAAAACCCTAAAACCTTTTAATCTGTTACATTTGCGACTTTCTAAGACCCTGCAGAAAGCCTGAGTATCACCACAGAAACATTGTTTTGTAATAAACAGCTTCTCCATGAAACCCCCTTAAAAAAATCAGGTGGTAATAAACAAGTTTCTTTCACTTTAAGATGGCTAGAAAATGAGACACGTCGAATTCTCTAGCAGCCAAAAACAAGCTATTAGAACCAAATGGTTCTATTTTCACATTGTCTTTTGCGTCAAGCTAAATGAGATCAAATGCTGGCAGAACATAGATTTTCTATGCCACAAATCTGAAAGAGAAGATGCGTGAAATGTGCTTCTACCCGTCCTCTCTGTTGGTGCGGAGAGCTGAGCGGGTGAAAATCTGGCTCTCGGAGAGGGCATCAGCGAGTTGCCATCATATCTGCGGTTCAGATACGATGGAGCCTGCAGGTTTTGCTGATGACATAAAAACAGAAATTCCTCCAGTCATCTTTCTATATCATAAAGAGCTCACAAACTAGAGAAATAAAATATGTAACAATGGTATACTCAACAACTCAAAAAACAAACTGGGAACTAAGGCAATTTTTCAAACCAAGTGTTGACACTAGAAGCTGAGCAAAATTAAGCCTAATAGTACCTTGTCATCATTTTGATAGCTTCGATAGTGAAGTTTCTTAGGTTCCGATCAATAAAGCACAATGGATAAGGTACAAAAGGATATTTGTCTCTTTTTAGAGGTATTACAAAGCTTCTTCCCAGGTAAACCTCGGGTACCTCTCCTGGATTATAAATGTAGTTGCACAGGTATTCTTTCTTCCCAGGGATTTTTTGATTCATTTGTATTGATAAGTTCTCTCACCGGATGTAATGTGTTAGGAGACAGGAGCGTGGTGGTGTGGGGATATCGACCTCTCTGCATCAGCTCCACAGGTTTAGGAAATGATGGATTGTTGATTAGACCCCTCAGCATCTGGGAATAGTGAAAACAATTTATTTTTTATTTTTTTAACTTAAAGGAAGATAACAATTCAAAGAAAAAAAACCCAATTTATTTTCCTTTCATGCAAACATTGAGTTTTTCATTTAATATATAGTTGTTAGTATCCATCCAATCCAATAGATAGAATAGGTCTCTCTCACCAGTCTTTACAGAGTTTTAGGGGCATTTCAACAGAACAGAGTTTTTTCATACCTATGCTTGTGTGTACATAATATTTGTTCCTCGTTATGTTTCCTCGTCTCAGTTATAACCCATTTCTCACCTTTCTACAAATAAAGACGCACTGCAAAGTAGAGAACTACCCAGGATGGATTTTTCAGCCCTGTTCCCACAACATTCTGTCCCTCTCCTCCAAAAATGTGTGTTATTTTCTGCGGCTCAATTATTAAATTAATAATTAGCAATTTATGTTGTTAGTCTCAAATAATTAATAACACCCCCTTCAATTACCCTCTAAACATACATGAAAAGGAAAATAAGCAAATGCTTCTTTTTCTTTTCTTCAAATAAAATGAAATCAATAACGAACACAAAAAAGGAGTTTTGTGTTCAAATATAGGAAAATAGTCTGAAAAGTTATAAATAAGCTAACAAGTTTACAATAAAAATAAGAGTATACACACAGTAGATCAAAAAGAAAATAATTTGACCCAATACTGCTCCAGAATGTTTTTGCCATCAAAAATTTTGGGACCTTTGAACATAAACTATCATAAATTTAAAAATAGCCCATTTTTTATATTTAGCTAAATAAATAATAAGCTTGTTTCTAAAGTATTTCTAAGTTCATCTGAATGAATAGTATTTTTAAAACTACAGACAAATTTCTAACTAAAGCCCCCAGCTGCAGTAAGAAGCATCTGAGTTAGAAGCACCTGTGGCTGGAGGCTGGAGGGCTGCATCATGGCCAGAGGACTGCGGGGGCCATACCTCCGGCCATGCTGAGGCATGCTGGGGAGCATCTGTGAGGGTGAATCTCTTTGTGGAGGTTGGCTGGGCACACGAATGCCATGATACCAGGGCCACTGGCTGGGAGGAGGTTGGCGTGGGGGCTGCTGGGAAAGTTTTTCCACCTGCATCTGGAGCTGAGCCAGTGTACTCTGTCTCTGCTGCTGGGTGCTCTGGAAACTTGTCGGGTGAGAATCTCTCTGTGAGCCCGGGTTCATCTGCTGAAGGAAAACTGCTTGAGGGCCACTGGGATGAAGCAACGGGGATTTCTCCACCACTAAAGAACCTGGGATAAAAGATGAATTAACTCTTGACAACACTTTATTTTATGTCAAAGGTAGTGTTACAAAAATGAATATAAATCTATTTAGATATTAAACATGGCAATAAAACTCTTTAAAAAGTTTGAAATGTGAATTTTAAATATGATTTGTAAAATACAATTGGAGGCTACTAACTTTGCATGAAATTCCTGGGCTGAAATAAATCTAATTTTACAAAGAACCATTTTAATTCTAATATTCAGATTCAGAATTTTAAACTCCAAGACTCTCATTTATTTATATATATATATATTTTTTTTTTTTTTTTTTTTTTGTAGGATACACAGAGAAACATTATTATGGCAGATTATTTATTATAAAGCTTTACATGCAAAAGCTGCAATGTCTTTAACACATTTTTGTAGAATAACTTCAAAACGATTTTACTGATTTCATAAAAAGTTAATTTCTTTAAAACTATAGGTCAAAAATTTTGTAAATCAAAGTTTTTTTTTACTTATAAGACCCTCCCCCAGAGACAATACATGTGATTATGATTGTTTGTTTAGTCATCATTACTGTAGCTAAAACAATTTTTTGTTCAGAAAAAAAAATCCTAATAACCTACCAAGTCTACTTACAAACTGATAGGAGAACGAAACAAACAGAGAAAAATACATTAATGCGGTTAAATGAACTTGCTCACCGGTGTCATCTGATAGTCAACACAAACTAGACAGCCCAAAACCTTAACATTGGGTTGTTTGTTTTATTAATGCCAATAAAGTGCCTGCCATCATGAAGTGAAATCTAAAAATCATAATGAACTTAAACAAGACATGATAAACGAGTTCACATGCGAAGGAACTGCTCTATCCCATATCCGGCTCTGTATGTATCAGGAAGAGTAGAGAATAAAAAGAGCAATGACTCTTGACTTGGCTTAACTATAAATCAATACAAGATACCCATAACATTGTGAACAATAACAGTATCTTAATCTGACTCTGGCTCAAAACTTGGTCCAAACATATATGGCTGAATTTGGCCAATATTTCCGCTAGTCATCATTTAATTGATGCTCGATTCGCTTGCCTGTCTGTAGACATTTACTAGAGTGGGAGGACAGGGCAAGTTTGCTGGAACTCATTGAACAAAGCACTTTTAATTAGTGACAAACACCAAACAACTTCATCTGCTGTTTTTAGTCATATTTTGAGTTTTTAGGTGACAAAGTTGACATCATGAGTCAGGTCAATAAATGCTGAGTACATCGTTGCTTTAATGTTTGCCCCAAACATAAAAAACATTTTTAACTCAAACTTGTTACATTAGTTTACACATAACGCTTTAAAAAATAATTTAATGTATAAAACCAGAAATGAAAGAATGACATAAAATTCCTACCAAGATCTACATTGGAAGCCCAGAAGGAGGATCGACACTGGAAGCGTACTTGGCTCTGAGGGACATGGGCGATGTTGCACTTGGCTCTCATGAGGTACTGAATCTGTGATGTGATCTAAGGGCAGGAAAGCCATGCTGTCAGTGAGAATGATTATCAAACTGGCATCATGGAACAAGTCAGATTCTGAGGTCGTATGCTCACAAGACGCTTGCAGTAGAGAAGAGCTGTTCCGCTGTTAATGGCTGTCGCCCACTTCGTGAAGTTGATCACATGATCCAGGTGTGTGGTGAGTGAGGTCACATCCTGTTGTTGTTTTTGCAGGACGGTTTCATGGTCCTTTGTGATGGCCTAAAGAATTATGCTTTTTTTTATTGCAGCGCACAAATTCAGACATTTTCAATAAGATCGGTTTTCCAGTCTTTCGCATTTTTGAATACTCATTTTAAGAATATTTCTTGACCATAGAACAGTGATCCCCAAATGGGGCTTCAGTAATAAAAGGAGTTTTGTTTAATTCAAACTACATTTATGATGTTTTTTTTAAACAATATTTAAAATTATTCAGTGTTATCTATTGTCTCACATAGAGCAAGGTAGTGGGACTATTGATTTTTGACCATACCTTAGTGATTATGACAGACGTTTCTGACCCTTTTGTCCTTAATATAGACATTGTATTTTTTTTGCAAAACCACCCAGCCTTGACATTAGACTTATGCAAGTATGAGCACTGCACACAACTTTAACTGAAAGTACCTCCAGCTGGTTGACCAGTAACTTCCCCTTCCTGTTGATGTCCATTATGAGGTTACAGATGGACTTCTTGATCTCGTTAGCCACCATCTTGCGATTTTCATCCACTTGTTGAAGACTGAAAAAAGAAAAAAAAACATCAATTTAATGTCACATTCCACAGTTTAACAGTAAATCCTAAATCCTGCCTCCTTTACAAAGATGATTTATGATTTTAATGATCAGAAAATTTCCCAGCGATGGGTTGTGGCTGGAAGGGCATCCGCTGCGTAAAACATATGCCAGTGAGTTGGCGGTTCATTCCGCTGTGGAGACCTCGAAAGGGAATAAAGCCGACATGAAGATGAATGAATGAATGATCAGAAAAATCAGACAAAGCATTCAGACGCCATCCCCTTTTAATGGCCGCCCAATAAATAAATGTTCAATAAACACATTTATTAGCTTTTTTCCACAGCAGCAACAATAAAAATGCATTTAAATAAAATTTCAACAGAGCAATTTTTGGAGTTATTATTTCTTTGACTGTGACTTGACTACACTGAGGATAATTACTAATGTCTACCCTGACTTATTACCAGAAAGTCTCACATGGGTTCTGTCAAATCTCTGTATGCCAGTTCTCACTGGACAGAGGACAGGGTTTTTTTATTATTTATTTATTTATTTTCAAACTGAAATACATAGTTCCTACATGGGTACCTTATGGGAGACTTTATAGGTCATTTTTTTCTTACATTTCCTACATAAACATTGCTGAAACTGGCTCTAATTTCCAATTGCATATGCAGAAAATGTTTGTTTCCTTCCAGTTTCAGAGCTGACGTGTGTGTGTGTGTGTGTGTGCGTGTGTGTATACTTACCATTATGTGTAAAAATAAAGCATGTTTAGCCAATCTACAAGGTAAGCATCATCATTATCAGTTCTCTACAGTCTAATAGTAGCCTGAGCGGTCCTCCTTTTAGATATAAACCGTGTCCTTTTAGAGGAGGTACTGATCTGGCTGACTCTTAGCCATTGTTTCTGTTATGTTGCAGGTTTGGTTAGGACAGATGTGACAAGGACAGAAGCAAACTACCTAAAGACAGATGGATATGAGCAAACATACCCGTTGTTGATGGTTTTTGAAATTTCCTGTATTGCTTTCCTCTTTTCCTGAAGTTGGCAGGTCATGTTTTCAAGATGTTGTTTGTGATTTCTATAGGCATCTTCTAGAAATTGATAACTACAGGAAGAATAGAAAGATAATTGCATTAGCTTCAATGCTCAAAAAATGTTCAAGTTTCTTTATCATTTCAGATACATTAGGGGTGAATGGCATTTTGGCTTGATCAGACGTAAAAGACAAAACTTTAGAGAGCTTACAATTTGTCTTCCATAGTTTCAAGAATCATCAGACTAAATATAGAAAGTGGGCCATTTTCTAAACTATTTAACCTAAAACTGTTAAATTGAATGAAGAAGCAAGGAATTTGTAAAACTGTCTATATATTACAAAATCAGTCATTAAATAATTTGCCTTACCCAAGCAACTTGTCTTTATTCTGGATCTAGTGTAATGAACTAAATGTACTAGAATTTTAAACAACTTATATCCAAAAACTGTACAATTTACTGACCCTTTACTCATAAACCATTTGAAGATGAGTTTCTTTTGTCTGTTTGAAAACTACTACCTTTCTCTTTAAAAAAATAAATAATTTTCCTTTAATAGTTTCTTCAATGTCATAAAAAAACTTTTGTTGTTGTTGTTGCTTGTTATTTAAGCCATGCCATTATCTCAGGCTATATAATGGCTAAAGAGTTAAAATGTTAAAAGCTATACAACTTAATTAACAATAGTTAATATAAAACATTAAAATGCTTAATTTGTTTAGATAAAACGTGCTACTTGTAGCTTTGATAAAAAATACTTTAAAGGCGTTTGAGTATAAGAGTTCATTTTAATGTGGGAAAGTACTTTACAATTAAAAATTAAATGTTTGATAGACTGGCATGATGCAGGATTATCTCTCTGTAATAAAAACTAGTGTGCAAGTCTCGAATGACCAATTGTGTATCTACCAAAAGCAACATGTTCATGTCTGGATTTAAAATTGAAAACCGTTCTACAGGTAACTATATCATTTTAACTTTTAAGCTATAATCAGTGAATCGAATGACAAGTGAAGGGAGAATATATCTCTCTCTCATCTATAACTTACATTTATAACGTAAGCAGCATATAACTAGGAAGCATTAGAACTAATCTCATGTATAACTATAACTTAATTTAGCTGGGTGTCTCAAGCATGGCATGAGAGCTTAGAGTATGTCTGTACTTGTGGTCCTTGTGTTTGAGTAGCTGACAGTCTCTGCAGGTCAGGAGGTCACAGGTCTCACAGAAGAGCTTCAGCTGCTCCTGTCGGTGGATCTCGCAGAACACCGGCTTCAACGTTGAATTGTTCATGGCCTCTGCTCAACGTTCAAACACAGAAGTTCAGCATCACTTCAGAGTCATTTATGTGAGAAATTCATCACCAACACACACTGCAAAAAATATGGTAAATTACTTTAAAACAGCTCAAATAAATGTCTTTAAAATCAAAAGTGAATTGATTATTTTTTAATAGTTTGTATTGTGATTTTTGCTTTATATAATAGAGGATGTTACTGGTCAGACCTGAGGGCATCTCTGTAATCTGGCGGACGATATGGTCTCGAGTGAACTTCACTCGCTGATGAGCTTCGATGCAGGTAACACACAGAAACTCTGCACACTGCACACAGAAACCACTGGCCTCCGTGTTATCATCACAGCTCATGCACAGCTGAGGAGAAGGAAAACAGGTTGAACACATCACCCTATTAGATTTTAACCAGTGGTGGTTTACAGGAGTCCACTTAGTAAAAGGCCAAAGTAATAACTGTTGGGATCATTTAATGACTATGTCATCATCATTTATTATTTACATCAGTTATTTTATTCTAATATGTTATAATTATTTTATATTAATCCTTTGTTCAGAGATTAAAGGAGACCCTCCAATTGTCCCACGAGGAACTGATATATGCTGATAGATGAAAAGAAAGACCATCTTTTAAGCATGGCCAAGTACAGGTTATGGCTATAGGACAGGACACAGGATGTAGGGCCACTGCTGAAAGATCAACGGAATTAAGTCAAGAATAATGGATTGGAAGCCCTTGTCTGTCATTTCTTTAAAAAAAAATGGTGTTTCTATAACAAAGCCCCAATTCTGATTGTGAAAGGTTTATACTTTGGCAGAAATGGGTGATGATTAGGATAAAACGGAAGACTGTCTGAGTTCTATCATTTATGTTGGCTTCTAGGAATAGAGTTTGGTCAAGAATGACTCCAAGACACCTGGTCTGGGGTGATCTGCTCATTATATTTCCTAAAGATGTCACCCACATGGACAATGTTAATTAAAAACTGTAAAAAGTTAAAAAGGGTGGAATCAAGAAAATCACTCCAATGGCCACAATATAAGATGATAAAAACCTGACATTAATTGTTCAAATAAGAAAATAGTTTAGAAAGCTTTCAAGCTGCATAGCATAAACTGTTCCCAAAGTTTGTTAAGGAATGGGAGGTTAGAAATGAGTCAATTGTTCTCCAGCTAAGTTGGGTCATCCCTATATTTTATAAAACAGGGGAAATTGCTGCTTTTTCCATAAGAGAGGGAGTACTCCAAATGACATGAGTGAATTATAGGTCAAATTTGTTGTGTAGCAATGCTAGTTTAATAAGTGACATGTGGGAATAGAGTCGAGCATACAGGATGAAGTTTTTTCCACATGGAAATATGATATGACAGAAATATCTGTATGTAAATAAAGCATTTTGGATTGGCTTGATGGCCTATTCCTAGCCCCAAAAGCTCAATAGTGATCAGATCCATAGACTTTACAGGACTATTGTTTTCAGAACCCCTGCCACAGCTATTTTGGAGGTGTGTTTGGGTCATTATCCAATTAAAAGATAGCATTTTTTATTTTAATTAATTAACATTATTTGACTGTGATGATCCAGCTTCAAAACAAAGCAGGTCTTGTTAAAGTAAAGAACAGAGGTATACTGAGAAGGTTGTTTCTACTATTAATATTTTAATATATACATCTATTTAAGTTTATATGCACTATTATAAGTGAGACACTTTATAGTATTTTCTAGACACTTTATAGTATTTTCTTTACTAAATGTTGCACTGACTAGCGAGATGCTCTTAATCTCATTGTACATGCTTATAATGCAAATTGTATATGTGTATTGTGACAATAAAAGCATTCTATTCTATTCTAAATAATCCATGTAATTTTGAGAACACAAGAGAAACTATGTAGATTTTCTTTCTTTTTTTTCTAAGAATCATTAAACGCAAAGTGATCTACCTGAGAGCTTTTCTCCATAGTGCTGCTGGGAACTTCAACAGAATCCTTGACAAAGTAGTTATCCAGAACCTCAACGTCCATACACTCCTGTTGGCAGACCGGGCAGCGAATCATGCTCACTAGTGAGAAGAAGAATTGAAACATGTGAGGAACAGATTCATCTCCATCACAGTCCACGATCTATTAGAACGCAAGGAGAGTGATTTCTTACTTCTTAATGAAGAATTTATACAAATACTATGAAGAGGTTTAAGGAAAAACAAACCCATAAAATATAGCCTGTCACAGAATCACATTGACAAATTCATTAGTCTCTTTTTATAAATGCAATGCATTTAAAACACTGCTATTGGCTCGTTTGTTTAAATTGCTGTTGTAATAAAAATACAGCTTAAGTAACACATTCTCTCACAAGCTATAGAATCACTACAAAACAACCAAAAAGTGCTAAAGAAGAAAGCGTGGATTGTTTCCAGAGCACATCTCTTTTTGTGTTCCATCTTCCATTGAATGACAAAGCAAAGACTTTTTAAGCAAGGACTGTTAAAGTAAGTGAGCAGTGCTGTGGAAACATTTTACTTGAAGCGCAAAAAGGTTCCGGTTAAAACAAGCAGAATATGAGTAATCCAGCAAAGTCGAACGCTTGATTAAAGAAGCGTTCTTAATGACGCAGAGGCTGAAACAGACAGAGCATGCAAGTTCAGTGAATGCATGATCTAATGAGCCTCTGGGTTTACATTATTTACACTTGGTTGATAATCGTCCTAGGAGATGTGAAGAAGGCTCCATATCTTAACCAGGTGGCTATATTATCTTCACGGCTTCTAGAGGATGATCACGTATTTGATAACGTTATGAATGGTATATTTCATAAATATTTGAACTTAAAGTCATTGTGTGTCTCTGAGCATCAACCTCCAGGAGAGCTACTGCTCGCCTAGTGCACCACACAAACATAGTTCAGATGAAAGCTGGCAGAGAATGGGCTTCATGGGTGCAGATATGCTTATTCTTTATTACTTCAATGTGTAGTCATTAAAGACCAAAACAGGTACTGTAAATAATATTTAATTCATTGACTTAACAGTCCTAAATAAGACGTTGGCTTACTATATCAGCCAAAAAATCATGTTTTATTGAAGTGTTTATTTGGGTATCATTCTATCATTGTCACCAAAATAATACTACAACAAAACCAACAAAAAAACACTTGAGCAGGAGTGTCTGTTGAATATCACATAACCCCAGCAAACCTCAAGTACAGACTCAAATCAAAGTAGACGGGGCAGTAGTGTCTTCAAAAGTTTTCTTTCTACATTTTAACATTGTTCACCTGACAAGAACTGCTGTAAAACTATTCTGAAAGTGATGGCTTAAGGAGAAGTTTGAATTTACAAAGTTCTATCTTGCTTGAATGTTACTTGAACTTAAATTTGATCTGTCCCTTGCTTGATTTTGACCTCTATTTACATGCATAAATTACTGACTGAAGTTAAGCCATAAGCTCCATCATGATTCAGGAAAGAAGGCTTCTCAATTTCGACGGTTGCACCAAACAAACCAAAATGAAAGCGCAAAATCTATTTAGATTTCCTCCAGCCAGAATCCTAAACCATTTAATCAATAACATCGAGTAGAACACATTCTACTATTACGTTTAACTTGCATCACTAGGCAGCATTAGAACTAAACTCAGAATTATGAGCTAATCACAACAGTAGATGAAAAGTACCCTTGATCATCCTAAAGTGAGCGGATTTGTTATAATACAGACTTCCCTCACAACGTCGACCTCAAGGTCACTCACGGTGGCTGTTTAGGGGACCTTATGGAGATCTTTTTCTATTGGTTAGCTTGGCAGTTGGCAGCAAGTCCCATTAAGGTCCGGGAGCTTGCTGAAATCATCTGACCGAAAGTCAGAAGGATGTCACCTTAAATCCCCAAAAGATGTTATTGTGTACTCCCTAAGGGCAGTTATGGTGGCTGTTCATGGGACGTCTTGTAGAACTTTTTTGGTTAGCTAAAGGAAGCCTGCTTGGAGTCCTGTTAAGGCCCAGAAAGGGATTGCCCTGTGAGGGTGTCCAGGACACATCCAACTAGAATGGACACAAGGCGATAAGCGTCTGTCCCAAGGACGTTTTCAATGACCAATAGGTGATGTCCTGCAGGGACTTTTTTGTTACCTTGGCAGGGCTCACCATCGTTACCCATAATTTCGACCAAATTCACAAAAATGTCTAATCATACCATTTTGATTTACATCAATCACATTTAAACCCCAAGTCATGCAGACGTGCGTTATTGATTATACCAAACTTGAACAAATTTTCTAGGATAAAATTTTTTGAGAATTATTGTAAATATGATAACAGTGTTTTATCAAAGCACTGTTCATCTGACTCATCATCGCTCTACTTCAGCTTATTCCGCCTTAACGTTAGCTGTCATAAGAGAGTTTTGTACTTTCAGTCAAAAATAAATGGTGCACCCCATGACCATCCCTGTTAGAGGGTCTGGAAGCCTCACTGCTCGAGCTCTTACGCTGCTGGGTCCCGCTGGCTCCCGGCAGGCAGCGCTTGCAGACCGAGTGCAGGCAGGGCAGCAGCTTGGGCTCGCGGCTGCTGAAGCCGAGCTTGCAGACGGGACACACGTCCATCAGAGCCATCGTCCTCATGCTCCTCACGCCGCCCGGGAGCTGCTCCTCATCAGCGCGTTTGCTCTCCGCCTCGTTCTCCACGATGATCACCACATCCTCGGACTCCATCTTCTCTCCTCCTACCAGGAAGCATTTATCCATGTAGGAAAGCTTTCAGACGAAACATCTCACCAGCTGGTAAGCTTTGAAGCGCGAACTTTACGCTATAGTTAGCTACAGAGTTACATTTAACTCTGTCGATGATAAGCTAAGTTACGTTTAGTCTTCATGTCGTTGATTTGGCTTTTGAGTGGCCATATAATTGATTATGCATTGTTATTGAAACGCACAGCGTTTCTTTTTCTGCTCCTGTTTGGCCCGTTCGCAATCATGATTTATGGTGCATTACCGCCACCAACAGGATTTGTAGTTTGGTTATGGTTCTTCCTCCTTCTCCTTATTCTTCTCCTTTATTCCTCTTCTTCTTTTTATCGTTTTTTTATTTTCAAGTTTAAAGCATCGTACAAACATAAGCATCACAAAAAAGTGAAAAGACAGATAAACGCAAAAAATAAATAAATACAACGATCCAGCTTCTTCTTCCTCCTCCTCCTCTTGCTCTTCTTCTTCCTTCTCTTCCTCTTCCTCTTCCTCCTCCTTCTCTTCGGCAGTCTTTTCTTTATTCCAGTTTCCGTTCTGACTGGTGCTCTTTCCTGACCGGGTTTTCAGATACAGCAGTGCAAATCTGTAATTTTCCTCTATATGAATACAAACATAAGTAGATTTTTCTGCTGTTTGTTCAATTTGTTTCATTATTTAGATTAATTTCAAAATTTAGCATCGGTGGCTTAAATGTTATATATTTTAATTATTCATCAAATAAATGGACATATCGCCATATTTCTGTTCATTTATTATTCACAGGCATATATTTCAATCATTACAGTTTTTTATGTTCCTAACCATTGTATAACTGTTTTTCCAGGTGTGCCCACTTTGCCATTGTGGTTTTAATTCTTCTTAATATTATTCTTTATTCTCCGGTTTCTATTTGTACGGCAGCTATTGGAAATAACATAATCTTGTTACATTGATGCATTTCAGAGTGGTTCTATGAACTCTTCAATAATTTCTCCAGATTTATCATTTTTATCATGTGTGCTTAAAATCTTAAGTCCATATTTTTGTATCTTTGCTAGTTTGCCATTTTTGTTGTAAAGTGTTTTAAGTAATTTTTCTGTATTATAATATACAATTATATTTAATTATGTTGTAATACCTTGATAAGTGAAATATTGCAAGTACACTTTTTTAGTAATGTGCCTTTATCAAATGGAGCATTACTTTAAACTGTCACTATTTTTCTTTTTTTTGTTTGCCCTCAACTACAATACCTTTGTTATTTTTGATTGAAGCTGTTATTAGTATTTCTGTGGTTTGTAGTCTTAGTTGTTTTTCAGCGGTGAACATCTAACTTTGTTTCCTTCAATTCTTCATGGTTTGATGGACTTTTCTTGTTGTTTTTCTTGAGTTTTGTTCTTTAATATTACGTAGACAATCAAACATTACGTAGACATTTCAAACACGACAACATGTGGGTTAAAACACTATTTTGTGAAGATGTTTTTGCTATTTTCACAATTGTTTTTGAAATGAATTGACAAAAAACTCATTCAAATCCCACACCCGCTGATATTCTTCAATACACTGGAGGGCGCTGTCCTACGTAGCTGTGTCTGGGTTGCAGGTGTTTGGATTACCGCAAGGATTTTGAAATGACCTTGATTTTCCACATTCAGCCACCAGGTGGCACAAGGAATCACTTGTTTGTTGACCTCCAAAGTGCACAAATACCTGTTGGTGAAACAACAAATCTGGGTTCGTTTTGAAAATGAATAAAATACTGCAATACATATATATTTGATATTAGCAATATGTCAACAGGTCATGCTGTAATGTTTGGCAATAAAGTTTTGGCCTTTCACCAGACGTTTTAAAGTCAACCCTGCTGCTATATCATAACGCAGTAGAAAACATGTTTAAAAGTTAAACAAGTGCTATAATGTCTATTTGGATGATATAGGAACAGTGTTAATTATTATTATTATTATTATTATTTTATTATTATTATTATTATTATTATTATTATTATTATTATTATTATTATTATTATTATTGTGTATGTATTGGATCAAGACCTCAATATGTTCAAGAAATTCTCAGAAAAATTCAAGAAATTTCTGTAAAAAACGAAATAAAAACAATTTGACATGAATTAAATCCAATAATTACACAAATAAATGACACTGTAATATAAATGATCATTTTTCAAAAAATAGAAGAACATTCAAGCTTAGTATTTTTGCATGAGAATTACTCAAGAATATCTAAATTTTTCTCAATATGCTTAGCAGTAAATTACAAAACCAATATGAACAAATAAACAGCAATTAGTTTTGATGTAACAGTTAAGATTAACTATATTAATTTATCTGTTATGACGTAAAAACAGAATAGATTGAATACACAATGACAATGTCATGCCCAAAAACACATGTAAATATGTTTACAACATATACTAAGTGATGAAAAAAATTAACTATAGTTTCTGGTTGTCAGAATCTCAAAAAATCTGTTTATTTTTGAAAACTTAGCGAAAGTCTTGTCTAGCATGAAATGTTTGCTTAATGTGATGAAGATATGATGAAGATTTGGGGTCCTTCACATAATCTGTGCTCATGTCTTCAAGTTTCCAGCAAATAAACCTCCTTTGATTGCTAAAAGGGTTATTACTAAGAGCTCTAAGTATATTACTGATTGCTGAAAAATTGCAAGAGAAATAAAATGTCTTGAGGTTCCATTGTGACTCGATTAGGGAATGGAGATGAGTCAAATGACTCCACTATGGCAATTCTTGAACTGAACCTAGTTGAACACCTTTAAAGGGCCAATGGGTATCCTTCTTCATTCCAAGGAGAATTAGCAGAACTCCCTTAAATACGAGGAAGTGGTTGCTCATTCTCTTCCTGTGAAATTTGGAGCCAGAACCAACTATCCTAAGTCATCCAGAAACACACTTACACAACTTCAAGGATTTGGCTAGAAAACATAGTCTCCATTCCCTATTTGGGGAACGATGTCCTACAAAAGTAACCAAAATGTTCCCCTTCGGTCTGCCACTTAAACTTAACTCGAATGACTGGATAATGGGAGTACCCTTGTAAAGCACCACAAAAAAGCACAGATGTCAGGCCCTCTTCTGTCCTACGTCACTTAGACCTAATTTTGTCGGGAAGTGATGATGCTTACCTGCTTCAAGGAGAGAGCGCACCAACCTCAGACTGAGTTATAGGAGATTCACGACCATGAAGGCTGGATTCAAACCTTACAGCAGGGGTGTCAAACTCATCCATGGAGGCCCAGATCCCTTGCTGGGCTATTCCAGCCCTATTTCAAGAGACATACGAGTATCATTAAACAGTTTAGTTAGAGGAATCAGGTGTGTTCAGTTAAGGTTGGCTCAGAGCTATGCAGGTCTGTAGCCTTCCAAGATTGAGTTTGATATCTGTGACTTACAGCAAGCCATTGTGTGGTTTCAGTGAGGGACCCCCAAAGTGCCTCACACTTGAATTCGAGGTCTGGTGGTAAAACCGAGAATTTTAAAGCTGATAAAGTCAAATTCTTCAGATTTCAGCCCTTTTATCCATATCTGTGAAATTCCTCAGCTTGGCCATAACACTAACATACTATTTACACATATAACATATTGGAAAATAATAACATGGGACCTTTGACCTGTGGGGTATTCCTATTTTACTCCATAACACATTAACATATATGACTTCTCTCAAATTCAAACGATATAGAGAACACTAGAAAAGAATATACACTTGTAACATTTTTATTCTTGTAAAAATTAGAAGCGGGTCAATTTGACCCGAAGGCCACACAAGGGTTAAATATTGTTACATTTAATAACAAGTGATATATGGAGTGATTCCAATTGTGGAATATCACAATTTTGAAAATCTGTATTCAGTCAAAGAATCCTGATGGAACCTTGTGTAATTAATTAATAATGATGACTTAACAAACGTTCTTAAATCTGCAACAGAAAGAGCTTAGCTCTCATTTTCTTCTTTGCAGAGTTCTCGATTTCCAAAGTTGGGGTTTCTTGATGAACCACCCTGTATTATATTAGAGTATGAGTGAGTTATACATTTGATTGTACATTTATAAACACACAATTTACACAGGTCTTGCTTTCAGAAGGGCATTAAAAGTACTTAAATATGCGTTAACATTAGCAGATTCTGCTTCACTCTCTGTGCTCAACTGGATTGTAACATTAGTTTCTGGATCTCTGGCCGTGAGTGTGCGCAAGTGTTTCCCCCGTAGGCGTGAAAGGCCCCAGTTTCATCGTGAATCACTAGCTCTTCACTCGCTCTTCACTCTCTCTCTCCTCTTTTCTATTTCTCTCTCCTCCTTCTCTTTCTCTATACACTCTTAGCCTGTCTCTCCAGGTCTGTATATTTTTCCCTGTGCATTTTCTCTTTTCTCCTACGCTCTGCTGCGCACGCACATATGCACATAGACAAGCACAAACTGAGCTCAAGACTCTGGCCAAGCTATCAAGGTTTTCTCACATACGTATCAATTCAGTTCCTCTTAATTGTAATTGCCTTAGTACTGCAAATGCAAGGTTCACACATTAGAAAAACATATTCCCCACCACTACCCACGTGACAATTAACATAGGACGTTTTATGCTAAGTGGAACCTCTTAGATGATTGTCAATTATAAGACAGGTTCCTCCCCAAGTTTGCTAATTGCTTAATTTACTCCCGAACTTTCAATGGTTCACATCAAATCATGTTAGCAAGACCACCTAGAAAGTTAAACCATTTAAGAGAACATTACATTTGTCAAATCTGCTGTTGCTAGCTTTCACAGTTGGTTAATTAACAAACCCAAATCGTAACAACACTTAACAATAACCGCATGAGTAATGAACTATAGATAGTATGTTTACATCCTCCCCTAATGTCAGCTGGCAAATCATCCTAAAACTCCTCCATCTGCTGTTAGGGATAGACTGAAATTTAATACCAGGAACTTTCTGTTTGCAAATGAAACAAAGTATAGACTTAAACCCTTATCTTTTTAAAACCCGTAATCTTCTCACCAAACACCATACTTACACAAGGAGTAAATTATGTTCAAGTCTCTGGTTATGTGCAACACATAGGTAATGCATGATGAGAGCATTACGTTCTCGCACGTACACACACACACACACACACACACACACACACACCCGCACACACACATGAGTATGACCAAGAGGAGAACATCTTTTGGATGCCTTTTCAGGACTTAACACTCCATATGACACAAGTGTCTAGGGCAGTTCTCCTGGATTATATCCAAAATAACTAAAATTGTGTTCTGAGTAGGAACTAAACCTTTAAAAGGTTGGAACAGCATGGAGGTAAGTGATTCATGACAACATTTACATTTTTGGGGTAGAGTATCCCTTTAAGTGCTTCTGTGTAGTCTTATAACAATCTTTCCGTACTATAATTATGAATCAAAAGTTTCAGAAGTTTCATGACCTCAGATATTTTTTTTTATCTAAAAACATGCAATGCACTGCAGCATCATGTCTTTAACTTGTGATGGGATGTGTGACGTACAGTAATCACACAGCCCCAATGTTACAGTGATGCAAACACTGCCTCAAACAATCAAGGGTCTAACAATCAAGGGTCTTTGTTCATATATGCACTATTGACTCCACTTTTACATTAAAACAGAAATAACAAGATTTATTTTTATCTCTTTATTTCACTCATTGAGCCTTCTCATTTGTCAAAGATGAGTTCAAATGAATTTAAACAAAAACATTCGTTGTAAACAGTAAAAAATGTGGCTTGAGAAAAAAATCATTTTACAGAATATACATATTCGGGCTCATAAAGAGTCAAGGCTTCTTTAAATGAAATGACCATTAAAACCAAACGTTGAGAGGTGAAAACAAGATAAATTGATAATGGAATTATGAAACAAAACAAAGTTTTTCCCAGCATTTGCATGATTGATACAGAAGCCCATGCAGATCTGCCTGCATGCATAATAACAAAGTGCTTAAGTCTCCTTTATGGCATATTAACACTCAGATGAAATGAGGTGGCTCGTGTTCTCAAAAAGAAGCTGTGTAATTAAAAAATGCGTTCCGGTTTTCTCATTTATACAATGTAAAAAAGTTCAAGCATATTCAACGAAATTCATTAACTTCTTATTAAAAATGTATTACAATTTCAAAGCTATTTTTATGCTGAATCACATGGTTCAACAAGTGATTCAAACCCCTGTTTATTCTCTCACAGAAACATGAACAGTAATCCTTTAAAGATAACATGTACAGATCATTTTGGTCCACTTTTCCCAGTTTCTTTTTTCATGTTAGACATGAAAATGCATGGAGCCTTGACTTGCGAAAAAGCAACTTCCGCATGCAAAAATATAGATTGATGTCCTTCCATTAGTTTCTCATGCATAATTGAAAGTCGATACATGTTATTCCACATTTTTACAAGGCCCAACTGAGGGCTTATTGATATCAATGTCTCCCAAATGTTGGGATCTATAAAAACATCAATCTAGCATGGAATTCATTTACACATGTAGATATGCTAAAATGGTTATGCTTTTGATCTCATCTCTTGAACCTGCTGGATGTTCAAGAGAATTATTCAAAATACACCAAAGATTCAATTAAAGGGTTTCGAAACACACTGTTTTATCTGCTATTCAACAAGTGAATTCTTAAAAACGTGGTTGAGCAAAGAAAACCATGTTTGTTGTTTAATTGGTTTCATTAACTATCATTATTCTCTTAAACACGTGTGAAGCAAGTTAAAGATTTTTAGATGTTGACATTTGAAGACCCACTCTAGCCAATCACTACTAGTTTAATGCATCCATTTGGATGAACCACTACATTGAGGAGAACTTCTCTGCAGAAAGGTAAATACTACTGTGGAATTCAATCACAAACACGGTTTTGAAGTGAAAAACTTTTAAAATAAACAGTTTTGAGCTGAAAAGAAGCGTTCTATTGTTACATCCTAATACACTTTACGCTGTACTATTTGCATTGTGCCCAGTTAGCAAGCCTGCTTACAAATGGCTCTTCTCTGGAATCAGGACATGATCCTTTCAAGAACTATAATTTTTTAAAGCCAGAGCTATGCTATGTAAAAATTGTTGTTTATTTTTTGATGGGGCAACTTTACAAAAATGAAACAATATAGTCATTTGCATTAGTAAGAAAAAAAGATTGAGCATTGATTTTTAGCACATTTAATAATGTATGTGAAAAGCTAATTTATTCATGTGAAAGTCTGTTTATTTTATGTAGATTTAAAGCGTTATGTTTTACTTTTTACATTTTAAAACCAGTTTACCAGACTGTAAACCAGTCTTCAACAGTAAAAAATATATAAGGGGCCACTAAGACTTAATTGTGTTGAAAAATTCAATGGACTATAAGTTTGGGGAGAGAGTTGTACATTTTAGATGTTATGAATTCTGAGTAAAATAATCTGATTTTAAAGGTGCAAAAGGCAATCTTTGAAAGCCAATGTTGCTGTTTTAAAAAAGCAAAACTAAGATGCCTGTAGCTCAAATAGCCTCATCAAACTTGATATCGCCTGCTGAATTACAAACAGTTTGTTTGGGTATTTGTCCGGTAAAAAATGCTGTACCGTTTAATATGAAAAATTATTTACACAAACTACTCTGAGGTAGATTTAATGAAAAATTGGAAGGATTACTAAATTAAAAAAAAAAAAAAACGTAAATTATTCAGAGTAAAAACAATAAAGTTACACGCCATGCTTTACACTTTTGTGTAGCCACGTACAGACACCCACGTGATTTACAGTAACTATTGCATGTTGACACATTACATGGCAGTTCAAAAACTAAAGGCACTGTTAAAATATCTCTGTTAAACTAAATATCTAGGGGTTGGTCCATGAACTATAACTCGAGTGTAACAGCTTGAGGTCAGCCTTCGCTGATTGTTCTCTGAGCATAAATGAAAAATTAACTGGATATAAAATGTACATTGGGAGACATTTTAGGGTTCTCCAGAATTGTGATAGACTTGTTTGTGCAAGTCCCTCTTAAAACATTGCTGGATTTTTTGTTGCACTGACAGTGATACTCTTGGCTGTGAAAAGAAGCCCGATAACTAATACTTATAAATAAAGTTTGTTATTAACATCTCAGTGTTTCAGTTTTACTGTCCAACCATTTTAGTAGATATGTGTATGAGGCAACTTCCCATGGTTGGAACATAAATAAAGAACACCAAAACATTAAGCAAGACCAATAACTGTAATACTGACATGAACTGAAATAAAATGCTTGGTTTAATTGTGTATTTGTGGTCATCGTCTAAGACACATGTGCTATATAGTACATTGATATCAAACTTTTATTTAATATACTAAGATATTAAAAAGTAATCAGCTTGAAATTATCTAAATATTTTAATGAGCAAATATTCAAGCATGGTATTCTTAGTATACAAATGTAGTAAGGTGCTTTGCGAAATTCCATATTTTTAAGCAATTACTTCAAATAGTTTTACAACTTTACAGCTTTGATGATTTATAGTTTATCGGCAAAGATATTTAAAGATTTTCAAATAGACAACCAAACTGGTATGTAATGTAATTTCAGAGTATGAAGTACTCAATATGAAAAACTTGCCATTGTGTACTGCCTCTTAATTTGCCTAAACTATTTAGAGTTTAATTTGTTATTATGACGCTAAAAAGCTTTGGGATTCTGAAACCATTTCCAAAATGATATAACATATTTTTAGGAAACCTACACGTCTGTAAGAAGCTTCCCTTTGTTAACGCAGTTCTGATTTGCAACTGTGCAGTTGCCAGTTCGCAAGGTCGCTTCTCTGAAATTGTCAATGCTGTTTTTGAGTTCGTCCTCAATCTCCATGTACTCAGACTTGCTGATGACAGAGGAGCTGCGTCGACTAGAGATGGAATCGGATGCAATATTCTGATTGCTCACTGTGAGGAGCTGTGCCTGTTCATCTCCTTCTGTTTCTCTGTGATAGAAATAGTTAAAGTTGGAGACAATTACAGGCACTGGGAGTGCAATTGTTAACACTCCAGCAATAGCACAAAGAGAGCCTACAATTTTGCCCCCAATAGTAACTGGGTACATATCCCCGTACCCCACAGTTGTCATGGAAACCACAGCCCACCAAAAGGCGTCCGGAATACTTGTGAAGAACGATTCCTTCTCTTCGGCTTCAGCAAAATAAACTGCACTCGAGAACAATATTACACCAATGAACAGAAAAAAGATGAGAAGTCCCAGCTCCCTCATACTGGCTTTCAGAGTCTGACCTAAGATCTGAAGGCCCTTGGAGTGTCTGGAGAGCTTAAATATCCGAAAAACCCTGACCAAGCGGATAACCCTGAGAATGGCCAGAGATGTGGCCTGCTCCCCTCCACCCTTTACCTCCCTTCCGCCCTCTGGATCCTCTGCCATCTCTGTTCCGAGTGTGATGAAATAGGGAATGATGGACACCACATCAATTGTGTTCATCATGTTTTTAAAGAAGGCAGGTTTGCTCGGACAAGCAAAAAATCGGACAATCAACTCAAAGGAAAACCAGATGATGCAGAGAGTCTCCACAACAAAAAAGGGGTCAGTAAGAATGTTTGGTTTGTAGTAGAATGTGCTGTTTCCAATCACCTGGAGCCGCCCGTGCGTATCCTCTTTTAATTCTGGTAAGGTCTCCAAACAGAAAATTATGATAGAAATTAGAATAACCATGACAGAGACAATAGCAATCCCTCTTGCTGGACCTGAACTCTCGGGATGCTCAAATAATAGCCAAATCTGTCTCTGGAACTCATTCTCTGGCAAAGGACGCTCTTCCTCTCGAATAAAGCCCTCGTCCTCTCGAAATTTTTCCATTGCTTCTTCTCCAAGTTCATAGAACTTAATTTCCTCAGAGAACATATCCAGGGGAACGTTGACAGGTCGTCTTAACCTCCCCCCAGACTGATAGTAATAGAGGATGGCATCAAAGCTTGGGCGGTTTCTGTCAAAGAAGTACTCGTTCCTCAGCGGGTCGAAGTAACGCATTCTTTTCTTGGGGTTTCCTAACAAGGTGTTGGGGAACTGGGCGAGTGTCTTCAGTTGTGTCTCAAAGCGTAGCCCAGAGATGTTGATGACGACTCTCTCACAGCACTCTGGTGAATACTGCGAGTCCTGTGGATGTCCCTGGAGTGTCGAGGAGCTCTCATCCATATTGTCTCCAGTAACCACCACAGTCATCCTGGAAATACAGCACCCAGTTCTGGCTGTTCAGTAGGGTCTGATTCACATCCAATGCCTTGCGGCTTGAATGATCAACAGCCACGCAAGACGTTGTCTAGCGTCATGTGCCACCAAACGTCCGCCATCTCCATGTCCAATGGAGGGAGATGACTTTGTCGTGTTTTCACCTAAAGTCAAACAGAAATGTTATAAATGAATGAGATACATTGGCTATGGAAGCATTAATATTATGGTCAACAACAAAAAAATCCCCAATGATGCAATAAGAAGTAGGCAATCTCAAAGACCTTTATATATTTTATATAATGTGCTGTTTTAACATCAATCCCAACAAAAGACCATCTGTTGATTAAGATCTACAATAGGTGAGTAAAATCTTAAGAAATAATACTTGCTTGTCAAACTGATTTCCAAGGTTAGGCAGCACTGTCCGGGAAGTAAGTTTAACCCTGCTTAAGCAGTCAGAACATGTCCTCTTGTCAGCCATCTATGTAGCTTAAGCAGTTTTCTGAATAAGCGAATGACATGGATTGAGAATTGGGTCCATCTAAAAAAAAAATGAATGCGTTAAATGTCTGAAAAGCAGGATCTGATTATCAGGAAACAATTAACCATTGTGAGCGTTAACAATCCAGATCAATAGAGTCATACAATAAGATGACATGAAATGAGGGCACTTACGTGAGCTGTCAGATTGAGGAGCAGTGGAAGAAAAGATCAGCGCGAAACCTCCAGTGTGTTTTTAAAATAGATCGGGTAGCTTCATATTACAGCCTCATAGAGCAGGAATATAAAACATCCAGTGTACACACAGCCAAAGTTGCAGTGATCCTCAAAGCTGTGCGGCAGTAAAGCAGGGAGAGAGAGAGAGAGAGAGAGAGAGAGAGAGGGTGGGTGAGAATGTGGGGGGAGGTGAGTTAGAGAGAGAAAGTGAGTGGGAGAGTGAGTGGATGTGTAATGCGCAATGCAGACAGACTCGAGCATGTTGCCCGATGTCCTGTTTCTACTCCGCTGATGGAGATGCTTCATCTGAAGGAGAAATCATCCTTTGGAAATTCTAGATGTTTAAGCACGAATGTGTTTTTGCGACTACTGGTCTAAAATGGTCCCAGCTTATAATAGGATTTACAAAAGACACAAACCTGGAATTTTTCTTTATTTATCCTTAACATTTAACATTCGTTTATTTAATTGAATTGAGTAAAAATACAGTATGTTATACCTTTTTTATACGTCAAAATAGATTACAAAGCATCACGGTGGGTAGCACAGTCGTCTCACAGCAAGAAGGTCGCTGGTTCTAGGCTCGGCTGGGGCAGGTGGCATTTCTGTGTGGAGTTTGCATGTTCTCCTCGTGATCGCGTGGGTTTTCTCCGGGTGCTCCGGTTTCCCCACAAGTCCAAAGACATGCGGAATAAGTGAATTGAGTAAGAACAATTGTCCATAGTGTTAAAGAGTGAATGTGTGTGTGAATGTTTCCCAGCGATGGGTTGCAGCTGGAAGGGCATCCGCCGCGTAAAACATATGCCAGAGAGTTGGTGGTTCATTCCGCTGTTGAGACCCCGAAAGGGAATAAAGCCGACATGAAGATGAATGAATGAATGAAAATAGATTACAAATGTAGATTTGCACATGGCCCCAGAATCAAATATATTATCAGTGGCAATTAATTCTGACTAGCATAATATATTAATATACTGACAAAAATGATCTATTGCCAGTCCAGAGACAATTTAGACATTTAACAGCAAGTCTAACAATCTAACATGATATACCGTTTCCTTGTTCAGAAAATCTCTTTTTTGGGGGAATTTGGTCAGAATTTGCTTCTCGAAATAATTGTCTTTAAAAAATTCTTACCTCAACTAATTCGACCTTTCCTTGACATCCAAAGTCGATCAATCGTTCGATCTTACCCTTATACCCAACTCAAGAGAGTGGGATCTTCAGCTCCAAGTAAGGGAAGGCATGGATTCACACTCACCAGTGGGTACCACCTGTCATACGATGAACAGTTCCTTTAAAACAACACCATGGACAATTTGTATGGCCCCCTCAAGTCAAGGTGTTGTATCAAAGAAAAATGTTGTATCAGGTAACAACTGTATCTCTGTAACAGTCACGTGTTTGTTGACAAGCCATCAATGATAAGATGAAAACATGAAAAACTTCATGTTTGGGCATTAATGGAAAGCTATGGTTTTTAAAACATGACCTGAAAGCAGTGAGCATAAATGCAGAAGATTTTGCTGAATAATTTGTACATATTAGCAAACATTCTCTACTAATTGAGCAGTCCTTATTCAGCACAGCATCTTTTGACCTTTTATTTGATCACTATCAATATCAATTTCTCGTTTTTGTCTTACTCTCTTGGCTTGACTTGCTGTATCAGCCATGATCGATTTGGGTTCAATTGAGAAATACAGAATGCCTACATTTTAAGCTTGGAGCTTGGTGGACATAGTGTTCTCATATAGATTAAAAAAATGTAATAGTGGATAGCAAAATTACTTTTCAAGAGTCATTTTTTAAGCCAATAAAATGGTTTCTTTTACCTTAAGAAGAATGCTAATCTAGAGTACATGTTGACCATTGCAGATTAAAACTAGTTAAGGGCTGTTAGCCGGCTTCTTTAAGGCTCTGAATGGCATGTCACCAACCTACCCGAGTGCTCTCTTCAAGCTACGTTCTGACTTGCAAGACGCAAGGATAATGATAGCAGAAGGAAGAGCTTTCTCATATATATAGCTCCAAGACTTCCAGAGGATGTTCAGGGTTTTTTTTTTATTTGAACACATGGTATCTTAATGTCTGATCTAAAACCCAGTATTGTGGGGCAGGGCTTTTTGCGGGTTGTAAGGACTCTGCGAGAGCTTAACAAGAGCTAAGACAGTGTTCTTGTGTCATTGCATGGTGAGAGGAGTTTATATCGATGGAATATGACGTCCCCATGCTCCAGCCTCACTCATCATAAGCACCTGTGGTGTCAAGCAGTAGACTTTTGTCCCTGGCAGCCATCTAAAGTTCAGAGATGAGGAACCACAGTGCTGGTGGAAACCTTATGTTGGAGATTTGCAGCAACATTTCCATGGTATTGCAGCAGACCTGGAAACATGTCATCTCCTCCTCAGATTGATGATCTGGCATCCTGATGGCCCAGAAAGAAATGCATTAAAAAGCATTTACCCAAGCAGGCCTTCTGTTTACTTTCTCCATGAGTTGGACTGAAGAATGTTCTATCCACCTTAAATATTTATGTGGCTATGATTCTGCTTATCACATGGTTTGAGGGTAAGTCAAGTTCTTTTGAGAAACCAGACAACATTGTCTTTCCAGGCCCTCTTCATATCTTCATGGGACCTCTCTGCAGTCCTTGGGTGAAAGGTCTTCCTTCAAAACCCTCAGATCAGTAGAGTTTAAATATCTATAACTTTGATGTCTCCAGACAAAGTTAGCCTACTTGCTATTCAACATTTATTTGTCAAAAAACATCTCATCTGCTCTGAGTGGTGGCAGTTCAGTATGAAGTACATGAAAAGGATTGCTGATGCCTACAGGATCCATTGTGCAGTTATTGCACCAGTGCTTGGACACAAAATTATCCTCTAGGTAATAACGGCTCCTTCCTGCCCCTCTAGTATATGATTGAGCGAAGCATTCGTGCACGCTTGAACCCTGTGAGCCCTTCAATCAAAGAAACTTTTGTTATTGGTCCCCTCCTTATCATAAACATTTAAAAGACTGAGGGAATAATGTATAGTGTTGCATATTTAGGTGCAGACACTAGCCAAACTGGTTTCTATAAAATTTTAAATACCCCACAAGGCAACAAATTTGTCTTGAGTAAGTCAGACATAGCGTATTTGCGTTTATAATCCAAGTTAATGGGCACTGGGGGTGCTGTGATGGACTGAAGGGAAACTCTAAACCAATGCTTGCAACTATAGTTTGAATGACATTTCATTTTTTAGTACAAACTTTTGAATAATATCAAGTTAGCTCTCTACATTATGGCTGGAAATTATATTGCCTCATAATTTAAACTCAAAACAAACCTAAATATTTGCAGTTTTGTTAACTAATTGGATTTTTCATTAGATGTAAAAAGTATCAGACCTAGCAACTAATCTACCAGCTTTTTTTCTTGAAGATTTTTGGCAGATTTCTGACTTGTCTAATGGCCAGCTGAACGGAGCTAAATCAGCACACATAGTCCAGCATGTAATTTATGCAAAACAAATTTAAAATGTAGTTTTAAATCAATATGAGTCGATATTGTGCTCTGTTGTTAAGATAAAGAGAAAAGGAAATTGTGGGTTGTGGCTTTTGCCAATAAAACAATAAATACTGGATATTTAATACATTTTAGCAATAATAGTATCCGTGTATGAATAAATTATTGTTGTCTCATACATTATTCATTTTCAATTTCATAGTCATTTGATTTTTAAAATTAGCATACATGCTATACCATGTGTTTTACTTTGCTTTTTTAATCTAGAATTTAAAAAAGGGTTTATGCAAGCCAAAGAAATTTGCTTGTTGATAAATCATTGTTTATGTGTTCGTTATTATAGCCTTTAGTTGAAATCTTATCTCGATTTAGGGGAAGATATGTAGAGTATATCCATTTAGAACTAACGAATCCAACAGAACTAACGGAATAATTTTAAATAAAATTAAATTTTTGTACTTTAATCAAAAACCTTTTATCATGACTTCCCATGATTTTTCATAAACTACAAGAGCGCCACAGCTTTCAGTCTACCTTACAGAACACCAACTAGCTCCTAAGAGTCATTGTCATGCTCTAAACCCGCTGATGAGGCCTCTCTGCTTTTGCCTAGCAACAGTCACTGGCATAGCGCACATCTCACTGTATTCCTCGCTTATTTTCAAGGGTTCTCTGCAGAGTTCATTTCCAAAGGGTGAACACACAGTTAAAAAGCACTAGACAGTAGCACATAGGCAGTAGCCCCAGTTTCTGAGTGGGCTCAAATCTGCTGAGATGAATAATGACGTATATTAAGAATAAGCTCTGAGGGTTGCGACAGCTGAGGAGAGGTGCAGTCTTACAGTATGAATGTAGCACCCCTCCTCCACTCTCATTCATGAATGCACCAGGCCGTTATATAACTCCTGTGCTTGTTTTAAAGAAACTGGAGAGATGGAGATGGGCAAGAGACTCACGAGTGCCCTTCAAGAGCAACACTGGAGCCCCCAGGGCTGCTGGGTCACACCCATGCATGCTATTATTAGCTGCCAAGCACACCACAACCAATGGAAAGCCACTAGAATTGGCAGATGTGTGTATGTACGTGAGCATGCATGTGTGTGTATGTGTGTCTTCATTGGTCATGTGCATTCATGTGTATGTGTATGTGATGACTGCATCATGAAGAGCCAGATTTACTGCACTGCACCATTCGCATTAAACACACAAGACACATCATTTCTGTAGTGCACATGCACATTGCTTTCCATCCCAGAGACCCGCTGAGAAAAGCGTTTATGTTTGACTTTACAACAGAATGTTACCATGTCGTCACTGGGGCTATTTTTAGTTCCCTCATCTTCGGGTACCCATGGGATTTCTTTTGAAGGCTTATTGTCACAGATACAGTGTGTACATAAGGTTTCAGTTAGGTTTCTTAGATTTTAGTTCCATACACTCACTTGTGCTTTAATAACGGAGTCAAAATATATTGTAACAAATTATTTTAATTCGCCAATTTTTATTATTAGTAGTAGTAATAACAGCAGCATTACTATTACAAATATTTTTACCAAAGAGGTTGTGCAGCCATCATATTTCCCGGTTTCTTAAACTTCTTTACAAATATGCTACGTGCACACCTTTAATAAATTAACTTTTATTAAAAATTATGTAAACATACATAAAAAAAATCAAAGGACAGGAACCTCAAATTGAAAATATTTTAAGTACTACATTAAACACAAAACCTTTCTGAAAAAATAAATGGCAATATCAAAACTAAAAAATTTTGTTAATGTATAAAACACAAAGCCCTTAACTTTAGAAAAATAGACAATAAAAAGAAATAGAAAAATAAAACACTGATCAACAGCAAACATTTTGATTTATGAGTTCAACCACAATAAAGGTCTAAATATGTACAATAATGCAATGACTTTAATTTGCATAAGCTTTATGCCTATGCTTTTTTCCTTGCAGACTTCGTCATAGCATTCAAACCTAAAAGGGAAAAAAAAAGGATTTTTAGTGTTTGATGTTGTAAGACATTGCAAAACAGTGTAGGAGTGTGCAATCAATGGTAAGTGTTACACAAATATTAATACAATGTATTTTTTCTATTAATAAGAATTAAAAATTATTATTAATGTTACTGATATAAACTTCACACACACTATACAACACTTACCTTTTGAGCTTGTAGGTTTCTGTAAGGCTCTTTAAGCAGTCTCTTCCATAATGCCTTTCAACACACATAAACCAGTTATTAAAACAACATTTAAATGCTCAAACAATAGAAATACATAAAACATCAGGTCAAGAGTGTTAACCTATTATACCACAAACCACATACAGCACATTAAAGGTACAGGGATAAATATGACATTAACACTCATGAAAGAATTTAAAAACATCTGACAAGCTAGGTAAGGAAGTGAAAATCAATTCAATATTTAATATTTCATACTTCATGTAAAATTAAAAGTTGGATTTTCAAAACAATCTGGCAGAAACTTCTGCACATTAAGTTGGAGTCAGGATCTTATTTAGCATTTAAACTTTTATGCTGCAAGAAAGATGTCACCTGCAACATGTCCAAGTATTGGCTTAAGTTCATCATGTTCGTTTAAAAAAATTAGCCCTGTATCACAAGTGTGCTGTAAAATCGTTAAAGCAGAGGTTTCACTGTGAGGGATGAGTCTTTATTCATAGCTTGAAATCAGTTATAATTACAATTTATTAAATAAAAAATTCCCTTGGATTAATTCATATGAACTGCCCTATATCAAACATTTAGCTTAAAGGAGAGATCAAACAAGTTTATATAGTTCAAATACTAGATAAGAAAGGTGTTCTAATTGTATTCAGAACATATGATGTTACAGTTGTTCTTAAAGAATTTAATAATATATATTTATTTATAGCGTCACGGTGGCGCAGTGGGTAGCACGGTCGTCTCACAGCAAGAAGGTCGCTGGTTCTAGGCTCGGCTGGGGCAGGTGGCATTTCTGTGTGGAGTTTGACATGTGGTATAAGTGAATTGAATAAGAACGATTGCCCATAGTGTTAAAGTGTGAATGTGTGTGTGAATGTTTCCCAGCGATGGGTTGTGGCAGGGAAGGGCATCCGCTGCGTAAAACATATGCCAGAGAGTTGGCGGTTCATTCCGCTGTGGCGACCCTGAAAGGGAATAAAGCCGACATGAAGATGAATGAATGAATATTTATTTATGACATTCATGACATGATGAAATTTTGTTAAAAAAAATAGCGATCCAACTTAATCGTCAGTATCATATTATTACTGTGGGAGAAATCCAAAGTGTGGAATGTGAAAATGGCGAAATGTTTGTGCCATATATGCTCATTGTGGGAGTCTTGGGAAAATGGGAAAATTAAAGGACAATACTTTAAGTTTTCCAGCCAAAATGAGAGTCTTAACAGCTATGCTCTGCTCATTACTAGTGCTCACATGACTCTGACCACTGTGAAATATAGATTGAAAATAAAACAGGTAAAATCAAATTGCGAGTTAATTCTTTTTATTTGATAATACACTTAGTGCCACCTGATTTGATAACAGACTTTGTGCCATCGCTGCCATTACATGACAACCAGATGAAAAACTGACACAAAATGACTCTGACGCAAGAAGCATTCACTCATACATCATAATCTTTTGAAAAATGTGTCTTTTGAAGTAGCATTTTCTGTTTTTTTATTTACCGGATTCAAAAATAGGAAGAAACAGGACATTACTGTCCGCAAGGGCAGGATGAGTTATGATCAGTGGTTATGATTGACAGATCTAGACTGAATGAGCAGTGACTGACTCATAGTGGATGCTCACATGGACCAGAGCAAGCATTTCTCAATTTTTCCAGTGCTATGTACTGCATTAGAAGGAAAAAACACCTTATTCCCATGCATATATATACCAAAGGGAAATCTTTAACGCGTGAAAAATATTCAACAGACAGTATAAGCTACAAAGACTGATTGATGGATGTTTACACAATTAAATGATCCTGGTGCATATGTGCTGGTAAGTATAGCCAGTCACACAAAAAAAATTCCATGCACTAGACTGGGATCGCATGCTGTGTTCTGGGGATGCAGTGCAATTGTGTATTCCACTGAAAAACCGGACAGGATGCAATGGTGATCTGTAATTCTGCATCATGTGACATGACAGGGAACACCTACTATAATAAAAAACTCTCTTTTTTTCCTCCTCTGTCTTTATTTCCTCAGTGCTTTGGTTTATTGATCAGTTGATACAATTTCTATTATGACAAGCTGAGATAGACTTTGACTGTGTAACAAATTGCATATTGTTTCTCCCCTACTGTAAGTCGCTTTGGACAAAAGCGTCTGCCAAATGCATAAATGTAAATGACTACAACAAATGTATTTAAGAGATAACAGCATAAGTTTACTAAAATCTTGTTTAAAATCAATAATGTTCTACTAGATTAAAGTGAACTCTGTTACCATTTGGATGGTGTATATTTTTAGTTTTGTATATTTGGTGTATATTTTTAGTTTTGTATATTTAAAATCACACTGCCTGATGTGCTGGGTCTTAACCGCCATAAGCAAATTCAGAGACCATCCGGATCCCCAGAGTGACTGGTTAATAGAAACACTTTCTGTTGGGCAAAGTATTTATCCCTGTATTAGCTGAGGTAGGTTCCCATTCTCTTCCTGTGATTTTTTGGCAGCAGAACTAAGCCGTCCAGACACATTTATTCGCAGAACATTGAGATTCTGGCATAAGTCCATAAGTGTTTGTTCCCTCTTTGGTGAAAGCAAGAACCATAAACATTCAGCCCCAGCTAGAGCAAAATCTTTATGTAAGGCATTACTTTCAGGGTTTTCCACTCTCACTTGTTTGCTAAAGTCTAATGGGTTTGGTGCTTTTTATGGCAGACACTTCAAGAATCCTGATGTTATGATCTGATTGGTAGAATTTTTTGGGATTTCCTGGGAGAATGTCACATTTGTTTTTGTTCCACTCTGAAATGAAATTCAAATAGACAATGGAGAAAAGATTGTTTTATTGGGTGTGTGCTCTCTTGATTCGATTACAGAAGATTGCTGTTCTATTCTTGTACCTTTGAATTATCTCTTGTCTTCTGGGACTTTTTTCCATGACTAACTTGTTCCATGTTGGTCAGCTGATATGGTTACGTTTTCACGCTCTAAAACATGACGCTATGCAAAATGACATGGGATTTGTTCGTTGTCACATCAGTCAAACGGCTTCATGGGTGGGTCTTGACCAAAAAAGCAGCCAAAACCCCTAGGCAGCCAAAACTAAATGTCAACAAACCCAAAGCCTTACCAAAATCTGGTAGTAGACTACTCTAGTTCCCAGGCATCACCGTTTCCCTGGCAAAGTGATCTCTTGTCATCAGTGGGCAAAGGATCTCAGGTGCTGTGATTTCAATGCAAATGGCCACAGCCTAACTATTGTTTCATCTTTTCCTGGAAACAGCGTTCCAATCTACTGACCTCCAAGTGTAAAAAGAGTTGATCAAATCTATTCAGGTACTGGGTTCTGTCCCATGTTGAGGCTGAGGTTCTGAAAATATGCCGAACGTTCCTAAATTAATGTTAGATGGATGTGACTTCACTAGGAAGCTCTTGATTAGTTGGTGCAGCTTGAAAAAGTTAATACTTTTGGACTTCCTTGACAAATACTTCATCCTAGTCCGCCACAGTACCAACAAATTCCAGTCTTGGTCTGAGCTCATAGTCTCAAAGTCCTTCCTGGACAATCCAAGCAAAGGGTTGGTTCTGCCTCCAAGTGCAGAGCTTGGTAGCTTACCACCTAGTCCCTAAAAGAGCACAGTGGGAACCTTAAGCTTTGCCTTTGCTTTAGCATAATGTGCTATTTACCAGGTTTCAATTCTAGGAATGTTAGGTCAATGGAGATGGGTTTAGATTCCTGATTATTATTTTTATTTAAAGTTTATTTAGTTCAAATTTATCCAAATGTCAAGTCAGAGGAACCAGCGACCCACCCACCAGTTGGTGGTTGGCAGATCATGGCCACATAGACCTTCCAGCTAGGAGAAAAAGGCCCTCACCTGATAAATTTCAGGAAGAAGCTCAAATAAACTTGGTAATTCCTCTTCAGGGAACACCTACTATAGGTCTTCAGGGAACACCTACTATATAAAAATTCCTCTCCTCTGTCTTTATCTTCTTCCTTTATTTCCTCACTGCTTTGGTTTATTGATCTGTTGATACAATATCTGTTATGACAAGCTGAGATAGACTTTGACGGTGTAACAGATTGCATATTGTCTCTCCCCTAATGTAAGTCGCTTTGGACAAAAGTGTCTGCCAAATGCATAAATGTAATTTAAATGTAAATGTAATTCTTTATTTGGTAAGAGCTTGGTAATTAATTCCAGCAACATGCTAATACATGCTAGACTCATGGTAAGAACTTATTAATCTATGCTGATCACTTGCTTATTCATGTCAGCATCTTGTTAATGGCTAGGTAATTCATATAGCTTCATTCTAATCCCCAGCTTTAAACATTAAATATACTGGCTAAAGCTTTATACATTTTCAAAAGATCAACTTTCTCAAGCCAATATAAAGGTTGCTTTCTAACATTTTCTAGCTACTTTCAATATTTAAAATGTGTGCTATGTATTTTATTTTTTACTAACATTTATTTTAAATTGTCTGTAATAAGTGCACCATACCAAAGGCAAGGAAAGGCTACTTTATTTGTACACATTTTTGTACACATTAGCAATTCAGTGTGCTTTACAGAAGAATAAAAAACAAATCAGAAATTAAACAGATAATAAAACAGATCTTAGATAAAAACAAGAATGGATAAGACATTAAAAGCATCTGGTGAAGATCTGTGCAGCCGTATTCTGAACAAGGGAAGCATCTGATCCTTGCAATGTTTCTGATAATGAGCAGATTTAGTTTTTGTAGTTTTAATAACCTTTCCATTCATTACATTTATTAAAAAATAATATATTTAAAAGGGGTTTCCCTGAGGATGTACAGTATGTATATTGTATCATAGTATTTTGATTATACAATACCATTATCATAATTGATCACACATTTTAAAACTTTTTATCTTGATATAGTTCAATACCATTGCGTTTTTTTAACACATGTCCCTTGAGAGCCAAAACATGTTTTTATTTTTTATAGAAATAATTATTTGAAATTCATTGTGATAATTACTGAATTCATCTGACACAAAAAATAATTGTGTTGTTGTTTTTGTTGCTCATATCATATTGAATACCAGGGATTATGCGTAATGTTTGGCAAATGAACGACTTTCAAATGGCTATGGAGGCAAATTACATGATCAGAAGGATGTTCTATTTAATTGGCGAATGATTCAATTCAATGTACTTGTCTTTGACGAATGATGTGGTTTTTGTGCTGCCATGCAACCTTGTAAATAAAACTGAGATCATAACTGCAGTGTATCTTGGACACTGCAGCAAAGTCAGACTGACCTCTACATCACCTGTGAGCTGTAACACAAGCCTGGAAAAGTGTAAGTGCCACACATGACAACTGCCTGATGCACTCGCTCTGCTTTTGTACTGCTGCACACGTTCTCAAGCTAAAGGCAGCCCTGGGCTTTACCCGATTGAATACATATCTAGATAATAGCAATGTCATGGTGTGGGTTTAATTCCAAGAGATAGAAGACCTTGCAAAAATCTATCTCTCATGTTTATCTGTAAGTCAGTTTTGAATCACAATAAAATGTCTGCTATGTATACTGTAAGACAAACTAAGTCTAATCTACTTTGTTTGTTCTTGTTTAACAGCATTGTAACGTTGACATTTTAAAATTTTATTTATTTTACAGTAAAAATGAAATCTCACAGTTGATCTATATGGTTCAACATGGTTCAATATGGTTAAAAAAATATCATCTATCAAGATTAATTAGATAATCTACTTAAAACACACTATATTTATATTGTATTCACTATGGACAATCGTTTTTTCCAAATTGCCTTATACCGCATGTCTTTGGACTTGTGGGGAAACCGGAGCACCCGGAGAAAACCCACGCGATCACGGGGAGAACATGCAAACTCCACACAGAAATGCCAACCGACCAGCCGAGGCTTGAACCAGCGACCCTCTTGCTGTGAGGCAACCTTGCTACCCACTGTGCCACCGTGATGCAAAAAATGCAAAAAAAGAATAAAATACACAAACCTGAGTGAATGAGCTTGCTCATCTGTGTCTGATTATTAACAGTGTGATCCTCAAGTGCATAAAAAAACTATTCATTCCCCCAAAACCCATGAGTCATTTTGAAGAATTGTTCTTTTCATGAACGACATCACTACCCTTGAGCACCATTCAAGGGCAAGGAGTATCATTGCATCTACAATAAACACCTCAGCTTTGAAGCTAGCAAAAAAAGCCCCGTCTATTATAGAAATCATCTGATGTGTAGAGATCTTTAAACTCCTAGTTTATGTTGGCTTTGTTAACTGAACTTGCTGGTGTCCTCTCTTTCAATCTCCCTCTCTCCCTTCCTCTTCTTAGAGAGGTGATGTTGATGTCACACTCTTAAATGTAAGCATTTTGTTATGTTGATGTTCAGTCACATGCACTTTTTTGACTATTTCAACAAAGCTCTCATGAGTACCTCAAGATTGCCACTGCTTGTTCCCATCTGACCTAATGTTGAGAGCCTTTTCATCGAGTGAGTTCATGAGGTACTAGGCAAAACCTAGTGTCTATCAGTGTCCCCTAGTTACATCACTGCTTGGAGGTTTTTGCATGTTATTTATATTTAGGTATAATTCGTATGCAAGCATATGAACATTCCCTCATAAAACTTAAAAATAAATCCAGCCATGTTAAAGTAGGTCAGGAAATACAACTCTTTCCCCTTCCATTATAACCTAAAATGGTGCTTCAACAGCTGCAAAGTCTGACACACTTTTAAAATAAATATCTCCAAAAGATTTTATGGGCATTCTCCTCTTCTAAATTACCTACACAGGTTCTCTTTAGCTGATGCTACCATACACCCAATTTGGAATGTTATCATACCATTCTGATGCCAATTGGCACCTGCTTCACCTTCTGGAGCTTGAGTATATGTGGCACTATGTGGTATTTTATTTGTTTTTGTAAAGCTGCTACTAAAAATAATTTGCCTAATCAACTTATCAGCCAATTGTTTTATCCTTTAAAATAGGTAACATGCTAAGAATGGGTCTACAGCGAGCATAATATTTTATATTATATTTCCATTATTTTATGTTAGAATATTGAATATGTCTGGTAGTGCTCTTGGGACTGTGGGTTTAATTTTATATTTTCTCAGTGTGTTTATTATCGATATCCCCCACTAATTAATTTCAAATTTGATGAGGTAATTCATCAATTAAGATAAGTTTGAGAGGAGCTTATCTGATCACTGAACAGGTGCTCACTCTTAATTAAGCTATCATAAACACACTTAAACCACTGTCCATCTGGGTCCTACTGCCTTATACAAATATGAAAATATATATACTTCTTGTCAAAAATATTAGAGAAAGTTGTAATAGTACAGTTCAGCTCCTTCTCACAAAAGAGCAACCTTTTTTAAGATCTTCAATCTGGATTCGGACCACATCACAGCACAGACACTGCGCTGGTTAAATTTTCGATTGATCTATTACTGGAATGGAATCAAGGGAACATCTCTCTTCTAGTTCTGCTAGATTTCAGTGCAGCCTTCGATACGATAGATCACAGGATTCTCCTCGAGAGACTAGAGAACGATGCAGGCATCCAGGGCCAGGCTCTAAGATGGTTTAACTCTTACCTCTCTGACCGGAGTCAGTTTGTTCATGTAAATGGAGACTCATTAGAGACAATAGCAGTAGAGTATGGAGTTCCACAAGGATCTGTTCTGGGACCCATCCTATTCTCAATCTACATGCTGCCCCTCTGCAAAATTGTTAAGAGACATGGGGTTAGTTTCCATTGCTATGCAGACAACATCCAGCTCTATATCTCAGCAAAACCTAACGATCCTAAATAAGATCTCATAATGTGTCACTAAATTCGATGATTGGATGAATGAAAATTTCCTTATGCTAAATCCTGATTAAACACAAATATTACTTATTGGCTCTAAAAAGTAATTACAAAATCTCTCAGTTTTAAATATGGAGCTGGGGGACACACTGTTAATTTTTCTCCTACAGATAAAAATCTTGGCGTTATTATAGATAGTGAACTGACGTTTAAGAACTATATCTCTTATTGTTACTAAGACCGCATTCTTTCACCTCAGGAACATTGCTAAAGTACGGAACATGCTGTCTATTGTAGATGCAGAAAAATTTGTTCTTGCTTTCATGACCTCCAGAATGGATTATTGTAACGCTCTGTTAGCCAGCTGCTCAAATTACAGTAAAAAAACATCAGCTAGAGCCCAAGAACAAAGAAATATGATCACATTACACCAGTTCTGTGCTCTCTTCATTGGCTTCCTGTAAAATATCGCATCTACAAGATACTGGTTCTAGTCTTTAAGGTCCTGAATGGCTTGGCTCCGGCCTACCTGAGCAGTCTCCATTCAGAAGATTAGTAAATCCACCAGAGGCGGAAGAGTGTTCTTATATAGAGCCCCGAAGCTCTGGAACAAATTCCCGGATGGTGTCTGAGCGCAATAAACATACAAATTGTTGAAAAAAACAATGTGGTTCAATGTACCTATTGAACCTATCTGCATCATTTATCACACATCATGGAGCTGATGCTGATCACCTGTTTCTCTATGTTACTTTGTTCTAACCACTGTTTGTTTTGTTTCTGTTTCTGTTTAGTTTTTTTGTCTATTGTTTTTAGGTGCTTTCCGGCTAGCTGTTTGATGATCCATCTTAATTTCAAATAGTTTTTATGCTGGGGAGGTGACTAGCACCTGCCTCAGTCAGCGAGGCTCCCAGGGACCTCACAGAGGGAATTCCTATTTACCATACCTGATCCACACTAGGACTTTGTGAAGCTGCTTTGACAGGAACTGCTAAAAATTTGCTATTTATTTATTGATTGATTGATTTATTGATTAATTGATTGATTGGGCAAGCTATTGGCTTGTAAAAGTCTCCAGCATTCTCCCCAATGTTAAACAAACACAAAGATAGTGTTTACCTTGCCTCAAAGTGCACATTATCAGTCTCCTTCACCTCCTCTTTTCAACCTCACAATCCATGTCAACTCAGCCACATTGCCCTGGCAGCAGGCCGTAGATTTAGGCATCCTCATTGGCAAGACAATGACAGAAGCGTACTCGCTGCACAAATAAAAAAAGAATGGTGTGCAATCTGTTTCAGTCTTATGTCTGCCATGCTTGCAAGCAGTCTGTATCAGCTTCTTCTGCAAGCCAACTTCTGGATGCTCAACTTGGCACCTTAAATCCATGCCCTTCTCCACTGATAGGCCCCTCAATACAGCAGCAGCAAGCTTCAAGAACCAGTCTCCAGGCACAAGGTCCTCTATCTGGTCCCAGCACTCTGCAGAGGGGGATTTTCACTAGCCACTGCACAACAGTACCTATGCTCGTTCCTCCCAATGCCATTGCAGCCATTCCCCCGCAGGTGTCCTTCAAAACACACATTTTAGTAGGTGCAAATTTTGATTTAGACTCTTGTCTTAGATAGTCAGATATACTAAAGTGAACACTAGGTTACTCTGAATCACCCTCTCCAATTTCAGAATGCTTGGTAACATTCTTTCCATGCATGTAGAAAATATGCTCTAGCTTCCCTCTAGGCAACACAAGGTCAATGTGTATTCATCGCCCTGCTTGCACATAGTGGGACACATTTTTCTTATAGTGGGACACATTTTTGATTCTACCACAAGCTGTGTCAGAAAAGAGCATTCCACAAGTGCCCCAATGGATCCAGACTTTTTCCTGTAATGCAGTGGTTCTCAAGGGGGGCGCGTTTGACCTCGGGTAACATGCTTTTTTCTTTTCTTTTTTTTTTTTTTTAACCGTTCTAGAATACAGTGCAATACCACTCCACTACATTAGGGGACAGTGGCACTCTCATTGACAGAGTATGAAGAGGAGATAAAAAGACAAACGAAGTCTCCCGAAAGCTAAGACGAGGAAATATGACACGTATGTAGCGCTTGACTACGGTGGGAGGCAAGGAGAGACAGGTGTGCTTACTGAGTCTAAAAATGTTGGCAGCGGACAGCATGAAGCCAAATAAATGAAGGCGTCACGTACAGACATTACACCCCAATCACACTGAAAAGCCGCTTTAGTTTTTTCAGCGAAAACGTGCCGAATATTGTCAATCATGAGCAGTCAAACAATGTTTATAGTTTTATAAAGGATTTAATGTTTTTTTACATTTCAGATGCACCTTAAATCGTTTCTGCTACAGTTAATAAAGTTATTCTTTGTTGTAAGTTGGTCCATATTGCTTTCTATTTTCAGTTATACATTAATAACACTTATTATGTGTGTACTTATAACAAATACTATTTATAGTTGTGCGGGGGGCGTGATATGTTTTTTTCTACCTAGGGGGGTTGCGGCAGAAAATAATTAATAAATGCCCCTTTAACATCATCCAACCCTAAAGTGAGATTCCGAAATTAAGAACATCAGAAGTGGATCTGGAACCTGGTTCCTCCTCATTCGGGGAAACTATTTCCCCCAAATTAACCCCTTTAAATTTTGCTTTGACATTGAAGCTGTACATCAGACAACCTGTCATAAATTACAGAATGGAAATAATTTGAGTTGTTCCATTCTGCCTATTTCCTCCTCACACAAGGTAATTTGTTTCTTTTCTTAACCCTTTTTCTTAAATCCACAATGACAAATTTCCAAAGTTCCATGCTGATAAAAGGGTCTTAATGATCCCAATGTAAAACAGACCATTATATTTATATTTTTAATCTTCCCTCCCCATCCATCCCTATCTTTCAGTCTCATGGTATCTGTGTAAAAGGTTCTCCCAAGAAAGTTCCCCATCCAACCCCCTTTTCCTAGATGAAGCCAACAAACAGCAGTCAATACTAGTTCCAGGAACACCCAAAATCCATACTAAGAGAAATGACACCAGGGAGCCACACAGCAAACTAATTTTGGATCAGAGCAGCAACATCAAACAGGTGCGTGGAAAGGCTTACTCACAAAACCAATCCGACGATGGCCTTCAGAACCTTTCCCACATTATATCAGAACAAGTTATGCCTACAATAAAGAAGCTCATCAATTTTTTTTAGCTAACTTGCCTGATCCCATCCCCTACACCCCCCTTGCTCAGACAGCTTGCCCTGCACAGTCTTTCATTTCCTTGTCACTTCATTTGTGATGATAGGCAGTTATGTGAATTTATGGACTTATGTGGTTAATTCATCAATTAATATAAGCAGTTGAACAAACAACAAACCTAATCTTGATCTTTATATGCCTGCCCTTACAATGACCGCATGCAGCGTTTGAAAGGTACATGCATGTGCTGGTGTTTCAGCCAGGCCTACAGAAAGATCTACCAGGTAGAGAGATGCCCATGTATGAATGCAGAAGTGAGATACGAAACAGAAAATAATAGTGCTTGACGTAGACAGGTGCACCCAAAATACTAAATAGCAATCTGTTTCTTTGTCTCGTAATCATAAGAGAAACTTTTTGGTGCCAGCAGTCTCTAAAGGTGCTATTTAGAATGTTGGAATGATTTTCCTGTCGAGACAGACCGCTGGGACGACTAATGTGTTTCCTCGTGCACTCTTATTTACACCCCAGGCCCAGATTCAGCGGGAACACTAATATTTATACTTTTTTGCATTTCCACTTTAAGTACTGAACAAAAAATACATTTTTGCTGAACTAATAATGAACTAAAAATTAATAGGCAAGGCAAGGCATAAATTATGTGATGAATTAATAATGATATGAAACCCTTCCCTTACCAGAAAATCATCAATGGGAAAAATATAATGCAAATTCCAAAGTTCTTGATTAATTCATTTATATTTGGTGTGATTTTAATTTAGGGACACATCATAGTTAGGTCATAATTAATTGACTATTAATTATATTTCAACAAAAGCATTTTTGATTTTGTTTTCCCCAAATAAGTGCACTAAATAACAATCAAAAGCTAAGCATTATTACAGCAATACATTTTTTTCCTCTTCTTTTTCTTTTCTTCCTGTTATGGTTGATTAATCAGTTCTACTAAACTGAGTTAGACTTTGACTGTGTATTTTATATTTTAAATGTTGTGTTTTATATTAGTTTCATTAAATTCTAAAACAAATTCCAAATAATGTTTTTAAATACATAAAATTATACTGTGAGGTTTTTACTGGCAATTAAAACAGAAATGTGTTATTGAGAAACTTTTAGATTATTTTCTAGATATAAAATATGTTTGTGAGCATTTTATTGTACATTTATTGTGATCACAACTGTTCTATATATCAGATGACATATTAGTTAAAAACAAACTAAAAACAAACATTTCAAAATATTTTTTTCACTGCCACTTGTATATATATTGTTGAGAACAAAACATTTTTTGAAGTGTTGTGTTCACTATCGTATATATTTAGTCCACGAAAACTAACCAAACCATTTTTATAGCTATTATCATTACATTTTGAAAACCTTAAGAAGAAGAAGAATCTGGACAATTGTATTAATGTCAAGAAACGAATTCATTCTGAAGGGGTTAAGAACACGGTTAAGCAAGGCTGTAACGCTAAGCACATTGAAGTAAATTAAACCATACTGCCCCCTGGTGTACAAAGACGACCAGAATAGTTCATACACTTGATCGTTATTGTTTTTCAATGATGTGATTTGACTTTGTTAATTATGAATAACGAACATTTATTCATAATCTCGGTCAAAAAGCCCCCAAAAACAAAAGGACATCATAAACTGCCATTTTTTTGTCTAATTCTACTAATATGATAATTAAGATAATAATATTGCATGTCAGATAATACTAGCTAAATCTACTAATAATATAAATAAATAAAAATAATAACTTTGCATAGCCGATATTGTTGTTTCTCAAATATAACCAATTAGAAAATGTAAGATATAAACTATTGTATGGTTAGTTACTCACCTTATCTGAAGCCTTCTGGAGCTGAGCTTTTGTCTGTCTTGAGACATGAAACTCCAAGTCCAGCCAATAGGTAGAAGCACAGTATATTGCCCTCAAAGCTCATCTTTTGGTTGAAATCTTGATCCTTTATTGACACTGGTGGTTACAACAGAATGGTGGACCTTTCTTCTTTTTGAAGCTTTGGGCCATTATTTACTGTGGGCTATTTTTCATCATGTTCAATAGATGAGCGTTTTATAATGCCATAGGTGTCTGAGTCTGATAACAATGGATGCTTGGTCCTAAACTCCCCAGTCTCCATTTTCATCCGCTTACACGAAGCAAGCTACAACAAGTTATTATCTTCAGAACCGTCTGGAAAGTTGCTATGGAAACATGGTCTGAGGAAGTCCCTGTCACGTGTATTACCAGTTGTCCCCGATAGAGATCGCCATTGTATTAACAACATAGACTAGTGCTGCAATTAAGTTCATCCTCACTAACATCCCCATCGTAACTGTAAGCGTTCCCTACGACATCTATTGTTATTAGATAAATATTGCTGTAGTGATTTTACATGAAGCACATTTTCACATTCGCCAATCGAACATATTTCCACCACAGGTTAACATCTAACACATAAATTATTTCTCACATTAGCTCTTTACGGATTGCTTTTGGAAAAGGTGCGAGTTTTTAAGATATAAAATAATTAGAACTAACTTTATTAGTAAATGTTAGACATGTAGACTTGTACTGTAGTCTACATTGTATTGTATTGTATTGTATTGTACATATGACATTGTAGCTGAACTACCCTCCTAGTACATGCTACACAACTATCTACAGGCGCATGCGTCATCTCCCTTTTCAAAATCTTGGATTTGGATAAAGTGCTACTTGTTTGAGTTCTTCTTTAATACAACAAAAGTTTTCCAATGGCACCTAGAGCTAGCCTGGACCTAGCGCTTTAACGAGCTTAAATCGTGTCAATGGCAGCTTAAAACAATCACTTATCAAGGAAATGGTTCTCCGAACTATTTACATCTGGAACCAGTTGCGCGGGGGGGTGGGGGGGGGCGAAAGCTGCGCTTCTTTTGCTCTACAGCTAGCTCAGAAATCTGACAGCTTCCCTGTGAAAGCTTTTTGAGGGCTGCAGTTAGTATACTTGATCGAATCTCCATCCTCTGAGTCCACATAGTCAGACTTGGTGAAAGAAGCTTTGCTGTCGCTGCTCTGTAACTCCCCAAAAGAAGGCTGCTCCTGGCCACACGTCACGTGCGTGTACTGCATCTGCTCTTCGTGCTCGGTTTCCCGGTGGTAGAAATAGTTGAAATTGGAAACGATGACTGGCACCGGAAGGGCTATGGTGAGCACGCCCGCGATGGCACAGAGAGAGCCCACAATTTTGCCACCAATTGTAACTGGGCACATGTCTCCGTACCCTACAGTTGTCATGGAAACCACTGCCCACCAGAAAGCATCGGGGATGCTGCTGAACCCTGAGTCGGGGTCATCTGTCTCGGCGAAATAAACTGCGCTGGAGAACAAGATAACACCAATGAAAAGGAAGAAAATGAGGAGACCCAGCTCTCTCATGCTGGCTTGCAGGGTCTTGCCCAAGATCTGGAGGCCACTGGAGTGTCTGGAGAGCTTGAAGATGCGGAACACCCGGACCAAGCGAATGACCCTCAGGATGGCCAGAGACATCGCCTGCTGGCCGTTGCCCTGATGCTCGGCCAGCTCCAGACCCAAAGTGATGAAGTAGGGGATGATGGCCACGATGTCGATGGTGTTCATGATGTTCTTGAAAAAGGCGGGCTTGCTCGGGCTCGTGAGAAACCTGATAAGCAGTTCGAAGGAGAACCAGATGATGCAGAGGGTCTCCACGATGAAGAAGGGGTCTGTGAAGGGATTGGGCTTCTTTGGGCTAACATTAGCAGTCTCGTTAGATAAGTGGTGCTCCTCGTATATTTTCCCATCATCCCTGAACTCTGGCAAGGTCTCCAAGCAGAATATAACAATAGATATCAAAATGACCAGCACTGACACTATTGCGATTCCCCTCGCTGGGCCGGAGCTCTCGGGGTACTCAAAAAGCAACCAGACCTGCCTCTGGAACTCGTTCTCTGGTAAAGGTCGCTCCTCTTCTTTGATGAAGCCTTCGTCCTCTTTGAAGTTCTCAATGACTTCTTCTCCCAGCTCGTAGAATTTGATCTCCTCCATGAAGACGTCCACGGGGACATTGACGGGTCTTCTCAGCCGCCCTCCAGACTGATAATAGTAGAGGATGGCATCAAAACTCGGTCGGTTTCTGTCAAAGAAGTACTCGTTCCTCAGAGGATCAAAGAAGCGCATTCTTTTCCTGGGGTCGCCGAGTAAGGTTGCGGGGAATTGAGCGATGGTTTTCAGCTGGGTCTCAAAGCGCAGCCCGGAGATGTTGATGACCACCCGCTCGCAGCACTCCTGGTCTGCCCGTTTAGGGTCGCAAACATCCTGGGATAGTGCCACAGTCTCGTCGAGATTCTCAACGGGCACCACGGTCATGTTTGCCCCGCCGGTGGGTTTGCGCTTCCCGGCTGCGCACTGTTGGTGGTAAACAGTCAGAGCACTTGTGGAGCTGTCCGGGTCGCGTCACCTCGCGCGCATTCTCCTCGCAGTGGGCTTTCTTCATTCCCTCCCCAGAGCAAGTCTGGCAGTCTGGACGGTCGTCGGTCACATTCACAGCATTTTAAACAGCCCTCCCTTGCTCCCTCTTATCGCCTCGGGCGCAATGACATGCCTCCGTCACGTTTGTGATTGTGAATGAACGGTGCTGTTACAGGGGCTTGTTTGCAAACGAGACTGAATCCAGCTTCTCTGTAAGGACCCCCATAAGGCTCAAGGTCATTTTATATTTCTATGTCCTTCTGATGGGATGCTCCTTATTGTTTTTAAGCAGGATTTTTTTGGTGGAAATTCTTTTAACCCTTGTGTGGTGTTCATAGTATTGTTACTGAGGCAGTGTTTGTGGGTCTCGTGGACCTGTTGCCTTTTTCAGATTTTAATTCACCCAATCAAGACATTTTATGTTAAAAACTTAAACAATATTTCCTTTAGCCAAGAAACAAGGGATATAAACAGCAAATATACTTTATTTATTGTTCTTTAACCTGATTTCTTCACGTTTAGAATTTGAACCATGTGTGGTGTTCTCATTATTGTTACTTTGGCAGGGTTGGTGGCTCTGCTGGACCCATTGCATTTTGGCACTTTTAATTCACACAATCACACAATTTTTCTCTAAAATGTAAAATGTTATGTTTATGTGTGATTTATGTTTGTGTGGGAAGACAAATTTAAGGTAAATAATCTACCATTTTCACACTTTAACATGCCCCGGGTCCCACAGACCCGAACACCATACAAGAGTTAAGATAATAAGACTATTTATTGCGGAGGACGAAAAGTGCCACAATAAATGTTCAATAACTATGCCATTCATTCATTAATCAATTAAATGGGACATTAATTAATTATTTAAAAATGTAATCAAATAGAAACATAAATATATCAGTAATTAGTTAAAATTGTGAAATAAATAAATGAATGAGTCATTAAATGTGTCGATAATTAAATCAATATGAAATTAAAAAACACACATTTAGTTAATTACATACACGTTAAAGTAAATTATTAAATAAATACATCCATTATTAGATGTGTAAATTATGAATTAAATACATACTTCTTTATTAAAGTGATGGAATTATTAAAGTAATTAATTCATGGACCACATGTTGCAGCATTTCATGATTTTATTTTATTGTCAGTAAAATTGTGCTTCTTACTTTATAATCTACCCAAAAGCATGGAAACCAATATAGTTGTATTTTTTTTTATTATTATTTATGTCTTATTCCGAGTGAGGTTATGAGCTGTACCCTACGGGTTTGCATTTGGCCAGATTCTACTGCATTACAGCCAAAGGAGCATCAGCGGTGACAGCAATCACCACAGAAGGGCAATAACATAATCATTGTTTTATAGAATGTTTATCATACTCATGTACTGCTTATAACATGAAGGTCATGTATGGTTTTTATTCTAAGTGTAAGCAAGAATTGAATCAATTACTTTTTCCTTTCATAAATGGGCAAATAATCTGCCAAATGTGTGAATTGGTGCATTTACATACATTAAATAACTGAACAGCTCCCATAAATCAGGGGTTTAAAAGCATGTACATGACGCTATACCAGGTTACTGCAAACAGCCCAAAATAGTGCTACTGCTGTGGTCTTAATTCTTTACCGTAAAATGCACCCATTAGTTTTGTTTAGATGATAATAAATCTGCAGCAAGATTTTTTATAGCACACCATCAGAGTGCATAAATAACTACTCCTAGAAGCACCTCATGATGCACTGGCAATAATTTAATTAGCATGAGAACCAAATTGAGTTCATTTGAAATGTATTTTTAGATTTAGCAAAATTACCACCCACCACTTGCATCCCAAGGCATTTTTCTATTACAGCGCTGAGCCCCAGCGATAGTTTTAGTACAGTTAACCTAAGGCTAACCTTAACCACAGCCTCACAAAAACACCTGAACAGTTAATCTCTGTGCAAAATCCATTCACTTCGTTTAACCAAGACAATAGAAGAGTAGACCTCGGTATCTGGCTGCAACACCCAATTTACTTTAGTCTAGCAATAGTCATGAGGCTAAGCCGGATTTTAGGCTTTCTACTCTAAAACTGTATACATAGAACCTCTATAATAGAGACATTCTATTCCTCATTATTCAATAAGCTTCATAATGTCATCTTTTTAAATTGATGTGAGACTGGGGCAGTCCTTCTGAAGCAGTATACCAGAGACTGAGGTGCGAGTTGAGTTAATTATCCATAAACACACATGTCCCACCTCATTTCTGCTCATTTGTCATGATAAACATATTATTAGCTTAAATATGTGGTTGTTACATACATACATACATATATATGTCATGTTGATTATGAATAGTTTATAACTTTTAAAGAGTTTTCATATTGATGGAGCGAGACAGATTTATGTGAACTAAATATATTTTAAGAATACTGTTTGTGTAGCCTAATTATGTAACACATATTTACTTTATATTGTGTGGTGTATAAAGTTGAACAACATTTTTTATCGTAGATTTAAATGAATCTTAACATTATAATCTTACATAAATACTATATTTCAATTATTTTAAAATCAATTGCATAATCAATAAATGTAAATAATCAATAATTTATGGATTTATTATTATAGGATAAAGTTTATCACAAGACACAATGTGTTCTCTCAGAGTTAATCACAATAATGTCTAGCATTCGATACTGCAACATGTTTAAAAGCAGGTAAAAATCACTGAGAAGACCCAGGAAGTGTAGTGGTTAGGACCTACTATCCAGAAATGTGCTACATAAATACATAACATGCTACATGAACATGTGAACAAATAGTGTCATGCAGGTAATATATGCAAGCTTCAAGTTTTGGCTGTATATATGTTTTACACTTGTTTTTTATCCCATTTATTGATTTATTTTCCAGTTCCTGTTTGGTGAAGAATCTGTTTATGTTTCAGTTTTGTGTGACCTTATCTTGCATTCTTCAAATCTGTTTATTTATGTTCATTACCAACTAGTTGCTCTCAGCACTTGCACCAATTATTAATCTGCTCTCATCCCTTCTATTCACCTAGACCTCAACGTCCCGTATGACACTGACAACCAATGCAACGGTTAACCACCAATCTGTATGTTTCCAACAGCATCTACAGTATATGGATGGTGTATCCATAGTGACCATTGGCTTTCTATGACATATGCAGAGTGAGTGCATGATATCACCCATAGGCTTCAGCAGAACGCTAACGAGGCTCAGAGTTTGGGTAAATCGGCTACTTCTTTTTTGCAAAATTGCTGGAGTGACAAAATTGGGCAAAAAGCTTTTTTTTTTTGCTGTAAAGCTTTGCATTTGAAACATTGCTGTATAAAGGAACCGTCTCACTTCTTTAGTCAGCCTAAAGTAGTCAGAAGACGAGTTGTAGATCAGTCGTCAACCTAAGCTGAGCCTGCACATGCAAAGAAGCAAAACATTCAAGCAAACTTAACTCTACTGCTTTGTATGCCACAAATAAATGAAGCATCATTGTTTTCTAATATTTTTGTAAATACAATAAAATAACTATTAGACTGAATTGAAAGAAAGTGGTTGTTTTCAGAGCTCAGCGAATACAGCAGCACAGGAAATTCCTTAAAGTAGTCATCAATCTCTGTAGGGTGGTGTTTTCTCTGCCTTTCCCATGAGAGACATGGACTCATGACTCACGTACATGTTTTTAATGTATGCTAAGCAGATCAAAATAAAAATAACTATAAATGACTTGCCTGTTAATTTTTGTTTTTTGTAGTCACAGCTATGTTTTTTTGTTTCAGTCCTAATCTGTACAAAATGAATCCTCTTTTAGATTTTACAAAGATTTAGGAAGTATCTTGACAACCTTTGAATGAAAGGAAGGAAAGGGAATCCTCTCTCTAAAGCTTTTTTATTGTTATCGCAGTACCAGTTTTGGCCACAACCTTGTATTCTGAAACTTTTTATGGTTTGTTGTAAATCTGTGTATAAGTCACTTTCACAATGTTATTGAAGCCCATGTATAAAATGATGATATATCTTATCATTTTATGAATTAAATGCTAGCTTGGCTTGCAAAAGGCAAAAGTCTATTACTATGGTGTAGAAATGAAACTAAACAAATGGAAGGAGTACCCATCCAAATGTTTCCGTTGAAACTCGTGTTGTTTTTCCATAGATTAATAAATTGATTACAGTCTTGAAAATCTTCAAAACATATAAAAGGCAGAGATTATGCAACTGTCTGAAAAGCTCTACAATGCTTTAGTGGAACATTCAGTGATGGGCGTAGTGTTGGGCCAAGTTTAAAAGAATGACGCTGAGACCCAAAATAGACATTTCTTTTCCCATGGAGTAAATCCACTAGCAGTGCAGCAGAGAAAAATCTCCACAAGGATCACCCCTTTTAGATATCTACAAAACTTCAAAATGCTTCATTTACAGCTGATTATAAAAGATCTATGTTGATATTTTAGAAGAAAAGCCTTCTTTGTGTACTTTTTCATATTTCTGAATCTGGGAAATCGGAAAAACCCTTCACTATCTTTTCCTCTGTCTTCTTCTGCACTGTTTACAGTTGCACTCTACCTTGAAGAAAAGTGGAGAAGTGACATGTTTCATGTTTATCTGACATGTTTCAACTCTTCATCCAAGCAGTTGTACACCTAAGTCATATTCATAGATCCCTGCGATTAGTCCTTGACCTTTGACCTGTTAGACACTAGTATGTTAATGACCTTCACACTCGACCACACTTCCTACAAATGTGCGTATATATTTAGAGTTTATGATGGTGGAGGGTTCGAGGGAGCAACCTGTGGCATGTTTGGTAGCCTATGTTTCCCCAATTCTTCCTCACCTCATGAATTATAAAAAGGGTCATAAACCGGGAAACTGAAAGGTATTGCTTTTACTCTTTTGACATACGAGAGCTAATTAAACAAGAATAAAACAGAATAAAACAACAACAAAAAAAATCGTCAGTATCTCAAGTTTATCTCCAAATATCTTAATGTGTAATGTATCCACTTTCCACAACATTATCAGGATTTTTGTAGACCACAAAACTGTAACTAACCTCCCAAGACCTGGTCAGGGGAGCAAAATATAAGAAAAGTGCATTGTTTAAACGGTGGATATACAAACCCCACTTAACTAAAATGATTTCAAGGTAGACACTATTGCAAAATGTTAGAAATGTTAAAAAGACTGTATTTTGCCAATTGTTACAATAAAAAACGGCAACATACTGTGAACAGATAAGACAGAACTTTAGCTTTTTAAAAGTTTATCATGATTCTAAATAAAGAAAAAAAAAGCAATTATTCAAAGACAGTCCCTAAACACAGTCTTTACAATAAAAAAATATGAATTTAATGTGGAAATACTATTAACTTCTAATGGCTATTTTATTTATTTATTTTATTTTATTTATCTGCAATTTTATTTATTATGTTGTCTCATGATGTTTTACAAATAGGAGAAATACATTTATTAGATAAGTCAAATTTTAAAGATGAGCAAATCATGGACCCAAATTGTGCAGTTGCTATTTATATTTAGTGGGGTTTTTTTGTGGCCGATTTGATCTTTGTTGTTACCTCAGTAAACTTTTGTGAACCTTTAAGCCAATATATGAATTAAAAAGTTTTTTTTCTCGTTTGGTACTGAAAAAGTAGGTTGAATGGTGGCTATGTTCATTCTTTTCTCATTTCTCTTTTTTTTTGCATTCCTATTAATCTAAGAGTAATCAGACAATTTGTCGTGCACCGCTCTGACCTGGTTTATAACACATGTGGACACACAAGGAGAGAAAGGGACAGTGCTCAGGTATCTGGCCCTTTGCTGTCTCCATCAAGGTGACTCTACGTCCATCCGAGACTGAGCGAGAGGCTGCTGCAATGATTCATACGTCTTTAAGATGACGTTGCTCGGATTCGAGGCTGATGCAGATGGCATCAGGAGAAGCTGTTGTTTTTCCAGAATACTACGTCAGTTTGTCCTGTGATGCATTAAAGCAATTGCATAGGTCACTGCTGTTGTCTTGGGACATACAAGAAGATTAAATTTACTGCCTTTTTCCCTCATGAGTGTAAGACAAGGGTGTTATTCATTCTAAACATGTGCACACATAATGCTCTCACAGTCATTGGTTTATTCTTTTCAACACTTTGTAAATAAAAATATATGTGAAATAAGGCTTTCTTTACCTTGCATCACAGGAGCACCAATAACTGTTAAAAAGTTAAATATAAAGTTAGGATAGCTTGGCCAATAAACACAAGGTTAAAGATTGTAAAGTGACTGAAGTCATATATTGGCAATGGAGTGGTCATGGAAACAGGTGATGATTCTTAAATCTGAGTCTTTGATAATCCAAGCATTAAATTAAATTAATTTAAGACTTATATTGTTCTAAAATGGTTGTGTTTTTTTCTCTTTGCTTGTTACAGATAATAGTGGTTAGTATTAGTATAGTAACAGTATTAATATAGTACACTGTTGATCATGAAGGTATCCTCAGTGGGTTGGAACGGGTTGGACAGTCCTGCTCTCAAATAGTTTGGCTCATATGTAGCTCAACAGGTTGGCAAATTGGTCGCCTCTATCCCTGTTATGTTTGGATTCCCTTAGGGATACGTGATTGTTAGGTCCAAATACATTTTCTTTTAAATGTTTCCCACTCTATGCATGGGTTCAACATATCCACAAATATACACTCACAAAATTCAACTCTGTTTTCCAGTAGTTGTTGCAGATGCCAATAATATCTCTCCACTTTTGAGATGTTTTTGTCTCCTCACATTTAGACTCTGATTCTGATCATCCCTCGCTAGCTCCTATTCATATTCATCTGTCTATTTTACCTTGGGCACGTTGTCATTGCCTCAACTCTCATTGTGTACTCTTTGTCCTCTATCCGCAGCCATCTTCATGCCTCCCCAGGCCTTTGTAGCATTGTCAAACCTATAACTTAAAACTCAAAAGGAATTTTTATTTGTTGTTTGCTACATATTCAATCAGATGAGAAAATTCAGGTAAGAGTTAGCAAACTCATCTGATGATGCTTGTGAATCTCTGACAGTATCTGACTGACAGAGTAACAATGGAGGTTTCCTCAAGCTGTGTTCTAGATGGAGGTTTAAAGAGTGACACAAGGAAGGTGGAGCGAATACCTGGGTGGAAGGCAACTCAGGTTTCCAACTTCAGGGCTTCCGATCTACTGGAATCTGCAAATCTTTGATTGTTACAGACGGCCTGGTGGAGATGGACATGAGCTAATTCCCATACTCTTTTGTTTTAGTAGATTTGATCAGTAATCATCTGCAGGCACACTGAAGGGTTCTCCATTCCATTGGAGGTGTTCCAATTTCCTGGTCCTGATGTTTCTGATGGTTCAGAGGTAACAACCAAGATATATCCTCTGCTCGGTTAGGCCATTGATGTTAGTAACCAGAGGAAAGACTCAGACTAATGTCTAGCTTCTGGAAGAAAGCCCTCCACAGCTGAGAGATAAACTTAGGACCTTGATCTGAGAAGATTTCTTCAGGGATACCACAATTAAAGAATACATAAGTAAGGAATTTATTGTCTGTTCAAACATGGCAGGTAAGTTAAGAATGAACTTAAAGGCTTTAAGGAAACAATCTACACTAGGATGCAGGTGTAACTGTTGAAATTGAGTAGATCCGTGATGAAGCCCACTCCTAGATATGACATCTGATCATTGGGTCAAGGTAAAGGCCTTTTACTTTCAGGAAGGTAGGGTTCTCTGAATCTTAGAGTTCACACAAACCAGCAGCTCTTTTTCGACATCAGATGAGAATTTATTAGAAGAGGTCTGGTGAACAAATTAAGATCTATTGTTTGCCTGCCAATAGAGGTTTTCTTCTAAAGACTAATATATTCGATACAGAGTAATGGACCAGTCAGACTGTGCTTTTTTAAAGATCAGAAAGTCTCTGCATGATCGAGTGGAATTTAAAATTGCTTGACACACACCCTTAACTTCTGGTTTTGCATCACCGGATGCAATCTGATTCAAGTAATTACTAGCACATAAATGATTTAGAAATCACAATTTAAAAGTTTTTAAACATCTAAATAAAAGACAAAGTAATGAGGGCTGTAAAAGATGACACCAAATGTATTTAATAAAAGTTGTGATTGAGACTGTGATTGAGATCTCAGATATACCATCCCTATTCATAAGCAAGTAAAGAAAATGTGTTGTAGATAACTTCAAAGAGTATAGAGGACTATCCTTAGAAATGATGAGCTAAACAAGGGAGTCCCTGGCTTCCCTACGTTTGTCTATTTTCTGCAACCATGATCAGATTGCGCTGGGAGCAAAGGTTGCAACATGACCCGTTGGGTTGGGGGGTTGAGGGTTAATATTACTGCGAAGTGTGTTGGAAGCTGAAGGGAGACACCACTAAAAACCCTCATGCTCACAATTAGACCCGGAGTGCTCTCCTGCCCTTGATAATGATGTGACAGTTCAAATCATAGTGTGTAGTCATTTACACAGCTAGTGCATTAAGTGAATGCTGTTCCAGTGATATTTCCTCTGAGCTCATTTTTGTCTCGGAATGCTGAGAAGTACTATACAATTTTGTGTAATTAATTTAATATTTGCTTTTAAATAATCAAAGAGACAAAGAGAGTAGCACATGTTTTGGGAGTGATTTTTTTCTTGATGCAGAGGCATTTCTTGAGTCTGTTATCAATTTCCCAGCAAACATTTAAATGTTGAAAGACCATGAAAACACCATCCAATGTTGAAAAGTAGTGCCAAAATGAAAGTAGAAAAGATGTCATTTCTGTATTTGCATGGTCCGTAAACCTGTGTTGTTTCAAGATGTCCTCGGACCTGCAAATATGTCCAAAACATGCATAAGTTCATTTTCTACAAAAACATATTGATTTTATATTTATCAAACACAATGTGTCAGGTAATCACAACACCTACAGGAAAGAGAAATACTAATACTGAAGATTACGTTCAATACAGCTCAAATACAGGTTCAATACAGAGAGAAAGAAAGAAATAAAGTATCGAAAGGAGCACAGACTCAGGATTTGAACTAAATTTTTCCCGAGGCACAGCTGCTCTTACATGTCCTGCTTACTGACCACTACACCAGTGAGGTAGGCATTCACTTTTATCTTCCTTTTATCTTTTTCTGTTCTACATAATTTTTACATGGCAAAAAAGTCAATGTTCATTGTGTTTATTTTGTATTTGCCAACCAATATTCCAAATGTGTAAAAAGAAAAAACATTGTAATGTTTTATAACTATATATTTGTTTAAATTCTAGTCAAACATATTTTAAATAGTATTTATTAAAAAATTGTCAGCTTTAAAACATTTTCTTCATGCTTTCTTATCATGAAAGCAGAAGTAAATCATTACATGACACCTGTTAATCATTTCACCAAGAAGAACGTTCTGCTATTTAAAAGTTGTTTGTTTTTACCATCAAGTTCCTATGCATTTATCTTTATTGCTGTTATCAAGGATTTTTAACATTGTGACCATTGTTGTTCATCTGATATCTTATCAAAATGAAATTTTATTATCAACTGACCAGGATGTGATCTGTACAGTATATGCAAGTATCCTTTATCATCCAAACAACAGCTAGTCTACCCAAAAGAAGTCAAACAAAACTGGTGGTACACTGTCGATTGCAACATTCACCAGGTGTTCTCTCTGAATTGTTTTTTAGGGTTTATTAAGTTTTTCACGCAATCACCTGAAGATGACTTAGCAGGTACCCTCACCTGAAATATCATCAGATGATTCATACTGTAGCCTGCACCAATTCTCACAATCAATCACCTTGTATGTTGTCATAAAGTCGTGCCAATAAACCTTTTTCGCCTACCTCTGCGGTCCTCTGTGTACCAGGAGAACTCAACTGTTAACACAAATCTGAATGAACCCCTATGCTCACCCAGAACTTACATTCATTCGACCTGTCAAAAAAAAGTGAGACGTCACAACAGATGCATAATAGCATCTACCATATAGTACTGTATAATAGTTTAACTTTATAGTAGATTCAGTAGCAAGACACCATTAAAGTATATTAGCAAATATATATATATATAGATCGCCATTGTTTGGTGCATCATAGTAGTATTTTGTGACAGTCCCAAAACTACAAAGAGTCCATTCGATCAGCTTATGATGCTTGTTCCATTCGTGACACTAGGTTGAACAGAAGTGTTTCTTTGATACTTACATGTTTAAAGCACTGGCCGAAAAAAATGCACTCATGTGTTGCATCTTTCTGTATAAATAAGACGGACAACTGTCGCCTGTGTATTATGGGCAACTCCCTTTTTATTTGTAAATGGAGGTGGTAAGGCTTATGTTAAGTGCAGGTAGGTTCACTTTTAACACATGTCTGTTTCCATAACCATTCTATACTCATAAAACTTTTGCTGTGGTAGAGAGACCTTTTTTTGCTTAGTTTGAGGAAGGATTCAACAAAACCAGTCAGAGAGAATGAAAGAACATATATTGTGCTTCAATCGAATGGAGACACTTGGATAGTTTTCTTTTACCATAAATAGGACCTTCAAACAAACAGTACAGTACCAGTTTTAAAGTATATTATTGGCTTGGTTGATATGTGCCTTGTCTACATGCTCTTCAGGCTCAATGTCAGTTACTTTGTTTTGTCCATTAGTAACCACAACAGTGATCAATTACAACACTAGGGATTTACATTCAATCTAAAAATAAAAATAAAACAGAAGCACTCGGTAACAGTTTGTATAAAAGTAATACAGGCATCTTAATTCACTATGAAGAGCAACCAGCTGCCTTACATGTTTAAAGAGTGACTCTGATTAGAAACATTCTCTTCGTAGTTATGGCCTTCTAGACACATTTTTACACAGTTTACACGACAAGGCAGGCAAACCAAGCAATTGCTTGGGGCCTCGAGCTGGCCTGGGGCCCCAGGACAACGACTGGTCAAGAATAAAATGCAGCGACAAACTGTGTGAGCGCCGCATTGATAATGAATGCAGTAAAGTGCAATGACACTGTTCTCGGGATCCCCCTTAAGGGGGCCCCTCGCTGACAGCAGCCCGCCAACTACGCGATCTCTGCTGCCGGCAAAATACAAAGCTTCAGGAATTATGCTTCAGGAAGCCAAAAAAGAAAGAAGAGAAAGGAAGAGGAGGATAAGAAAAAAAAAGGCAGTGGTAAGTGATAAATGACACACATAAAATAGCTCTACTTGTCTTGTACAAATGGGGCAATTTTGCAGCAGGTAGCCTAGCAGAAATATGTTTATGTACGTTAGCTAAGCTACCTGCCTGACAGCAAATGCTGCTTGTAAAGAACAGTTAGAGCAACTTTTTTTTTGAACGGACGGAATATGGTTACATACTGTAATATGTTTTTTTAACAGGATAAGAAAGATGCAGATCTGTTACAGAATCACTGTTTATCATTTTGTAGCGGCTGGTTGAACCTCCGTTCTCGGGATTGGTGCAGTGACGTCACGAGGGCACTGCACGCATATCATTATGAGGGCTTCCTGAACTAACCGTCTACAAGATTGCAGTTGCACTAAGTGGGTTCTTACAATTCTCATTATTATACATGCTTTTCAGTGATTGCGATTATATGCTGTCAATGCGTGATCCATAATAAAGGCTTTAAACAATTGATTTCTCAATTATCAGCGTCTTTAATAAGTCTCACCCATCTTCCAAGAGCAAAACAATGTTTAATGACATGACATTTCTATAGCTTTGTGACAGGTTTTGATGAAAGTGGCATAGCATGCTATATTAACTATTCCACTGTGATAATCTATTTAGGAAAACCACACAATAAGGTTTGTGCATCAGACATTAGCTTGTGATGTTTTTAAGCATTGGTAGTCAACTCACAGCACTACTAATAATTAGTAAACATTTAATTATAATTTCATTGTATGTTAACAGTAAAAGTGTATTTATATAGCGTGCGGGGGGGCCTCCATGTCCATTTTGCTTGGGGCCCCCAAATTCCTTCAAACGACCCTGCTCTGGAGTCTCCGGATGTCTGATTTGAATGCTGAGCTAAATAAAGCAGTGATGGAGGTGTGTGTGTGTGTGCGTGTGCGTGTGTGTGTGTGCGTGCGTGTGTGTGTGTGTGTGTGTGAGTGATCATTCCAAATGTAGCAGGTGAGTTAATAGATTAACTAAGTACTTTGTAATAAGTACACTGAGATTTTATTGAGAATTTATTAGCATTTAATGGCATTTAATCTGAATCATCCATACTTAGCGGCTACACTAAAAAAAATCTAAAGTATTTAATTTTGACTATTTTTTCTAAAGACGTAAGTCAGTCAATTATAATTTTTTTAATAAAAATTCTCAGTGGCTGTTGTTTATTGGATTTAAAAAAATAACTGTAAATACTTTCTGTAAATGATGTATTAAGATGTTTGATCACCAATAACGATGATGCAGACAACTTATACAATATTGAAGAGCTTAAAACTGTCAGCTTTGATGATTGTCTAATTAAATGACATGTTCTTCCCTAGCATTGTTTAGTTAATTATCAGTTTTGAAACATCCCCAATGACATTATGACCACTAGACGCATAACTGTCAAATTTCAGCAAGCTCAGTGTAACAAAAACATTGTGAATGAAATCATTGAAAGGCAAAATTTCCTTTTGAAATCTTTGAAGTCACTGGAAATGCCAATGATGCAACTTTTTCAATATTAGGGCTTAAGTCAAAAGGACACAAATGACAGACAGATGCCCCTGTTTCCCGAGAATAGCCCATCCGGCAGGGCAGTGAATTACTCTGAGTAATGGCTCTAAAGTTGAAGACAGCAGAATGTCATCTAGCTCTTCACTACACACCGGTGTTATATTCCAATCGATAGTATAAGTCCATATTCCCCTACGTGCCTGTATTAAATATTTAAACCAAACACCCAAATTAGCACAGCACTGAATAAACCAAGCAATGACATTGCTCTCAACATAGCTCTCACCTTGACAAGACAAAAGCATCAGCTTATCGAGAACAGTCTGATTTTGGGTAAGGAAAACTGTCCCACCATTTTAATGAAAGTTTAGTCAAAATATGACTTTAACATCATATTACTTTCTCTGAAATGTTTTCAAACTTTTTTTAATGTTTATTTTTAAATTGATGACAAAAGAACATACTATATTTTTGATAATTATTTTGAAGACTTTGATCATTTGGATCTCGTTCATCAAAAAAATAGGTCTTTTTCTTCAATCGGTTGATTGTTTTTGTTCACCTGAAAATATAACTATTAACATAAAAAGTGAATGGGATTTGATTTCACTTGACACTTGTCCAAAGAGTTTTCACATACAAATCGAACCATTTAAAGTGTATTTCTATTATAGTTTTTAATCGTCTATTACTCTGCCCAATACATCACACTCTCTTCTTCAAGTCACTACAACAATTAAAAACAGTTTAAAAGAATTTGAGAGCCAAAGAACTTTCAAATCAACCTCCAAACGCAATCATAAACACACCTTTTCCCCAGTTCTGTATGTTTTAGCATACATCCTAAGGGAGGCTGTTTCAAAGAGCCGGAGCTGCTTGGCTGAAGGGACTGATGGACGAGTCAGGCTGTTACGATGGAGTAAGAGTGAGGATAGCAAAGGATCTCAGATTTCGTGCAGTGTGTGAATAAAGATTAGATCTGTGAGACAGGGAGGAGAGAGGTTGTTAAGTGCTTTGTAGGTCAGATGACGAAGTTGATACAGTACTTAATCAGCAGCCAATGTTATAGTACAAAGGTAACATGTTCTGAATTAGATGTTTTATTTTACAATGAGTCTTGTCGCTGCATTTTGAACTAGTTTAATTTTAAAAAGTGATTTGGAAGAAAAAACGAATAATAATGAACCGCAGGTGCAGCATATGCACAATCGCAGTGGATTTCATGTAAAGAATATGACGTGATTGGTGAATGCTTCTTATATGGACAAATGCTGAGAAACAACAAACAAATGTAAAACATTCAAAACAAATGTAATATGAGAGTCTAATCTGAGGGATTAGTCAAATTTGACTCTTAGGCTACTTACCTGTTTGAACTATGCAGTGTTTTGGTTGTAGTATTAGATTTAGATTTTTTTTAAATGGGCATTTTTTAAAAGGACTCACTAGACTCTTGATATTACTGGAGAGAGAAGAAGTTAACTAGATAGCAATAGTTGTGAGGGAAGAGGATCAAGGTAACAGGTTGCTGGATAAAATTTTGATAATGAGGGAGATTCCATCAATAAAAAGAAGCGTAATATCTGAGAAACATGACAATGCATTTGAAAATAAATTGTGATTGCCATCCATCTTCCGATGTGCTAAAACTTGATTGACTTCATAAATTAAGTAAATGACTTAAAAATTTACAATAATCGATTTTGTGAGCAGGTTGTTGAAATCAATGTATGTATTAGCAATTTGTCTTTTAAACCAAAAGAGGCCAGTTCATGCCACTGCATCGAAATATGTTGAAGGTATGTTTGAATCTTTTAATAATTAATAAAAGCTCTGTCTGCTGAGCGCTGTCATTTCTTTGCTACATTGGACTGGATTATAGAGTAAACCTAAATGTAAAAAAACGACAACAATATCTGATTGTCCTGATTCCGATATGTTCCACCTCCTTCTCCAAAAAGACATCAAGATTCCCATGTTCAAGATGTGTTTTTGACTAACAATCTTTATTATGTAAAGAGAATAACCGGCTTGAGTGTAAGGGGAAGGTTAACAGACATGGATGTCAGGAAAAAGTCGACTGATTTGTATGTCAGGAAAAAGTCTACTGACTTAGGTATCAGGGAAAGGTCAAGTAATTTGGGTGTCAGGGAAATATTAACTGACTTCTTGGATGTCAGCGAACGGTCAACTGACTTCTTGGGTGTCAGGGAAATGTCCACTGACTTGGTTGTCAGGGAAAGGTCAGCTGACTTCTTGGGAGTCAGGGAAATGTTGATTGACCTGGGGATTTAGGGAAAGGTCCACTGACTTGGTTGTCTGGGAAAGATCAATTGACTTCTGGGAAAGATCAACTGACTTCTGGGAAAGATCAACTGACGTCTTGAGTGTCAGAGAAAGGTCAGCTGACTTCTTGGGTGTCAGGGAAATGTCAACTGACTTCTTGGGAGTCAGTGAGAGGTAAACTAACTTTTTGGGTTTAGGGAAAGGTCACCTTACTTTATGGGCATCAGGGAAAGATCAACTGACTTCCTGGGTGTCAGCAAAAGGTCAACTGACCTCTTGGAAGTCAGACAATGGTAGATTGACTTGGGTGTCAGGAAAAAGTCAACTGACCAAGGAAAGGAATTAATTGGCTTTACTTTCTCTTTGTGTGACACCTGGGTAAGTGTAAGTCTTTACTTTATATTTTAACTGAAACTGTCCTAAATATTTAAGTTTTTCTCCTAGAGAGATGAGTGATGCGTCCACTTGATACTGTCCCTTCTTTTGGCTTTACTGTTTGTCAGTTCACTCCTGTACCAATTTTAAAGTTAAGTGATGTCTGACCATTTTTCCCCTTTAGTTCAACAGTACAGTGGTCTTTGTTTCATTGTGTTTCACTATTGACAATTTTTTTAAGCTATGAATAGTTACTTTAGTTATTTCTATTAATGCCTTTGTTTTAAACATCCATTGTAAGTGTTGTTTCCTATTCATTTTTTTGCACATGCTTTTTATTGCATCTGGTAAAATCTTTGTTCCCATATTCTGTCGAGTAGATCATGAATATGTCCTCATCCTATGGCAAGTTTAGATAGTAAGTATAATAAAATATAGTGAATGTACTTCTCTGCTTTCTGACCAGCAGCTGGTTTCTCTGATAGAACCATGCACCCTCGAGAATTAGACTACTCGTCAGCATGTAGTATTCTTCACAACAATCTTGTCTGCTTCATGTACCATGGCTGTACCCGTCCTTCATTAAAATTCTGGATTAACAAAACTTCTACTTTACTTTAGACCATTCTAAAGGATTCTCAAAAGATAATTATTTTGGAGGGTTAAATGTCTGATACCAATTCATGTAATAAAATGAAATTCAATTAATTTTTTCAATCACCAATGTCATCCACTATATCTAACTCACTGACTCCCTCTACAGCGATGTCATCTCTATGACATGAAATAAGGCAGTTTACTGTAATGCTGAGATTTTTACTCATATGGGGAATATCCAAACTCCTTATTTAAAACCCAATAATTCTGTGTTTATGTTTAAGCACGTAAGTATAAGCACGTAAGTAATACCCTAATACTTTTGTTGCTGTCTTTTCTTGTCAGGAGCACTGAGAAGAATAATACAGCAAACAAGTGACACATTTAAATGAAGTGCATTTATTACAATTGAACTACTGCAGTACTAAATTTACATTTTATTGTTCTAGTTTTAGGGTGGGTAATATTTTACATTTGTTTTAGTTGTTATAAACCATTGTTCTACTACTGATCGAAGAGGACAAACATCATACTTTTTTTCCACATCGCCCAGCTCTGTAATGTGCTAATTAATTACTCCACTCGATGTCTCGCTTAACAATCACTATAGACGTTAATAAAGTTGTGCAAATCCGCTCAATCCGGTGATTTTAATCCGCTCTCCAGGTCTTGTTGAAGACGCGTGTCCCGCACCTGGACTGGAATCTTCCCGCGTGTGGATTTGTGGACCGAGTCCGTGATTGGAGGAAATGTTGGGAATGAGGGCTGAAGTCACTGGACTCGAGGAGGCTGCTGGGAAACAAACGGAGTATTTGGAAGAGTAGAGGCCGCGGTGGATTTCTAATGCCTACCAAAAAAAGTCCAACACACCGCTCTTTTGATGGAAACGGTTAATGGAGTAACGTTAGTGGTTGTAAATGTGCCACTAGGACACAACAAATTCCTCAAATATCGCAGCTGAAGTGAACACAAGCTCCCGTGAGATGTGTATGAAGTCCTCTCGTCGTCTAGGCTTCATCATGTCTGTCTGAGCGGTCTGGTTTCAGTCTGTGATATAGTCAACAACGGTCACAGTGATTGAGCATCACAGGTGAGGGACGCCTGCGTTTATATTTGCAATGTCTACGTTTCCTTGCGACTAGCTTCTATTGTTTGATAGTAACATTAATATCGTTTTCTTAGAAACACATTGGCCCTGTGTAAAAGCCATTCATACATAACGTTAAACCCCTTCGTAAGTCGAGCTTATATATCTCAGTTTCTGAACGTGTTGGCTAATTGTTAACGTTTTTAGTTAGCTGGAAATGAAATAATTTTGGGTACAAACCAATGGGTTAAAGCTAAACTGAAATTCATAATTAACGTAAAATGATCGATGTGATTTACAGCGCATCTGTGGAAAGATCATGTCGATCTTTACTGAAAAACACATCAGAATAAACGCATGAGGTACACGCTTATAAGAACTTAAAATACTCTTGTTAATAACTTTTTAATTGTAGGTACACTAGTCAACAAATCACTATAGTCTCTTACAATGGCAGAGAAATGGCATTTATAAACACATCATATGATCAGTTGTAGTTAGCTTCTTAGCATAAAACGTTTTTAGTTCTAACTTTTTTTAATAGCATGCTTGTTATTCATTATACGCTCATTTATAAATAATAATTACATGTACTCCATCATCTGTTTCTTCGAGTGTGTTCTTAAAAATTGCAGTCTGCTATGTTAAACTGTATTAATAAAGTGTTTACAATCTAATGAATTGGTTTACCCTGGTTTGTCATCTATTCTAAAACTTTATGAAACGTAGTTTTCACATTGGGTTAGGCTTCAGATGGAACTTATTATGATCTATAATTGCTTGATTGATTGCTTTGCTGTAAGTGAAATGAAAGCCTTTAGATAAGTTTAAGTTCTTACCATAATATTCTCATCAGAATATTAACTCCTCTGTTTCTTTTAATGTCCGTGTTTTACTGAATTGGGCGTAGTGTGTAGGGAAATGGTAAGACACTTGTGCTGGAAATAGTGCAGGAGAAAATGTTGCAGTTTGTGGGAGAATTAATCCACTATCTGTGGAGTAAACAACTGGAGCCAGATTTTCACCCTGGATGCTGTAAGCGCTCACGATGAGCCTTCAGCTTCTCTGGTGATCTCGATTCAAACACTAGCAGTTTTGATGTTGTTCTGATTGTACTCCATTAATTGGTTGTAATTTCTGTCAATGCAAATTCTCTAAATGGTCAAAACCAGGCCAGATAGCGCTCCATTCAGCAGCAGGTTTAGAATGTAAGACTCACCAAGCATCCTTTGAGACTTGTTACCAAATCTGGTCAAATTAAAAGCATATTATAAGAAAACGAAAGGCTTTTGTGCGTCAACTGTTACCAGTCAATAACAACTGGTTATACTGGAAGTATTTTTTTGGCCAAACGACTTTTGCACTGTGAACTAATAATGACTGGATTTTTCCATGAAACCTTTGTTTGCTTGTATTACAGAGCAGTGGCATGCCGTCTCAGTGTAAACAGCTGATGGCCACATAGAGGTCTGTGAGCATACTCCCTCTGCTGCAGAGGATGCTGGGAATGTGTCGCGGGCGCCGGAAGTTTGTGGCTGCCACGCTTGCCCTGTTCGTTATCCCAGCACTCACCTGGCTCTATCTCTCATCTGCTAATATTCCAGGTACCACGTTGAACTTAAAACAAACTAAATGTCTTGTAAAGTGTTCTAATGCGCCTTTAATGGAACACAGCCATGTTTCCATCATTAGGAAGCTTCTTTTTTTTCTTGGTGCTTAATTTTAAAGAAGAACAGCTGTTTTTTTTTGTCTGGTTAATAGTTTTTTTTTTGTCTGTTAAAAGGAGAGTTATCTCTTTCTGACATTAAAGGTCTCTACACACCTACAAGCCTCCCGTAAACAGGGACTGATCTGTAGTGTATTTTTAATAAGTTCTTGAGTGCTCATTTGACTTTACACACCATTCGGAAAAACCGCAGCGCTTCAATGCGCCAGTTTACAAGAAATGCTCCAAGTCGGGAGGTTTTTAATGCAGTGCTCAAAATCCCAGTTTATGTGACTGAAGGTACCTGACTTGCCACTTGATGGTGCAAACGGCACACATTACCCCGATGACATGAACCCAGAGAGAGAAAAAGACTAGAAGAAGAGAGTCTGTGTTTATCAGTAAAACGATGGTTTGTAAACATCTGAAACACACATCTCACCTTTCTGTTTTGGGGAGATTTTATGCTTCATTAAACGATAGTAGAATGATATTTTACTGAATGAGTGTTTTAAAAGCAACATATAAATTCATATATTCTATATACAATATTCATATATTGTACACTTGTTGAGACAGTTTAAAAATGTAGCTTTTGTATCATGATCAATGATTCCTTGTCAATGACGGTGACGTTTCATTCTACAGTGCAAACAATGATCAAGATGTGTAATAATGTTTCAAATAAGAAACAGTGTCTTCAAAATCTTAGTTCAGCAGCGTCATTTGTTTACATTTGTCTTGCCGACCGTGTCTTGCCGCAGAAATGGCAGACCAAAATTTAATATTTAAATGTGTTTTAACATAATTGTAGCCTCTTTTTCCTATTTGTAGTGGAGATGCTTAAATTAATTTGGAGTTCAGGAGATTGTCTTGAACAGGACCTCTCTCTCTTTCTCTCTCTTTCTCTCTCTCTCTCTCTCTCTCTCTCTCTCTCTCTCTCTCTCTCTATATATATATATATATATATATATATATATATATATATATATATATATATATATATATTATTTAAAGTTAAATTATGTTTGTTGCTCTACCTCCTTAACAAATGTTTTCGAAACGATATTTCTTTCAAAAAACGAGGAACTTGAAAGAGCTGCTGAATTAGACTCTTGGCTGTTTTTGTGCTCTGCCCTCAGTGAAACGGCTGGATTCTCAGTCGTCTGCACTGAGTGAAGCAGCTGCTGAGCTGAGACTCAGAGATGTGGAGGAACAGAACAAAGCTTTGCGGCGAGAGATTAGCTTGCCACCCAGAACCCCAAGCCATAGAAGTCACCAAGGCAAGCAGTTACACCCCCACTCCACGGAAGAGGGTACAGGTGACCGGGAGGTGAAGAAAAGAGTTGTACATAGGAACAGCTCGGACTGTGTGCCTCAGCCGGTGGTGAAGAAATGTGAGGTCAGTGTGTTGAAGCGGCCCCCACTTCATACTATGTCATCAGAATCCCGTGCTCGACTTTTGTGGGCTGAGTTTTTTTTGTCACATTCCCTAATTTTTAAATAAATGACTTAACCAATGAATGCAAATAATGTTGTTAATCGAATATTAGGCTCTTTAAAGAAAAACTAAACTTTCTAATGAGAATTACACTGCCTTTTTGACAATTCTGTGTTTCTCTTTACAGACCATTCACCTGGCCATCGTGTGCGCAGGATACAATGCCAGCAGAGATGTTGTCACTTTAGTCAAGTCTGTTCTTTTTCACAGGTATGTTTGTCGTGCAGTGCACGTATTGTTAGTTATTGAGACGCAAAAGAAGCCTTGATGCCTGTTTCAGATCTCACGTCTGTGCGGCAAAATGTGAGTGTTGAGTATGCAGAGCGGGAGAAGCACTGAGAGCTTTTTGACAACCACTGGTGGCAAATTCTGCGTTCTGTTTCTCCTCTTGATATTTTGTGGTGCAAAGTTTGCTCCCTAAAATGCTTGTGTTGTGTTCAATAATGAAAATATTATCGTTAAAGTTGCTGTACACAGCTGAACCCAACATTCTGTTGCTGCTGTCCTGAAACTTCTGTCATTTATGTCACAAGATAACCGGCTTTTGTTTAAGTTTATGTATTTATGAGATATAAACACCCTCTAGCAAAATGAATATCTAAGTTCTCCAAAACAGCCCTTACATCTATTTAAAGAAGCTTGTAGGAAATGCAAATCAGCAAACCACCTTTAAATCAATGACATTTCTTTATGTATAGAGTGCTAGTGGAAATCACACGCATTGAAAACCTGGATGTGAAAAATGCTATTCTGGAAGATTTTGACTGAAAAATAAATGTTTTTTTTTTTTTTGTTTCAGGCGGAATCCTCTCCACTTCCACTTCATCACAGACTCTATTGCTCGGAAGATTCTAGCAGATCTCTTTCACACGTGGATGGTTCCAGCTGTGCATGTCGATTTCTACGATGGGGATGAGCTAAAGGTTTGTGCAGTTGAGCTCAGTGGGAAAGTTCCCTTTTTATTTTGAAATAAAATTACAATAAAAAGATGTAAAGTATTTTATCAAGAATTTCAACATCCAGTCATTTTGTCATGTTTTTCTCCTTGTGAAATACTAGTTACACAAAATACACATTATTGTTCAAACAAGTTTATTTTTTTTCTTATCATTAGGGGTGACACGCTTGCAATGATCCATCATGTAGGTTAATGTTTTAGGCATTAAAAAAAAATTGTCAGTATATTACCTATGCTAGCCCCATAAAACATTTCAGTTGTTAGCGCCATCAACATTTTACATAGCACTGTTTGGTTCCTCATTTATTAAACATGGTACTTGTTTGTTTTAGTCAGAGGTTTCATGGATTCCCAACAAGCACTACTCTGGAATATATGGCCTGATGAAACTGGTGCTGACCAAGACCCTGCCCTCTGACCTTCAGAAGGTCATAGTCCTAGACACAGACATCACGTTTGCGACTGACATCGCTGAGCTCTGGGTCGTCTTCCACAAATTCACAGGTACGATGACTGAGACGATGTCAATTGAAAAGGTTTCCGTTTACATTTGGTCCAAAGGTGTTGCTGGATGTGCAATATCAGAAAATGTCTGGTTTGTTAAAGTATAAGCTGTCTAAAAAGTATTATGCAGAGTCTAAAGGTCCTATGTTTTCCAGGAACCTTTTATTTCTTTTGTCAATACTTGTTTTAATAGTGCAAGGTGTGCCCGTCGACCCTGCAATGAACACTTTTGCTTGGCACCTCCGCTTTCTCCCGTAGCAATTTAACATCCTTCAACATGTACAAATGTTATTATTTTCTTTTATAAGAAGAGTTTACTTTGTACAGTTCCTCGGATGGCAGCACTACAGTGGTTTGGCAATTTGAAAATACAGCTTAAATTCAAAGTTGAAGTTGTTCAGTAAGCCACCTATGCTTGAGGAACGATCTGTGGTGTAGTCTGACTCTGTGGTGTGGTTTTTTCTGACCTTAACCATTTTTGAAGCCTTAAACAAACCTCATGTCCATGTGAAAAGTCAAAGGAGGACTTGTTTTAACCAAGAAGTGATTGCTGTAATTTGCCCATAGCATTGATCAGAAAAAAAAGCTGTTCACCTTTATGTACACATCTCTTGTTTATCTGGGATTTTTGTTTGTTTCAGGTCAGCAGGTTCTTGGGTTAGTTGAGAACCAGAGTGATTGGTATCTTGGGAACCTATGGAAGAACCATAGGCCATGGCCTGCTCTGGGAAGGGGCTTCAACACTGGTATGGGTCAGCTACAATTTTTTTCTGCATGAATATTTTAAATCAAATTCCAATATTCCAATATATTCCACTGGATGAACAAGATAAAGGTCTTAAATCTGTTGCATTTGTCTAGCTCCCTGATATTGTTTTGGTGAGCAGGAGATGAAAGCATCATGTGCTGGGCTCCCCCACCCACAGAATAATTTTGTTTCTTATCTGTTCTATTGTGTGATGGGCACCCTGAAGCTCTGGTCCTGGATTATTTAATAGCTAAACATGAGTAATGTATATAGAGCAATGCAGTTCTATCTTTCAAAATAGACACCCTTCCAAAGAACTCTGCCCATTGAAATATGTTAAGTAAAATGATTAAATTTGCCAAAATAATTGAAAAGACTAAACTAAACCCAAAAGTACTAAACTAAATCAAAACTAAACAAAAAAACACTTCAGATCTCTGATCATAAACAAATGTTTAAAGTAAATGTTTTGTCACACATTCCCTCTTGGTTTAGTTGAAACTTAATTAAAATAAATGCTTATTTCAAATCAACAAAGGCTCCTTGCATTTGAAATACAATTAAATCCAAATATTTAGGACTGAGACAGAACGAGGGGGCAATGAACCTAACCTGGTGTTTGTATTGAAGGAGTAATCCTGCTGCTGCTGGATCGATTGAGAAAGCTGAAATGGGAGCAGATGTGGCGTCTGACAGCAGAGAGAGAGCTCATGAGCATGCTGTCGACGTCACTTGCTGATCAGGTATAAACTCTTTTTCAGCTCTGCTGGTGGAGCACTTGTCTTTGTACACCCATAGCACACTGTTTTGTGTCAGTTTCAGTACCTCAAGTTTTAAGTTACATGAAACAACCATCTCAAGAGTTCAATCAAAGCTCAGATTTATTTTTGAATCTAAATAATCACATAAGCTGTGATGACTATTAATTGTATAGTTATTAGCCTTTAAAATAGCAGATTATTATGTTTAATTCAGAAATATCTTGTTGAAAATGGAAAGAAGTTTGTCTCAGACCACACAAATGATTAAAGATTACGGTTTATGATAACCTGGTGCAGCTGTAGAATGATTAAAAGGGTTCTTTTGTGTGCAGAAGTGTGATTTAGAAGGGTTCTCTTGTGTGCAGAAGCGTGATTAGAAGGGTTTTCTTGTGTGCAGGACATCTTCAATGCTGTAATCAAGCAGAACCCCTTCCTGGTGCACCAGCTTCCGTGCTTCTGGAACGTCCAGCTATCGGATCACACTCGCTCCGAGAAGTGCTACAAAGATGTGTCCGATCTCAAGGTGACGTCACTGAAACAGAGCTGCAGTCTCTCTCTATCATATACTCAAATGAGGATTTCAATTAAACAATGCAAACAAGAATGTGCTTTTTCCTGTATGAAACTAAAATAAGAAGTTTTTAAATATTCTATTCTGTCCTCAAACTAACCTTTTGTCTTTCTCTCTGTTATCTTTAATTTTGACAATTTCTATGTCTAAGTTTGGGACTTAAAGAATTTGGGAGCAGATTAAAAGATTTGCTTTTGCTGGTTCGGTAACTTTTGGGTTAATTAATTAAACAATGAAACCTCTTTTATTCATAATCACTGAAATGTCAAGCTATGAAGCTGAATCAATCAAACTATGTCTTCCTCCGTGTTGAAATACACTAAACTTGTGCTGAACACAAATTATTCAGTCACTCATTTCAGAGCATCACAATGCCATCTGTTTTCAGTTCTTCATGAACAATGATTTGCATGTTAAGTCAAAGGGACAATGCAATCTTGAATCCATGCAGGAACAGTGGGGTGGGTACTCTGGGCACTACATTGTGAACAGTGTACTATAGAGCTGCAGATAATGCAGAATTTGTGGTCCATGCTGCGGGAGTTAAAGTATTGAACTTTGGTTGTTATTTGTGTCTACGACAACCAATCAGTAGCTTCCTAGAGGTGTCACATGAGGGGAAAAAGTCATATGGTGGACTGCAGATTTCTTCTGCAAAGAATCGAGTAAGTTGGGATTATTACGTGGTTTGAACAATCTTGGTCTACATGCCACTTTAGAAACTGAAGGAATAGTACGGTCAGTGTGGATTAAATATCCAATCTGCAGGTCTTAATGCTTAATAAAGTCAATTTTTTTTGTGTGTGAATTGCAACATGATGAGTAGCTTGTTAACATTAATGTCTGATCAGAGCAAACTTAATATTATATTAGCTCCAGATCATGCAAACCAGTGGGCCCTGTTGGTTTTAGTTCTATATCTTTTGCCAGATACAGATCGGTAAAACATGCAAAAATTAGTGCACTCAGGTTTGTTGTATGAAAGTTGAAGCCATGTTGTATGAAGATTGATGGCGTCCTTCTCCTTTCTTATTTTTGATGTAAAGCTTTTGAAAATGATTTCGTTTAAATTATGAATGGTTCACAGAATGGTCTATAGTTGTCGAAAAATATTTCATGTTTAGTTTGTGTTGTGTTTTTGTACACTAGATCATCTATATTAAAAGCGATTTTCTTCTCCTTGCGCAGGTTATTCACTGGAACTCTCCAAAGAAGCTCCATGTGAAGAACAAGCATGTGGAGTTTTTCAGGAACCTCTATCTTACCTTTCTGGAGTACGATGGCAATCTGCTGAGGAGAGAGCTCTTTGGCTGTCCCAGCGAAACGGATCACAACTCTGAGACTGTGAGTTTGTTATTCTTTTTTTCTACGTTGTCTTTTATTTCATTCATATGTTGAGACATGAAATGGCATGAAACGGACATTATGCTATTACCTTACACTAAAAAATATTGGCTCTAGTTTTGACCTTGTTAAATAGTTGTTCTTAAATTGGAAACATAACATTAATTGCTATCAAAGCCTTAATGTACCCCAGGTTTTTTATAGTACACGGCTGAAGCTTTTTGAAGTTTGTGTTTAAAGGATGTGTTAGTATTGAAAGTTCATTAACCTAACAAGCCCAGCGTTCAATAGCGCCTTGTCTATTTTTTAATAGCTCCAGCTAGACTAGTGGATATATAGATTTTCAAATTTCAAATCAAAGTAAATGTAATATCGACACATCCAAAATTTAGCTAAACTTTGCTACATCAAAGTATTTTGCATTCCTATTTATTCACATTCTGTTGGAGTATGTGTATGGATCACACACAGGCACAGTAGAGTTTGGAAGGAAATTTTTTTTAAAGCTAAATAAAAGAATACAAACAGCCCAAGTACAAGACTTTTCAGAAAATCTTAATCTGAACTACAACACAAGCACAGGAACATGGATGGAAACTAAACAAAATCAAGAGCAAACTACTAGTAAACTTAAGCAAAGCTTAACACAATAGACAGAAAAGAGGAGTAGATCAAGTCCATGTAGGCTCATGTACCCATCCACAACTGAAAGCATTGGAGATAGGTAGAGGTGAACGATCAAACATAACAGAGAAATGCATGACCTTCATGAATCAACATACGTACAAAAACCTTCATGTTCACAATCAGATTTATGAACAGTTTAAAAAAAAAAAAAGATACGTGGCAACAGACTCCTCAAATTTCTCTCTGTAGATGCAGATGTGTGTTACAATCAGCTGTGTTTTCACTACAGCTTCAAAAGACACTCTCAGAGCTGGATGAAGATGACCCCTGTTATGAGTTTAGACGGGAGCGCTTCACTGTTCATCGTACACATGTCTACTTCCTGCACTATGAGTATGAGCCGACCATGGACAACACTGATGTGACGCTGGTGGCTCAGCTTTCAATGGACAGGTATGATAAACATGATTATATGTTTTCTCCAGGCACATGAAATAGGATCAAAATTAGGCTTAAAAAGATTCTCTGGGGCCCAGTATGGTATCACGCCACTGGAACAGTACCAACTCCAGAGAAAAGGAGGAGGAGATCAAGGACCCAGAAGTCATTGTATGTTTATGAAAAAAACAAAAAAACAAAAACGATGAGTAGAGATCTTCTAGACAAGGGCAATAGAGATGATAGCTGAGATGAGATCTGACCGAATAGTGCACGAGTTGATATTAAATAACAGGGGTTGTGCTATCAAAATAAACACACACACACACATTCACACACTTACACACAGAGGAGACAGTTGGATGTTTATTCAACTCCATAGGGCATGGATTAAGAGAATATTTAATTGAAAGTGAGAAATAGAGACGCAACTCTGAGAAAGAGTGGTATATCTTACAGTTGAAGTGGTTCATATTGTTTGAAGCAGAACAACCATTTAATTTAAAGTTTGTTTTCAGGTAGCCAGGTGTCTCATGGTCCGTATCCAGACCAGGAGCTTACTGTAGAATACCTCGTATCTAGGGTCATCATGTGTAAATTTGAGCCATTGATGGAGTGCTGCTTACTGGTTGCAGGTTGCAGATGCTAGAGGCCATCTGTAAGCACTGGGACGGCCCTATCAGTCTGGCTCTATACCTCTCAGATGCGGAAGCACAGCAGTTTCTCCGCTACGCTCAGGGTTCTGAGGTGCTCATGAGTAGAAGTAATGTGGGGTACCACATCGTCTATAAAGAGGGCCAGTTCTACCCTGTGAACCTGCTGCGTAATGTTGCTGTGGATCAGGTTAACACCCCCTACATGTTCCTGTCTGACATCGACTTCCTGCCTATGTATGGACTCTATGAGTACCTCAGGTGAGTTAAGCTACACAGAATTGGACAACTATGACAATAACTTTGGAGTCGCCTGTTGTGTAAATGTTTGATTTAAGCTTGATGTATTTAAGCCTTTTATTTAAACCAGGTACTATGTTATTCGTGTTCCCGTTGGAGAAGTATGCTGTATTTATCATTTCAGATGTAAGGTTTTTCACACTTTTAATGTTTTTTTTGTGTTTTTGTGATGTATGGGATCAAATGTAAACATATTTTTCATGAGGCTTGACATAAACACTCAACGCAAGATACAGTATGCATCACAATATTAAACTAAGTGTGAAAAAAAGAAACCAATTTTTTAAAAATATGTTTGATTTCTGTACATTTAGACAGTTGGAGGATCAAAAGCTTTTCAAAAAGATCAGTTCTAAACTGCTTCTTAAAATCGTGCTTCTTAATAATCACAATACAACCTTAATGCACCATGGCAACCACTCATTTAGAAAAGCTTGTATAATGACTGTAATGTATGGTGATTTAAGATAAAATTTATTTATTTAAGATAAAAAAAAAAAGAAATGCACAAGGGGCTTGTTCAGTGACTCCGCCCTTTGAGGGTTAGGGAATCTGAACCAGATACCAATTTGACTGGACAGGACAGACGAGGCCATCGGCTCACCCGTCTGAAAGGTGTTTCCTGACCCCTAAGGAGCGACTGAACCATTCAAGATTCATCCACTCCTATTACAAATAACTCCACCCATAATATTCAATTACTTGGCTCTAGACATACAATATAGTATTGCATTATCCTACAAACACTGCTTGGCAAAGGCTGAAAACCTAACCCAAGAGGCTTGAAGCGGTTGGTGTAAGACATGCCAGAGGAGAGGTCAAAATTAAGAGCTAGCCCGTTGAACTAACTCCACTTCAACACCTGCTTTAGCGTTATGACAGAAAACTTCAAAGGCCTGTGCAATAGCGGTCTCACCTGGAGGCATAAACCAAGTGCAGCAATGGTGGGCTAACTGCTTCAGTATTCGGCTAGCAGCTACAAGCTAACCCCATAGCCAACTCTGCTAACATGTGACAATATATGAAATTCTTTCCTCTCTCAGGATGCAACGAGGGATGAGATCATAATTGTTTCTCTTGATTGAGACATGACTGAAACTCATCCTTTTAACAATTGGTGAAACTCTCCTGCTCACTTCATTTCAGGTCAACATTTCAAGCAGAGAAGCAAGCAGACTTTATTTTTCTTTTCGATTAGTAAAGACAGAGCCGAAGGTCTTAGAGAGATGGGCTAAATGGCCTCCTTACAGAGATAGGCTGTAAATGGCTTTTTTTTTGTAATGAAAGGAAATTTGATGAGGCGTTTATTGAAAGTAAAGTGAAAGTGACCAGTTGACCAGATGTGGAATGATGCATACCTGGACTTTGTGCTCTGCATTTATCCCATCCCAGTGTACTGGTGCCTTGCTCGAGGGCTCCACAGTTGTGGTTGTTGAAGATGAGAGAGCAACTGTTTCATAACTCACACCACCTTCAACTCGGTGGATCTGGGGATCGAACCAGTGACCTTCTGATCACAAATCGATCTCCTTCTCCACCTGACCACAAACTTTAGTTTTAGTTTATTAAGGTGTTAAACCATTGAAGCTATTGTAGCTAGAGATGCAACTACACAGATGGCAGGTATCAGTCTGATGATGTCTACCTGTTCTCATATTTATGAAAGTGTTCCAAAACAACACATCCTTTACTCCTTTAAGACGAATTTACAAGGACGTCAGAGGGTAAAAAATAATGCTATATAAAATCTGACAAATACAACATGGAACATTGTTAAAAGTTCAGGGATACTTGAATATTTTGGTAAACATCATTAAAAATGGCAAAAACTCTCTTTCAGGAAATCGGTCATTCAGCTCGACATGGCCAACAGTAAAAAGGCTTTGGTTATTCCAGCGTTTGAAACGCTCCGCTATCGACTTTCTTTCCCCAAATCCAAAGCTGAACTGCTGTCACAGCTGGACATGGGCACACTCTTCACATTCAGGTAAAAACCCATCTGCGGAAAGCTCCCTGTAAAGATTATTTGAAATAACTTTGCCAAGCCTACATTTAACATATTTGTCCAAAAGTAAAATAAAGTTAGCAACTGCAGTGTCCCTCTTCAGAGTCCTCAACTGCCTCCATTTTTCTGGAATATCTTCTATGCCTATTGTTGTGTCTCAGATGGGTCTTTAGGTATTTGTGAATAATAACCAACCCTTTTTGGCTCAATTCTTTCATACATACCCAATGAGAACTTGACCTGGTACTGGCAACCTGCATGAAGTAATGCTACTTAGGAAAGGAGATTGATATTTTTGAACGAACAAACCACAAGTATTCTGTGATGAAATCGGCGATGGCTGTTGAAATGTTTTTCTCAGATATCACGTCTGGGTGAAGGGCCATGCTCCCACAGATTTTGCTAAGTGGAGAACAGCGACAACTGCTTACCGAGTGCAGTGGGAAGCAGACTTTGAGCCTTATGTGATGGTGCGACGGGAGAGTCCTGAGTATGACCGACGCTTCGTGGGCTTCGGGTGGAATAAAGTCGCTCACATCATGGAGCTGGACGCTCAGGTAACTTTAGTTCAGATCTGGATTTTTAATGAGTTTATGTGCTGCAGAAGAATTAGAATAGATATCAGAATCTCCGGCTTTCATTAGGTGTTTATATCTAGTTCTAGTTGCAAATGTTTTTGTTTTGAAAATGGTATATAAAATATTAAATAGTAAATATTCTTTGTTTACTAAGAGAACTATTTTCAAGAGTTCTTTTAATTTTCAATCAGATTTTCAAGCATCTGCCATTGCTTCGGCCTACTTTGTTTTTTAAGAGTTTCTTGATCATTGTGAGTGCTTACTTTTGTTTTCAGCTGCTTTGAACTGATGTGTACAATAAACTTTTTCAGGAGTATGAGTTTGTGGTTCTGCCCAATGCCTACATGATTCATATGCCACACGCTCCCAGCTTTGACATCACCAAGTTCCGCTCAAACAAACAGTATCGTGCATGTCTGAAGACACTGAAGGAGGAGTTCCAGCAGAACATGTCTCGGCGCTATGGCTTTGCTGCACTCAAATACATGGCGGTGGATAACAACAGCTAGCTTAGCTCATGCTCTGAGGAGGCAACCAGAGATTGACGCTCAGCTGAACTGAGGTAGCTGGGTTTCATTCATCCATCCATCTTTCAAGGATTGGAGGAGACGTCTACTACAGGTTTGTGAGGTCACTGATGAACCATAAGGACAAGGTGAGCTTGTGCTGCTAATGGAAAAGATTTAAGGTCCACTCTGGTTCAGGGTTTTGAACTGCCGTTTACCAGTGTGTCTGGCTACAAATCATTCTGTCAGTCTCTCCTCTTTTTTCTTACTCCACTTCTCATTTTGATATGTTTGTTTTTAATTTGAGTTAGTCTCAAACTATAAAGAGTATGAAAACGTGCAAAACTTGATGGAAATGTATTTTTAAAGCTCATAGATGAATGACGTCTACAGTGGAATCGAAATGACCATTTTAACCAAGGAATCCATGACCAGACAATTACGTAAACAGTGTTAAACTAAAGCTGAGAAGTTGTCTGTGCAGTTCAACTAGAAATAAAATGTGTTGACCATGAAAGGATGGATGATATTTATTGAAGAATGAGAAAAGGAATTTTCATGATTAATATGATGCTGATGTTGTCATTGACTTTATAATAAAGTTACTGCAGCAGTGAATTCTTAACTTGTTGGTTCTGTATAGCACAGTTTTTTTATGTGCAAATTCAGGATTTAAAGTGAGGATATGAGTATATAAAGATTGTTACCCTTGCCGTCTTGTCAGGAAATGCAACAGGTCTTTCAGAAAAAATATTACTATTTCAAATGTTTTAACATACATTTGTTTATTGTTTTTGTTTGGTCTGGAAAAAAACCCCCAGCTAAAATCAGACAATAGTATTGCAACTCTTCTCAAGAAAAAAAAGGTGTAAGAAATAATTGTCAAGCATGTGATGCTTTATAATTAATATTGTGACCTACCCATGGCTAGTTACAGGTGTGGCCATTACAGTAATAAAATCAGTTAAAATTGAGAAAATTAGGCTCAACCTTTGTCTTGTGTTTGAACTAGAGCATGGAGAAAAGAAAGAAGTGTGCAAAAAAAGAGCCTGGGAGGTTTAGAGCAAAATGTATGGGAAAACATGAATAATCTCAATACTACAAGTCAGTCTTAAGATACAATAATGTTCCTGTGTTCACTTAGCACACGATGATCAAGAGGTTTGCAGCCAAGGCACTTGAGCAAACTTTCAAAGACTTGGACAGAAGAGTAAAATTAAATAAATATATAAAAAAAAGTGTTAGAAAGGCAGACTTCTTACAAAAAATGCTGTCAGAGATTGTCTGTCCTCGAAAGAAAGAGGCTTAGGACTGCATTGCAATCCAACTTTACTGGACACAAAAGAATTATTGAAATGAAACTAGGGAGACATGGCATAAAACTCAATATCTAGAAAAAAACTGGACCTAATAAATGATCTTAATAAAAGGATAAATGAACCTAATGGTAGACTTCCTGAAGAGGGTGGTAGTGTACCTAAAACATGTCAATGGCCATAGAAACTCACAGAAGTAAAATGATATTGTGTCTTGCACAGACATATTTAAGGTATGTATCATTCAAGGTTCTGCGTCCTTCCGGGTGCGCCTTGTCAAGACTGCTTACGTCACAATGCTGCACAAAGTCCGTCTCATTTTGCCCAAAAAACAAAACGTCCTTCTTCTCTGGAATTTCGACGATGCATCGTTACCATCTTTCGTAGCCTCTGGAGGCTGGGAAGGCTGCTTCCTCTGAAGGATGCAGAACCTGGAATGAGACATAAATGTAGACTCCTCATGAGACATTGGAGAGTACATCAAAGGTGCCTCCATCTTACCTGGGGCAGCAGTGCATTGAATCTTAATAGAAAAATAGAAAAAATTACTTTTTCTGCCGCTGTTTGTTTGTTTGTGGCTGTACAAACCACAACGAAAACAGGTGTAGGTGAGTAGGCTAAATTCCCATTTTAAAATGTACCATTTTTTGTTGTTTTATTTTTTGTTTGTATTTCAAACTAACGATGCGCCACAATGATAAACTGCACACAGCACTAAATATGTTACCTGTTATGGTTACTGTATAATCTTAAACCAAATTCTTTATCAATATTTTTATTTAATATAAATGTTTTGTGTATATTTTTGTATTGGAAATAATTAATTGTATAATTCCAATAAATATGGTCATTTATATATTTGTTATTGTGGCCAGGCTTTGCAATACAATTATGTAATCTGTGAAACAATTTTACAAGTTTTAAAATGAATATTTTAGAAAACACAATTACTAGTTTATAGACATTTTACAAGTTTTTAAACTCATTTACATATTCAGACAATGCTAAGCTGAACTAGTCAGTCTGTTGTTATGATTTTATGGATGTTAAGCTATGTGTGGATTCGATAACTCCTGTTCAGACTGCTTCAGGTCACATCATCTCAAAGAAGAGAGAATTACTCTGCTCATATAATCTTTCTCAGAATCAAAGGAAAGTCCCCATATATTTGTATTTCATATCTAAATATTGAATTTTGTATGCCTATGTACAACATTTTGAATGACCAGAATTCATTGTTGTAGAACTATGTAATTGTTTTTTCATTTTATTTAGTAAATCATCAGCACTAGTAAGTTTGTTTTGTACATACTCGTCACCATTAATTATCCATAACTATGACAATTAATGCAAGCGTTGCCTAATAAATAAACGAATGAAAAATCTAGTCTAGTGAAGATTGTTATACAAAGAGTGTTATATAACATGGATATCAGTTAATCAATATAATCGTTATCCTCATTTAAAAAACAACATTTTAAAAAAAAAATCCTCAGCTCTTGTGTCCAGTTGTACTTGTTTAAAACCTGTTTACAGTTTTGCCCCGGGTAAGATGGCGGATGCGTTGACGTATCACATCAACACAACGACGCAGTCAACAAGGCATCTACTGATGTTATAATCTATAGATTCATACTTCAGTCCAGCAGATAGCAGTAATGCTCAAAGTCTGCAAGCTGCCAATATAAACTACAACAGCAGAAGAAGCGATATCGTGAGCTAAGAGTGGGGTGTTCCCGAATCAGGCGCTCGAGACGCTTGTATCTGACGGAAGTGCGGAGCGTTTCGTGTTGTGCTCGGCTCGTGTGATGAAGAGTGGTGTGGACTGAGAGGTGCGGTCGTGTCATAACTTCCGCGGGCATTATGGCAGCTCTCCCGGGTCAGAACGATGATCCTGGCGAACTGGAGCGGTCCTTGCAGCACATGCTGAAGTCAATAGCGGACGAGCGGAACCGCCTGAACGCCAGACAGGACCTGGGTCAGTACTCCACTGTAAACCTGAATCCTGCACAGCCGCTACATCCCACGATAACATCATCGATACGATAAAAAGCTAACAATAGGCCGCGGGTTTGTGCTATTGTTTAACGGGTTCCTCCAATGACATCATTTCGTGGCCGCAGGTGATGTCATAGTGCTGTCTCTCGAGTCTGACTCCATCTAGCTTTGTCTTGTATACTCTACGGCTTTTTGACATGGTCATTAAATAAATCCGATTTGTGTAACTAGCTCTCCATGTTAGCTCTTTCAGACTAGCACCTGTTGAAAATTACATCATACTTTCATTTCAGGTAGCCAACAGCACCCTGATTAAAGCGAAACGTTTTTGCTTACTATTCACTCATTATCAAGCTCATTGAAGAAAGTTGCGAAGGAAAATATTTTCCTCAGCAATAGTTTGTTAAAGATGCTAGTGCTATAAAAAGTAATACGATAAAAATAAATCAGATTGTCGATGCACTTCATATGAGAGCGAGAGAGAGGGAAACAATGTGTTGTGTTTTTGATAGTCATCATAAAACTAAAGAAGAAAATGAAAGCTGCAAGCAGCTACCATGGGCTCTCGCACCTTCAGTGCTGTACATCCTGGTGACCACTTCACTGTGACCACTCCTTTTTTAATGATACACTTTAACGATGAACTATTAACATTTCAATAAATAAAGGAGAAGGTCTTTGGTCCGGGCTGATGCAAGATGTGGTCATAATAATGATCTATTTCATTAACAAGATATTATGACAAAAAAATTTGCATTCTTAAACTTAAAAAAAGGTTTGTGTACCTTGCAAGAAGAGTCTTGTTGAAATGTACAATTAATGTCTGACTGCTTGCTTGCAGAGTGTGAAACCCTTGATATGAAACAATATTTTTGATGACAAGCTGTTTCATAAAATGTTTGATCAATTTCAATAACGTATAATTGTTCACAATTAGGGTCATTGCTTGGTTGGCATAAAACACACACATTGCATCTTTAAATAGGGCTGTGCAAAAAAATCGATACATCTAAATATTGTGACAATTTCTTTTACAATTTCGTATAGATACATGCCAAACGACCACCTCCTCCGCTCCAGTAGATGTCGCTAACTTGCCATCAACAAAACACTAAGCAGTATGGTATCAGGGGTATGCGTGAGTGTGCATGCTGGAAAATATAAAAGTGCCTTTATAAATTGTTTATTTCATTTATGTTACTTCAGTGGCATAAACATTTTAGTTAAGTGTTTATTAACAATATGAACTCAATACATTTTAGTGAGTTCTCTGTTTAATAACACCGTGCAGTTCTAATGAATTGGAATGGATGAAAAATAAAATTGAATTTGAATTCATCTGCCGACTTTATCAAGTTGTTAATATAATGGGACACATATACTAATACAAACTATTGCAATATAGCACAATATTTATTGCATCGCACTATATCTTGATTAGTATCTTGATATCTTATTGAGAGCCATATATCGTGATATGTATGATATCACGAGGCCCTTGCCAATGCACAGCTCTACCTTTAAATATTGCATATTAAGTGTTACTCACTGAAGTAAAAACATAATAAAAAAAATTAACAAAACGGCACATTTCTCTTCAAATATTTAGTTGAAGATCAAATCATCATCTTCTAAAGTAATAATATATTTTGCATCCGTTATTAGGATTTTAGTGAAAAGGCATTAACAATATTCCTATAGTGATATTAAGTCACAATGTTTGATCGTTTTATTTTTGTAGGCCATGTAATCTGATAATGTCACCTTCAGTAAAACTTCTACAGTACCGAGAATGCTTAGTGTAACAGTGCTAGTCATAGAATTGCGGATTCATAAATATACAAGCATGCGATCTCCAGCTAATAGATGAATATATATGTCCTGATGGCAGTGTGGAGATGGAACATGTGTGTGTGAATTACGTTAACATTGCAGAATACCTCGATATGAAAAATGTATTCCTTGTTAATAATTGTACCTGTGTTACTGTGAACGGTACGATAAGGCCCAAACTAATTTTCTCGTAACATCCAAGTCAGTAAACCTTTTCTTTTACCCACCTCAAAAAATTTGAATTAACATTTCATATAGTGTTCAAGTTTACCGCAACAGATACAATTGACCCTCCGTTCCAAAGGAGCACTATGCTTTGTTGTGTTCAAGAAATTGTGACTCCAGAGCACCTACTTGCTCTATGATAATTCAACGTGTTGAATCGTTTTTTTTTTTTGAACATACAAGAGTTGATCCACGCTAAGTTTTAGATTTTTTTGTTTTTAGGTTGCTTCAAGGATGATCGTATTGTGTTCTGGACATGGATGTTCTCCACATACTTCATGGAGAAATGGGCTCCACGTCAGGACGACATGCTCTTCTATGTGCGCCGCAAGCTGTCTTATGTCAGAGAAGACAGCACAGAGGGTAACAAGGTGAGGTTAAATCAGATCTCACAAATATTTTGGGTTTCTTGAACTAGTGTGCAAGCATGTGATGTAGTAAAGTAATCTATTGTTCCATGAGAGTTATTCAAGATTATAGTTATTGAAAAAACATGTAGAATTTCAAAGGCTGAGCTAATCTCAAGTCATAATTTCAAGGCAACCACTTAATTACAGGTATCGTTGAAAATTTTGAAAACGTCTTTTCTCTATCTAGACCTGAGCTGAAACAATATATTTCCTCTAAACTTGCACTTGTTTTTAGGTGGAGGTGGAGGTTTATAGAAGAGACTCTAAAAAGCTGCCTGGTCTCGGGGATCCTGACATTGACTGGGAGGAGAGTGTCTATCTCAATCTCATCCTGCAAAATGTAAGCCACTATTTTTGCTGTTGAACCAGAACTTCATCACAGAAAGATGTGGGTGATTATTTACAGCCACCCGTTTTTGGGAATATCCATGTTCGTGCTGAGGATGGTTTTGCTTACAAATTGGGTTAACTAAGCAATTAAAACAAGTTTGATTGGAGCTTATTCTTATAATTGTCCATCAACCAGTTGCTCCCATTTAGCGCATTACTTAACAAGTCTATAACACTATTCAACTGGCTCCTTAAACGTTTGAGCAAGCTATCCTGCCTTCCAATCCGTGTTCCACTCCCAGGTCATTCCTGGTCTGGGAACCATTATTCGTGCCGCTCACATAGCAGTCTTCTCAATAGCTTGCCAATTCATTTGCAATGCTTCGCACTTGTAAATAACCTTTTGATTTGCATACATGGTGCAAGTTGTCTTAGTCAACAAATGTTGCAATTTGTTTTTCACTGCAGCTGACACATTGACACATGATGCAATAAGTGTAGATCTTTTTCTGCTCAGCAGCAGCAGCAGTAGTGGTGGTGACCTTTTCATGATCTGCACAAAAGTTTAGATTGTATATCATTTAGAAGATCTGCTGAATGGTAGATGAATGTGCTGTCAAACATAGAAAACCCATGTTAAAATCGTGTCTCTGAACTTACTCCATATTTGTTTTGAACATCTTGGCTGTGTAATCAAGGACCGTAATGTTTCTCTCCCCAGAATCTAATCAAGACAGTGTTGCACCAACAGAGTTTAGTGTTACAGACTAAACTCTAGAGAGCATTTGGTTCAGGTTGTGTGAAGTAGTTTTTCATGGTAAGTGGTGAAGTAAATTACAAAAGTAAAGATTTACTCTACTGCTAATCCATTTGAAATCAAAGGTGTATATATATTTTTATAGGAAACCTTTAAAGTGGCAGGGAGCCAGTTTTTACTTTTGAAATCATCGAAACAAAGACACACATAAACCAATAATCCTTGTGCAGCTGTTGATTGGCTACAAGTTTTTTTTTTCTGACCCTACCTATGATTTTAAAAGTCAGTTATCAACATTTTTGTGATACATTTCTGTAAATAATTTAGCTGATGAAGTCTTTCTGCCCTACAGCTGGACTATGTGGTCACATGTGCTGTCTGCACACGCTCAGATGCTGGAGACATCCACATCCACAAAAAGAAATCCCAGGTAAGACTGCGTTCAACCTGAAGTTCTGGAATCAGAACTATAACATTCATGTGGCTGTTATTTTCAATGGTTTTGAAAACACTTGAAAGAGAAGTGATATTTGGCAAATATGTTTGTTTTTATATATATATATATATATATATATATATATATATATATATATATATATATATATATATATATATATATATATATATATATATATATATATATACATACTATACTCTATTATACCATATGCATTATGATGTCGATCTGTTTTTTTTATTTCGATGAATCACGTTTTCTATTTGTAAATATACCTTAAAGTAATCAGTTTAATACTCAATTCTCTTGTGTTAATATGCTAATTAATCAGGGCTGGGGGAAGTATTGATGCTTTATGCAAAGGTTGTACATCAAAGGTAAACCAACAATCAACCGCTTAAAAACTGTTAATGGTTTAAAGTCTCTAAATATTTTTCTTTAATAAAAGAACTTCCATTTATAATAAGATCTCAATATAAACCTATACCATATGGTTACAAACCCCCCGTTATTGGTCTGATGATGCCACAGAAGCATATGGTATCCCCCTCTCTGTCAGTCAGCTGATGTGAAGAGACTCTGAAGGGACCTCTATACATGTTTTACATCATTTTTTTTTGCACACCAAATCATGTCATTCTGTCTGTCTTAATAAGCATCAACAATTCATCAGGTTCAGAAGTGGTTTTAACAAACACAAACAGCTAAAACATTTCAATACAGACCAGGGAGATGAAAATCATACTGTACCTGAGATCTGAGTGACACAGGAGCTCTTCTGTGCGGTGAAGTACATCCCTGGCATTCACACCGCATGAAAATGATCAGTTAAAATTATATTATATATATATATATTTTTATATATTATAACTTTGCATACACTGTATACATATTATTGTACACATGGAAATCTTTTTACAAATTATTTAATATATACCTACATTTAACATATCTACAGATTGTCTTCGTGTTCAATAGGTTACCAAATATTTGTGTGTGTGTGTGTATAGATAGATAGATAGATAGATAGATAGATAGATAGATAGATAGATAGATAGATACATAGAAAAACTGCTTCTTGACTGGATTAATCTCCCAATAAAGTTCAGCCAAAACTGATAAAAAATATATATTATTAGATGTTCAGCTGAACTCGTGAAAAGGCAGAATAATATTAAACAAACATGATGCTTTGATTGATGGTGCAGTCAAATAGCAACAAGAATACAGTTATAAATACACACTATCTAAATGTTGCAGAATTGCATTATGATTGACCTTGTCTGGCAATATAAAAATCATTACTTGGATGTGGCCAAACAGCAGTGCACACAAGGAATGATCCGGTCCAAGCTGGAGTATAGTATAGGATTGGTGTCTTGTTGAAAGAAAAGTATGCACAGCGCAGCACCACAGACATCATCTCAAAGAGAATGCCTCAAACACAAGACAGATGGGATTAATAATGACTTCCTTTATGCTACATTCACAAGGACTGATGAAGCTGTTAAGAGCTGCTTTTGGTGTCATTGATTACGAGGAGAACCAAAAATCATGTGAAGAGGCAGAATTCATATTCGTTCATTGTATGGGTTAAAAATAAAATTCAAAGATATGGTTAACTTGTGGGCTATATAGAGTATCCAATTCACTTATTTTCATGTTTTATGTTGTGGGAGTAAACAGAAAGAGACATCTGCAGTAAAAAAAGCGTCATGCAGGGTTGCAAGTGGCCTTACGAAAGTAGTCGGTGCTGGCCACCATCTCACCGTCATGTGGCCCATCAGGGATCCATCGAAGAGAAGATCACTATAGAGCACCTGACAACACACTAGAACAGCAAGAGAGCAGTTAGAACAACAGCCTATTGTTTTGTTAAAGATTGTATGGAGATATATGGAGTTGTTTTATTTTCATTTAGAGGAACCTCCAAGTAGTCCTTAAAAAGTAGGCATTAAAATAATTATTCATTGGATATATATCTCTGTTTAAATGTAAAAAGGTGTTTGCAGAGTAGAGAGGGCCTGGATGTGGCTAGGTAGAGAGGCCTCATATTAATTAATGTACCGAGATGTAGCCTGCTCATGTTCAGGTATAATTATGAGCTACTTACGCGCCAAAGAATGTCACAGTACAGGCACACGTCACATCCAGAGAAATTTATTTTCAAACCGCAAGTCAGAAAAAGTGAATAAAATCTAGAAATTACCCAGTTTCTGGTACTAAACCCTAACACCATGCGATCTATCATGATGTAACATGTGAATCAATATTCATGGCCGAATACTGTTATTCTTTTCTGGCTGAGTGCAGAATTGGGCTCAGGCTGCGAGGTGTGACTGCAGAGTCGCTCTCAACATGTCTCAGTCATCCTCTGACTCTAATCTTTCACAGCCTCGTGCATGACTGTGCTGCTGAATAGCACGACCACATGCTGCACATAGACCGGGGTCGAGCTTCAGTCCCTGACACAAGCTTCTAGTGACACAGTTACACATCCAAACCCATAGAAACGTGCAGGACTAGACAAAAACAAATGGGAGATCTAAGGGACACATTTCTTGTCTTTACATTGGTAAATTAGAATGATGTCTATAGATCAGTGGTTCTCAAATAGTGGGTCGCGCCCCCCCAGGGGCTCCGTCAAGGGGAGCACGTTTGACCTCTGGGAACATGCTTTTTTTTTTTTTTTACTGTTCTAGAATAAAGTGCAATACCACTCCATGACATTAGGGGACAGTGGCGCTCTCATTGGCAAAGTATGAAGAGGAGATAGAGACAAACGAAAGTCTCTCGAAAGGTAAGACGAGAAAATATACCTCGTATGTAGCACTTGGCTTTACTGTAACTCCGGTGGGAGTTGAGAAGAGACAGGTGTGCTTGCTGAGTCTAAAAATGTTGGCAGAGGACAGCATGAACCCAAATAAATGAAGGCGTCACTTAAAGATGTTACACCCCAATCACGGTGAAAAGTCGCTTGAGTTTTTTCAGCAAAAACGTGCCGAATATTGCCAGCAATCGGTCAGTCAATGTTTATAGTTTTATTAAGGATTTAATGTTTTTTACATTTCAGATGCACCTTAAATCTTAACTGCTACAGTTAATAAAGCTATTCTTTGTTGTAAGTTGGTTCATAATTCTTTGTTTTTTCTCTTATACGTTAATAAGGATACTGTGTTATGTAGAGGTGTACTTATAACAAATTTAAACGTGTTTTTCTTCATAGGAGGGGGGCGCGATAAAAAATAATTGAGAAACACTGCTACAGATTAATGATAAATAATGATGTTTTACTATTTTTAAATGTTTGTTCAGTGTGAAACACGTAATAATGGTGGATCTCTTGGTTTTACAGCAAGTGTTTGCTTCTCCCAGCAAAAACCCAATGGACAGCAAAGGAGAGGAATCCAAAATGAGCTACCCTAACATCTTCTTCATGATCGACAACTTTGATGAGGTAGCATTTTTATCTACAGTATCAACTGTCACAGCAGATTTAAATAGGGCTGCAACAAATTTTAGTAATCGATTAATCAGATTTTCTTACTTCAATTAATTGTGCATTTTTTAACATTCATTTCCAACCTTTTATTCAATATCAGAACTAGAATATTAAGGAAGTGCACACACATCTTGGTCCTTGAGCTGTTATAATAGTAAAATAAGATAAAAAATATTAACATAACTATTGTAGGCGCAAACTAAACACAGCTTAAGATGATCAAGTGCTATGAAAGAACTTTATGTATTTGAACTCAAAAGAGTAACTTTTATATGAACTGCAAAAATGATCTCCTGTTATCAGTTTATATATCTACAAATTATTAAATCAAGATACAATTAATAGATGCATGAAATGGCACAATTGTTTATTTTCGGAAGTAAAAAAAAAACAACAACTCACAATTAAGTGCGTTAAAAAAAAGCAAAATTATCTGCCAGCAGGGGAAGAACAGAAATCTTAATGTGATGTATATTAAACAGAAGTTGTCAACATCGCTAAATTTTCTCATGCTATTTTTCTTCTCAAGCATTCTTGATTTAAGATTTGGTTAGACATTTGGAATGGAACCGAGACAAAATTACTAAGTGAGAAGTTTTTTCAGTGTAACTTTTTACATGATGAAAGATTGAACAATAAACAGTCTATAAAAGGCGAGTGGATATAAACTGTTATTAATGAGCTGGCACAAACTTGGCATGTTGCTGGATTTACCCAAAGCAGAGAGGTTATTTTTATAATTTAAAACAGAACAAAAGAAGAGTTCTGACTTAACCAGCAGTTCAACTTGCTTCCTCCTCATCAAACACTTCAAGTTTGAGTTTTAGGTGTTGCATCATTGTACTGCGGTGAAGTTAGCCTCACTTTGTCAACCCGAGTCAGGTGAGCCGCACTTGTAAATGTCAGCGTATCGTTGTCTTTTTGTGCTTCTGTGGCAAACCATGTCACTTGTGCATATTTTGTAGCTAGTACACTTTTTTTGTATATTTAATGTGAAATTTTCTCACACCTGGATGCCTTGAGGCACACTCCCCCTCACCTTCCCACTAACTTCGCTCGTTGTTTTTTTTTTTTTTTGCTTAGCCCCCTCGAATATTCCAAGCTCTGCTAGGCGCTAACAGGTAGCAACAATGTGTAAGAGGCCGAGTGTTTGAGTGATCCGCTCTTAAATAAAGTTTTTTTGTGCCACACGACACAAGGAATCGATTATGAATTCATTGCCGATTTATTTTGTAATCGGTTTAATTAATTCCTTGTTGCAGCCCTCGATTTTAGCCCTATTCACACCTATGCATTTCTTGTGCTCATTTTGCACCTTGTGATATAGCTAAAGGGTACCATACCAGCCTGCCACTTAAGTTTTTAAGGACACCGTTTGGTCGCGGGGGGGGGTTTTGGCAGGTTTTCAGCGACATGACCGTTGGGGAAGGGGAGATGGTGTGTGTGGAGCTGGTGGCCAGTGATAAAAGCAACACGTTTCAGGGTGTCATCTTCCAGGGCTCCATCCGCTACGAGGCGCTGAAGAAGGTCTATGACAACAGGGTATGTGTGCTGTTCTGGGGGTGCTTTAGTATTGAGGGGCTATATGTATGTTTCATCATCTGTCTTTTTTTTAGGTCAGCGTGGCTGCTAAGATGGCACAGCGCATGTCCTTTGGCTTCTACAAGTACAACAACATGGAGTTTGTGCGGATGAAGGGTCCTCAGGGCAAGGGGCATGCAGAGATGGCTGTTAGTCGAGTGCCCACTGGAGACACATCACCATGCAACACAGAAGAGGACCAGAGCTCGCCTTTGCATGAACGGGTCAGTTGAACACGATACCTGAATAACCACAGTAAAAACATGTGCTTAATCAATCAAGTTCAATCAATCAAGTTTTTATATAGCGCTTCTTTAGCAGTTGCTTTCAAAGCAGCTTCACAAAGTCCTCGTGAGGATCAGGTAGAGTAGATAGGAGTTCCCTCTGTGAGGCCCCTGGGAGCCTCGCTGATTGAGGCAGGTGCTAATCACCTCCCCAGCATAAAGAATATACAAACTTAATATCCATCGACGAACAGTTCGCCAGACAGCACCTGAAAAAACAAAACAAACAAAGATAAAACAGAAACTAACAAATGAAGAAACAACGATTCGAAAACTGTAACACAGACAACAAACAGGTGATCAGCATCAGCTGCAGGAAGAGAGATAAATTATGAGGAGAGGTTAGAGAGGAACATTGAACCACATTGTTTTTTAAACAGTTTGTATGTATATGGTGCTCAGACACCAGATTGCTTTAGAAAAAATACCAAGAGCCAATTTTTCCTTATATATCAAGTGATATCCCTAATGTAACTTAAATCAAAGGACAGGATACCAAGCAAATAGAAACAAGCAAATAAAGCAAATTGAAACGTCAGTGAGATGCATCACCTCTCAGGTTTCAGGAAGTAAAAGTCTCGTGTTTTGAGTCACGCCTGCATGAACTCTCCTCCTAACAGGTAACCTCCTTCAGCACCCCCCCAACCCCAGAGAGGAACAGACCCTCCTTCTTTTCTCCATCACTCCGCCGCAAAGTGCCCCGCAATCGAATTGCTGAGATGAAGAAATCCCATTCAGCAAACGACAGCGAGGAGTTCTTCAGGGAGGAGGAGGATGAAGGTCTGCTCTATTGGTTTGACTGTTTTATTGCTGTTTTCTTAGTTTAGAATGCATTATAATCAGATGGCCAGATTTTAGTCCCAGCTCTGTTGCAATTCATGAAATGTTAGCTCTAAAGTAGCTCTAAAGCAACTACTAGGCATAGCTTGTCTAATCCAAAAGAGTTGTGGCAAGTTGTTGTATTAAAGCAGCTGGAGTTATGCTTTATGAGTTATGATTTATTTGCTGCGGCATGTAATCAGGTTTTCTCTGTCGTCAAGAAATTATGGTACATTGCTGCTTTTTTCCCTTTTCATTTTTTATTTTTAAGCTGAAAAAAATTGCAACTGTTTCAGGAATTGATCTGATACGGAGAAGTTATTTGTTTTTGTATTTCCTTCTCAATGGAAACAAACATTTCTGGAGATATTAGAATTTCTGAAACAATACCTCTCAACTAGAGACACAATTTATACCAATATTATACCAATTATAAAGATACTGGCTTAGAGACTTAATGCATGTTTATTTTGTACATGAGTGCCGTCTTGTTTAATCATAGACAATAAACTGCTCTTATTCAGAGACTACCGTTTCCATTATGATTGGTGAAACAAATCTCCATAAAAAGCCTCTATCCAAAATGGTCAGCGACTGCTTAAGTGCTTTCACTAAACTCGTACTGTCGCATAACACAAGATACAGCACAGCCTTAAAAACACTTCTGAGGAAACAAACAACGTTTTGAACATTAGCTGCTAACAGAATTCTAGTATTTTAGAGTTTTACAGTGTTGACCAATGAAAAACAGTTTCTGAAAAGTGTTCATGTGTGAAAAATCCTTCCTTTCGTTTGTTTTTCTGTAATTCTGAGTGTGTTTTGTGTCCTAAGACCTCTGCAATGCCACAAACTTGCGCTCACGCTCTCTGTCTGGCACGGGTCGCTCTCTGGTGGGCTCCTGGCTCAAGCTCAACCGGACAGAGGAGTACTTCCTTCTGTACTCCCATCTCACCTATGTGACACTTCCTCTGCATCGCATCACCACAGGTACAGTATGGCTCCCAGGCAGATTAACAGGCGACTGAAGAGTCATAAACATGATATTGCTAGCATGTGCTTTCAAACAACCTAGATTTGCTCTACTGGTAAATGTTTGATTATGCCTGTGCAGCACATATGCAGAGCATATTAAACAACTATTTAATCCTTATAATACACAAAGTACTTTCGTCGTTGCTGTCTGTAGGTAACCTTCAATAAACAAGCATCATACACGTTATTGACATTTAGCCATTGAGTATGATTTCTCACGGACATGAGTTGCTGGAGAAGATGAAAAAAAAAATGAAATCAATACAGAAGGCCTATAAATATGTCAGTAACTTCCCCAGCACTTCTAACTCCATCATTGTTATTCCTTCTCTTTTTCCTCTCAATCTTATTTAATTAATGTGGCACAGATCAGACATTCTCTGGAACATTAACTTAATGAGCATTCACATGAGTGTTTTCCTCAAAGCAGCACAAGTGGTGCTGTGTCCTCTTCTGCACATGTGTTTTCGTTTGCACACCACACAGATAGTAGGTGCGTATTATTTCTAATCTGAACAAACAGACCACAAATGGGGTTATACCGCACACCACTATGTTCTTTGAGTTTCCAATCTGATGCAGAGGCAGATCCTGCCTCTTCGAAGTGGAAGCTGGGTGAAATTTTAAAGTGCCCCTATTGTGATTGTGAAATATTCATTATTTGGTCACAGGTTGACGGGGATCTGAGGTCACAAAACACTTTCATTGTCTTTTAATTCACATTTAAGTTTACCTTATTGTTAACCCTGAATACGTTTTTGGTACTAAGACCTCCTTTGAATGACCCAACCAGAGCTGCTCGAGGAGCTTTTTCTTTTACAGGGTTTCAGAGCGGTCCAAAATAGTCTTAAAAAGTAAAAAAAAATTCAAAGCCATTTTAGGTTTACAAACATTCACTGTCCTACTTAAATCGTTTTTCACAGATCTTATTTTTCTGATGTTGATGAAATTGTTTGAGAAAATGCACAAAAAACATAAGTCAAAGTTGGGGTTGCAAGAGATTACGAAATGCACATAAATGCTCAAAATCATAAAGCGATTGTTCAGGTTTCCAAAGATTTAGTAAATACCCCTTAATGTTCAAATTTAAAAATGTCTGTAACGGTTGCCAGAGTTTGAAAAAAAATTATCAGAAACATAAACGTAATGGTTAGGATTTCAAACAATGTTTTTGACACACTTTTTATTTACTCTGATATTATGAGAAAAATGCCAACAAACATAGCACACCCTTTGATGCGTTTGGAAAGATATAGACTTAAAATGAAGCCTAAACGAGAATTAAAATATTCTTAAAACGTTTATAAAGAACTCCACACATCTCTGTGTCTACTGCAAGCGTTAAAATCTTCTGTTTCGGATTTCAGACACTAGATTGTTTGCAAATTGATTGAGAAATTTTATGCTTATATTTATTATAGATTCGGGATTTTATTAATTCCTAATTGTAAAACCAGAGATAATTTTTTTCTACTTGCACTGTGAACAGTGCTGTTCTGATATAGAGCAAGTCACCGTGTAAGTGTTGATGTCCTCTCAGAAACTCCATAGATACGTAAAGACAGTGCTTTACTTTAAAAGGCATGGCTTTATCATTGAAGCCTCCAAGTGGTGAGTGAAGGGTCTTACGTCATGTCAAGAAAAGAAACAGTCACATCGATTTCATGCAGTGCATTGGAATTCAGAAACTTGTTTAATTTAGATTAATTTGTTAAAAAGCAAACTATTGATGCTAGTGATTATTTTCTGATATGATCCAAGCACTGCATGCAGCTGCTCCATAGGTGTGGAAAGGAATTCCAGATACCCTGCAAACAACATGTTACCAATGTGTTTTTCCCCTGTGTGTGTGCTGAAAATGTAGCAAAGGAGGAGTTGCTGACATTATGAGTCATTGTTTCTTTCAGATATTCTCGAGGTGAGGCAAAAGCCCATTTTGATGACGTAGCATCTCTAGACTCCTCTTCAAGTGTGATCAAGTGCCTCGTGCCATCAGGCCCTGGAGGAACTGCCATCTGATGACCCAAAACAGCCGGAGAGAAGAGGAAGCAAAACCAAATCCATCAAGTGCCTCTTTCCCCTGCTGCTCCAGCGAGACGCCTCCAGGCGTGCGGTCAGAGGGCGCTAACCAAAGGGGATGCTGCCGGCCGGGGAATGTTCTTGTAAAAACACTGCTGCTTAGATACTCTGTGAACTCTACCCACCACCGAAACTCTCGTAGGTTTCACCGCTGATCGTAGATCTTCTAATTCTCACAGTACTAGGCCTTAATAGGGTGCATCGCCAGCCTGGTTACGCTCCACGTCCATGATGGAGAGAGCAAAACGAGTGTGACACCCGATCACGAGAGCTGAAAAGGCCCTGCACTTCCCTTTTCTGCGTGCTGCAGAGAGATTGTCCACCGTGTTTCTTGGTTTCTGCACCGAAGGGCTTTTGGAGTCAGTATTAGGTTGTTTCCGTCTTTAAGCCGGCGTGTGTTTGAGCTGAATGTACAGACAGCTTTTATGGGCAACAGCAGCATTTAGAAGCTTTTTAAAAATCTGTCTTTAGTTTGAGTTCATGTCCTGCTTCTGAAGCTTCGTGGAAAGGCTCTTTTAAAGAGGAGCAAGTTTGTGAATTGCCAAACATGCGCTTTTGTACAAGTGATAAGTTCTGTGCATGTTCTTCTTTTTCTGTCATTTCTATACGTGTTTTCTGTGTCCGTCTGTCTGTATACAGTTTTTCTGTACACCTTTAACTAATACACATTCTCTAAAAACTCTTGTGGAGGTTTGTTTCCCGTCGCAGCACCCCTCACAGGGCTATGTTCAAGCCATGTGTTTCAGTTGAGGATTTGAGTGTGAGGATACTGGACTCTTTATGTAAATTGCTAAGAAATTCTCAGATCATTAGATGTGCAGTAGAAGACCTGTTTAAAATGTCACTATCAGATTACTATTTGTTTACACTTAAAAAAAACACATGTTGATGACTTTGGATTTCAGGTCACATTTCTTTGTTTCATGATAGTTCAGTTTTTTTTAAGCCCTTAATAAAGATGCCCACACTCCTCATTTTTTAAATATTACATTTCTAGCTGGTGTCTCACATTGCATGCTGACTCGGGCTTCGATTACTCAGAATACGGTTGCTGCGTATTTCATGTAATCTCCATTTGTATGGAAAGATGGATTTCTTGAGTCTGTCAATCATGATGAGGGGCACAGCACTTCATTATTAAAGTACTTATTAAATATTACTTTGATTATTTTACAAAAACATTGTATAGAAAGAAAACTGGGCTTCCATGTATGCTCAGAATACGTTTACCAATCTAATGAGTGCACTGATAGTTAAATGTGTTCATGAGATGCTGAATTAACACAAACACTATAATCTATAAGTTTTACTATAGATTATAAACACTAAGTATATTGAATTTTTTATTTAATAGTGTAGTAGCAGCTCAGCTTTGCTAATAAAAATATAAATCATACTTAAAAATTTAAAAAGGTGGTCCATTCTGCCGTTGGGGCCCTGAGCAAACCACTCCACCCACATTGCCCAGTATGGGGGTGTGTGACTGGTGGGGTGTGATTGATGGTAAATAATTATAGCATCTAACCTCAAACCTCCAGTTACAGGTACAGTCTGTAAGAATTTTTATTAAAATTATTAGATTTTAATGTCTTAATAACAAACAGTTGTTTTTAGAGGATACTAGTTCAATAGATACACTACACATACTTCTTCTTTCTGCTGTTCCCAGTTTAGGGGTCGCCACAGCAAATCATCTGTTTCCACCTAACTCTGGCCTCAGTATCCTCTACTCTTGCACCAATTACCTTCATGTCCTCCTTCAGCACACCCATATAACTTGTCTTTGGCCTTCCTCTTGCCCTCTTGCCTGACAGCTCCATCTCCAACATCCTTCTACCAATAAAACTACTATCCCTTCTCTGCACATGTCCAAACCATCTCAATCTGGCTTCTTTGACTTTGTCTCCAAAACAACCAACCTGAGCTGTTCCTCTGATGTGCTCGTTCCTAATCTTGTCAATCCTTGTCACTCCTAAACTGAACCTCAACATCCTCATCTCTGCTACTTCCATCTCTGCCTCGTGTCTCTTCCTCACTGCTACAGTCTCTAACCCATACATCATAGCTGCTCTCACTACTGTTCTGTACACCTTTCCTTTGATTCTTGCTGACACTCTTCTGTCACACAACACCCCTGACACTTTTCTCCACCCACTCCAACCTGCCTGCACTCGGCTCTTCACCTCTTTTCCACACTCCCCGTCGCACTGGACTGTTGACCCCAAATACCTAAACTCCTCCACCTTCTTGACCTCAGCCCCCTGTAACCTCACATACAAAGTCCGAAAATGAAAAAAAAAAAAAAACTCATGAGTGTCATTTGTAATGACATGTGATGGTGATATAGCTGCTACACAGCTTAGAAGCCATTTTTCTTGATGGCCTGAAACTGATGCCAAAGTATCAAACTGTTTACACACAAAAAAAAACAGTACACCTGTTGTGTTCAGTTATGGAGAGAAGCATCAATTCATTGTAACTTCACTGTTACGTATGGTTATTGCACACCATTTTGAGAAGAGAAGTGAAGCTCTGGTGGGAACAAACCTGGAAGTATTGTGAAGAAAATAACAGTGAGAAAGAAATATATGTAAAATTAACTTAAGCATTGGTGATCATTTTTTATATAATTTAATAAAACAGGCATAGCGATACAACCTGCATTTTTTGCCAGTTATTAACGTCAATGATGGCAAATCTTGCCAGAAGATCCAAGTTGGTTGTCCACGCCATCGACGTTTACTGTCACTTCCTGTTTTCCCCAACCAGAGCCTCACTTTCTTTCTCAAAACAGCCACTGCATGAAATGGATCACCTAGCTTTTCTCGCTGATAGAATTAGAGGGTGGTTATTTTCTGTGCTAATGTTTTGTAAAGCACTACAATAACAAATAGAACCTTAGTCCTTTAAATGTAAGTGAACATTAAAAATGTGCCTTTGTGAAGGCCTGAGGTTGGAAAGAGACATTGATAGAACAAGGAATATATCATCTCTCCTTAGAGACTCAGAGAAGTTGTAGTAAATTAATGAACACATGACAGAACCCTTGTTGATTAAACAAGAACAAAGCTTTCCGTTCCTGCACCTTGTTTGATATGCTCAACAAAAGTAGGACTCAAAAAAGATTACTTTCATTCAAGCAGATTTACCTCATAACCCCAAACATACATACATACACACACACACATATATATATATATATATATATATATATATATATATATATATATATATATATATATATATATATATATATATAGATAGATAGATAAAATCTTTGACGTGTCATCAGTATGGTTGATTTGATTTATTGAACAGGAAATTAATGTTGTTATAGACCTAGTGCTGCTCAACACTTAACACATACTGTGAAAGGCATTAAAAAGGTCACTTACAGGGGAGAAAACTGCCACAAAGCCTGCATTAACATTCAGTCTCCATTCACCAATCATCTGTGTACGCACACGCACACAATATACACCAGCAGTCAGAAATCTGAAGAACACCATGGCTCAAATAGAAGAAATATTTTGTTGACGCAAACGAGTGATTGAACATTGCAATGACCTCCGAGCAGTTCCTCTTGGAAACCTACATGAAGATGATCTCTCAACTAAAAAACCTGTAGCAGAATTAAAAAAAAAACCTTCAGATAAACAATCTGCTCTCAAAATGTTCTGGTATAGCAGCTAAATTAAAAGGTGAAGGAATGTTGAGAATCCAGACTCGTATCCACGTCCTCTCCTGATCGAGCGAGCAGCGCTTACAGCAGGACCTTCAGTGATGTCACACTCTTCAATTCCTGGTATGCAAAAGAACACTTGTAGAGCAGACTTCCTCTTGAAGCTCACGCTTTCTTCTCCTGCAGGATTCGGTGCAGTTCATCCGCGTCCTCTGTCCCCTTCACACGGATGAGCACTGGAACTGGTACGCTGGGGTTCTTCTCATCCACGGGGGGGTTTGGCACACACACGACCATCACATTGTTTTTGCCCATTCGTGAGCATGGCATGGAGGAGGGAACCATGATGTTCAGCAAAATGTTTCCTGGACACCAAAAACACAAATATTGTATCCACTGAATAGGGCAAGAAGAAATAAAACCTAAAATAAGCAAATTAACATAAATAACAGTGTTCTTTTGAAAAGGAAATTACAGGTTATTCATAGCATTGCTTCATTGACTTGAGAGGTCTGTCTGGAAAGAGAGAGAGAAGGCTCTTCATACCCAGGTTGGTGTCGGCTCGCACCAAGAGCTGCAGTTTGCTCTCGGCCACCATCTTCAGATGAAGAGTCCCCACACCCTTCTCCTTAAACTCACCATCTTTCTTATAAAACAACTTACACCTGCAGAGAGCACAGTTGAGCTGCACGAAGAACAGAATGAAGACATGCTTACAAGAACAAGTGAAAGAACATGGGACATACTTTTTAGAGTAAAAAGCATCCTTCTCCTTGATCTCTTTGACTACAGGAACTGGTGGCTCATCAGATTCCTCACCATTTTCAGCATCTGAAAAAAAACCCCCCAATGCATTCAAATTATTGTTTTTAATTTTTATCCCTAATTTCTTTAAAAAGAGAGGCTGATTCAGAATATTATTTTGTAAATGTACAATTACAATCCATTAATAGTGAAAATTTCTGTTTCAAACTGAATTGAGAGTATTAATCTGACATCCTGAAAGAAACTATCCAACATTGTATACGCTAATGTGATTAGACTAAACAAATAGGTAAGTTCTTTAGACACAAACTACTTACTATTGACAGTGTTGAATGCACATCACTTTATCAAACACAATGCTCAGAGACAGCTGCAGACCCCCAATCATGTGAACGCAACACAGTTTAATTCTTAAAATTGCATGACCTAAAATCTCACTTTCTGTTCGCCAAACTAAAAACACGAAGAGTGCAGTAGAGACATGATGGGTGAAACTGCTTGGGCTACAGAGAGCTTCAAAGTTGAGCCTATGAAGTGGGCTTGTCTAGGGCCTGCCCTCGACTCCATCTTTTGACAATTCGTGAAGATCATCAAACCCAAGAATTGTGAAATTGTTTTAAAGCGTATGCGTTTTAAGAATGTAGCAACAGCCTTCAAAAATATATTATTGTCAATCCTTTTAAACTGTGCGTGCTTTACGTCATCTGGGCAAAGACAGGTAACCATAGCTGAATACGAAGCTGAAAGCAGTCAGTGGTAAGAATGTGAAGTATTAGAACTAACAATTTTTTTTTCTTTGTAGTCTTCTTGAAATTATTTGGTTAAAATGATGGCTCAGTTCGGAAATAGCACAAAATTGCCTGGAATCCTGTTCTCGTCCATATTTACTTAGTTTTGACCAATGCCACTTTCTGTGCATGTGCGCCCCTAAGCGAGCAGAATTGTGCTTATACACAGGACGAACACAAGTCGCATGTTCTCAATATTGTGAACAAGCATTCAAAAATAAAATCAGATTTCGTTCTGAAAATCTGAATTCAGCATTAAGACCTGCAGTCTCAACTTCAGCCAAAAATCAGCTCAGATTTGGGTATCATCGAAGTCTTATGTGGCTGTCTTAATGGATGCCAGACAAAAGTTAAGAGGAACATTTCAAAATACAAAGAATGTGTTTGTTTTTTCATGTGCACATCTTCAAAAACTGTGAAGCAGCTGATAGGGTGGTTTCGTGTGAAAACCACCGAAAATAAAATATGTCACTCCACTTCCCAGGAATACATTATGAAATAACCAAAAGAACATCACTAAAGACCTATTGAGCAACGAGCAGCATATTATCCAGGGTTGTGCATTAAAGTAGAAGTTCAGGTACCTGCAGGCTGGCTGTTACTCTCAGACGCACTCTTGTGGCTTGATCCAAACACAGGCACCCCAGAAAAAGATGTGGAGGAGGTGGAGAAAGAAAAAGATGGTCCTCCCGATGAAAGTGCATTGAGCACAGAATTGTCCACTTTCTGACCGAAGTTAAAAGAAACACCTGGAGAAGCAGCCACCCCACCTGTTGCGGTTGCTGGAGGTTTTGCCGCCTCCTCTTTAAAGGAGAAACCCTGTGAATCAGTAGAGGCAGGCAGAGGCTGCTTCGGAGCCTCTGAACTGCCGCTGCCGTACTTCTTGTCGATGCTGGCCAGGTGGCGCTCGTAGTCTCTGAAGATTGGGTTGAGGTCACAGAGAGGGTTCTGGTCCACATGCTTACTGATCCAGTCCCGTACCGAGCAGTTGAGCGCAGTAAGTTGCCGGTTGTACTCTTTACTGCAGCGTGTGGAGCCGTTAAGAGAGACATCCCCATCAGAGGGCTTGGAGCTGTTAAACATCAACGGAGCTGAGGAGGGAGAGCGACATGAAGGTGTTTTAAAAGCTTTCTCAGTCTTAAGTGTTACAGACAATTGGTATGGCTCAGCTGACTAGGAAAACAATAAACAAAAAGATCCTCAAATTTCAACATGGCTTCAGAGTGTACCAATCAAAACAGCAAGTGATGTGTCATCAATCATAATTTCTACATGAATTTAAAAGAATAAAATCAATTATTTATAGAAGCCCTTATTGAGAAAGGATATAGTGATGCACTGTTTTTTTACCACCAGCAATACATCATAAAATGCTCTGTGATTTGTTGTAATGTTGTGAAATATTCTAGAATAACCAAAATGCCTCTCTGGCTCCAACCGTTAGAGAAATGCTTATGCACCAATCGATCTCCAGAGAGAGACTTACCACTGTCCATCTTAGATGAGGGAACGTTGAAACCAGTAAATGATGCAGCCACTTTTGCCCCACTCCCATTGGTCAAACTGGACACTGGTTTAAAACCAGACCCATTACCAAAACCAGAAAATGAGCTGCCCCCTGTAGTTGGGGTCAGAGCAAACCCCTTAAATGATTTGAAAGCCCCGCCACTCTCCCCCTACAAAAAAAAGAATAACTTGATTAAAAAATCCCTCCGAAAGCAGAGCCAATTCATGCGGGGAAACAGAAGACAAGCACATATTACCTCTCCTCCGATAGCACGCCGCTTGGCTTTCTTGATGGCACGACTTTTCATCACATCTTCACTTGCAATTGAAAAAGTTCCTGCCTAAAGACAAAATTAACATAACTGATGGTTAAAATTTAGTTTTTAAGCGCAACATTAAACCTGTAATGTTAACTCCTTTACAGCTTGTGGTTAAGGCAGAAAACAACACAGATCAATAATGATGCAATGCACATTTTTACCATTGCCACATTTTACATTTACCACAGAAAATTGCTTCACAAGACAGAATGTGTTACAAAATGTCTAATTAAATCACCTAGACAGGGAGAAGTTCCATGGTCAGGCAAAATAGGTTACCAAAGATCACAACTTGCATAAAAAATTAGTTATAATATATAAGAGTTATAATGAGTTATCATAAGCAAGATATGTCTCATAGCAACAAACAAACTTCACTCAGGAGGTGACAGATCAACAAATGAGTTAACACTTGAGCAGTTTTAACAAAACACTCACCAACTGATTAAAGTTAGCTCACAGTTTTAGCCTTGCATATAGACAGACACCTAGTGACATCAGCTCAATTCAAAATAATAATGAGAACATGGCAAAATATATTTGGTAGACAATTTCTTTCAATACAGGAAGTGCGAAATGGAACTTTTCTTGTTGGAAATGTACATTAATGTACAATTTCCAGCAGACAGACAAACGTATACATAATAAGATAAAATCACAAATCTAGAGTTTTGTGACCCTTTAAACTCAGGTGTCAAAAGGAATTTGCTCACTCAATAAAAATGTTGGATGTCAGAACAAAGCATACCTCCTCTCCTTCCTCTTCCTGATCCCAATTCCTGTCGGTCAGCTCTTTTTCAGCAATTCGTTTAGCCATCACTTCACAGCTGTCAAAGAAGATCACAACAATAAATTAAATCCTTTTAAGACATGAACCACACAAATCTAGAAATGTGCCCAATCATTTGGGCAAAACTCATCTTTACTCAACTATTTTAAGCGTGAGCTCGTACAAGTCCATAATGTTCTGCAATATAATATTTCCATTATGAAGTTACCTTCTAAGTAGGTGTTACTAATCAAGACAGCAGCAGCAGACCCGAGAAACCACTTGTTTTGATGAAGCCTTGACGTTATTTTAAATAAAACAAAGGCGATAGTAGAATATTGTATAACAAACGACAATATTTCTACAAAACCTTCTCCTTATCTTTCATTATGACTTATAGATTAGCCCTTTAAACAATAATAGTGTAACATTAACGCAATGGAAAGGCTTAACTTAGATTGCGTTATGCACGTACGCTAACATAAGGATTTAATTCCTTTCCAACATTGATTTTTTTAAGCCCTTAACAATAAGCTTTAGATGGAGTAACTTTATGTTTAACGTTAAGCGGCGTTTAAATGAATGTGGTGCGTGAACGTCAAATGTGAAAGTGTAAGGGCGGATAAAGCTAACGTTACCGTCAGGTACAAAAGGCACTTAACAAATAAAGCATGGTATTACAACATTTAATACAGTTAAGAAAAAGGTCTAGCATTATTATTAACGTTACCTCACACACGTTTCTTCTAACCGTTCGCGCCAGACTCTCTGTTTCGATTGTTTGAATGATGACCGCCGGAAACTCGGATACGCAGAAAGCAGGCCGCGCTTAGACCGCCATCTTGCAAGCCGGTCTAACGCATGCGCAAAACCGCTGTCAGGGCAAGTGAATTTTCTTCTTCTGTTGTTTTTTTCCTCGCTAGTGCAGTTCCGCCACCATCTGGTGCTGATATGTAAAACATAAATTAAACATAGAAAAATAATAATAAACGTATTTATATGTGATTTGACTTATGTTGTTTTCATTCACCAATCATATTTCTGTGATATTTACCTTTGAATTGTACCTTCGTAACAAAGTAATGACATCTCAGAAATTTTCATATAGCATGTAAAATGTGCATTGTACAAAAAAACACACTAAACAAACACACTCACAATACAACAATGCCCACTGCAAATATAAGCAATAACACTCTTTGTCATACATTAGAATATACATGTCTCCGATTTTGCACAATGCTCATTTGTTAAAGGTGTCATATTATGCCCCTTTTTTATTTATTATACATTTAATTTATAATAAACATTGTCACTGAACCATGATAACCTTCAAAAGACAGTATTTGTTGTACACAATGTCTTTGAATCTCAAATTGTTGTGCTCCGCAAAATTAGCTGTGTACCCAATGTTCTTCCCACTATAACATGCTTCCGTCACACTCCTTTCTGGGTTTTGCTTGTCGGCCCAAAAACAATCCAACCATTTCAGACAAATACATTTTTTTTTGCAAGCCAAAAAAACAAACACTTTTGGCCGATGATATCCAGTCCAAACAACACTTCCGGGTCAGAAAATGTATTCATAAATTGAACTGCATTAGCAGTACATCTGATTGGCTAGAGCGCAGTGCTTCAGCTAATGGGCATGGCTTCCGCCATTGAACCATTTTGAGCTCCCAAAGGAAGAAAAAGGATTACACAAACATGCATGAACCAATCTTAATGTAATCTTTTGTTTAATGGCATGTTTTTAATGAGAGAGCAGTAATAAAACGAGCAATAGTTGTCTGAAAATCGAGTTTACATGGTATGGCACCTTTAACATAAAGTACAAAAACCTGTATATTCAGTCTCTTTTTTGCATTAAATATAATCAGACTAAAATTTTTATTTCATGATTTGAACATGCTCAGTGTGTGGTGAATAAAAACATTTCTTCAAATTTTCTTGAAAGTACATAAACATAATAACATACTTACCTTAACAAACAACTTTAAAAGAATATTGTTTTGAAAGTTATATTTTTTATGGCAAGGTGGATATTTACAGTTGATAGCCTTTATGCTGGGGAGGTGATTAGCACCTGCCTCAGTCAGCGAGGCTCCCAGGGGCCTCACAGAGGGAACTCCTATTTACTCTACCTGATCCTCACGAGGACATTGTGACGCTGCTTTGAAAGCAACTGCTAAAGAAACGCTATATAAAAACTTGATTGATTGATTGATTATTAATAGATTGATCTATTTATAGAGTTTGTAACTATTATAATAATATTATTACTGTAATTATATAGAGTAAATATAATACATTACATGACCAGCACCTTTACACCAAACTTATTTTAGTCCCTGGTGCTTCTCTGTTTGCTTATGGCATAGTTTTAGAGCTCATTGTATGGCCAGGTAGAGCTGTCCATAAAAACACCATTATCCACCAATGATGCTTTTATTTGTGTTTAAAGAGTGAAGCGAGGGGGATTGAGGGTGGGTGGACATCTGGGATGGGGGTTGGGGCAGAGGCAGTATGGGGTAAACCCATTCACACAGGTCTAAAAGATCAGGTCAAGGAAAAGTACCTGTAAGAATTTTGAGAAGCAACTGAGAACATAAAAAGATTTTGTTGGAATGTTGTATTTTGCAAGGCTGCTGTATGATATTGAAAACAGCAATAAATATTGTTAGAAAATGAACCACAACAATTTGGGTTATTTTGGTAACCCAATGCTGGGTCAAATATGGACCAACCTAGCGTTGAGTTATTTTAACCCAGCACATTGGGTTACATTTTTGACCCAACATGCTGTGTTATTTATTTATTTTTTTTACATTTTTGATTCAGAACTGCTTTATAAATAGTTTAATAATAACAATAAAGATCATATTCACCATCTTATTAATAACAATTAGACACAAATGATCAAAAGGTGAAGATGTATTATTTAAAAAGATATATAAAATGTATGCATTTTGATACAATGCAATAACATTTAATTTTCTGCAACAATTATATAATTTATTTAACCAAAAGAAACTACAATATCCAATTTTATGGGATGCATTCAGCTTGACAATATGAAGCAGAAGTATGGCGAGTGTAATTTCATCGCTGGAAGTCCATACAGCAGTCTGCAAAAGTTCCTGACTGGAGCTCACAGCTTGGGATAATGAATGTCTAAAACACACGAAGACAGACAGCTGTCAACATGTTAACTAAACCAATCAGAAAATTGAGGCAGGAACTTCCAGTTACCAGACATAATGTGAATTAATAATTTAACTCAAATCAAATGCCCATATTTTTAAGGAAGTCTTACTAAAGAACGTCTGTGTTAACATCACTGTTAATAAGTTAGTGTTTAGCTACCAAATGGGCTACAATGGAACAGAAAAACATTAATAACAAGAGAAAAAAAATTATATTCGCATGTGAACCACTCAATTTAGCATCATGCAGTTTAAAAAAAAAAACAAGATATTATCTACCTTTTTTTCTAAACATGTTCTTCTCCTGCTACTCCTCGTTCATCTGGAATTCAGCTGAAGATGTCGAAGTGGTGCTTTCAACCATCACTTTTACTGTAACCCAGTGGTTTGGGGTATAAAAAATAACCCAGTAGGTTAGGTTAAGTAAGATTGGTGAAGGATGCCAAACTCTGAAAAAATAACATAATAAAATGACACTATATATATATATATATATATATATATATATATATATATATATATATATATATATATATATATATATATATATTACATATTTTTCTAAAGTAATTAATTCTAAAGTACAAGCTAATATTAGGTTAGTAAATAGTAACAAGATATACATTTAAGTGGTTATCAATTTTCAGTGAAATTGCTCATTTATATTTTTTAGCACGTATGATCTGGGAATAACTGCATAAAAATATGTAATATATATATATATATATATATATATATATATATATATATATATATAGTGTCATTTTGTTAACATATATATATATATATATATATATATATATATATATATATATATATATATATATATATATATATATATATATATATATATATATAACATATTTTTATGCAGTTATTCCCAGATCATACGTGCTAAAAAATATAAATGAGCAATTTAACTGAAAATTGATAACCACTTAAATGTATATCTTGTTACTATTTACTAACCTAATATTAGCCTGTACTTTAGAATTTATCCAGAAATAGTATATCTAGATAATTTATCAATGTTTTTGTTATTTACACTACGGTTCGAGACACTCTAATTCTTATTTTTACACACTTATACGCATTGATAGTGCGCGGATTGGAACGCATGACTTCCCTGAGCCAGCGCTCCACGTGATGAAGGAAGGGAGAGTGCTCTTTCACTGCTTCATCCGGGAACTTTCCGAATTAGCATGACAACCGAAACACAACTTTCCCCCCTCGCAAAGGGAAATCAATCCGCACACCCGAACAAAATATAGACCCACATGTTCAACTCTAAATCTTCAAAATATAGCTTTACCTGTCAGAGAGGTCAGTCGAGGGTCAGACGTGTGGACGTCGGAGAAAATCTGTGTGCTTGCTGCAATCTTTGGCTCACCTTTTGAGCACTTTTGTACATGCTGGCAAAGTGGGTGATGAGTGCGACGGCGAGCGAAGAAGCGAGAACTTGCCCTGCAGCCCGAGTACTTCTGGCGATTGTTATTGTTGCTTTTACAAGATTTACATTACGCCACAAATAACGCGGATTCCGTCGAAAGTGGAGGAAAAGTGCTTCTGGGGTTGGGATATGGAGCTACAAGGCCTTCAAGAAGCATTGAAAGTGGAAGTCCAGTGTCATCAGGTAGAGAAAATGGCATTTGTTGAAGCTTTCTGAGGGCTTTTGGGTGTCCGCACGCTGAAAGTCAGGCGTCCGCCGTTCTCACACGGTTTATTGGGTTGGGAATCGTGTGCTTTGATAGCGATATAATGGAAACATTGGCGTTTCTGACACCATGGTTCCTTTCATGGAGGTTGTTGAAAGGCTCTTTGGTGGACTTTATCGCGGGGACGGTTGTAGAGGTTTGCTCGAATATTGCGGTGGTGTTGTGCAGCGATTGGGACGAGACCTGAATATTTATGAGCCTCGAGAGGGCTCGCTGCTCGCCTCTTTGTTCCTCTGTTTTAACACGAAACGTTCTCAACATGCGCTGTTTTGTTGTTTGGAGACAAGTAATTCAAATAAAGCAGCACCTACATGTTATAATTCTGCGAAAGAATGGTCCCTTATTGCGTGAGAGAAACTTTGTGGACATCGCTATCCGCTATCGTTAGTTCAGTCGATCGCAATGCTTTGTCCTTTGCGTGACTTTGCCAAACACTTTTGGAAGTCGCGGAACGTTGTAGTTGTTTTGTGTCCCGTTGGTCATAAATTCGTCTTGTTCTGGCTTGAAATGGAAGTCTCAGCAACCAAAGCCAAGAATAGCAGCCATAGGACTTAAAGGTAACGGTTCCTTAAAGGTTAAATCAATTCACGAAACAGCCATTTTAGCCGTTATTTACGAGCTGCCAACTGAGTCCCCACAAACAACTAGAATTTCGCGTGTATCTTTGCGAGCAGCGAGAAACGACGGTTCAGCTGCATGTGATTAACTTTGATTACTTCTCAGACACTTTATCCACTGTGTTAACAGTATGTTACTTGGTCACATGACATTGTGCTCGAATATGATTCGACCCGAGCACCTCACTTTTATTTTGCGAGACACACAAGCATCACTTGAATGAATACGTTTGGGGAGTTATAGCTATGTATTTGTGTCACCAGCGTTTCGGGTAGATTTGGCGTGAGTCACAAGTTTTCAATGCTTCGCTGGGCCGCTCAGAAGCGGGTTCGGAGCTCGCTTCAGAACCTCGGACAGCGGCGCTCGGTCTCTGAGAGGAAAGCGGCAATGCTCCGTCGCCTGCCGTCAGCGTCTGTCTGTTTGTTGTGAGGCTTTTTGGCGTTCTTCAGTTTGATAGTGGAAGCTTCCATTTTGTGCCGAAGGGGTGTTGGTTTCTTCCTAACATGGAGCAAAAGTCTGCAGAGTTTCTGGCTGGGGGGAGGGCTCATTCATGGCCATTCTGAAGAGGGGGGAAGGGAGGAGAAAGGACTAGTCAGCACCACACACGAGCCTTTCTACCCCTATAACTCTGCTAATGGATACTCGTAATTAATAGACGCTGTCACTGTAAAACCTAACAAGTTCACGGAACTCAAAAATTAGGCGTAACAGATTACACTAAAATATTTTTGGGATGTTTTTAAATGTTTGAAGTTTACATAAAATACCATTCTATTCATAGTTTACTTAAATTATCTCAATTTAATCTAATAAATATTGCTATTACGCAACTTATAATTGGGGAGTAATTAACAAAAAAAATCAATATTAATATTTTCAGAATTTTCATTAAATTCATACTCAAAATGCAGGACATGCACTCAACAAATAAATTCCAAACTAGCAAGTTATCACCAAAGTAACTTTATCACAATTTTAGTCCGGAGCTGAGGAGCAACGTCTCACTTTCAGATGAGAGTGAGTGCATTTTAAACTCATCCCTTCAGAGCAAACACAGCTCCACTGACTATGCTCTTTAGCATAGCTAACCATGAAGTCTAGCTGGAAGATCAACTTTTATCAAACACGCAGTCTAAACATAGTCATGATGTTTAAGAAAGAATAGTTCAAATGTCAGGCTTTCATCTTACATAGCATAAATACTTGAAAAGACTACTAAATCTATAACTGTGGACTTCGCTACAACTGTTCCCTGGGCGTAAGCACAGATTTACTTTTAGTTTTCAAATAGGGGCCGCAGACGAGCCAGCACAGAGCAACAGCGAAGAAAGTTTGCCTTTGCCATATGCCTCTGGTCTGACGTCAGACAAAGCTCCACGCTCCGCCAATGAATGTGAATCGTTTGTTGACATTCGAAGGGAAGCTGATGTTACATAAATGCACGACTTGAGGACACTCTTCGCTCTCTCTCTCTCACAACGAGCTTTCTAGATGCAGTAGCTTAGAAGAAGAGCCAGGAGGAGAAAGGAAGACCCAGGAAGGAAAACATTTTTTTGCTAAACTTTTGACTCATTGTTGCCCTCGTTCTTTTACTATTTTTCTTCTACATCGTGCCTATTAAAATGAAAAGTATTTTGATATATATACGTATATTTTAGAATTTGCACAGTTTTTACATACAATCACACTTTATTGTGTGTCTTTATTATACCTTTGCACATACTGTGTCTATATAAAACTTATAACTATATTGTTATAAAACAATAAATATAATTCAACTAGTTACTGCAATGTCTTTGTTTGGCTGTTTGACAATGATAAGTAAAACAATGTTCAGTTTCTACTATTCAAATGCAACATGTATCCCAGACATGGAAAGGCTTTAAATATTTAATGTGTATAATTAAATCACCTCACATTAAATGCATGATGTGATAAAATGTCAGCAATGGAACAATTTTTCATACAGTTCCAGCTGCAACCCTTAACTAGTGCTTCGATGGAGATGATGTAGAGCAGCAACTCCTTGAAGACCAGAGATGGCAGAATTCACAGAGATGTTATTTGTCAAAATTAATTTAATTGCTTTTTTGTGTTTGTGTGTGTGAGAAGTGCTACCTCATTTCAAAAAGAAAAGCAAAGATGGATTAAATCATTTATCTTTGGAGATATATACAACAAACACAGTTCTCACCTTAATGCCCTAGGACAGGGGTGTCAAACTCAATTCCTAGAGGGCCACAGCCCTGCACAGTTTTGCTCCAACCTTTACTGAACACACCTGATTCCACTGATTAAGCTCCTCTGGGTTTGTTTGAAGCTATTTGTGTGTCTCCTGAAACAGGGTTGGAACAAAAACCTGCAGGGTCTACGGCCCTCCAGGAGTTGAGTTTGACTACCCTGCCCTAGGATGATTATTATTATAAAAGTACCATTTAACCTACCATTATGGAAATTTATTGATGGCGTGTTTTATATTATAACAAAAACAAGATTATCATTGTTTTAAGTTTACCTATTTACTCAGTTCATAATTTCCTCCCATGCTATTACTCTTTTTCATTATAATTTGCTTCACATCTTTGTAAAATAACAGATAACCCTCAAGTTTACTCGAGAAGTCATAAGTTCAGCGATTCATTCGACAATGTCATTATATAAGTTCAGAGTGCATGCGTTAACTCTTGGTGAACAAGTGGAGGTAGATTAAACTAAGTCTTCTCTGGGGTTTCAGAACAGTCGTACAGGGAGTATGCTCAGGTTTAAGCAGATAACTTTACTTTAAGTTAACTTTGCTTTCTAGAACTCTGCTACAGCTATCTAGGGTTTGTTGACCAAATTCTGTGATAAGCCATGAGCGTCAGAGGGCCTATAGCTCTGAAGTGCCACCCCGCGGTTTTGCTCACTGGCACCATCTAACAACAAGGACCCCCATTGCATTTCTATTTCCCTCGAGCTGGGGGAACAGCTACCGTGGAATGCACAAGACCCCAGCCAATATTGTTCGCCCCAATGGGGCCAGACGTTAAAGGCCGCTTCACATCTATCCGAATATTCGGTGCGAAGTTACGTGCATGAAAATACCTTGATCAGAAAAGCATGGATGCTAACAGCACATCACACATCTGTCCGAGCGACTGGTGGGAACGAACAAGAGCTCAGTGCTCAATAAGCATCCAGAAGCTTAAATTGCTGATGTTCGAACATCAAGAGTTGTTCAAGAAAACCCACGAAGATGATAAAACAGCAGCGAGACTGATGGGAAGTTTTAATCCTCTTGGTGCTTTTTTTTTTGACTCATGTCCACTTAAAGTATTCATTTGAATGATTCACATGTATCGTTCATAATATCGGGGAAAAAATCCTATATGATTGCAAAGTATTACGACAAAGACCCTAAAATAGAGCAAGATTCTGAGTAAATCAACATAAAATCGGTGTCTTCTGATTATTATCAGTGTAAGAAGCATGCACCAAAGAAAACGATTCACTCCATGAAGAGTTATTACTAACTTTTTTACAAACAACTCATCACTACCCATGAGCACCAACCAATGGCAAGGAGCATCACTGCATCCACTTTTAACACTAACTTGCAAAATGCAACCCGCAAAAAAGGCCAGCCGAGGATTCGTGCGAATCTCAGCTCAGTTAGATGTGAAGAGGCTTTAAGTCGTATGTGCTAAAGTCACTACTGGAGCTCCTGAAAGCAGCTGGTTCTACTGTTGATTATGGTAACAAATCTTCAGTGATATATTCTGCAACAAGTCTTATAACATCTCGTAGTTCAAATGGCTCTATTGATTACCAAACGAAACATACTTTAGTTGTCGGCTAAAGAAGCTGTTTCTTCTTCTCGTCTTTCTCTTCCCAGTATTGCAGTCTTTATGCTTGGCATTGCGTAATGTGGGTTTTTTAACTTGGCAGTGCCCATGAACTTTGACATGAACATGTCTTTTTATGAGAAATATTGAACCAATTGAGTGCATACAATCCGTAGTTAACATACTGGTTTCAGTTGATGTTGATCAGTTAATAAGGACTATGTAATGCTCAGATAGTTTTAAATGCAAGCATTTGGGAAGTCATGGAGATGTAATATTATTCTCAACTCAAATGGTGATGAAACTAACAATTGCATGCATGGAGTTTTGCTGTGCTGAAATTCACACCGGTTGACTTGATGGTTTCTTGCTCGTATGAGTTTAATGAGTTAATGAGGTAACAAGATTAGATGACGGTAGATAACCAGCAGGATTACTTACACATTCCAGCACTGATTTTATTGTACAGCCGTGTTTAAAATATTTTTTTGTATTTTAAAATGTTTACCCCTGTGAAATATAATTTGTGCAAGATTTAATAATTTGTGATAATTCCTTAAAATGGTACCTTTTGTCTCCCTGTACGCTAGTATATGATGCCAATCCTGCCCCTAGCTGTTCATGCCAATGTTTTAAACTATAGGTGCTGGCCATATAATTAGATTGTCAAGGAAAACGTTTATTCATTTTAGTAATTCCATCCAAAAAGTGAAACTATTTATTTTTTTATTTAGATTTAAACATTTAGAAAATTCCCAATGTTTTTAAGTTGTATATAAGATAATAAAAATATATTTTTTACCACTGATATTAATACAATATATCTGAAAGATATTACATTGCTAAGTAATTAAATACACGAGCACACAAAAATGGCCAATAAATCTAAAAAATGATTAGTTTTTCAAATGATAGTGCTAGAGTAGAACATTAAGGTGCAGATGAGAATTATTCATGTTTATCCAGACCTTTTGTTATTTTCTCTCTAAATTCTAATGCAGAGTCTTTAGTCTATTCTCCACTCTTAATGCAAGCTATGAATGAGAATTAATAGTTTATGTGTAAAAATACCCAGCTTATTTCTGTAATTATTAAAATGTATACCTCAATCATGGTGGATCTGAAAACCTACGAAGAGCAATGGCACTGATGGCTTGTTTGGAACTATTCAGGCCCTCCATGAATTACATGACGAGAATGAGATACAGCTCTTACCAACCCCTCTGTGCACACGCAGATGCACGTCTTGTGTAGCTTGATAGGCTAATACAGATGGCAGGCAATCAGAAGCAAGGGAGATGAATTTTGACTTGATTGATCTTTCATCAGACATCTCTCAGAAGGGAAAACATGGAGCAAAGAGGAATGCACAGAATCTTATTTTATAGTTGGTAAACTTAAGTGCGCACCGTACGCTGAAGAGCAGTTAGCACCACACTTCTTGTATTTTTAATGAGCTCTTTATCATCATCTATATCATCCTAATGAGAATTTATATAATGACTGTTATCAATATTAAATTATGTCAGCCCTAGTGTACAGAGGAGATTGATAACAAAATATTAAGTCTATTGTATTTTTACAAATTTGAGTGGATGAAAAAGAAAGAGAGGAAAAGAGATGCTGCAAGATGTGCATGTTTTTGTTCTCCCAGAAAGTCTTTTCAGAAGTGAAAACCGACTCAGAGGAAATCGGCGCATCTTTTCATTTTGATGCTTTGGCTGTGACCTAAATGAAAATTTGATGCCAAATTTTGCTATGCAAACAAAGACAGTGCTTGAGATTTCACACAGTAATACAGAATTACTCATCTGCCAGGATGTATTTTCTTTAGCCAGTAGATGCTCAGGTATGAAGAACATACTGAAATCAATTACTGTGAGACAAGTTCTGAATATGAAGTGCTGCATTCAAAAGACCTCTCGTTCTCTTCCTTTTTACTTGCTTGGCCAATCAGAAATGAGAACAGATAGCGGGAATTAAATATTTAAATGCTAAATGTTTACACTCTTGCACTGGATTGCTTGTACTGTCAGAAAGAAATACAACTTGTGATGTTATATTCTGAAAAAAGTGTCTTCGAACCCACTTCTAATGATTTATTTTATTGACTGACGTTGTGTCTGTGTAGTTAATCTGTGAATCAACTGGTTTTGAAATAAACCATTTCACTACTTAGGGCTAGAAGAATGAACAATGCAGAAATTCCCTGTTGATTTTTGGTCTTGCAAATATTGCATACTACTTATTAATTAATTCTTTACACCTTCAACCTGTTTATTTATTATTCAGGTTAGGTTAGATAAATTAAGTTTAAGCATTTTTATTACTTAACACTTGGTCAGAAGACTCCTTTGTGTTCTGTTCTCGCCAAGTTTTATTTTTTATCTCAAAGTCTTACAAAATATAAATAAAAAATGTGATAGTCAGTAATTGCAAATCAATTGAATTTCTTTTAGTTAATCACTTTTTATATATAATACAAAACCTAATATTAATCATGAGGTAAAACAGTACTTAACCAATGTAGAATAAACATGATTGCTGGTTCTCAAAGAATAAGTCTTTTCTCTGCTCAAAGTTCTGGTCGTCCATCATCAGCTGGTATCTGCACACTTAATCTTCACTCATCTGAATGCGAACTCTGTGTTTTCATTTTTTATACCACTTACGACGCAGTCTTAGCTTAGAATTGGAATCTTTTTAAGTATAACACAGTTTCAGTTTTGGTGAAGTTACAGTGTATCTAATGTTTTTTAAAAGGGGATTTTTTTAAATGAAATAATATATGAAATTTGAGGCTTGCGAAGCTGGTTGCACATAAAGCCCAAAAACTTAAGAAACGGAAAAGCTAAAGTTACTACCTTGATGTGTTGAATGTTTACATGGTTTGAATATACCACAATCTGCACAGATGATCAAATTCTATTAAAAAAAATTTGTTAAAAGGTGATTACGACTATGGCCCATACTATTTGAGATGTAACCTAAAATATGTATAAAATATATTAAAAACCTAAATGTCAATATTATTTAAATGTAAGAGTTTTTGCTGCCATTGGAAGCCATGTTAATGTATAAAAAAAGTGACAAAATCCATCCAGGCTCTTAGTGTAAAGGTAAATTGAGACCCACACTTCATAATGCGGAGTATTCACCTTTTACTTTTTAATCTTCATTTTTAAAAATTCTAAATTCTCCTTGTCTTGTGTGAATGCATAACAGAGAGGAAGGAATAAGGGACATCAACTGTATTTTGAGACTCTGGCTTTGTAACTAATTGCATATTGTCTCTCCCTTACTGTAAGTCACTGTGGACAAAAGTGTCTGCCAAGTACATAAATATAGATGTAATGAAATGTAGAAATGGAAGTCAGCCTAAATCTTTACTAGATTCACTGACCTAGGGTTTTCATGTGTTTTTTGTGACAGAAGCTGGGTGTTAGAAGTTGCCCTGTGAGCAATGCAAACAAACCCCTTGCCCTCAGCAAACCGCCAAGTCAGAGCATCGCCATATCTGTGGTGTCTGCCAAGACTCCAGCATCAATGGTGACAACGCACATAAATGGACAAAAAGCACCAAGTTCAGAAGTTCTGCACACATCCCCAATCAACCTCCAAACTCCTGCCGGACAACACATGAGCCCCTCACAGGTACAGGATCAAAAGTCATATCGCTAGTGCTTATGAACACTTCATATTCAATTGACTTGTGCCATGCTTATAATAAGGCAGTTTTTTTTTCAAAGCAGCTTCACGTGTGCGGCTAATTACTGATAAAAATTAGGATTTTCCTTTATATACTATGATATTTGATTTGTTCACTGGCAAAGTTTTTTAAATATTGCATTCTACCAAATTAAGCACAAGAACTTCAATGTCTTCTTGTCTTCTTGAACTTCTTGTGGCATTTGTAGCATATTTTTCATTAAATATAATTCCAACTTATTGAATAGATGTAAGATGCAGGTGTTTAAGGTAAAAGTTTTCATCAATAATGATGAATGTTGAATTGATTGAATTGAAGACTTCTAATATACATTTCTAATACTTGATCATTGCCTGGTGTTAACTGTTGCACCCTTTCATCTTGTATAAAATTGCAGCTGGGTCCCTCACACTGATTCTTTTACTTGTTCTGTTGCTTGTTAAGTGGCTTTAGAGCAGAACCAGTTTAATGGCTTCTGATCTATGACATCTAGGGAAAAGCGGAACAGTGAAAGCTAGGCCCTGTAGGCTTCCATTTTAATTCAACACTTAAAAGCTCAAAATATGAGGTTATTCTGTATCTCAAGGTTAAAGTCCCCCTCACACTCAATCATTCTGCTGGGATTCAGAGTTTACTAAAATCCCAGCCCTGACGAAGCAAGACATTTCATCTGTGCGGTTGCCATGGGAACCACCTTCTCATGCTGGTTCACCAGCAGACTAAGACAAAGATGTGTGAGTGAGAAATGTTTAAAGCAGTACAGCTCAAACTCCGTTTCTCATGATCTGGTTGCATGACTTCCATCTAAAGAAAATGTGGGAAATCTGTGAACTGACTACGAACCACAGGGTGAAATGCTCTAATATTCAATACTGCTTTTTTTAAGTTGGTTGAGCACATTTCTTCAAAGGATGCCTCATTTTGCAAAACTTGCACATCGTTAACATCTAACATCCACAAACAAATTAAGAGCTCCAATGAAGCCAAATTAAGAAAATCATGTCTCAGGAGTTTATGACAGAAAAAATGTTTTCCCTTTGTTTTAAGCTGGCAACCAAGTCAAATATGCGGCTGCCGTGTCATTAGCAAACCAAATAGTTTTTCAACTGTCCTTCCTTAGTTCCTCTGTACTGTCCATCTGAGAGCATATAAAACAAGCACTCTATCGTTAACCTATAAAAATTCACAGAGGGACATGGGATTGTTGTCTTGTGCATATTAGTGCAGTTTTCTAGTGATTCAAAGCATCATCCGGATTATTAACAAAAATGGACGAAGATTTATTGTTACAAGACTAAGACACTGAAAAGTTTCAAAACAAACCATCTTCATTTTTGCAATAAAGGTGAGATGCAGCAGCATGAAAAAAAAAAACAGCTAATCTGAGAAGTCTTATCTAAATGTTTCTAAAAAAATTATCTAAAATATTTTTTTTCCCATCTTTCATTTTTTTGCATAGTTGTATTCTGTTTGAAGTGCAAGAAAAAATTGCTTTAATGTATAGCAAAAAAAAACACCTCTTATATTTAGATTACCAGGGAGAATAATAGATTAACAGGGAGAATATTAACTGATTAACATTATTTTGAACCCAAAATGAGCAGGTAACTAGGATCAATCAATGAAGTCACTTACTTGAGCATATGATCAGAAAAGGTTTTAAATGTTTGAGTTTTAAAGGCTGGAGGAAGGCTCACCTTCTGGCTGGAGTCATGCTATGGCAATAAACCCACCACAGAAAATATTCTGGGAGAGTGGGAATTAGGCCCGGCTGTGGGGGGGAAGGGGTGTTCCACTACCAAAGACATTCTAGTTAATATGTATGGATCAACGATAGTACTACACATATGCTGCATTGCTAAATGGTAAATGTTAAACGGTTGAAAAACAGTCCTCTATATCCTGCAACAAAACTCATCACATGTTTAATCTGTGTTTGCCAGATGATGGGAGCCCTTTCTACGTTCCCAATCAAGGTGCCTCACTTGAGTTCTCTGCAGCGGTTGGCAGGGCATTCCCCTAATGTGCTACCTCAGGTACCATACAACACTTCATGCATAGGGTGTTTACATAGGGTGTATGTGTTATAAACATCTATGCATCTGCTGCATGTGTTGTCTATATATATATATATATACTTCATGAGAGAGTTGCTGCCTGAGAGGCTGTGTGTCCAGTCACAGTAACCATAGATCCACAAGATATCTTTGTTATGTTAAGATCAGTTCCTTGCGTTTAAGGACATATCTTCAGTGGTTGCTTGCTCTGTTTTCAGTTCATGGTTGCGTTTGTACTGTGAGCACCTTCAAACGGCAAGTGGAGCAAGTTATATTGTGATTTATGTTTTTAAAAGTAGCTTATATTATTGTCAAAGATTGAGAATGAGAGTTTTTAATAGCTACTTTTTTAAAACAGAAAGCTCAAGCTAAACTTGTAGTAATATATTATAGTTTTTAATATATATTTTGCAAAATGGAAAGGTATGTAAACCTTTTAAGATGCACAAAGAGGAAACAATATGAAATTTCTAAGGAAATAATTAATGAAATAAAATTATTTCACTTTCTAGGTTCATGACCTCTTTAAGTATATTTCTCTAGTATGGAAATATTTATAATCTGTTAGCCATGTTTGTGTGTCTAATATAGTTGTTTTCTTATTTCAGGTTAGGCCAAAGACTCTCATTCCAGACAGCCTTCCTCACAGCTCATGTAGAGAGCAGCAATCTGGTCAAATACTGGCTGTGCCACAGAACATAGCTGTGCTCAACACCAAAAGCCAAGGTCCATCTCTACCAACTGCCAACAGCACTTACGGCCCTGAAAGTCTGTCCCATGTGCTGGAGGAGAGCTCCATATCGCCTTCATTTGCCTCAGCGACCAGTCCTGGAGTAGCATATGCCATCATCTCAGCAACATCTCCAGCTGCTCATGGGATCCCAGGAGTCACAGAGGGCGTTAAAGTGCAGCCACTTATTTTCAGCCCCGACAGCAAGGTCACAAGTTCCCCATAATTTAATGCTGTCGCTGTTTTCTTGGAAGTTCTTCTTGTTTGTTGACTATGCAAAATTGTTGTCATAAAAGGGGAAGAATACTGTAATTCAACTAAGCTTTTTATTGTCTACCTAAAGTGTTTTTCTTAAAATGAGATAGTCTCTTAAAATTCTTGAGTTTATTATTGACTATATGAGGGGAAAATCGTTTTACGGAAAGTGTGAATTCCTTATACCCATCAGCAACCTATCGGCCATATTCTTCACAAGCTGAAGCCTAGACACTGCCTGATTAGACAAGCCATAGTCCATTGCGTTATAAAAGTCAAATAGTATAAAAGCAAGTAGGACTTTTTTCCAATTCCCTAATAGGTAAAAAAAGGTCTGAAATCTCGAGAAAATACACCATTGATAAAAGCTGTTTTTAACCATTGAGTTAATTTGTCCAGTCATTTTAAGCTCAGAATCAACAGCAAGGTTCCTAACCTGAGAGGATGTGGTGTGGAAATGAGAACTGAGAACAATTAAACTGGCAGCATGAGCTTTCGGAGAACCAAAAATAATTAACTCTGATGTTAAGAAAACTCCTGCAGAGCGGTTAAAGAGAAGCGGGGCCAAAATTGAGCCTTGTTGAATTACACACATCAATGATGAAAAGGCAGAGGAACATTCACCCAGGTTCACTGAGAAAGAACGGTCCTAAAGGTACAACCTCAATCAATTCAATGCCGTCCTTTGAATGCCAAAAATGTTTTCAAAACACCAAAGAAAAATATTATGATTCACAGTGTCAAAAGTTGCAAAAAAGCACCTTAGAATATCTTGCTTTGCAACTTATTTGCTTCATAACTTTCATTTCATCTTGGAAGCTTTCCGTTCAATTGTTTTGAACCTCAAGCTGGTTGATGGCAGGACGTGTGGTTCATCATTTAGTCCTATCTTACTTGAGCATCCAATGACTATTCTATATTCTATACTATTGTATAAAAATTTAAGATTATTGTGTTATGACTGCTTCCTATGAGTGTTTGTCTTCCGTAGATGATACATTGAATATGAACTGTACTGATTTTGTTGCTGGTCTGATGTGTTTATTTAACTTATTTCGCTTGTATGTTTAGGTCATAATCATTCAACCTCAGATTGCCAGCAACAACCCAAGTTCTCTGTCCGTGCAAACATCCAGTGAGAAAGTTGTGAAGGAGCTGACTCCTGCCCTCACAACTCCAAACAAAGAAGAGGAGGACCCAGAGGTACATCCTGTCTGTTGTCACATCTGCTAACTGCTCACTGAAAAGTTGCCATTTTCAAGTCAAATTTGGGTGAGCGCTAAACGATATGAGGAAGAATAAGCTCACAGCCATATGAATACTAGTCAAGACGAGAGAGAAAAAAGAATGAAGCTATATATTTCTTCAAGCATTGACCTCATGAACCTTTTGTTTTACAGAAAGTTGCCTTCATGGTTACTTTGGGATTAGTCACAAAAGACCACTTGGATGGTAAGACTGCCAGTCAGAGAGTAATTTTTTCTTGCTATTGTTTTTAAATTAATATTTTACCTAGAAGAAAATTTGTTTTACACATGTTTGGTGTCATTCTGTTCACAACCTCAGATTTGTATTCTTATTTTGAAATTTCGACAAACTGGAATGCACCAAAATGTCAAAATATATAGTAAACAATATATATTAAAAAAGACATTCAGCTTACCAATACTACTAAATCAGAGGAATAGCCCAGATTTTATTTGTTTACATAATTCTTTTTAGTAATCTAGACATTGCAGTAAATCAGCAAAAATTTAAAATTGAAAATGTGACATTTTGGGGTCATATTCCATTTTTGGACCAGTTAATCAAAATATCATAAAACTGCAAAACCTGAAATCGTTTTCTTTTCTGCCAGAGCTCCAGAGTAAACGGCAGGAGAGAAAGAGAAGAAGCACAGCCAACCCTGCTTACAGTGGTCTCTTTGAGCCAGAGGTATGTCATCCAGTCATATTACCCCTGCTAAAGTTATTCATGCACTGGCTCTGCTCATTTGTAATCTCTTGCTTTTCAGCGCAAAAGACTAGCCTCCCATTTCCTGAACAATGTCATGTTTCTGTCAGCACAAGGTAAAGTCGATGTCTTCTTTGTTCTGCATAATGATGTAATAGAATCTTCTAATGTAGCAAGTAACAGTGTTGCTGTGTGTAATAGAAGAAGCTGCTTAAACATTAGCAAAAGTGAAAATCAGAATCTTAAAGTATTGGAGCCTAATATTATCCTCATGGCTCTCCAGATGAGCTGTAAAGAGAAATGCTGTCTTTTCAGTAGTTTACAGTTTTTCACAATTGCTAAGACAGTTTTTTCAATAAATTTAACAACTTTCCTAAACTCTTGACAATTAGCACAACATCTGTCAAGGTAGGCGATACAATTAACACTTTTTTTGTTGCTTTGATACAAAATGCATTCAGTTACCACAAATATCAAATGCTTGAACTTCTTTAGTCTCAAGCTCCACCAACACCAAAACTATGTCTTTTTAAAACAATGTTTATTCTCAATGTGTTATTATTGACTAAATGTTGCTGTCAGAAGAAAACACGTGTTAGTGTTTTGAAAACTGTGTTATTGTATTTTGAAAATGAGTTTTGGAGTTTTGTTTATAATGGTGGGGTTTTGAGAATGAAATTAACTGTTTTGCCAATTGTATGTTTTAACTGATTCGGTGCGTTAAGAGTTAAGCAAATTTTTTAAAGGTATTGAAAAAACTGTCTTAGCAATTGTAAAAAACTGTAAATAAATATAAACTTTCATCAGTTGTATCTCATTGGTCAATGTAGCATTAAAATAAAAACAATCACAGGTAAGGGTCTTGTATGTTTTCTGCATACTGTCTATTAAACCGAATTAGCTACACTCACTCATGTTTTATCATTGTTGAAAATACTCACACCGTAGCTTTTTAAATGTTTGTAGTTACTAACCTGCTGTCTGCTTTCACACATGCTAGACTCTGAGGATCTCTGCTGGAAGGTACGTCTTCATCCTAACATAACTTGATTTGTGTGCTTCATGTTTTGTGAGAGGATTAAATCTGTATCATTCAAGCTGCATCTGAAGGATATAAAGTGTTTGTGTGGTAAATATGGAATCCTCACAAAATGAATGTAAACCCATCGATTGTGTCCTCAGGTGGATCAAGCTTTCATGTGTTTCCTATTCCATTAACACGAAGTAAAAAGCAAGTGATGCTACATTGAAATCTAAAAAGTGGAAGAACTTGGGTGTAACGCAGTGTTTTGAGTTGCCAAAAAAACATCTTGTCTGAATAATATCTGACATGCCGGGGGTTAGGAAAAGAGACAACAACTTTTGCTATAAGGATTATACTAGAACTTAAGCACTAATGCCGTTTTCCAACTGGTTTTCCCACTCGGTTTGATATGATTTTGCTTGGCTCACAGTTCACATTTGTTTTCCGACAAAGATCTGCCAAAAGGTTCTGAGTAAGTCTTGCCAATCGGTGAGCTAGGCAATGGACAAGTCAGTGAGTAACAGGATCATGTCATGCCTTTGAGTTTGATCCTTTTTGAGTTTTGCGAAGTGATAGCATCCAGATTTATGTTGAATAATGGCCCTGCACCCTCTTACCATGGAACAATAATGTCTTTATTTGATGATCTGTTCTCTAAAGACTTGATATATGGATAGATAAAACTAGCCAACATGATTTGAAGTGTTGTTTCTGGAACTGTGTGTGTGTGTGACAGGAGGAGCTGCAGCATGATGATCACTGTGCAGTTTGCAAACAGAATGGAGATCTTCAGCCATGCCACACTTGTACCCGCGCCTACCACCTTGACTGCCTGAATCCAGCCCTCAAAGCTGCCTCCCAGGGCCTGTGGATGTGCCCCAAGTGCCAGAACAAAGTATGTTCACTTTCACTGTTGCCAATTTTTCACTGCATGATACAGAATGCTACCGTGTGTTATGTCTGATCTTGTACAATTAGGATATGTTTGTGGATGCATTTTTGTTCAAGTGATTGATTGATGTGGAGCAGAACAAGTGCTTCCACTCTTTCTTGGCTTGCACTCTGTGTTAAACACTGGATAATGGGGATAAACTTTTGGTGATAAATAATTTTCCTTTATTATCTATGTTGTGCTTTGGCTAGCTAGTAGTTAGCATTGTTATCATGTCACATTGTAATATCGATCAGTGTAAAGACAGTGCTTCTACAGCAGCAGCAGATTAATGTATGGAATTAGGTAATTATAGTCTGTCCTTTGTTAACATCTTTGTTGTGTTTGGTTAGCTAGGAGTTGGCATTCTTATCACATCCGTATTGATAAATGCATAGATATCTTGCGCCGGAGTACCGAACTTTAGATGCTTTTGTCGATAAATATATTTAATATTCTGATGAATGTATTATTGTGAACACAATATCAAGTTATGTATCAAACTGAGAGCAGTTATATTCTGCAGACAATCTGTGCCTTCTTTCTATTTTTTTTCTCATCATGCATATTTGGATAGTGAAAATTTGGTCAGAATGAAAAAAGTAAAAGTGTTAACTAGCCCGAAACTAAATATACAAGGACAAATGACTACAAATGGGTGTCTTACTTGCACATCTTTTTAAAGTGTTATGTTTTATTTATCTTTTAAAGGTTTTAAACAAAGAGAACTTGTCGTGGCCACAGAGCTTCCTCCAGTGTTATATAACCCATAAATCAGGTAAGATGTGAGGTTCCTCTAAAGGCTCTTATGCTCACTTGTAGTGAGATTATGATGAGCAGTTTTGTTTGTTTGTGCAGTGAGGGAGGAGGAACGCAGGAAGTTGATTAAGAGAAACACTGAACTGAAACTAGAGTGTAGACATCTGTCTGAAGAAGACCAGAGACTCTGCGCCTCTCTCTCTGTAAGTCAGCATTTCAACCAAGTATTCATATTAACTCAACTCTAACTCTAATTCAACTCTAACTCAACTCATACCATTGGTGTAAATCATCCTGTTCTATTGGAAGGCTTAATACAGCTTTTAAAACAGCATCAAATGTCTCCATCGGGCAGGAACACTTTCTGATCACACAAGAAACTAACTCAAAAGTTAAATCCACATTCTCATACCTGTTTTCTCAGTCAGAAAGTTTGTGCTCATGAAAATGTGCATTCATGCTCAGCTTTATGGATGAGAAAAATATGTAAAGCTTTCAAAATGCTCAGCATTTACGCTGCTGTCAACAACGGTTCATTTCTTTATTAAATATAATACAAAATCAAAATAGAATACTCTTGTTTTTAATTTTTTGTTTCTACAATTGTACTAAGAACAACGACACAGACTGTGACAAACCATATAATACAAAGCCATCCATAGAAATAAAATATAAAATACATCTTGGATAAAATAAGTGTTTGAATAGGCTCTAATCTATTTTAGTGTATATTGTATATTTAATGTATTATTGTGTAATATTTTCATCATGGAATTAGAAAGTCTGAAAGAGCCTCTTTTCTGGGTTTTTAAAAAGATCGTGAGCTGGGAAACATAGCTTTAGGTTTTAGGAACATCCAGCTGGAGTTTTAAAACTGAAAGCGGTTTGTGTATCAAAATATTGCCTTCAATTACAAATAGGCGACACAGATTTTCAGAAACTAATCTTAGTTGAAAGTGAATATTTTATACTGCCAACATACACGTCAAACCGTATAACTTTGAATAAATAAAATAAAACTTTTCCCCCAAACATCTAGGTAACAGCTCTCTGATTACACAGTCGCATGAGGGAAAGCATGGGTATGCACCCTTTTTACAGAGATTAGCATGCAGGAAGGGGAAATGTTAAAGACTACCTGCCTCTGATTGCTGGAGAATGCATTTATTATATGGATTATGTGGATTAAGGAACTGGAACCATGTTTTCACCCAGTACCCTGACTGATGAACGCACCACAACAAGCCTCGGGTGTCTCTAGTGAGCTCGACTCAAACCTTAACTCTATTTTCAATTAAATGTGGTCAAAACCGAACCAGATTCACTTCACGAGCGATTAGCTAAGTGAATCATTTTGGAATCATGACAAATTAAATGCAGATTTTCAGAAAACGAAAGCTTTTCGACTTTGCATTGTGCCTGATGATTGGCAGGCTGGTATTTACACAACCAAACAATGGCTGAAGAGGAAGTAGTATGTCTCAGACACTTCTCCTTTGCACCCTTAAAAGTATATACTCTAAAAACAGAGTAACTAGAGGCAAGTAGCTGAATTGGGACATGGCTCAACCTTTATTTTGGTCAACCTTTATATTCTTAAATCTTTGTTTTAACTTTGTTTTGAAATTGGAAACAAAGTCAACAAATGACACAGATTCATCTACGGTTAATGTTTTGGCTCCACAGATAAGCATGGAGCAGAAGGAGCATCTGCTGGGAGAGCAGCGGGACACGCAGGTCTCTCTAGAGCGTCTCAAGGCCCTGATCCATCTCATCCAGCGAGATCAGATGATCCAGGTGACCATGACAGCAACCACCACAAGTGGAGCATCATTGCTTTCTCTTCCCTGGATCAAGGGCTCAGCTGGGGAGAGCGGTGCCAGCGCTTCATTGCCCTCTACAGGTGTCTCTGCTGTACTGCAAAAAAACAATTGAACCGAACTCCCTTCGGCTAGCATATTAGCAAATAGTGATGCGAAAAACCGTCATATTATTTGACTAAGAAGTATTTTTAAAGCCAACACACACAGTGCTCACCAGATTTTTCTGACTTTACACTTTTTTATTGTATTATTTTTCTTGGCCTTAATGTATTTATGATACATAGATGATAGATGACGAATCTGTTGCAAATATATCAGATAAGTATTCTACATAGTTAGAGACATTTTATGCATTGTGTGTGTTTTTTACTGGGGATGATGAGTGAATGTGAATATCCGTGTCTTTCTGTGATCTGGGTTAGAGTAGTTCAAGGAGAAATCAGAAATACTGATATTGTTTAACTGGCTTGTATGCATTTTCCACCTGATGATGGTTACCCCCCTCAAAAAAAATCAGGTTACGAGAGACTCCTTAGTGTGCTTGCGAGCTGAAAAACACAGTACTTTTCAGTATTACTAGAGATAAAAGAACAAAGTGTTTAATATGGATGCATTGATTATTTTTAGTGAAGATGTTTGGTGCTGGAACCTTGAGTTTTTGTGAGAGAGAGTTTTGATTCTGTTTGATTTGGACGGTCCCAGCGAGAGAGAGTAAAGGTCATTTGAGCTCCTTCAGTGCCTGCTCCCGGAATCCAAAAACTCTTCTTTTGTTTTCATTCTAGAGAAATATGCCAAAAACCAGGAGTGTTTTCTGCTCTTCCATCTATTGTTTCAGCTATGTCTGCATGGAGCTTTTAATAGAGTTTGTTCTTTTTTTTTTTGCATTATTTTGTTGGTATTGTTATTTAACAGAAAAAAATAACACTGCCTGATGAAAATATATAATGCCAACCTACAAAGAATTCCAAGCTTACAGAGGCTTTTAGATAAAAAAAGAACTGTGTTCCAGGACACATTTTGAAGTTTTCTATGATGTTTGTCTTTGCAAAAGTCCCTTCACCATTTTAAACTCTTCATATCACTTTGAATGGTTTCGTCTGCTTAGTTGGATGTATTCCTGTAACCCCTGAAATTTCGGCTTTGACAGCAAACATCTGTTTAGTTATAATTCAATAATGTTCAACTCATTTTATAGCAGGTTTTTGACAGGATTGTACCTTGTGTACCATTAAGGGCTAACAAACACATGAAATCACAGGGGTAGCATGAGCTGAACTCTTCTGCATGTTTATTTTATGTTTAACAATTTTAATGACATCTAGACATATCGTTATGCAATTGAGTTATATACATTCAGGACGATGCCTCTGCAGGTCGCAATTGTTAAATCCAAATTTTCCACAGATTTGATTTGTTTAGTTTGTGGATCTGTGCATGCTGTCTTCAAACTTAACGACATGAGTCTTGTGTGAGGAAAAGTGATTCTGAACGCAGGCAGTGTACTTTCAAAATGTGAAGCTTTGAGTCGAGTTTTCAATGTTTTTGAGCCAGCAGCTTCACAAAGATGTTTAGTCTGGCAGCTTAAATTGCAGAAAAATCCTGCATGAATCAATGCTGCTAATGCATTATATGTGTAGATGTCATATAAGATGCTTTCTTTTTCACCTGCATCATCGACTATTTTTACACTTGTTTGGATTGCAGCTGAATTCAAAGCCACACCATAAACTCGAAATAGGAGCTTGTTAGGGGACATTTGTTAAACTCATTTGTTAAATTCTGCACTGTGTTGTTTTACACAGTATTGTCAACTCCAATCCCAGAAATGTTGAAACATTTCATTAAAGTAAACTGCAAAAAAGTGTTGTTAAGGCTGTAAAAGACCTAATTATATATAAACTTATATATAGGGACTACTTTCTCTGCGATATTCCCTTAGATGTAAGGCATTAGGGCGTTTGCTAAAGAGTTTTAGCAAGTGATTTAAAAAAAAAAAGGTTGGTTTTCAATCTGTAAAGCTGAGTGTCTCCATCGTTCCCCAGTTTATACAAGGACAAACATTTTGTATTAAATATAAATGGAAAATGGAAATGCATTCTGATAAATGGTCTTTAAAGAAAACAAGTTTGAAAGAATTGTATAATTTTTAGTTCACGTTCAAACAAGTTCCACAGCACACCATTGAAAAGTTGACAGTGCAGTGGAAGGTTTTCTTAAGCTTTATTTTTTTACTCTCCTTTTATGCACTCGCAACAATAGAATAGCTGACCTCACCAACTTAGATCTTCCATCACTCTCATCAAAAACCTATGGGTGACATCTCAAACACCACATCAAGACATTAATACTTACCCAGTGAAAAACTAAGATGGCTGCTAGGCCCTCTAGAAGAATTGTGTGCGAGCTCTTGGTAATGAATGAATGGATAATGATGCAGAAAAATCCTCATGCACCACAGCTTTGCTCATTATGAAATAAACACAGCATGATTAGTTTCAAAGCCCTTTATGCTCAAATACATCTCAACACTGAATATTTATTGTGTACTCATTTTTGTACTCAGATGAAAACGCAGCACAGAACAAATATAAAAAACAGACATTTAAACTTCTGGTCTCTAAACCAAAACTTTCACTTTGTTGGTTGCTGTAAGAACTAATAATAGAAGAATATATAATATAATTCAAAATGTGAATGATCTGAAGTCTTCTTCATAAACAGTATAAGCACATATTATTTAGCCAAGTTTCCGATTGTTACATGAGCGCACAGGGCTCTCTTAGCTAAATGGATTCTTTTTTAATTATAGAGCTTTAGTTGGCATCTGCAGATTTGACTGAAAATAAAAATAATCTTTTTCTGGAAGCATTGCTGGGTCCATGAAGCAATATTAGTACTGAATTCAACCTTTTCATCTGATTGAAGTAAAACATATTTCTCAACATTTCTGGAATTTGGTTTATACTCGTAAAGTAATCCAAATAAAAAATACTATGTGTATTTTAATAAATCTTGTTTTTTAACTAATCTCCTGCACAGGTAAAATGTATATTTTTGTATGCAAAACATTATTTATAAATGTACCCTTGCAAGCTTCGGATTTACTGAATTCCAATTGTGAAAAAAATTATTCCATATAAAATTATATATTGTTTTGGCTTTACAATTGCTTATTGAATTAAATGAGTGCATATCACACCACAGAGGAAAATTGTTTTGTAGTGTTTTTATTTTTTAAATATAAAAATATGTAATTACAATTTTCTTTTTTTGTGGCTTGTCAGTACTTTCCTTTTACAGTTTTTCACAATTCACAATTGCTAAGACACTTTTTCCAATACATTTAACAAGTTTGCTTAACGCACCGAATCAGTTAAAACACACACTTGGCAAAACAGTTCATTTCATTCTCAAAACCCCTCATTGTAAACAAAACGCAATAATACAATAATTCAAATACAAAATTTCAAAATACAATTATACTGTTTTCAAAACAGTTTCTTCCAACAGCAACATTTAGTCAATCATAAATCATTGAGAAAAAATGTGGTTTTAAAATGAAACAGTTTTGGTGTTGGTGGAGCTCGAGTGTAAAAGAAGTTCAAGCTTTTGAAATTTGTGTGAAACCGTATGCATTTTGTATCAAAGCAACAAAAAAAGTGTTAATTGTATCACATACCTAGACGGATGTTGTGCTAATCGTGTTAAGAGTTTAGGAAAGTTGTTAAATGTATTGAAAAAAGTTTTAGCAATTGTGAAAAACTGTAATGGCTTTGTTCCAGAAATCCTCTCCGGGAGAAACTGTGCAGTGCATATACAGATCTATTTTTTACTATACGCAACATTTAGTCCTACAAAAAAGACTAACTTTATTCTTTTATCAATGTACAAACAAAAGAAGATGGAAATTTGCTATTTTGTTTTAGTAATTTTTCCTTTGTTAATGCAACAGAGGAGCAAAGAATACAACACACAGCATTTTTTGTCTTATTGTGGACTGTGTGTATGTATGTATGTATGCGTGGGTGTGTGCGCGCGCGTGTGTGTGTGTGCGCGCGTGTGTGTGTTTTAGGTCACTGTGAAGAGGACTGTCCAGTGGATAGTTCACATTTAGAGTCTTTGTCTGTCATGCCAGTGTAGTTTTTACATAATCTCCTGACCTATTAAAGTTGATCGATGGAAGTTTGTTGATTCCAAGTTTTGTCTCAGTTATTTGAACTTCAGGAATTTAAAGAGGACACCAAACGGTACCCGCTGGCCAAACCCGGCCCACCAAGGGTTAATGTCTCTGGAATGGCTAATCACATAAACTTCTGATGAACTTGTTATATTTTGATTGCTGTCTTGGATTTATTACAGTTGATGTCTGTGTTATTAGAGAAGAAACCTAAGCAGGCTCTTAGATGAGAACACAAGAGCACACCCTTTCTTGAATAAAAAAAAAAAACATTTTTACAAGTAAAGCATTGTTGCTGGCTTAAAATATAGCTATGGCCACTATAAAGTTGAAAAAAGACCATCATAGACCTCTAACTGTGTTACATTTCCCCAGAACAAGCCACATGCTTGATATAAATATTCATGTCATGCATATTAAATGTTTTCTAAATTAATTAGGTTCTATTTAAAAATTGCAATCCTTTTGACCTTAAAGAGACGAATAATTAAGCTAACATTTTGTGGAACTGAGTACAACATTTTGCCGAAGAAATCAAGTTTATGAATGTAAAATGTTATGTATTAAATGTGATTGATTATTATCAATCGACTCATCTATATTACTTTTCTGGAAATAATTTACTAGCTTTAACATGCCAAAAGTCTACATCAAACTTGAAATTGTTTTCAATGTTCCTTTATTTGCAGAACTATATTACAGCTTTAATTGTATTTCATTTTCTTTCATTTAATATCTTCCTATTTAAGAAATTAGCTATTACAGATGTTGAGTCAAATTTAAAAAACTGATTCTTGTTATGTGATTCAATGAGCCGACTCTCAAGAGTCAGAATATCTCTTGCGATTTTATTAAGGAAGTCAACTTTAAAGATACAAGAAATGATTCAATCAATAATTGAAAACTTAAAAAGAAAATCTGACATATGATGGCATCAATATCAGAATTATATAAAGAACATACCAGGGCATTTCTTTTATTCAAATTGTTAATTTGGATTTAAGATAAATGTCATCTAACGCCAAGCTATGTTGAAAATTAACCATTTACACATCAATTCAAACATTGACCTGAGACACAAAGATGTGAGGTTCAATGAATTGTCAGAAAAGTTTGGAAAAAAGTGATTAATTCTTCTTTTTTTCCTTGAAGTAGCCAAATCAATTTTTGCCTTTCTGTTCTCAAATTCAGTTTTTGAGTGCCATGAATTACTTTTTTCTCATTATACAACACTGAGTCTGACACACCCAATATAAATGTTCTTGTTGAACCTGCTCAAATACAAAAAGTAAGCCATGGCTCATGAAAATTCATTTCTGCATTGTTGTTTGCAGGTGTCTTTCCTGTTCCATTGGGTGTGACCTTGAAAAAAAACTTAATCACAAACAAAAACAGTGAAAAATAAAGCGCCTTCTTGATCACAAATTGTGTAGATCAACTGTTTGCAAAATTACCAAAACATCAAAGATACTATCCCCTAGCTGCATGAGACCTTATAGATGTGATATTACGGTCTTTTATAATGCCCAAGTCATAAATCATAATAGAAAAAAAACATTTATATTAGAGAAGTGGGTTGCAAATGTCACAAAAAGCCATCAATATATCTCTTCAAATTAATGTCAGGTATTTACAATTTGTTGCAAAAACTGCAAAACTGGAGATTTCAGACAAAGCTGTAAGATTCCAGCTGCTGAGCAAGTCTTGCCTTCTCCACCTCCAACACGCAAATCTGGAGATCCTGACGATGAACTTCCTGCGTACGAAATTCACATTCAACTGCAGATCAGCAGAAGTGTCTTCATCACAACCAATCATCACCTTGACCAGCGTGGCGTTTCTCCAGCGTAGGTTCCAGTCCAAAGCTGCGTTCTCCTGCGGGGCCAGGTTGCTCCCGAGACAGGAATCGGTTACCAAACTCCCCAAACTTCCATTTACACGCTGCAGACAAGAGCGAAGAGCACACGGCCACCGGCACTGGGAAGTACAGCAGTATTTATTATTCCTGGTTTCTAACTAGATTAATATCTTCCATTCATATTACTATCGATAACTGATTTGATTGTCACTGATAAACACAAATTCAATCATAATGACGCATAAAAAGAGCAAACAGTCAGGACCCGTGTGGTGCTCATTTAGTGGCCCTTGGTGCACTATTCTCTAAAGAACAGATACAAATTGTTTAAAATGTGATAAAAGAAAAAACAACATTAACAGAGAATGTATCAAAATAACATTTCACTCTTGTCCTTTTCTTGCATCTGTTAACAACAGTTAAGCTTCTGGAGAACTGCATAATGCATTTTTCCTTGTGTGTCAAAGTTCATAATTCAAAATCAAGGAAAGTTTAAAAAAAATATTTTTCTAAAGCTTGTCCTTTATTGTTTTGAAATTAGTTTGTGGGGAAAAAAACATGCAAATGATGATATTTTGCTGCAACAACAAAAGAAAATGGAAAATGTTTGGTGTATGCTGTATATTGGTGTATAAAACTGGAGGAATATGAAGAGGTTTGTTTTAATAAATAGTTTTTGTTAGATTTACGCATGTTGGTCACAGAACTTTGATTCACTAAACACAGGATTTGCACAAAAACGGATTCCAGCGACACTTTGAGTCCAAGTTTGAGGTTTAGACTCCTTTTTAAATTTCATTCATTTTAATTTAGGTTTTTTGTAATCATTCGATTTGTGTTTCTTCATGATTTTGACAGCTCTCCCTAACTCAAGAGATGCGGATGGAAGCATTTTACAAAACTGTAATTTTAAGCTTAAGAAAGCCCCCCCCTCTCTACCACACTTCTCCAGTCCTGAAACGTACATGACTTTGTAAGTTCATCTGCAGTTGATTCTGGGTTTGTTCCACAAACAGCAGCCCATCCCAGAGAACGTCTTTCTGTCTTTCCAGATCTTTTCGTCTTTTCAGCTGAAAGAAACAAATCAATTCAGCCAAAATGACTCTGGGAAGGCTCTACAAATTCAAAACTAGTTCAACAACATTGGCTGTTTTTTTTTTAACAACATTGCAAGCACCTCTACAAATGATCAGCACTAGCTGATCAGTACATGCACATCCTTTTCCCCATCCCTTGGGACACCACATCACCGACCGCAAACAAGCGCCCTCACTTACCCAGTGGTAGCAGTTCAGCGCTTCACGGCTGTCGAGGCTGTTCTGAAGGGGGACGATGAGGACGGTGTAAGAGTCTTCTTTTTCCATGCAGAAGACGTAGGAACTAATTTAAAGAAATGAGATTCAACGGTAAAACACAACAGTGGTGAAATATGAAGCCTTGTGAGAGAGGGAGGGACCACTTTAGTAATGTAAGGAGATGCTCATAAACCTTTCTGTCGGAGAGGACGGTCTTCATCATTTAAGAGTCCGACTGCATCTGACACAGCAATGCCCAGATGAACCCATTAAACCAGGAATCCAGTACCAACAATTGAGTGATTTCAGCACAGTTTTGCATTACAATCTCACAGAAATAACAACCCCTGGTTAATTTGGCAACACCTACTTCTTTTTGCACGCATCATTGTCTGCTTTCTGTTTCAACATGTTAGGGAATGTGACTGAACTTGGACTCAGAGGGAGACGCACTACTGCTTAGGGCACCAGAGCTTCTGAGTCCTTTATGCCTCTAAGGTAGTGTTCAACAGCTTCGAACGATAACGTTGGGATCGTGTTTTGAGAGAGAGGGAAAAAAACATAGTTCAGAACATTTTACTTTTGGATTTACTTCATTGAAAATGACATTTTTACACACAACATATTTCTGGGACTACTATCAATTTATTGTGAGACGCAGAAGTGAAGGAGCGTATTGAAATGTGTTACGCACTGCACATATTAAGAGTTCAACAGAGCGTGATTGTGTTGATTTGTGCTAGTTTTCCACCTCTGGCTGCAGGGCATGAAACCTGAATGGAGGAACATGGCGAGACCAGGCAAGACATTTTTCCTACACATTGGAGACTCCAAGTGCTTTCTGGAAGAGTAAAACAGATCATTGATTAAACAGACAACAAAAACAGATCAGAGATAAAAGCAAAGGATAAGAAATTAAAATCTATTCAAATTCATTGAATAAAAGAAAAAGAAGTAAATGGATTTTTCTATATTTTATTACTTAGAGGCGGAAGAATTCTTGGTTGTCAAAAAGAAGCACACTGAGGTCATCTGCTGGTCAAAGAAATACACACATTTTGGAGTTATTTTCTATAAATGAGCTTGAAAGAGTTTGATTCTTGAATACCACAAGCTCCCTTATACAGGAAAAAATAAGAAGGGACAGCCGTTATTTTAATTATTTGGTTGAAAAACTTCTATGTTAGAATACACTACACACAAAGTCAATTATTCAAGCCTTTATTTTAATGTTAATCATTGAGTATTATAGATTTCCAAAAAATAAAACAAAAACCTTTTTTTTTTACAAATCTAATATTTTGAAATATATTTTAGTTCTGATACATTTTCTATGCAAGCTCATTCCGATGGTGAGATATAATAGCTTTTAAAAAGTAGATTTTCTTTTAAAAAGTCGAACATTTGAGATAAAAAAAAAGTTAAAACGTTGACTTAGAACATCAAACTTTTTAGATAAAAAGTATGTTCATGTGCTTAGCATTAGATGTGGCGTCCGCAGGTCAGCAAGTCAAAATTCATCTTCATAAGTAAATAAAAATAAATTTTTTATCTCTAAACTATGACTTTCAAAATCAAATATTTGAATTTCAAAGCCATTTTTACTCAGTAGAAATGGGATTCCATAGTTTTTGTCATATTTCATCTAATAGAATATTTTCAAGTGGAAATTACAACTAATAATCACAACATTATCTTGATAAATCATAAATGAGCATTAATTATGTTCAACCTGTGAGAAAGGGCAGAATGACTTTTTACAAGAAATAAAAGGGGTAATATAGCATTTTGGCATTTGGCAAGTATTTAGTCTATTCTGAATGAGAACTTATAACTTGTGAGTTTTAGCCAGAACAGAACAGGCAGAGGCTCTCTAAGTCATTCTATTCGTGTTCTGCTAAACTCACATCGGCTCTGAATGTTATCTGAGACATGACCCATGCAGGCCCTCTGGTCCTCTAGAATTCGGCTGATTTTAGCGGGAGAAGGACGTCACGAGGCTCTGGCTCCTCCCTCTCACGTTGCAGATCAACGTGACTGAATTTGTTCTCGAGAGCCAGAACAGAACGTGAAAAAAACAAGCAAAACACTGAAAGTGTGTCACGAACGGGGGAGAAGGGGGGCTTGACCTACTTTCCACGCGGACTGTACTCTGGTGTCGGACGGGGCTCGACGCATTTTGTTTGGCCATCCTCACTTCGAGACCTTGCCTTTCTTGTCCTTGTTCAGGTTTTGTATTTAGAAAAGTTGCTGAAAGTCTTTGAAGATAGTAATGCAGCGTCGACACGTGACTCTGGGCAGTCTGAGTCCTGCCATCAAAACAAACCGCGTTCTGGAGATGTGTTGATCAGCTCGAGTCTGCCTGCTGCGGTTCTTCTTGCGCGCTTGATTTCTACCAGGGTTCAGAAGGTCCTCATAAACGCGTGGACTTCATCTCCATCCCATGGAGCAAGACCTACTTGAATGGTAAGTTTGGTGTTTTGTTTAGTGAGCTGCGTGGATAATAGAGGAATTTGTGTAAGGTGTCTTCTAGAGATGTGCTCGGCTTCTCCCTGAGTTTAATCAGAAGAGGACTTGTGCTGCTTTCAGTCACTTCTCAGATCTAACTTAACTTCTGGAGAGAACTCCTGCGTTTGTGATGCGACACCAGTAGTCAGTTAGCAGAGTACTGTAGTTTGGCCTGAATAAAGATTTTACTCAGGCACATTTGTTTTTCGAAAAGTGAATTATTTAAAATAACATTATGTTTTGTAAAAAAAAAATAAATAAATATATATATATATATATATATAAAAATATATATATATATATATATATATATATATATATATATATATATATATATATATATATAAATATATTCACACATACAAACAATTAATGGACATGAAACATGAATAATGTTACTTAACTCTAAAGAATATATGTTAAATGTCAGTTAACACAACGAGTTAGCCAATCTTGTCCTGGAAAAAATTAGAAAATTCTATGTTTATCTTTAAATATACATAAAATCATCGTTTTTGACACAGCTGTATCTGATCAGACGGCTCAAACCCTCTCCTGGAATTAATAATGAACACATTTCCTGAGTAAGCATTATCAGTAAGCAAAAGAAAAATCATAAAGTTATGTGCCTCATAGAATGCTGCTCCACTTAGAGAACAGTAAAATCCAGCTGCATTTCTTAAGATCTCCAAAGTAACACACCTGCATTTTACTTCAAATCTTTATTAAATAATAATTATAATGATTAAGAAATAGTAAATATGACAAGAAAGTATAGTGTCAGAAATGCTTGGAAATGCAGGTGGAAATGTGCTGTCCTGAAAGCTCGGCTCCTATTTGTGAAGCAGCCTAACTCTGCAGCTCCTTGACCGTGCAGCCCTCTAGTAATGTAATTGTATAACATTGGGTCACCACTGCTCGAAAAAAAAAAGCAGATTTTCTCTCCACAAATCAGACTTTTCCCCACAATACAATAAAGATTTTTTTTCAAGGTACTGTACTTTATTTACTGCTGTACTCCCGACCAACTTGTCCTAATTTGAAAAAAACTAATCTGTTTGCCATTTCCATTTTGCAAATGTCTTGTTTGAAAACAAAGGACAATACAATGGCAGATTTTCAAATAGTATGGTCTTAAAAAGTTGATTTTAAAAATTGTTTAGATCTGCATGCACTAATTCTTCACGCAGATTGTCTTTGTACACTCCAATTCACATAAATTAGAGAGAGTAAAACTTGTTCTGGTCTCGTCCCTCATTCAAAGTGTCACAAGCCCAAACGTAGCGGGGACTTCTCGTTACAGACCTGGCAGTCCCAGGGGGAAGGGAGTGGTCAGGCATGAGTAAATGGTAACTGGGATTGCATGAGGAAGTTAAGGAATTCAGGCTGATAAAAATTGCAACTGCCAGCCTTCGCTTTGTGAGAGGATGCTATTTTTAATCTCAATCGCTCCCTCTAGTGTTAGATATGAAAAGTCCATCAGTCAAGTTTGTTTTCTGGTGTCCAATTGTAAACTAATGTATGCTCATTATTCAATATTTTTTTTATATAATGTTATATATTTCTTCACACCCCTGAAACTTCATTACCATGATTAAACATGCTTTTAAAATCACAAACTAAAACTTCAGATTCAGCAACCATTTATTCAATTAAAGAGTGTATTCTAGTAAGTTTGTGGCTGGAAAACTATGCTGGATACATTATTATAGATTTGTTAGTCGCAAATAAAAATACAGAAATAATTTGTTCATAACTTCTGTAAAAATGGTGGCAAGTCTGTATTTAGTTTTCAGTTGAAGTTGGAACTGATCCAAGCACAATACTTCACCTGATGCTGTTCCTTTCAGGAACATGTCCAAGACGCCGGCTGCATGTGATTACCCTCTGCTGGTGGGACAGGAGCAGGACGTGAAGCCTCCAGTACCAGTGACCCGGAGGAATCTCTTCGGCCCTGTGGACCATGAGCAGCTCCAGCAGGACTTTGAAAGACTCTTTTGTATGAGCATGGAGATGGCTAAGCAGCGTTGGAGCTTCGACTTCCAAAGGGAACAACCCATGCCTGGCTCTGTAGAGTGGGAAGAGCTGCACTCTCTGGATGTGCCAGCCTTCTACCGGAGCTCTGTGTGCAGGTCAAGGGTGGAAAAGAAAGGGCTGGATGCCAGTGCTGGTGATGGAACCTCTGCTAGCTTGTCTGTAGCAAAAGCCTCAGAGAAATATCTAGAGTCACGGAAAAGAGGAACTTTAAGAGTGATCAGATCTGAAAAGAGAGTGGGGCTCAAGCATAGACAAGCAAACATCACAGGTAAGGGCTTGAAGTTCTTTCGGTCTCATAGACCAGGGATTAGGTCAATTGCTCTGGCATACTGATGCATTTCCCCGCTAAACCTCCTAAATTCTGATTTTTAGCATACTTGCTGGTACCCATAGTTCAGTTCCTTTGATCCAGAAAAAAAAATACCAATTACAGCCTTAAAGGATTCTGGCTTCATTCATCAAAACAAGCTGCTCTATAGCTTCAGCTGCAGCATTGAGATTTACCTGAAGAGTTTGTCTCAATAAGCATACTCGTTTTGCTTTTGAAGCGGTCTCTACATTCTGAAATTGCAAAGTTAATAGTGTGTGAATGGAACTAAACTAAACACAGCAGGCGTGTCACCTTTCTGGGCTCCATGGGGTTAAAATATAAGAATAATAACTAGAGCATCAGAGTGTAAGCATGTTAACAACCAAAAAGGAAGGAAATTTTTCCTGTTTTCTCCTGCGACTAAAGAAGTAAACTGTTTTACTTCATAATATCCTGAAAACAGTTGTTCATTGAGTCAATGATGAGCTACTAATATTTTCTCTTTCTTTCAGACTTTTTCAGAGTGAAAAAAAGAAGGTGTCTGCGTCAGAAGGCTTCTTCAGGATGATCAAGGATTGGTTCAGAGCACTGTATATATGTATATAATATATCTGCACATTAAGCTATTCAATTCAAAAGTAAACTGAATGTAAACGTACACAGATATGTATTCCATCCATCTATCATAGAGTTCAGATGCTTATGTCTTTAAATAAACAGATCACCTCTGTTGTTTATCAGATGCACATGTTTAAGCTAACATGTTTGATTTTACGAGCATTGATACGCTTTTGTAGTAGGAGAACAAAATGCTTCATACCAAACAAGCTAAATCCATTTCTACCAAGGCCAAAACATAAATAAAATAGGACTAAAATAGAAAGACTAACCAATATTGCCTTCAATAAACATATTCTTCATCATAAATATGAAATTGTTGACCCTACACACAGCAGTTAGATTTTTTTTAATCTCCTGTCCACGTGTAAAAAAAAAAAAAGAAAAGATATTTGTGTCTGGTCTTTGGGATATAGCACGAGTAGGGAGCATTAATTCAAGATCTAATCGTCAAAGATGGCGCTTAGAAGCTTTTGCATCGGAACTATTCTTATGGTGAGACATATATTGCATGAGAGCTAACAAATGAGAATTTTCTGTGACAATCTAATTATGTTAGAATAATTTAGTTTCTTTAAGATCATCATATAAAGACATTCATTCTACATTGTTATACAAGATTTAGTATGCACTGTGTAGAGTATAGTGAATGTAAAGCATTACTTTTATGTAAACGAACTGTCTCATACTGTTTTCACGTATGCATTACATTAGAACTGTACCTGTAATGACTTAAAATGTTACTGTTTTGGAATGGTGTGTAAGCACTTGAGTAGCATAAGAACATGATATAAGCTAACAATTATTATTTTTATGTGTTTGTACAATAGTATTCAAGCTGAAGTATATTGTATTTTTCTACACATGGAAAATAAAGCAACACTATTAACAGAAATGTCTCTAGTTATCACTGTATATCCTGGTTTTATTAGAGGGCTCTGTGCAAGGCTTTACACATTTCTGTTATCTTTTAATGATCTGCATTCAGCCAACTGAACTTGAATATTAAAAATGGAACAAATCTATGAGTGGAATCCAAGAGTTTTCATGACAATCACAGTGCATTGGTCTGGCTTGATTTATATAAGAGAGTGTGAAGTCTTCCTGTTTCAGTATATAGTACATTGTAAACCCGTTAAATGTAGATTCCTTCATCATCTAATTCATTCAGTCCCAGGTTTACCGCCGGGTGTACTGGTACTTACTTCCAGCAGGAGGTAGCAACACACTGGCCACATGTGCCTCATTGCAGCACATGCACGGTTTTAGCCGGTGAGAACAAATCAGTTTGAAATATATTTAGCTAATATTCAAGCTCCTCCCAAATCTAGTTTCATAAACTTTATTTTTCATGATGATGATGGCTTCCTGTTACTAACAGTTCAGTTGCATTTAGTTTTCTTGCATTCTGGTTGCCATCTGTACTCACCTTTAGTACATGCCCAAGTCCAGAGAGTTTTTTACTTTCTTGTTAACTTGTTACACAAGTTTCTAAGTGAAAAAGCTCATCTTTAAAAGAACGCTCACATTTTTGTTAAGATAATTAAGATTATTTCAAATACGATTTTTTTAAAAATAAACATCTGACTTTAGTTTTTATAGCGATAGGGGAAAAAAAAAAACTTTGTTCATGTTTGCCAGGTTTTATTTTGAATATCATCATGAAGCAAAACACCACAGAGTTCACAGTACCAAGTAGCCAACATCCAGGAACATCCTTTCACTCAATTTCCCAACTATGGATTTAAAAACCACATTGAACATATTATGATCAGCTTTCCAGATGTAATCAATCAATCCCGTACATTATTTAGTTAGGCTATCATCCCAAAAAAATCAACGCACAAGGGTCCTGCCCTCTTATAACTCCAGAATTTAAAAAGTAAAAAATAAAATTAAATAAATAGAAAACAGGCACAGGAACGCAGAGCACAAGATGAAAACCAAGGTCTGTGTTCTTCAGTTGGATAATTAATGAAAAAAAAAAGAGAAAGAAACACCAGAAGAACCTGCGCTTTTACATTCACAAATTACAAAAAAATTTAATTGATTGAAGTAGAAGTACCACGTAAGACTTTTTCAGAGCTGGCGTCTTCGGGCCTGATTATCTCTCCACAAAGAGCGCGTTTCACGGAAAATGAGTTTGGAGATGAAGAGCACACTGCTTCCTGTCTGTGGATGAAAGAAAGAGGAGGCACCTGATGATTAAGCCTTTTGAATCGTTGACCCTTTTTCAATTCTTGAATAATAATTAATGAAAGCATTTTTGAACAATGCTCTTAAAAATGAAAAAAAAAAAAAAAAAAAAAATTGGCCAAGATTGTTGCGCAAGATATTTCCCCAGAATGGAAAGCTATTCAGACACCGCTTCTATCTGCTTAAAAATGGTAATAGCAAACACGTTGCTTTTGCATACACAAAAGTCACATTTTATCTGGCCTTACCTTGTTTTTGTAACAAAACATGCCGTCATTTGATAAAAGTTGGAGTTAGGTATAAGTAAACATTCGTATCATGAATTATGCACTCACCATGATCACGAAGAAATAGAAGACACACATCCATCCCAATTTGCTCTCAATCAGCGACACCAGGTACTGCAATGTGACACATAAATGAAGGTCATAAGAAAAATCTAAATCAAACTGAATCTCAATAAGGCTGTGCATTGATTATAATAGTATTATATAAGATATAGAACCTAAAGTTTATTCGGACGTATATGCACCGCCAAAAACAGACATTTAGGTCTTACAACATTTTAACAACATAAAGAGAGCATGAACTGAGATGCCGATAAAAATTGCACATTTACACATTGTTGGTGACTCCGTCGAAGCACGAATGAAAACGTGGGCTGTGTGAAAACTAAAGAGCTGAGCACTCCTCTGAGGTTTGGACCTCTGTGAATGGTATTTAAGTTGAAAAAACAGCTCATGACCTCTTTAAACTTTAACTAAAAAGTGACGTAAACCACAAAAACTAAATATATCAAATGAATCTAAATAAACATACATTTTCTCTACATTTCCTGAATTTTCTTCCATGTCAACACCAGCATTTCACAAGTGCACTTAAATAGAATTAGTCCCGTGTCATAAGCACTAAACAAGGTGTTCTGTGTTGCACTAAACAAGCTGTCCAAGAAGAGTAGTAAAAAGACCTGGAAGCGTCCTAAGCCCCAGATACCGCTTAAATACTTATACATTAATGAGCTTAAGTGGATCCGCATGCTAATTATATTACACGTTACTCTGAAGCTTAATTGAAAATCATCATTTTGAAAAAAATTTTAGCGTCGAAAGATGTCGTATTTTACTGCAAGGGCTTCATATTTATATAAGAGTTAATGGAATTCAACATTGGTTTGGATTTGGATTACTAAATGCACTTTTTTTTACCTGTCCCACAGCAGCTCCAACGCTCCCCGTGCCATCCACTATTCCAGTAACTGTAGCTAAAGCTTCCTGACTATTCTGCAGAGCCTCCTGTCGACCCAAATCTGCAGAGATTGCTGAGCTGATCATGTTTGATGGACCACCGATGAGAAAACCTGAAACAAATGGCCATATTCGACAGTTTCTAAAGCAAAAACAAACAAAGCAATGGAATGATCTCAAATCATGTCAAAGTCTCACCCGTAGTTGCTAGAAGAGCTCCATTTACAAGTTTGTTATTTGGAGAATCTGAGAAAGAGATAAAATAACAAAGTTTGACTACAGTTCCTCTATTTCTGGAAGTCCTGAGGAGCTATCCACACCATTTTTTTATATATATTTCTTCAATCCAGAATGTGGTCAGCAAAACAAAAGCTGTGTTCTCTTGATCATATATTTATTTCTCGTGAACATGTGTTTATTTTGAAATGACTAAAGTTCATTTCTTTTGATAATGTGTTAGGTGCCAGGAAATGGCTTTAGTTTGTAATGTTTAGATACAATTAGTCCAAAATTTGTTTTAACTTATCATTCCTTGTATATTTGAGAGTTTATTTTGTTCTATGACCTTATAGTGACACCTAAAATAAAACGCTTTATTATCTAATAATAGTTTATTTGTTATGAGTCACACAAAATGTGTTTTTCTTGTGATCCTGTTTCCACTTCTAATAATTCCCATAATTTAGCACAGAGCGATTGGTGCTCACGTTTGGCTTGGTCAGTTGTCTGTTTCCTGCAACAAACACTATGTGAAGGAAGACAGTAACAAGACTGAAGACATCAAAATGACATCAAAAATGAGCTGCAAAATTCGTTGCAGCTGAATGGCCGCCATTCCTGTTTCCTTGACCTTAATCATACAGAAATGTAAATCTTGATATAACTTAAACAAAATAAAAATGTTTAGACTCATTCTCCTCAGAGATTTGTTTGTGACATAAGTTAAGCCACATACACGTCTATGCAGGTGCTGTGTGTAGTAATCTTAACATAACAAATAATGCCAATGAGACTATTCTCACCAGCTCGTCAAAAACAGTGCGTCATTCATCACTTTTCCATTTCCTGAACAAAGATGAAAATACACAGACAACCTATATCATATATTCTTACGTGACAAAAAAGCTAAGCAGCTTAAATTCCATTTCTTTACATATATTGTGTATTAAATCACATGTAAAAATCTTCACTTAGCTGGTTGTGACTAATACAAGCTAACAACCCTAGCCAAACATGGGTTAGCTCGAGCGGCCTCATCTGAAAGTGAAAACTGAAAGTGACCAGATATGGAGTGACCCATTCCTAGAATGTGTGCTCTGCATGTAACCCATCCTAGTGTACACACACAGCAGTGAAGAAACACACCGTGAACACACACCCGGAGTAGTGGGCAGCCTTGGCTGGGGCGCCCGGGGAGCAGTCGGGGAACTGGTGCTTGCTCGAGGGCTCCACAGCTGTGGTTGTTGAAGATGGAGAGCAAGTGTTTCATCACTCTCACCACCTTCAACTCAGTGGATCTGGATTTCGAACCCGCAACCTACTGACCTCCTTATCCACCTGCCCACAACTGAACCCCAACATCAATTTACAAGTCTTATCCTTGTATCTGGTATGAATCCAATTGGTGATTCAAGGTTCTTTAAGTAAACTGATCCATATTGACAGAAAAGTACATTTTCTGTAAAGAGCTGATTCAGTGCTGATGGGCATCATCCAAGTAAATTAGCATCTAAACAGCTGAGGATATCTCTACGGCCTAAATATTTCCAATTATAACACTGTAGATCACCGTTTCAGATATTTACCTGATAATCCACTCACTGAAGTATATTCACTCAGACAGATTGTTAAATAGATTTTTAAAAGACAGTTAAATTCCTAAATTCAGCTCCATCATTTAGTGTCCATGAGAGAGGTTGTGTTACCTCATTCTTGGTGCAAAAACAAAACAACAACAAAACACTACAGGCTGATGAAACCACATGGAGAAAACACAAGCAGGAGATGCATAAATGTACATAAAGAGCTCATCTTAAATTATTCATGACATTATGATTTTATTTTCAATAAACTCACTGCTATATCCCACCAAGGCTCCCATGGCCAACAGCAAACTTATGGCCAACACAGGAGCTCGCTTTCCCAAGAGATCTGAGACCAATCCAAGAACTGTTCCTCCTAGAATAAAGAGAAGACGTGAAAGAGATTAAATTCAGTCTAGCAGCAGAGAGTTCTTCGTAGTGACATTTATTTGGTGTTTTCTTCCATGCCATTTACTGTGACTATTTTCAGATTAACAAGCTGATTTGAATGTGTCTGTATATTTAAATATTCTACATTTTTGGTGGAGCTCAGATTTTGCTAGGTATTTTCTCCATCCATCAAATCAAGCCATCCAACCATCCATTTAAACATAAATAGTCTATCCACGAACTCAAGTACACATACACATAAAAACACAAACTGGGTTTATAGTTAAGATACGCTATTAAAGCAGCAGGTTTGTTGAGAAGACTCCACATGTACCAATTTGTCATGAAGAGCATATATAGTTCTGTGCTTTGTCTTGCGTTGCTCTTCAATAAACGCTAGTCTTAAGCTAAACAAATAACAAATTACACACAAGTGATAGGAGCCAGTGACATTCAAGGTAGGAATGTTAAGATCCTCTTACCAATAATCCCTCCAACATCATACCACACAGACAGCCTGTCTGACTGCATCTCCTTCCAACCAAAGTTGTTGCTGAGATAAAACGGCAGCCAGAAGAAGAACGAGTAGTTGACCAGCTTCAGGCATGCGTATGCCAGAGAGTACTGCAGGAGACATAGTGCAGTAAATCACTACCAAATACAGTTCACAATCAAACCCACTTCTTTCAGGTCTATTTTTTAATTAGGAAGGAAGTGTTAAAAATAACACTGACAGGAAGTACTCCAGGCAGGCGGAAAGCCTGAAGGAAGCTGATAGCTCTGGGCTCCTGATCTTCCTCATTTTCCTGCTCTTGTGTGGAATGGTTGTCTTCACTCAACTCATCCTCCTCGTCACTCATGAGAGGACGCCTGTCTGAGTCTCTTGTCACTGGCCTCAGACCAGTCTCTGAGTAACCACTCAAACCTAATAAAGAGAATGACTGATGTTACAGGAAAAGAGGCTATTTTTGCATATACTTTCCGATAAAACAAAATAGTTAAAAAGATCACATTTTAAGGGGAAACTACCTCTCTGATTAACTTAATTATCTATTTTTTCAATTCAACATCAGAAATGCAGAAACGCTTCAGAAACAGGTAAAATTGTACAACTGTTTATATGAAAATAATATAGAACCAGAGCTATGAGGAAAAAATGCAATTTTAGCATGGCAAAGAATTTATCCATGGATAAAGGAACGAAGCACAAGTGTTTTTTTAGTTGTTAAATACACTTCAAACTTTTCAGTGTAAGTGTGTTTTAATAAATTAAATGTACTCCATACTTTGCAGAGTGTACTTTTTTTTTGTAATAAATGTGCTCCATACTTTTCTGAGCACAAATGCTTTTAGTTATTAAATAACTCCATACTTTTTTTATACGAAGTACATGATTGCATTGGAGCCTTTACTGAAGTCCTTGCGGGACCTGACAGAGAGTGGTTGAGGAGTTCAGTCAAATCTTCTGTCAGAAGATTTACAAGAGAGAAGCCCAACCCACTTCAGAAACTTGCCTGAAGCAAATATTGCTACAGAAAGTAGCAAATAGGCAAAGTAAAGAAAACCCAGTTAAAGCCCCTGTTATACACCATATGTGTAGTTGAACTTTTGGTTTTACGCCACTAACAACTTTATACACAACCTGTTTTCTTCTACAACCATAATTAATGAACTATCTGCTTCACACTAAATGATGAATCAGAAGCCAATTTGCAAAAAAAAAAAAAAACGTCAGTTGAATGTAAACCAAGTTAATTTAGCAAATGTAGAAGGGGCATGGCTGCAGACATGCAGCCTCAGGTGCACAGGAGGGTGCGGTAGTCTCAGCAGGTCACATGTAGTCTTACGCGCAGTCTTGCCTGACTTGACATTGATGTAAATTCATTCATTTAAAACACGTTACCCCAATCCCAACAAATTCTACTCTTAGCCCTATTCAATCTTTTTAGCATTAGTGGCAAAAGTCAATAGAAAAAGCAAGCTGCTGTGCCTTTAATGGTACACTCAAGCTATGTTTGTTCCAGTCATTAGTCATTTCATGTTTCAATATTTCAGGTAATTAGAAAGCTGGTAAATTGCTTGTACAAAATAACGGTTTGGCAATACATACATCACATCTTCATTATTAACAAGTTAAATGAAAATGTTTAAATACATTTAAATTCCCCTTATAAGTTCTACTTCTTTGCCCACATTAAACAAAATAAAAATTTCTCAAAAAGTACAAAAACATACCGATTTCTTTGGGAGATATGAGTAGGCCAAAAAACACCACCACACCACCTGCAAACTGCACCACTGACGTCACAAGGAAGGCGTACTGAAAGAAAGCGAGGACAGCCTAATGAGGACATTTCATTCAAAGGTGTATTAACCGAATTGAATATAATTCAAGGTTCTCACCTCATAACCATACTTCAAGACACTGGAGGCAAGAAACGCCCCCAAAATATTTCCAACAGATGCGCATGCACTCCAGAGTCCAAACACAAACCCACGGCTGGCAATAAAAGATTAAACAAAAACTGTTTCTTTTTAACCCATTCACAATAGATTGCTTCCTGTTCAGTCTTTTGATTAGTGAGATTGCAAATAGTGTGTTTTTCCTTGTACTGTTACATCTAGACTTGATTTTCTATGATTTCACTAGGCTAGGCTATCTCTGTCAGGATGGCAACATCAACTAACAATTTTCATAAAGCAACTAAACACTGTTCTCTTCCATGAGCACTTAATTCATTACAAAAACTTCTATGCTTTTCTTCAGATTATTCCTTTCCTTAAAGAACCTCTTTGTTCAGATGATCACCTGACACAACCTCTACGTGGACTACACAAGTTGGAATTTACCCCAATAATTTATCTTCTCTCCCTCTATTGTAAAGTGCTTGGATAAAAGTGCCAAAATGCATACATGTAAATGTATGTGTAATGATTTCTTCATGAACTCTGACCTCACAGACAACGGCTGCCTATTCCAATCCAAATCTTTTTCCGGGTTTAAACACTATACTGGGAATAGTGATCTTAAAAACAGACTAACATGGAGAATAAACAGTTTTAAGTGCAGATAAGGGAACAAATACATTCGATTAAAATATGATGGGATATATTGTGAAACATTTAACACCTACCCAGATTTGCCAAACCAGTTGCTCATTATGGCCACCACACAGGGCCAAACTGTTGATTGCAGGAGTCCATTCATCACCCACAGAAAGCAGTAAAAATAAACATTATAAAAGTGTAGCCACTCCGTCAAAGTGCCAAAAATAAATTCCTAAAAAAGAGAATTAAACAAGAATTTATCCTTTCTTTTCATTTGAATTTTCTTGTAATCAACTGGTTTAACGCGATCAGGCCTGTTTTTCTTCCTAGTGCTCCACATCCCACAAAAGATGTTTTTATTTATTTATAAATTGGGATGGGATATTGATCTATATTCTTAAAATATGATTAAGTCACCCAGCATGAACAAAAGCTTGAGTGTCATAATAATTGCGAGCGCACGCTTGAAGGGTCTCGTATTTTGTTTTTAACTTTAAATTTTTTGTGTGTGTTAAAAGTACAACAACAAACTGTTCAAAGGGATCGAGCGGAGGAGGAACAGTTGTAATTTGTGACTGAACACATGAAGCGCTTCACTAGTTACACGTTATGCAGTAACTCTCACCGTCACAGCGGATCCACAAAGACCGAAGGACAGAACATAGCGGAGGTTGAACCGGTCTCCTAAAACTCCACTGATATACAAACCCTGAAAGAAAAATAAATATATAGATTTAGATACTATGTGACATTTTAAACTAAACATTCATTTTATTGAGAAGCACCACAAGAACACAACAAATGGTAGTACAGTGTAGTCTTTGCCTACCTGATTTAAAAGTAAAATGGTCTGTCATTATATGTAGTGTTTAAGACAAAATTTTATCAGAAAACGTTCTGATACAAATCATAGAACTAAAAAGAACAACATATAAAGTCTTATGACTTTAATTTCTATGTTATATTAATTAACTAAACTGAGTCTAATAATTATTTAGATAATTTTTTTTCTGTTTCACAAAATTTTACATTAGAATGTGACCAATGATAATAAAAAGAATCTTAAATACATGCGTGTCAACATACTGTATGCTCAATAATTACATTCAAGTATTAAATTATAAACCTCCATATTTGTGCATTTCATTACTTTTCAGACATGTGCCATATATGTAGAATATGAGGCAAAGCTTCAGATGTTGTTATTGATCTGACACATTTCTACTGTAGATTGTTTTTTATTAGGTAGTAATTATCAATCCACCTTCAATATGGAATTACTGACGCCAGCTGTAACTGATGAGAATCAAATACAATCCATCAATCCTAAACTAACACGTATCAGCTGGGTCTTTTCTCCAAACATTCATCCAAAATAGAGCTATGTTCACCAGCACTGTATTCCCAAAAACAGGTTATGTGGTATGCCCAGGTAACTTAGTGGACAGCGTCATCTTTCGGGGTATGCAAGCAACCATAGCGACATACTTAGTGAACATAACTTCCCCTAGAGAGAACTGTTATGGGGTTAGCTTGTATCCGAGAAACTTTCTAAGAAGCACTATAAGATAATAATTTAAGATATTAATTCAGACAGTGTTATTGCTTTTTTTTGTCACCTAACCTAAATTAAATCACTGAATATATCTAACTGAATACATCATCTGTGATAAAATGCTGTGGTTTCTATCTCAGCAGAACCTTCTCTCTCACTGTCCCTGGCTGCTGGAACAAACTCCTGATCCAGTCAGGAAAACAGCAACACTAACAGCTTTTATAAAGCAACTGAAAACTCTTCTCTTTGTGGAACACCTACTATAAATCAAACTTTTTTACTCCAATGTCTTTATATTTTTCCTGCTATGGTTTATTGATCAGTTGATACAACTTCTATTATGAGTGAGCTGAGATAAAATTTGACTGTAACAAATAGCAGATTCTCTTTCCCCTAATGTAAGTTGCTTTGGACAAAAGATTCTGCCAAATGCATAAATGTAAATGATTGTACTTTTTCTGTATAATGCTGAAATTTGTTTACCATTAAAAGAAAGGCATTTATTTAACAGAATAGCGTATAACTATTCTGTTAAATAATCGATTCACAGCACACTTCACACCAACCCACATAGACAGCTTTCTTCTAATAGTACTTTAATTTTCAGCGTTATCCAAAACATTCCAGTTTAAGTTCACACCATCAATGAGGAACACAGGAAGCATCTTAAAAACACCAGTATACACATTGATGTTTGTCACTTACTTGTTTTTATGCTTTGATGTCCCCTTAACAGCAGGAGGCAATATATTCAAACACTCATTATTATGTCATACTAATACATGAATGTGTTTTACGTCAAGCAAAGTATAAACTGTAGGATCTGAGCCTATAAGATGTCAATATAGGACAAATATATATTAAAAAGGAACATTTAAATGTTAACTGTTTAACAATTAAATTCATTGTCAACATCAGTCAAGACTGTGTCCTATGCTGAATTTCTGCACTGGCTTCCGGACCGCTTTTGTGTTGATTTTAAAATCTTAACCCTCGCATATATAGTGCTCCATGGTTTGCCCCTGTGTACTTGTCGTCTCTTTTACTCACTTTCACCGCAAATCATATGCTCTGCTCCTCACAGTCTAAGCGTGTTTTCACATCTGTTCGTTAAATTTGATGCGGACCAAGAGAAATATTTTGTACATTGCTGCAATCATCTGCTATTTTAGTCCTTGTTCAATCCCACCAGAAGCTCTGGTCCGCACTAGCTGAACGGAATTATCACAGAGCCATGTGTCATAATACGGCCCACTCATTGGTCAAATACATCATCTTACATGTCCTATACTGCTTCTCGATTGGTTAGAACGAATCTGCACACAGAAGTAAACAATGGAAGAACGAACACTATAGTAAACCGGGACAATATGCTCAGTCATCTTTTACTACATCATTTATGTTAATCTCTTAACACACACGATACAGGTTTCAAACAACGCTCAGAATCATATAAAAAAAACAATGTTTATTTGGAACCAGCCTGAGCCCACCTAGTGTAGCAGGCCTCGGACAGCTTTTTTTTGTCCGCTTTTAGAGTTCAGTGACAGCTTTCTCACCTGGCAACAAACAGAACTAAAAGGAAAAGAGAACTTTGGTTCGTTTTAATTGAACTAAACAATTCAGGAGGGAAAAAACCTAAGCTTCTGTCTGTACCACACAATAAAACTATGGAAAACAGGGCTTTTTCTCTCTATGGACCAACACTGTGGAACTCTTTTCTGAGTGAGATCAAGGAGGCACAAAGTTACACCATTTTAAAATCTCATCTTAAAACTGGCTTGACACCTAAAAGTTATTGATATTCTATACTTTTTATTGCCATTAACTTTAGCTCTTGATTTTAATTTCCTTGTTTTATTGATTTTATCCCTGTTGTTTTATTGTTTTACTTACTTTTGTTCTCTGTTCAGGTCTTTGGGAAGCCAGTGTATTATTATTTTTATACTGTCTAAATATATTACCTCTTATAATATATAAAATATGTATTTGTCTATATAAATATATTAACTCTTTTAATATATAAACGAACTATTCTCTGATATTTTAAAACAAACAAACAGAGCATAGGAAAGTTTTTTTTAAGGTTGATTAGTCCTGAGTTCAGGGTTTAACAGGTGGTAGGTTAACCAGGTAACTGCTAAATAAAGATAAACCAAGACAAATATTCTCTCATTAAATCTACCAATGGTTGGCCTTGTAATAACATGGCTGAGCAGCAACCAGAGGATTTTTTTCTAGGGTTGTACCATCATCTATATAGTTCTGCAAGGTGAAACTACTTCTTGTTGTTGAAAATACAATAAAAGTACTCAGAATCAACCAACAACTTAACAACTTACCATTGCATAAGAGAAGAGAAAGATGGAGTCCAGAGCTCCCAAGAACAGTGTGGATTCTTCCATGTCCGCAAACAATCTGTTCTCCTCACATGTCTTCAGATACAAGAAGGTAAAAACGTTAGAGTTAAAGTAAAAGGCAGTACGTTAAAGTAAAGACAGCATAAAATACTTGCTTTTAAAAATGATATAAAATATTTAAAGATATGATTTGTACATTTAAAAAAGAAATGTAAATTGTAATAGACAAAAAAACTTTCTATTGACATGTCAAGGACTACATAGGAAGCTTTTTGGATCTAGTTAAGTGCACTCAACCAGGGTTTTCAGAATAATAATTGACATAATCATGTTAGATGAGTCAGAGTTTGAAATGCAGCTTAACCATTTTAATAATTGTACTAAATCTAGAAAAAAATCGTATAAAATAAATTGTATGTGTAAGCTTTCTTGTTTGTTGTTGTCATTCAGAGATTGGCACATGTAGCTGTTTTAATATTATGAGGATTTTTAAATGAATAGTGTTTCATGTTAATAGACAAAATATAGACGTCTCCTCTCTTGCATTTACAAGGCAAATAGCAGTAACATCAGTAAAAACTCCTCTTAAATTAAAGCACTTATTAATGCACCATTCTTGTTACCCTGTTAATGAGTTCTCCTTTTTTGCTCAACATTTTGGGTTATACTAGCATAGGAAGAAGCTTTAGGAAATAAGGCAATTCAATGTTTATACCTCCTCAGGACAGAAAGCAAATGCTGTGCCATTCTGCTTCAATGCTGAGGGTGTCCACTGCGCTGAGATGCTCACTTTGACATTGCTAAAAGTCTTACGGGAAGCATGAAGTAAGACATAGCTGAAAAGACAGAGATTGAGAAAAAGATGTTAATTAAGGAGTGTACAAGGAAACTAACTAGCAGAAATCAGGCTTCCACAAATCGCCTATACAGTATTTGTTTAATGGGAAACAAGAAGATAAGAGGTAATCTAAAATGTGAATCTGTATGTCATCTGCACTGTCGCGAGTAACGAGGTATATTTCAGCTATAATAGGGACAAAAAAGTATGTCATAGAAATGTAGTAAAAAACTAAAAAACGTCTAAATTCTAATCTAAAGTCTTTAATGTTGCCTACTCTGTTTACCCGTCAGGTCTTGTTGAACCATTGATTTAAACCATATGGTTGACATTGTCATTCAGTTACAATTATCAGTTAAATTATAACTCTCTTAAATATTAAGTTAAAAAAGTTAACTATATAAACATAACATACATTTTTATAAACTTTTTTTCCCCATTTCAAAAAGTTTTCTCTTAAAAAGTATGCCCCGCAGAAAAGAGGCCTATTAGGGCAGAAAGAGTCAAATTGCTTCTTGAATCAAAGACGAATAATGGATCGTTAGATTTACTAAACTGATACTACATTGTTTACCACATAATAAATCGACTGATAGAGCTTGGCAATTTTAACACCTTTCATGCACAGATTTGTGTACAAAGTAAAAACTCTTTTCAAAAGTTTAATTTTCATAATAGGTGCCCTTTAAGCTCAGACACACAAGAAATTACAAGGTCGACATGCGCTGTTTATTTGATTAGTCGCAAGAGACGATTGCCTTCAAACCTAATGATAAGCCCAAATAATTTAACCTTTCCCTAACACCCACGTCAGTGGTTCCTGCCCTGACACCCACGTCAGCTAACCCGAGTCACCTAACCCAGGTCATATCGACATGTACTTGAGGACCACTGATAATTACCAGCCCACAGAATCACAAACTCTCACGTGTATGACCCTACCAGTTCTGTTTATGGTTGTTGTCTATACCTAATGCAGATAACTGGAAAGTTTCTGGTGTTATAGAGATTTTAAAATTGAGTTTTTAATCATTTATATAAATCATTAGACCAGAACAATGTAAAATAAATATTTAGTTTATGACCTATTTAAAATGCTGAACTAAAGTAAACTAGAACCTAGTGTGGAGCTATGATAACCTATTAAAGTATGAGCGATCTGAATAAGACTTTGACTGTAACAAAATCAATATTGTCTCTCCCCTACTGTAAGTCGTTTTGGACATAAATCATTCATAAATGTAAATGATAAGCTTCAGAATATCTTCTTACAAACACGTTTCATTAATCTTTTGTAAAATATTGGGTCTGGGAGACCCCAACACAAAACAACAACAACATCAATTAGATGTTCTTAGAAACATCTGGATTTCCAGAGCAGTATTTCGTACCTGAAGAAGGTTAGAAGGAAGGTGAACAGGTGATGATGGGTGTAGAGGGGACACATTATACGAATCTGGAGGAGGATGAGGAAGAGGGACACTTCGGAATGCTTTAACGTTAATCCATCATCTAAAGGTTTATGTTCTACATCTGGGAGGAACTAAACGCTTAAATGATCAGTACACTTAACGTTAGCTGTTAACGTTACTGATCTTTTGTCAGGAACGTTTGCTTTCTCATTTGATATGCCTTCACGACCAACTAAGAATCAAATATTGAAACTCACCGGGGCACTTCATTTGCAGTAATTCAATTTTTAAGCCAGAAAATCAAGAACATCCGTAATTAGCCTAGTATCCAATGCTAATAACATACGCGAGAGTAAACACGGATGTCATCCGAATGTTATGGTTTTCAAAATAAGAGCCTCTAAAATTAAAATGATAATGCGTTTATTAAAAAAAGAACATTAATTCACATTTTAATTTACAGCACATGGTTTATTTTAGTGTTATCACAAAAACAAACTTAATATTCTGCTGAAAAACCCTGAAGGTCACACGTGGAAGGTTTGTTGATTTGTTTTTTTTAACCACAATTAACGTTTAATGTTCCGTGATTATTTGTAGACCTTAAACAACATGTATGCTCAGGTTGCAGATTATAACTCATACATTGTTATATTTGTAAAAAAAATTATATATGTATATATAGATTGGGTTTTTTTTTCTTTTTTAATTGCAAAATTATTATTTTTTAGTTCTCCTCCAGGATCCAGATGACCTTTTCAATGCTACATTAGCACTCGCATCACACAGATTTTCAAGGTTTACAAAGGCAACTAAATCATAATAAAAAAAAAAAAAACATTTGCCATAGGAGGTTGTATAAAAATGTATTTGTGCTACAGGATCACTTTCTGGTTGCAAAAGAAACTAAATAAAGACTTACACCCACATTATCTTCACCTCATCTAAACTGTCAGAAATGCTGTAGTCTCACCAAAGCATGTTCTGGGTTTACGCATGCACAACAACAGTTTTACACTTTTAACATATATTGTGAGTACATAATACAGATTTTAATTTAGTTTATTTTACAATAACACTGTGAAATAATCACACTGATGTAGGACAAAGCAAACATTTTGGTATGCAGAAGCCAAGCCCCTGAAAAAAAATTCTACACCATGATCCCCCTCCAAAATAAATTACACTGTAGACACAATGCAGTCCGCCGATTCCTGTTCTCAAGCAAAACCCACTCACACATCAGATTGATTGATGGAGAGGAGCAAATTGTCACTCTAATTGTACGAATTGATGCATGGCGTGGATGACTGACCACTGCTGTTCAATGACGCACTGCGTATTGCATAATTTTTTTTATATAATAATAAATGCACAAGTTTTAAATAAATGTATTTATCAAAATGTGTGCTTCCTTACCGTGAAATGTTCTGCATAATTGTAGGTTACAAACACAACGAACGAACATTCTAAAACAGAGATGCACATCCAGAAACATTGTTTGATATTGAATTGAATACAAAGAAATTAAATGAAAGCCAAGCGTGTATATATATATATATATATATATATATATATATATATATATATATATATATATATATATACCAAACTCTAAACCAAATACTGCAATGTGTAAAAACAAAGACACAACAGCAGATCCTTTTCAAATCATGCACTGCTACAGACAAAGAAAATTGCATGCAGATTATGTCCCATACACACTTTTCAAACAATTAATTTAAAAAATCATCATAAATTGGTCATCCGTTTATGAACTACTAAATCTATTCTCTTATTTTAGTAGATTCCACTTCAAGCTCGATGGGTAAATTAAAACGAATGTGGCTCGTACATAAAAAGTTACCACTAGCTACGCGTGCTGGGCAGTAAATATTAAAGATGAAGCCGGGATTTGAACAAAGAATATGCTTAATGGGAAAAATATGCTTATAATTGGGAAAAGAAGTTATTTCTAAAAATAACACACTGACATTAAAATAAATTAATCTTAAAATAACAAAGAGAGCTAAAGTGATAGTACCACATCTGCAATATTATGAAAATAGTATATGAATAATATTTTCATTTATTGACTAACTTTTCTTTAAACAAGAAAAAAAAAAGCATTAAAAGCCCAAGAACTTGTACATTAAAAGTAGAGAATTTACACATGAAACTGAAGTGTAGTAGCAAAATCTTAATACTCCTCCTTACGGCTATAATATTATATAATTCTATTATGCACTACACACAAGCCTTAAACATTTATCAACTGCCTTTGTATATTGCTGATTATAATTAGCATTCGAAAACACTGTAGTCCTCTTTGGGGCTTTAAAAGAAAATTTCTTCATTTTTCAGTCTTCGGGCTGAGAGAATTTGTTCAAGTGTAATCGAGAGCAGTATTAAATTAGGGCAATAAATGCAGAAATTTTCTTAATGAGTCCATAAAATCAATTCTGCATGCAAATTTGAATAATTTCTCACCAATACCACATCATAACTGTTTGAATGTAAAACGATCTGCGGCAGAAATTATAATAAACTTTAGAATATAAAGTTCTACTTCTGTATTTAGAATATTATGCTTCTACTTCTGTCACTGAAAAAGTAATACAGAGCAATACTACTTTTCAATACACTTATGAAAGAGTAATCTAAGATAAGGTTTCACTTCTTCAAACAATTCCAGTGATGAGCTGTGTGCAATGTGTTTAAATTTTCATATCCTTCGCTGAAACTGATGAGTTGTAGTCAGATATAGTTCATGGCAAAGTTACTGACAGAACTCAGTTGGGTTGAAACTAAAGGATCAGATGATTTAAAGTGAGATGCAGGAACATAGTGGCACGCAACTCTGAGTTCTCACATTGGTAGAAAGCATCCATTATACCTGAAACCCTTTTCTACATTGAGAACATGTATAAGGTTTCTCTCCAAATCTTCTCCTGTGTCTGCCAAAATCTACGTTGTGGGAGTAAGTTTTTCCACACTGATGGCAGACGTATGTTTTTTCTCCAGTGTGAATTCTTAAGTGAGTCTTGAAAACCTCTTTCAATCTGAAACTTTTTCCACACTGAGGACACATGAATGGTCTTTCTACACTGTGACTCTTCATATGACTCTGTAGAGTTGCTTTCCATGGGTAGCTCTTTCCCATGGAGGAGAAGGGACTCTCTCCAGTCTGAGTTCCCATGTGGACCTTAGTAGAATCTGCAGGATACCTCTGTCCACACTGACGGCAGGTAAAAGGTTCTTCTCCTGTGTGAATTCGCATATGGCTGTTGAGGTTTCCTTTTGTCTTGAACTGCTTTCCACACTGTTTGCAGACTAACTGACCTCTAACTCTTTTCAGATCTCCATTTACAAAATCCTGACCTTCTACCTCCATCTCGGTGCCAACACGAGGCTCCTCTTCTTGTGCCATTAGGTCTAAGGTAAGAAAAAATACCATGTTTATACATTGAGCATGACCATTTTTATAAGCCATTTTCCCTCATTCCTAATCCTGACAGAGATGAAGAAGCGACCTGTCTAGGCAAGTGAAATTTAGTAATTAAAATGGCATTATTAATATAATGCTTGAAGATGGCAGTCACCTGCACGTTGCGAGTTAGTTTGCTACCATTGACACATTCTTTACAAAAATAATAATCTTGCCATGTAGCCAGTTAAAAAGACGACTTTTTGAATCTCTATCCCATACAAGTATTTTCATTGTGGTTTCTGAAAAATCTATACAATTGAAGATTGTTTATTTTCATATGATGCTTTGTAACGATTATTTGGTTAAATAGAAAATGAACAGTCAAACATTGAAAATGAGCCTCACACTGGTTTTATGGCAGTATAACATCAGACAGAGATTTCTCCACTGAAGTGACATTGATGTTATGTGAATACTCTATTCTATCATCCTTGCCATATTTAGCTGACATGAAGAGCAGTCTAGTTAAATAGACTTATCAGGATAAAGCTAAATTAAACCGCATTATAAATGTACCATTGCAGCTAAAATCTGATGAACTGACCTGAATTGGTTGACTGCAAGTAGCAAAAGACTTCCTCCAAAGCTGTGGAAATATGCTCCAGCTGATGGTGATGTTCAGTCAGCAGCTCTGGATAACAAAATTGAGCAAATGTAAATAAATTATTGCAAAAACATGATAATCCACAGTCAAAACGAATATTTATTTACACTTTTGTCTACCATTTGTTGGAGAGGTAGGGTCCCACACTTGCTTTTACACCATGTTGAGGGTTACTGATGGTGAACTTCTTGATTTGGATCCATTTATCTATATTAGTATATGATTTGGTCAAGATCCTCTAATGTCCAGGAAGTGTGCTGAATGTGGGAGCAGTTGATTCTTCAAAAATTCTGAAACTATTCAAACAATCAAGGAAGTAGAATTAACTGTGCGAATAACAGCCCCAGAATTATTGCAATAAGCTATAATTTTGAGATCACTCATAACATTGCTGTTTTGATTACATTTCCTAGCTTATTACAGGATAATAAACTGTGAAAGTTAAGATTCTATTTAAATGTGCATTGTTTCGATACTGAGTTTTTGAAAGGAGAAACTGTTTTAGACAGACTTTAGTTCCCATCATGGAAACCAATGACAGAAAGCAGATAAATCACCTGCAGATCAACAGTAACCTATGCTACAAATACAATCACCAGATGACACACGTGTGGAAAAAGTGTGCTCCTTTGTGTGGAACTGGTGTTTTAATTCACCTTGAAACGTTTTTAAGATATCGTTTTTCTTGAATGTTTACATTTAACCCATTTATGGAAAATAATAATTCTGCTAGTAGTAGTAATAATAATACATTTAATTTATATAGGGCCTTAATGTACAGAGCTCAAGGACACTTTACAAAGTTAGGAGGAACATTTTATACGTACAGGAAAGCAAACAAAGTTCACAATGAGACAGATAGAGAGGGCAATGGCATTAAACATGAACAGTAAAAGAGATCAGAGGTATAGAATTCAGAAAACAGGTGTGCTTTGAGCAGTGATTTGAATTCAGTGATATTAATAACATAGCAAATTGAGCATGAAAGGGAATTCTAGAGCGATGACACTGAATGATCTTTCCCCATAGAAGAGAGGCGGCGCTGAGGGACTGTGAGGAGCCCAGAGTCAGAGAAGCGGAGTGAGTGAGGTGGGGTGTAGGGAGCAATCATATTACAGAGATAGGGAGGAGCTAAAACATGTAAAGATTTGAACTTTAGAAGAAGGATTTTGAATTAAACACAATAAGCAACAGGAAGCCAATGGAGATTAAACAAAACCGGTGTTATGTGAGCATTTGGAGTGAGTGAGTAATCTAGAAGTAGAGTTTTGGATGTAATCTGGAGATAGAGCCGGCATGTAGACCAATAATAAGAGCTGTCAGTAATCAATGCATGATGTGATGAATGCGTGAATGAAGTTTCAGCACTGATAAATGGGCGGAGTCTGGCGATACAACGCAAATGAAAGAAAGCAGATTTGGCAAAAGATTTAATATGAGACAAATGAGAGTGTGGAGTCAAAGTTTACACTTACATTTCTGACAGAATTTGACAATTCCATGTGAGAACCAGCCATCTCATATGAGGATGTAGTAGAAATAGTGTTGGTGAGTGAAGGGGTTCCAATTATAAAGATTTCTGTTTTATCCATGTTGAGTTAAAAAAAATTTGAGCTGAGCCAATCTTTTATGTCCTTCACACATACAGATATAGCAGAAGTACAAATGGAGTACAGTTGAATGTTATCAGCATAGAAGTGATACTTGAGATCATAGTGGTGTACAATCTAACCAAGAGGGAGTATGCAAATTATGAATAGTAATGGGCTGAGAACTGATCTCGCTTTAGGGGGACAGTCGATGACCTGAAATCATTTAATCGAAATATAGACATGTCTATCTGAGAGATGGGAAGAAAACCAGAGGGGCAGCACCTAAATCAGAAAGACGGAAGATGAGTAATTCATGGGAAAGAGTTTCAAAAGCAAAGCTGAGATCAAGTAGGAGAAGAAAAGATTATCCAGATTTCCAAACCCTATTTCATCGAAGAGTGTTACTTACTGATCTTTAGTACTATGTTGGGCTTTAAACAAAAACATGAGATCAGAGAATCTTATGAAAACTTTACAATGAAACTACACCTGTTAGCTGTCGATGATTTTTGTCTTCTGCTCTAATTGGTTCTTCCACCTTCCCCTCTTCATCGTGTACTCGAAATGTTTCGATCTTCATGTCTTCAGTGTGAACTTTGGATGTTTCGATCTTCACGTCGTCATCATCTTGGAAAGTTTCTTCAATTGTCACTTCTTCAATCTCATCTTTAATTAACGACATCTTAAAAAGAGGGAGATACTTCCCTGGACACAGCAGCTGATGGAAAGATTTAAATTCTGTGTATGGATAGAAAAAAAATACTGTTTACACTTTAGCTAGAACATGTGATTAAAATGTTTCTTTATAGGTGCGGTATGCAACAGTAAACACCACAGCTGTGATTGTTGAGGAGAGGATGGGAGAGCAAGTGTTTCCTCACTCAAACCACCTTCAATTCAGTGGATCTGGGGATCACAAGACAATCTCCTTATCCACCACACCACAACTGCCCCTCGTGTACAATCGAGGGGTACAGCACCTTTAAAGGTGCAAACGCAAATGCAAGTTTGGTCCTTCAGGGCAAAGTGTTAGTGCTGTTCAAGAGATCAATTTCTTTCTTATGCAAAGCTAAGGTTAATTAAGGCAAAGAAATATGGTGCAGTTACAAAAATAAAGAAATGACCATCAGTGTGGTGCTTCTGTATGAACTTGAAACAGACAAAAGCATTACATACATGATATGAGAGTCGTTTCATAAAGGAGAAAATATTTATGCCCATCTACTGTGGACAAATGATTAATCTTGAATAAAAACACCTAAATTAAAAAAGCATACTTTACAGTACAGAACAATGCCAAATACATGATTTAATACACAAGCAAAAAGGAAACAAGTTAATCATTTTATCTGTCCCGTAGATTATTCTGAAAACATCTACCCTGTTAGATCTGTCATTTGAAATCATTTCCAAGCAGGGCAATTAAGTTGTCAGCTTACATGCTACAAACAGCAAAAATGCACTAGTGACTAATTGTCACTACTTGGTAGTGACTTGGTACTTGTAAAATGTACAACACATTGAACTACAATTAAATGCAACTGATTTTTAATGCTTAGTTTAGCTGTGCAGCGATCAGAAAATCCACTGAACTGAATGAACCTTCGAGTACTGAACCTTTTTTAGAAACAGTGCTTCAACAGGGTTCAAAGCTTCATAAAGCCTCGTTTTGCCATCACTAGTCATGGATCTCTAAAACATATCTTTACAATGTCACCATCCAATATGGTCACTTTCACTTTCTTTGAACAAGACTTTTAAAGAGTATGATTTAAAGGCTAATTCCTTTGGCTAAGTTAACATTTTATTTTAGCAACGTCCCACTACAACTTATCTTTTCTGAGAAACCACTTCTGGATTTTATCGCTGTTACAGTTCACAGACTTGCAGAGACCAGAGTGCTTTAATAAATGAAGATGTGTACTGATAGTCCATGTTCAAACTCCCCAACCATACAGCAGAAAAAGACATACACCATGGTGCAAGCACTGTTTTTTGTTCAGATCGCTAGTCTATTTGTATTTAAAACTCACATTAATACATTTCACAGATACAAGTATGACAGAACATTTTCTAAGAAGGTCAGATGAATGCAGTTCTTTTAATTTCTTTTTGAAGACATAAAATAGCTCCATATCCTTGCCTTCACTTACCTTCCCTTACTTCAGTAAAAAAATACATAATAACATTTACCCTAAACATTTTGATAAGCAACGCCAAAAACTTCTCTAAAGCTTTAAACATGATTAGTAAAATTATAAAGATCCTTCATTAGTCGCTAAGCAACAGCCACCACGTAACGTTAAGTTCCTCAAGTACCTGATGATTTTAATGTCGTTAAAAATTAAATATTCCGCATAATAACACAGAAAATCGAGTGGAAACTATACCTTATGTCTTCAGGAGGAAAGACGTTCAAAACTCACTTGCTATCAAACATAGCTTTTTATTAAGACAGTATGCTGCCAAAAGTGCGCATTCTTTTAAACTTTGTGTGTATAATGCTAATTTCACGGCGTTCCGTTTGCGTCATTCGATCCCGTCATCCAACACCCAAATACATGGCTTAATTCTTACATGTTCATATGACATTACGCGTTTCTCTGTAATTGCACGATGTTTTCTCATGCTTGGTGCTCAACTGATTAAATGCACAAACCTTTCTTCTGCTGCAGAAACGGTTGCTGCCGGCGCTGAACGATGACGCAATAACCAAAGATAAAATAAAAGCCATCGCGTAGTTCGGCCCATAGACAACTACTAGGGCGGACGGAATGTGCCACAATTTATTAAATAAATACGTCCTTCATTAATTAAATAATGTGACGTTAAAATTGATATTAATGTTACAAAGTGTGGTAAAAACTTAAATGTGACATCAATTAGTTAAAAGTGACATTAATTGGCATATTCATAACCACAAATTAGGTATTTACCATTACATGTATATCTTTTTATGTGAATCTAACACTTTATTAACTGATCTTAAGGTAAAGTGAAGTTCATTTAAAGTTTTCTCTTTCGAAATTCTAAGAGTAAATGAATTCCGCTAAAATGCAAATGTCCTGATCCTAGTAATGCTACACGGTTCAAGTACAGTCAAAATGAAATGCAGATCGGAAGTTCTCAGTTTGCTGAAAGACTCCGTCAAAGCATGTGCAGGTTGTTAGTGTACTAACTTTGGCCCAAGTTGTCATGGTGATAAAACTCTTGCGGAAGTATTCGCTGGCCAAATATTGTATCCCCAGTAATAAATGTCTTTGTTATAAAAAATTCTTTGTTATTATTTTTATTTCATTTGACATTTAGGTAATCAAACGTCATACTGTATATTTTAAATGATTGGTTTACTTGTAAACACTAATTGAATTATCGATAGATGTTTTGTCTATTTTAAGACGACAGGAAAGTTTAATGGCAGCCAGGGGTTTTAGATATGGGCAAAGTGGGCAGTTACCCAGGGCAGCATCATTGAGGATCCGGCATTGTCAATTTCACAAATAAGCACCAATGGTGCCCTGACATCAAGTCCAGCAGTGTTACATCTATGGAAGTGAACAAAATTTAGAAATCAAAGGGGACACGAAAAAAATGCTATCACAAATTTAATCGCAGACGCACGGCCGTTAAAATCTAAGCAGTCCAGGGTGCACAGGCCAACTGAGAGCTGTATCCCAGTCTAACATCCCATCTAGCTTCCCTTTAAACTGGTAAAATTGTGAGGATTGAAGTGATTTTTTAATGGTCTGATTATCATATCATGTAATATAATTCCTGCACAAGTTATTAAATAAAGTTTGCTTGAGATTATTTATTGATGTTGAAGTTTCTCATGCACAAACCCTCACAAATCTTCATCATTGATGACTGTTTTCACTTTCTCACCACTGTTATTCACCTCATTATTCTCACCAGTAGCTCCAATACCTGCTCTGCTTCCTCGACAAAAGTTTCAACCCATTGACTTATCAGAATGCCTTTTGTCCTCTTCTGAATGCTGTTTACAATACATTACTTTTCAGATCCTTCTGTTAGAGGAGCGTTGAAAAGAAAACAGTGAAAAGAAGTCAATGATACTAAAAAGCATTTCAAAAGCCAATTGTGAAGTGGGATTTTAAAAAATTAACCAAGTGAGAAAAGTGCAGAATTAAAGAAGAAATTGTTTAAAAAAATACTGTTTCTTCAGTATAAGAACTAAGGGTTGGCTTTTGAAGGGAGAAAACCTGAAAATAAAGATCTAGAATCCAACTGATACGTGCAGCTTTCTTTTTTCTCCCACAATATCATAAGAAGCATTTTACATGAATCAGTAAGCCATGATTTACTATGCTGAATCACATAATGACTACAGGTACCATTATAATTATAATTAGAAAAAAATATTTCAGTAATTCCAAGCACATTTATTCCCTTTATGCTGCATGATAGCATTGATAAAATATATAAGCATTCAACGAAAAATTTAAAAGACATATCAAAGATCGAAAAATTCATTAAATAGGTTGAATGTAAATGGAAATGTAACTAAGTAAAGGACTAACTATCCAGAAGTTACATTTGCTAGCAGGCTTTATGTTAACCTGCAAAGTCAGGGATTGAGTCACAATGGAGGCTGTGTCGTCTTTATTCTCTTTCTTGTATAAAAGCAAAGGTGACAGCAGTCAGTCAACACTCACAAGCAGAACCAACTTCACTTTTGTGAACTCTTGAGAATAAACCAGCGCAAACATGATGGGCAAGGTAAGTGTCATCCTTAATCGCTCTTCTGAAGTTTATTCAACTATCAGATATTGGACAAATTGATTGAACGTTTGCTTGTGAATTCTCAGGTCACCTTTTACGAGGATAGGAACTTCATGGGCCGCTCCTGGGATTGTATGGGCGATTGTATGGACTTCTCCTCCCACATGGGCCACTGTCACTCCTGCCGAGTGCACAACGGCTGCTGGATGATGTATGATCAAATGAACTACATGGGAAGTGGATATTTCTTCAGGAGGGGAGAGTATGCTGATTTCAATTCCATGTTTGGAATGAACAGCTACTTCAGGTCCTGCCGTATGATCCCTTGGGTGAGTTTAGCTCAACTTTGGCACTGAATCATGTAAGACTTTGGGTCTTGCTTTACACAGTTCAAGTTTATTTCAAATCCATAGCTAGCCTGAACACTTTTTGTTATGGAAAACACACTTTTAGATGTTTTAATTAAAATCTTCTGTTTTTTTTCCTCTAGTACAATGGATCCTACAGGATGAGGGCCTATGGCATGGACAACTTCATGGGTCAGATGTACGAGATGATGGATGACTGCGACAACTGCATGGACCGCTACCGCATGAACTACTGCATGTCCTGCCATGTGATGGATGGCCACTGGCTCATGTACGAGCATGCTAACTACAGAGGAAGGATGTGGTACTTTGGGCCTGGACAGTACAGGAACTTCAACAATTATGGCAACATGAGATACATGAGCTGGAGGCGCATCCAGAACTCCTGGTACTAGAAATCTAGTCGTTCTACCAATAAAAGAACTTCTCCAGAACACTAACAACTGAGTCTGTGAACTTAATATTGTGGTTTTATGGGACTCATTTTAGAGTTTATACCAATACTACCAACTTGCTTTCTTAACACTTTTCCAGCAGCCTTTTTCAAAACTGTTTTTGAACAGCCTTGTCGTCGAGTACAATCGACCCTTTCCCAGGTTTTAATAGTATGAAACAAAAATTTTAAAATGACATTTTCAGAATGAGACATGAGATCCTCAACCTCAACGCTCTAAAATAATATTTAAAACATTAAAGTGAATTACACTCTCTACAGTTGCATTTATGCTTTTAATGTCATTCTTAGTTGTTAATTGTTGAGTTGATTAGAATGCAGCTATTTAAAAGAATCTTTTCCTGATAATCAACGAAACAGAAGTAGGGGAGAAGAAATGGGCTGGACTCATCTGAGTAGGTCTCGCTCAAGGATGAAAACGATCCAGAATTATGAGCCCTGTCTGTCTCACAGAGGGTGCTGAGTCCTGCTTGACTCAGACATGGATATGGTGAAATCTAAATTAATTGAGAATGGAGTGTATTGTCTAGATATTAGTATCTGTAGTTTCACATGGGGGTTTTGAAGAACCGGCTAAAGCAATCAACAAAGTCATAAAAAAACATATGCAGTGGTGAAATACGGTCCCATGACTCAGGTAGTCTTTTTCTGTCTTTGTCAATAAGAAGCAATACAATTTAAAAAAATTTAGTTATCTGTGGGGAAACAATTCAACAATGTTCAAAATAAAAATCACATTCTTTTCCAAATCTATTGCAGTCTGTACTTAGTCCACAAACTAATGATACAGGTTATTAAAATATTAAAGAGAATTTTGGTAAGCATTAATGACTTGAGGTTGTGGTTGGCGTGGTGCAGCCGAGGTGAGACAGGACAGACCAAAATACACATGGGGAGAAACTAAACTCAGAAAAAGTATAAAAACTATTCTAACAACATTGATAACATGAACAGAGGTAGAAAAACTAACAATTTAACTGATAGAAGCAAGTACTCATGTTAAAGTTAGAGGTAAGAGTACTTGCTCTCTGCAGCCAGATCCAGAGCAAATCAAGGAGTGAGTGGATGGTGATTTAATAAATACGTAAAAAAGAGTTATGGTACCAGGGAATAAACAAACTCTTTCCTTTTTTTAAAACCCCCTGCACGTTCTATCAGCCCTGATCACCAGTCACAGTCTCCAGCCAATACACGACGCACTCAATCACCCGTTTACTAATCAGACACACCTGGGCACTCATCACCGTCATCTGTTCCAGTCATCAACACCACACTATAAAGACTCACCCACACCGTTCACTCACCGTCAGGTATCATCTTCACTGGATCGTATCTCACTCCGTCTTCTCATCCCGATCTTCTGCCAAGACCTTCTGCTACTCGTTGCACCCAGAGACTAACCCCTGTTAACGGCTTGCTCTGCTCAAGGGAAGTAATGCTACCGACCACCTTGATTCTACATTGAACTGTTGCTAGTACTTCGGTACGAAGATTATTGTGTTTAATAAACACTGTGTGAATTATACCTTTTGCCTCTACCTTCTGTGATCCGTGACACCTTTGACAATACTTCAGAAGTGCTGTAATCAAAGACAATAGCAGGAGACAGTAACAATACATAAATGGATTCCAACAGTAATCTGGGGAGACGAGGGGAGAAGATAAGAAGATCCCAAAGAAAGGAGTGAAGGAGAGATCCCAAACCAGGAATAGTGCCCCAGTAATGCCCTCGATGGATAGTGAGTCATCCTTACTTAACTCATAACTAAGAGGGAGATGTAGCAGAACTAACAGGAAACTATTAACTTTGTAGGAACTGTGGTTACCTACTAGGGGGTTATCATTAACTTTTCAGTATCTGCCATAATTACTACTATAGTAACTATTGAATTATCAATTCAATTTAGCAGCTACTCCTAAGTAGCTACGATTTGGGAGTAAGTAACTATTAATTTTAGCAGTTTCTCAAAAATGACTCATTCTAAGTTTTACTGATTAAATATTAAATAAATATACATTTTAAACCTTTCTTGATAAGCAATGTAAAAACAACTGCAAAAAAGCAATATAAACATTTTTGTTTTGTCGGCTTCATTCATAAGGCTCTAGATACTAGAAAATTCAACAGATCAATACAACTTCAAAGGAAACTTTCAGGTAAAGAAAAAGTAATAGACTAAGATCTAGAAGTTACATTTGCTAGCAGGCTCTATGTTCACCTGCAAAGTCAGGGATTGAGTCACAATGGAGGCTGTGTCGTCTTTATTCTCTTTCTTGTATAAAAGCAAAGGTGACAGCAGTCAGTCAACACTCACAAGCAGAACCAACTTCACTTTTGTGAACTCTTGAGCATAAACCAGCGCAAACATGATGGGCAAGGTAAGTGTCATCCTAAATCTCTCTTCTGAAGTTTATTCAACTATCAGATATTGGACAAATTGATTGAACGTTTGCTTGTGAATTCTCAGGTCACCTTTTACGAGGATAGGAACTTCATGGGCCGCTCCTGGGATTGTATGGGCGATTGTATGGACTTCTCCTCCCACATGGGCCACTGTCACTCCTGCCGAGTGCACAACGGCTGCTGGATGATGTATGATCAAATGAACTACATGGGAAGTGGACATTTCTTCAGGAGGGGAGAGTATGCTGATTTCAATTCCATGTTTGGAATGAACAGCTACTTCAGGTCCTGCCGTATGATCCCTTGGGTGAGTTCATTTCAGGACTTATAATTTCTGCTACTGTTTTCAGTTTTTAGTTTTCAATATTCAGAGTAACTCTAACCAGAAAAAAAGAAACTCAAACAATTTTGTATATTTCAAATAAAGTAGTGATTAGCACAACTGTCCTGAACATTCCCTAATGAGATCGTCAAAGAAATCCAAGCTAGCTTAAACCATTCATGTGAATTACACACTTACAGACACTTTTTATCATCTGTTTTCTTTCCCTCTAGTACAATGGGTCCTACAGGATGAGGGCCTATGGCATGGACAACTTCATGGGTCAGATGTACGAGATGATGGATGACTGCGACAACTGCATGGACCGCTACCGCATGAACTACTGCATGTCCTGCCATGTGATGGATGGCCACTGGCTCATGTACGAGCATGCTAACTACAGAGGAAGGATGTGGTACTTTGGGCCTGGACAGTACAGGAACTTCAACAATTATGGCAACATGAGATACATGAGCTGGAGGCGCATCCAGAACTCCTGGTACTAGAAATCTAGTTGTTCTATCAATAAAAGAACTTCTCCAGAACACTAACAACTGAGTCTGTGAACTTATTAGTGTCTTTACCTTAGATTGTTTAGGTGCACACAAAGCTTTCATAGATGAATTAGTAAAGCTAACAAAAATGTGCCTAATTCAAACCCCAAAGACAGAATCTCAAGAACTTCTTTCTATTGATTAAAGCAGTGAGTTTTCTTTATTTCTAATTAACAAGATTAATAGTATCAAAAAAGAATTGCTTAATCCACTGGCAGTCCTGAACGAATACATCTCCAGTCGTCGTTCTTGATGTATAAATTGAATCAAACCTATGTAAAATTCAACAGGACTCATTCAGAGCTTTCAATTACCAACCTGCTTTCATAACACTTTCCAGCAGCCCTTTTCAAACCTGTTTTTAATTCTTGCTTTGACGTTATGTCAAATTGACCCTTTCCTGGGTTTGAAAGTAAATACAAACATATGTATTAGAAATTTTCAGAATAAGACCGTATATCCTCATTCAATTTAATCTCCCTACAAGGCTCACTCTTAGTTTTTAATTGTTGAGTTGATTAGGAAGGTAGCTATGTAAACACATTTTTTGCAGATAATTAGAAAAGAACTGAAAATAAACAAAAGAAGAGAATGAAAGGATGAAAACGTCCCATAAATGTGAGCCTGCGTCACAGAGGGAGCTATGAGTCCTGCTTGACTCAGATAAGGGAATATGGTTTTTTTTTTATGTAGTTAGCACTAGTTAGTTAACTAATTAAATGAACTGAGAGTCTAGTGATAGACAAACTGAATATAACACAAGACGGAGAAGAAATACAGCCACATTTTGTCCTGTTTGTCTTTCCATATACTAGACTAAAATCAGTCATGTTGTTAACTAGAGTAAGGTTGGTAACTAAAAGCTCTGAAATGTATGATTTTTATATTGGTTTGATTGAATTGAGACATCTACAAGGTGGGGGTGTTGGACTTCTCATCTCTCAGACCTCAGATGTCAGACCTTCAGATCCTCTACCTTCACATGTTTTGGTAAGACATGCTCATTTGAGTATCATGCTGTCACTATCACTTCGCCTCTTGTAATGCTCATCCTCACCATATACCGCCCACCTGGAGAACAGCTCTCCACATTCCTGGAGGAGCTTGATGGTCTGCTCTCCTCTTTTCCAGAAGATGATATCAGTCCACTCATTGTATTTGGGGACTTCAATATACATCTTCACAAACCAAATGCTACCGACTTCCACTCACTGATGTCCTCCTTTGACATGACTACCACAGCCACACACAAATTCAGAAAATCAGCTAGATCTCATTTACACACGCAGCTGCTCTCCTGATCATCTCACAGTTACTCCTCTGCACACATCTGATCACTTCTTCATCACGTTCAAACTCACACAGCCTACCTGTTCACACTCCACACCACCTCCTGTCACCGTCCGACGTAACCTTAAATCCCTTGATTCCTCTCTCTTTTCTTCAACTGTGTCCTCTTCTCTCTTAACACCTGGAAACTTTTCCTCTTTAAACACTCACGATGCAACTAACCGTTTCTGCTCCACACTCGCTACTTGCCTCGTTCAACTATGCCCTCTCTCTTCCAGACCAGCCAGAATAACACCATCCAACCACTGGCTAACGCACGCTCTCTGGGAACAGAGGTCCACCCTCAGATAGGCAGAGCGGAAATGGAAGAAATCAACGAGCATGGTAGACCTTGAAGCGTACCAAACTACACTCGCAACCTTCTCAAGCAAGGTACAAGACGCGAAGACAACATACTACCACGACAAGATCGAACATGCCAAGGACAGGCTAAAGCTCTTCAAGACTTTCAACTCACTCCTCTGTCCACCCCAACCTCCCCCAGCGACCTCTCTCACTGCAGATGACTTCGCTGATCACTTCACAGACAAAACCCTCTCCATCAGCCGACAGTTTGCATCACCTCGCACCCAAATTCATCCACAATCCTCGACACATTGCATGTCCTCATTCACTCCATGCACAGAAGATCAGGTGTCCAAACTCCTTCACTACCGCATCCAACCACCTGCCCCCTCGGTCCCATCCCCTCTCACCTTCTACAAACCATCTCACCTACCATCACACCTGCCCTCACTCACAATTTCCACTCCTCGATCACTACCGGCATTTTCCCCAACACCTTCAAGGTGGCCAGAGTCACCCCGCTTCTCAAGAAACCTACACTCAACAAATCACTGGTGGAAAACTACAGACCTGTCTCTTTGCTGCCCTTCACTGCAAAACTCATTGAGTGGGTCGTCTTCAATCATTTCTCTACCTTCCTGACTCAGAACAACAAGCTTGATGACAACCAATCAGGCTTCAAGAACGGACACTCAACTGAAACGGCTTTGTTGTCTGGAACGGAAGCGCTGAGAGAAGCCAGGGCTAACCACAGATCATCTGTCCTCATCCTACTAGACCTCTCTGCAGCGTTTGACACAGTCAACCATCAGATCCTTCTCTCCACTCTTTCTGCGATGGGCATCACTGAAACTGTACTCGATTGGCTTGAGTCCGATTTCACTGGTAGATCTTTCAGTGTCGGGTGGAGGGGTGAGGTCTCAAACACTCATAAACTACTCACTAGGGTTCCCCAGGGTTCAGTCCTTGGCCCCCTTCTCTTCTCCATCTACACCACCTCCCTGGGCCCTATCATCCTCAGACACGGATTCTCCTACCACTGCTACGCTGACTACACTCAACTCTATCTGTCGTTCCCCCCTGATGACCTGTCAGTAACTACCCGCATAACTGACTGCCTGAACGACATATCTACTTGGATGAAGAACCATCACCTACAGCTCAACATGGCCAAGACCGAACTTTTGGTAATCCCAGCTCATCCCTCTGTGCATCACGACCTCAACCATCCAGCTGCAATCCTCTACAGTCACCCCTTCTCCTTCAGTCAAGAATCTTGGAGTGATTTCGATGAACAGCTGTCCTTCAAAGACCACATCACAAAGACAACTCGAGCATGTAGATTTGCACTGCACAACATTCGAAAGATCAGGCCCTTCTTAACTGAACATGCAACTCAACCCCTGGTTCAGGCTCTGGTCCTCTCATGTCTGGACTACTGCAACACTCTCCTAGCAGGACTTTCAGCAAATGCGCTCAAACCTCTGCAGATGATCCACAATTCTGCAGCTCGTCTTATCTTCAAGGAATCGAAACGAGCTCATGTTACTCCCCTCTTCATCACTCTTCGTTGGCTCCCCATTGCAGCTCGGGTTAAATTCAAATCGCTAACGCTGGCAAACAAAACTATCTCCAGATCAGCCCCTGTTTACCTCCATGAACTCATACACTCCTATATGCGCTCCAGAAGCTTGCGCTCAGAGAAGGAACAGCGACTTGTGGTTCCATCCCACAAGGGCAGAAGATCTCTCAGCAGAACCTTCTCTCTCACTGGTGGAACAAACTCCCTGATCCGGTCAGGAAAGCAGCAACACTAACAGCTTTCAAAAAGCCACTGAAAACTCTTCTTTTCAGGGAACATCCATCCATTTTCATATCGGATTTTTCCCTTTTGGGGTTGCCACAGCGGAATGAACCACCAACTCTCTGGCATATGTTTTATGTGGCAGATGCCCTTCCAGCCACAACCCATCACTGGGAAACATTCACACACACTCATTCACACTTTAACACTATGGACAATCGTTCTTACTCAATTCACTTATACCGCATGTCTTTGGACTTGTGGGGAAACCAGAGCACCCGGAGAAAACCCACACGATCACAGGGAGAACATGCAAACTCCACACAGAAATGCCAACTGACCCAGCCAAGACTAGAACCAGTGACCTTCTTGCTGTAAGACGACCATGCTACCCACTGCACCACCGTGACACTTTTTCAGGGAACACCTACTATATGAAAAAAAAAATTACTTTCTTTTTTTCCTCCTCCTTCTTCCTCTACTCCCTCACTGCGTTGGTTTATTGATCAGTTGATACAATTTCTATTATGAGAAGCTGAGATAGACTTTGACGGTGTAACAGATTGCATATTGTCTCTCCCCTAATGTAAGTCGCTTTGGACAAAAGCGTCTGCCAAGTGTATAAATGTAAATGTAAATCTATATTGATGGCAGAGCTTATTTCAAAGACTGCCACGGTGAATAATCAAACCTTTTTAGTACAATTCATCTTGTAAATTAGAAATAAAGCAGACTTACTACATTTTTCCATGGCAAGAAGTTCTACTGAGAATCTGAATTTGGGGTTTGACTGTGACAAATTTTTGTTATGTTTATAACTTATCTTTGAAAATTTTGTGTGTACTCAATACAAACTCATGTTAAAGACACTAATAAGTTCACAGACTCAGTTGTTAGTGTTCTGGAGAAGTTCTTTTATTGGTAGAACGACTAGATTTCTAGTACCAGGAGTTCTGGATGCGCCTCCAGCTCATGTATCTCATGTTGCCATAATTGTTGAAGTTCCTGTACTGTCCAGGCCCAAAGTACCACATCCTTCCTCTGTAGTTAGCATGCTCGTACATGAGCCAGTGGCCATCCATCACATGGCAGGACATGCAGTAGTTCATGCGGTAGCGGTCCATGCAGTTGTCGCAGTCATCCATCATCTCGTACATCTGACCCATGAAGTTGTCCATGCCATAGGCCCTCATCCTGTAGGATCCATTGTACTAGAGGGAAAGAAAACAGAATATGTAAAATAAAATTTAGCTGTTTTTTCCATCACACTTTCTTTGTTTCAAATGGTATTGTTACAATGAAGATCATTGATGAAAAAATACATTCCCTCTTTTAAAAAGTTGAGCTCAAATCTTCTTGATTTTAAATATAGCATGTCTGGTGTTTCAGACTCAGTTTGTGTGGTCAAAATTGGTCAGAATAATGACAACTGACAATTATAATCTTAAATAAGGGTAAACTGTAGAAAGTATTGAATTCATATACAGGCTGTGTCTGCCCTTTAACCCAATGTCTAATTCCATTTAGATCAAGAGTTGAGCTAAACTCACCCAAGGGATCATACGGCAGGACCTGAAGTAGCTGTTCATTCCAAACATGGAATTGAAATCAGCATACTCTCCCCTCCTGAAGAAATGTCCACTTCCCATGTAGTTCATCTGATCATACATCATCCAGCAGCCGTTGTGCACTCGGCAGGAGTGACAGTGGCCCATGTGGGAGGAGAAGTCCATACAATCGCCCATACAATCCCAGGAGCGGCCCATGAAGTTCCTATCCTCGTAAAAGGTGACCTGAGAATTCACAAGCAAACGTTCAATCAATTTGTCCAATATCTGATAGTTGAATAAACTTCAGAAGAGAGATTTAGGATGACACTTACCTTGCCCATCATGTTTGCGCTGGTTTATGCTCAAGAGTTCACAAAAGTGAAGTTGGTTCTGCTTGTGAGTGTTGACTGACTGCTGTCACCTTTGCTTTTATACAAGAAAGAGAATAAAGACGACACAGCCTCCATTGTGACTCAATCCCTGACTTTGCAGGTGAACATAGAGCCTGCTAGCAAATGTAACTTCTAGATCTTAGTCTATTACTTTTTCTTTACCTGAAAGTTTACTTTGAAGTTGTATTGATCTGTTGAATTTTCCAGTATCTAGAGCCTTATGAATGAAGCCGACAAAACAAAAATGTTTATATTGCTTTTTTGCAGTTGTTTTTACATTGCTTATCAAGAAAGGTTTAAAATGTATATTTATTTAATATTTAATCAGTAAAACTTAGAATGAGTCATTTTTGAGAAACTGCTAAAATTAATAGTTACTTACTCCCAAATCGTAGCTAGTTAGGAGTAGCTGCTAAATTGAATTGATAATTCAATAGTTACTATAGTAGTAATTATGGCAGATACTGAAAAGTTAATGATAACCCCCTAGTAGGTAACCACAGTTCCTACAAAGTTAATAGTTTCCTGTTAGTTCTGCTACATCTCCCTCTTAGTTATGAGTTAAGTAAGGATGACTCACTATCCATCGAGGGCATTACTGGGGCACTATTCCTGGTTTGGGATCTCTCCTTCACTCCTTTCTTTGGGATCTTCTTATCTTCTCCCCTCATCTCCCCAGATTACTGTTGGAATCCATTTATGTATTGTTACTGTCTCCTGCTATTGTCTTTGATTACAGCACTTCTGAAGTATTGTCAAAGGAAAGAGTTTGTTTATTCCCTGGTACCATAACTCTTTTTTACGTATTTATTAAATCACCATCCACTCACTCCTTGATTTGCTCTGGATCTGGCTGCAGAGAGCAAGTACTCTTACCTCTAACTTTAACATGAGTACTTGCTTCTATCAGTTAAATTGTTAGTTTTTCTACCTCTGTTCATGTTATCAATGTTGTTAGAATAGTTTTTATACTTTTTCTGAGTTTAGTTTCTCCCCATGTGTATTTTGGTCTGTCCTGTCTCACCTCGGCTGCACCACGCCAACCACAACCTCAAGTCATTAATGCTTACCAAAATTCTCTTCAATATTTTAATAACCTGTATCATTAGTTTGTGGACTAAGTACAGACTGCAATAGATTTGGAAAAGAATGTGATTTTTATTTTGAACATTGTTGAATTGTTTCCCCACAGATAACTAACATTTTTTAAATTGTATTGCTTCTTGTTGACAAAGACAGAAAAAGACTACCTGAGTCATGGGACCGTATTTCACCACTGCATATGTTTTTTTATGACTTTGTTGATTGCTTTAGCCGGTTCTTCAAAACCCCCATGTGAAACTACAGATACTAATATCTAGACAATACACTCAATTCTCAATTAATTTAGATTTCACCATATCCATGTCTGAGTCAAGCAGGACTCAGCACCCTCTGTGAGACAGACAGGGCTCATAATTCTGGATCGTTTTCATCCTTGAGCGAGACCTACTCAGATGAGTCCAGCCCATTTCTTCTCCCCTACTTCTGTTTCGTTGATTATCAGGAAAAGATTATTTTAAATAGCTGCATTCTAATCAACTCAACAATTAACAACTAAGAATGACATTAAAAGCATAAATGCAACTGTAGAGAGTGTAATTTACTTTAATGTTTTAAATATTATTTTAGAGAGTTGAGGTTGAGGATCTCATGTCTCATTCTGAAAATGTCATTTTAAAATTTTTGTTTCATACTAATAAAGCCTGGGAAAGGGTCGATTGTACTCGACGACAAGGCTGTTCAAAAACAGTTTTGAAAAAGGCTGCTGGAAAAAGTGTTAAGAAAGCAAGTTGGTAGTATTGGTATAAACTCTAAAATGAGTCCCATAAAACCACAATATTAAGTTCACAGACTCAGTTGTTAGTGTTCTGGAGAAGTTCTTTTATTGGTAGAACGACTAGATTTCTAGTACCAGGAGTTCTGGATGCGCCTCCAGCTCATGTATCTCATGTTGCCATAATTGTTGAAGTTCCTGTACTGTCCAGGCCCAAAGTACCACATCCTGCCTCTGTAGTTAGCATGCTCGTACATGAGCCAGTGGCCATCCATCACATGGCAGGACATGCAGTAGTTCATGCGGTAGCGGTCCATGCAGTTGTCGCAGTCATCCATCATCTCGTACATCTGACCCATGAAGTTGTCCATGCCATAGGCCCTCATCCTGTAGGACCCATTGTACTAGAGGGAAAGAAAACAGAAGATTTAAATTAAAACATCTAAAAGTATGTTTTCCATAACAAGAAGTGTTCAGGCTAGCTATGGATTTGAAATAAACTTGAACTGTGTAAAGCAAGACCCAAAGTCTTACATGATTCAGTGCCAAAGTTGAGCTAAACTCACCCAAGGGATCATACGGCAGGACCTGAAGTAGCTGTTCATTCCAAACATGGAATTGAAATCAGCATACTCTCCCCTCCTGAAGAAATGTCCACTTCCCATGTAGTTCATCTGATCATACATCATCCAGCAGCCGTTGTGCACTCGGCAGGAGTGACAGTGGCCCATGTGGGAGGAGAAGTCCATACAATCGCCCATACAATCCCAGGAGCGGCCCATGAAGTTCCTATCCTCGTAAAAGGTGACCTGAGAATTCACGAGCAAACGTTCAATCAATTTGTCCAATATCTGATAGTTGAATAAACTTCAGAAGAGCGATTAAGGATGACACTTACCTTGCCCATCATGTTTGCGCTGGTTTATTCTCAAGAGTTCACAAAAGTGAAGTTGGTTCTGCTTGTGAGTGTTGACTGACTGCTGTCACCTTTGCTTTTATACAAGAAAGAGAATAAAGACGACGCAGCCTCCATTGTGACTCAATCCCTGACTCTGCAAGTTAACACAGAGCTAGGTAGCATGAGTAGCATCTAGATCTTAGCACTTCACTTTTATTTTTCATGATATTTCAAGTTAAGTAATATTGATCTGATGAATATTCAGTTGTCTAGAGCATTATAAATCAATGCACTATTGATTAAAAAGTACAGCACCTTCCTGAGCAAGTGGTCTAATGTAGAATAAAAACTAGTCTACCCAGGAATGTTATATTATGTGACTGAATATAATTAGTAGACGATATAGTAGTAGGTGTAGATTTATTGTTAGCTAAGCTATGGTGTACGTATTGAAAATTAAAAATATATTTGTCATTGTCTAAAAAACATTTTAAACCTTTGCATGTTTTACATTTTCTTTTGGGCTAAATGAACAAATTTAAACACAGGGGGACTTTCCTTTTAATTCAGATAATTGTGTAATTCAGATAATGAACCCGTCCGCGGATTACAACCAAAAGAAATTTCTAAACAACATTTAAGTCAATCCTTTTCATATTTTAAGCATAACTACTTAAACACAACAAACCACAATTTGAATCTCAATGAATGGTGTCTCTGTAGAGATATCCCCTACGTAGTGTTGGATCTTCCCTTCAGTTCATTAGTCGAGCCTCTGAGAGGAACCAGTATTGATGATAATTTATAAAAACAGAACTGAATGAAGTATTTCAGAGAACTCTGAAACCTCACAGGGCAAATAGTACAATATATACAATGCTCCCTTGTGCTCATGTCCTCTGCAACTCCTGTCCTTCAGCTGGGGTACTTATTTTTCAATCTAGCAAGGCCATCCCAACTTCCCTTCTCATCACCTCTCAAATACTTTCTGCTTCATGTGAAGGCTGAGAGCAGCTGATGAGCAGATTTACCATCCTCAGTTTTGTGATCACCAATCACACAAGTCTGCTGTATGAATATTCATATGGGCTTTAGGGGAGGTGTTGCTTCTTGTAACAATTCACAAAACCATTTCAAGCTGAAACTCTTCATTCGTTGTTTGCCCTTGAGCTCATATAATTGCTTCCGAGTTTCAGCCTGACTGCCTCCCTCACAGCAGTTTGTGATAACAAAAGTTAAATTTTTATGACTATATAATAAACTGTCTTGAGACTGGGTTGAAACATACCATATTGTCTGTTCAGTTAAAATATGAAAGAAGGAGCTTAGCATTTGAATTATGATCATTATTTCAGATCCATTGACGGATATAGAGCGTTCTAATCTGAGCCATTTTATCAGTACCTCTAGATAACACTGTAGGCAGAGAGAGCATACACTTCTCCTTTTATCACAGACATTCTTATTATTTAAACTTTTATTTAACATGATAAAAAACTGGCTTTAAAGAAATCAATACAAGCATTATGAAGATAACTATTAATAAATGTAATCACACAGAGATAACCGAGAAAGGCATTAGGCCAAAGAATAAATTTCTTCAGAAACAAAGCCAGCTAACAGCATTATACAAACACATGCCAGACAAGCATCATTCAATACTGCTTGATGCAAGTCGTTGTCACATCTCGTTATTTATTCATTAGATATTAACATTTATTCTGCAAAAAAAACTTAATCTAAGCAAAGCTGTAAATGCTTAAATTTAGACTAAAAATCTTGATTTTCTCATTTTAGGTAGAATTCTACATTTTCAACATTTAGGGTATAGATGTTTTAGCTTATTTTGAGAAAATATCACTTAAATAGTTATTAGAAGAAAAAAATGCTTACTATGATCATTTATTTTCTTAAAATAAGAAACTTTGTAAAAAAAAAAACAGTTGATTTTGCCAGTAATTTTTAAAGTAGAATTAAACAAATTGTTTTTGACTCAACATATTTTTTCAAGAATGTTAACTTGATCTTATTTTCTTATTTTAAGGAATCAATGTTAAATACTGATAAAAACACTCATCTTGGAACAAGAAAAAACCTTAAATGTCGTTCAAATCTTCTTAGATCAAGTAAAATATCTGACAACGGGATGGGAAAAATGTAATCCCTGAAATAATGTCTAGTTTTAAGAATATACCAGTTTTATGTAAAAGAATTAAGCACAAACCTTCTTAGTTTAGCACAATTTAGTGAACATTGTATTTTACAAATGTCTTTAGAAGAAATAAGTTTAATTGTGAGCCAGGCTTTCTAGTTTTAAGACATTATACTCTTACTTAGGAGCTACAATTAAGCACAGACATTCTTGAATGATGGCTGTTTCCCCCAAAATATTAGCAAACGTTTAAAAAAATTATATTACACCTTAATTTAAGGACTTATATACTCTTTTTAATGCAGATTGTCCTGTAAATCATATGGTTTACTCTTGATTAAAAGAGAAGACATCCTAGTTTTAAGACAATGTGTCTACCTTTAAAACCACTAGTGACTAGATACAAGTTGAATTGTTCTAGTTTAAATGCAGTATTACTTACTAAATAGTTTGAAAATACTTGTTTTGAGAATTTTTGTCTATTTTTTCACGACCAACTGCATTTTCTGTCAGATAGACATTTTTTGCTACTTTTAAGAATTCTGTATTTTCACACTACAGTAGTTTAATTCATTATCTTCTATGCACATAAACTCATTCACAGGGCATGGTGAGGACCTCTAGCTTTCGCAAACACTGGCTAATCAAATCAACAAATTCTCTTGTTACTGTTCTGTTGATTATGGGTAAAGATTCTTTTAGATAACTGCCTCCCTAATAATAATGTAAACGAAAGGTAAAATCTAAAGGGTGCTGGAAGAGTGTTAAGAAAGCAGGTTGGTATTTGAAAGCTCTGAAATGTGTTCTGCAGATGTTTACATTGGTTTAATTGAAGAGATACATCAGGACCGATCCTGGGGATATATATTTTCAGGACTGCCAGGGAAATAACTAATAATTGTTTTATACTATTGAGCCTGTAAATTAGAAATAAAATTAAATAGGCTTTTTTTACTTTTCCAAATAATCTATAACTCTTTATGTGGACTTCATACAATCTAATGTTAAAAACACTAATAAGTTCACAGACACAGTTGTTAGTGTTCTGGAGAAGTTCTTTTATTGGTAGAACGACTAGATTTCTAGTACCAGGAGTTCTGGATGCGCCTCCAGCTCATGAATCTCATGTTGCCATAATTGTTGAAGTTCCTGTACTGTCCAGGCCCAAAGTACCACATCCTGCCTCTGTAGTTAGCATGCTCGTACATGAGCCAGTGGCCATCCATCACATGGCAGGACATGCAGTAGTTCATGCGGTAGCGGTCCATGCAGTTGTCGCAGTCATCCATCATCTCGTACATCTGACCCATGAAGTTGTCCATGCCATAGGCCCTCATCCTGTAGGACCCATTGTACTAGAGGGAAAGAAAACAGAAGATTTAAATTAAAACATCTAAAAGTGTTGAGTTTTTCCATCACATTAATGGGTCAGGCTAACTTGGTTCTAATGACATTCCGACAGATAACCACATTCAGTTTCTATTGATTTGAAATAAATTTGAATTGTCTAAAAAAGAAGACCCAAACTCTTGTACCATTCAGTGCCAAACTCACCCAAGGGATCATACGGCAGGACCTGAAGTAGCTGTTCATTCCAAACATGGAATTGAAATCAGAATACTCTCCCCTCCTAAAGAAATATCCATTTCCCATGTAGTTCATCTGATCATACATCATCCAGCAGCCGTTGTGCACTCGGCAGGAGTGACAGTGGCCCATGTGGGAGGAGAAGTCCATAGAATCGCCCATACAATCCCAGGAGCGGCCCATGAAGTTCCTCTCCTCGTAAAAGGTGACCTGAGAATTCACAAGCAAACGTTCAATCAATTTGTCCAATATCTGATAGTTGAATAAACTTCAGAAGAGAGATTTAGGATGACACTTACCTTGCCCATCATGTTTGCGCTGGTTTATTTTCAAGAGTTCACAAAAGTGAAGTTGATTCTGCTGGTGAGTGTTGACTGACTGCTGTCACCTTTGCTTTTATACAAGAAAGAGAATAAAGACGACACAGCCTCCATTGTAACCAAATCCCTGACTCTGCAGCTTAACAAAGAGCCAGCTAGCAAATGCAACTTCTAGATCTTAGTCTTTTACTTTTTCTTTATTTTGATGTTTTTTTCGTAAGGTGGACTATTTTGCTCAAAACAAAAAGTTTTTTTACTGCTGTTTCTATCCAGTTTTTAGAGAAAAGTGCCAAATGTAGATTTATATAATATTTAATCAGTCATCCTCATTTTTGTGTAAGTGCTCAAATTAATAGTTACGTACTCCTCAATCACAATTACTTAGATGTTTTGTAACTCAATAGAGTTAGGTAATTCAATAGTTACCTACCGCACTAGTTTTCATAGCATCAGACACTGAACAGTTAATGATAACTCCCTAGTAGGTAATCACAGTCACATTACTGAAAATGAATTGTTACCTGTTAGTTCTACAATAATTTTCTTTTAGTTATGAGTTAACTAATAAGAGCATTCAAAAGTGTTACTGGATCATGTAGGTCTTATTTTTATTTTGGTTATTTCTGTGTGTCGTGTTGTACTACTCTCCTACTTGTTATCTTTTCAGAACCTGTTTCTACTCATCTTATTATCAGTCTGAACACAGTTATCACACACCCCTAAAAGACTATTTTTCCCATTAACTCACTATCCACAAGGGATTTACTGTGTCACTACTTCCTCGCTTGGTGTCGCTCTTTGACTTCTTTGTTTAGAATCTTCTTATCTGCTCCACGTATCACCTCCCAAGATAATTATAACGTAAAGAATTTGATAAAATAAATTTTTGCATCTGGATCCTCATCTGTTTAACTCATCACACAAATCAATTCACCAAACAATGGACCCAGTAAGAGAAGACCCCATATGTCAAAAAAATATGTACGAGCACGATCGAGGACGAGCACAATAGAACATGTATTATTTAAACCCAACGTTAGAGGGTGCTACTATGATTTTATGATCATCTGATTAAGAAAGGAAGAAAATAAGAAAGAAAGAAATATACGGAGCACATGATTTCTTGAACGGAGTTTGTTTTCTTTGTTTTTTATTCTGGAATTGAGAAATGAAAACTTAACAGAAACCCGAGTTATCTTTGCTGTAAAGTTACACTGATCCTAAAAATCGCTCTTAAAAAAGGTTGAAAGTGAACGCGGACGTTTGATTGGAAGGAAGTTTTAACAAACTTACTTGAATGAGCAAAAGGATTAAAGGTACTCTTCACTTCAAATCTTTGCTTCTTGATGTTCAACATTAATTGGGGGTTCATGGCTTAGCTCCGTCATTTGCTTTTAATGCATTTGAGCTGTTGCGTTCCCCATCAGTCGGTCACTACGACTAATGTCAGTGATGACTATGGGAAGCTCCGCTAGGGGAGCTCTACTCATTCCACACTACTCATTTTCAAAATGCCAATCAGCAAACACGCTGATGGTCACATGATCACGCCATCCCGTATAAACAGGACGCGAGCGTGACACTCTTCCTGTTTTTCCTTTGGCGCCATACTCTTGACACGCAAGTAACTCGTGAAAGACACCACAAAAAAAGGTGGATTATACCTTGTGTGGATTTTGGAGATTGGGTGAGTCGAACGGTTTTTCGGCCGGCCGGAAGGTTGAAACCGCTACACGCCCCAGACTCTGCCTTCCACCAACAAGTAAGACTCCTTTTTCTTAGTAGAGCACTTGTTTTGTTGACTGTTTGTAGCATGTTCCGAACATGTCCCGACCGTGCAGGTCTGTTGGATGCGGTGGATGGATTGCATTGACGGATAGCCACGATCATTGCCTCGGTTGTCTAGGGCATAGACATGCTGAGGCAGCGGTTGAGGGATCAGAATGTGTGGATTGCACAGTTCTATCCGGCAGCGCACTTAAAGCGAGGTTGTAGTTCTTTCAGCCCACCAACCGTAGGCTTTGTAGCTTTCGCCCGTAAGGGTCAACGTGTGCGTATCTCCGGCACCCAGTGGAGTCGAGCAGGGTCCTGCCGCATGTGCTTACTGCTCCCCCGGTGCGTCCGCTGTCCGCCACAACAGTGCAGTTCCGATGGCTCTCAGCTTCAGTGTCGGAGACAGCCTCGAGGGGGACCTCCTCGGCTGGAACCGGATCCTGCTCCGAGGTCGAGCCTGGACACCAAGGTAGGTCTCCCCCAAAGCTTGCTTCGAACCCCACCGCTAAGTCTGCTAGTTCGCGGCCTCGCTATGGAAACTATCGGCGATGTGTGTATGACACCATTAGTGGAGTTTCAGGAAGCCTGGTCGGAGCTTCCCAATATTTCTCCTTGGCTCGTACGCACTATCCGGCACGGCTATCGACTGCAGTTTGCTGCCAAGCCGCCCAGGTTCAACAGGGTTCTAATGACCTCTGTCTCAGCCACAGAGGCCCCGGGTCCTGTGCGAGGAGATCAATTCTCTTCTATGCAAAGGTGCAATCGAGCCGGCCCCTCCTGCTGACAAGGAAAGAGAGTTTTACAGCCCATACTTTCTAGTTTCCAAGCGCACAGGTGGGTTCCGTCCAATTCTCAACTTGCATCGTCTGAACACTCATCTTCTGAGACTTCCGTTCGAGCACTGAGGATCTATGTAGAAAGGACCTGGAACATTAGAAGTTCTTATCAGCTCTTTGTATGCTTTGGAGGACAGCAGACGATAGGGAAGGCTGTCTCTAAACAGAGGTTGGCCCACTGGCTAGTGGAGGCTATCTCTACCGCATACACAGCGTCTGATGTCCCTTGCCCCCTGCAGATGAGAGCCTACTCCATCAGGGGTGTCGCCGCCTCCTGGGCGTTGGCAAGGGGGACTCTGCTGGCAGAGATCTACAAGGCAGAGGTTGGTCCACACCCAACACCTTCATCAGGTACTATAACCTGAGTGTTGAATTCATCTCTTCAGCCGTGATAAGTGGTGGTAGCATTGTCTAAGATGTATAAAAGGGTGTCCAGCTTGGGTTACGCCATTCTTAGTGATACGTGCGCTAATTTAACCCTGGAGGTAAGTGGAGCATTCCTACATTCTGTCCACATGTGTGCCCTCTATGAGGAACTACCGGCTAAATCTCTCATGACCACGGGCACGGTAGGGCCGAGCAGTTCCCCGAAAGGCTAACTCATGAAAACTATTGTTCTAGATAGTTCCATCTATGCTATTTTCCCTCTGACAGACCTTTCTCGGTGGTTCAAGGCGTATTTCCGTAGGTCCTTCAATGAAACCTTGTTTGTATTAAACTGCCGGAAGTCCAGCCTTCGAGGTGGCGAGGACGACCTCTGCGCATCTCCTTTCAGCTCTGGGATTGATGCTCCTTCCTTTGGTATGAGTTGGTATAAGAGAAAATTGCAGATTGCCCATTAAAAATTAAGTCTATACTTAAGGCCAGGGGGGAGGAAAGCCCGCTCGGTGCTGGACTACTGATGTGCCCGGCTTACCTGGCCGTTGGCCGATGCGGAAGGACCTAGGTTGTGGCATTTTGCAGCATGTTCCCATAGTCGTCACCAACATAAGTTGTAGTGACCGACTAATAGGGAACGTAATGGTTACTTTCTTAACCCCCGGTCCCCGAATAGGGAACGGAGACTTATGTCCCCCAGCCACAACCATAAGGTCATGAGTAAGTCTGGTTGCCTAGGGGGCTCCAGCGTCACAACAGGTAGAGTGTCACGCTCGCGTCCGGTTTATGCGGGACGGCGTGATCACGTGACCATCAGTGCGTTCGCTGATTCCCATTTTGAAAACAGTGTTGAATGAGTAGAGCGCCCCTAGCAGAGCTTTCCATAGTCATCACCGACATAAGTTTTCATTCGGGGAATGGGGGTCACGAAAGTAACCATTACAGTTCTTCAAAATTCAATTAAATGGAATCCGCAGAGGAGAACGTTAATACTACTAGCCATAGGAGGGAGCTAAAGCCTACTGCCAAGGGAGCTGAAGATAAAATGAATCGCATCAAGACTGAAAGAAAAGGGAAGTTGTCATATTTGACACGAATAATGAATGAAATCGATAAATGAATCCGAGAAAATTAAGATTTAAAAACAGTTGAAAGGAAATGTAATTCATTTTCTTATCATTTTAGCCAATTTATAGGACTGAACACTGAGCTGTTGCTAATGCTTTCTGATGAAAATGGTCAATTTTCATAAATTTTTGCTTGATGTGAATAAATGGATGGCAAATAAAAATAATGAACCTGATAAGTGTGAAGTTCTTGCAGATGTTGAAGATGGTATTGAACCAAGTGATAGTGTATCTGAAGTGGCAGCTCCCCTAGAAAGAAGGAAAAATGGTTCAGACATAAGTGGTTCTGTTACATCTTCAATCAGTCCTGCATGTATCAAGGCACAATCAAAGAAAGTAGCGCTTGAAGCTCGGACATCCACTTTTAAAAAGGCAAGAATTAGAGGCAAGAGGAGCTGAAGTTGAAAACAAGAAAAGAACAGCTTGAACTAGAAATGGAAATCTCTGCATCAAATGCTGAACTTAAGGCGTTACAGGAATATTAGAAGGGGCAAGACTGAATTAATGATTATTTCTAGTCACACACAATATCTCAAGCTGGTCATCCATTAAGAGAAGTCAAGGTCTCAAACTTGGGTAGAAAATCAGAGCCTGTGTCTACTTCACTGGACCCATTTCACAGAGCTAATCAAGCCACCCTTTGAATCTGAGGTTATGGTGGCTGTCAAGATTCTCATAATGGTGAGGTAGATCGAAGTCTTATAAGTGTAATTCAACGCCAGAATTAAATAACTGAATTGCAGGTTAAACAACAGAGAAGAGTAGAGTCAAGGGGTTTGGTGTGCTTTTTACTTGTCTTACAGTTAGAGCTATACACTTAGAAGTCTCACCTTCCTTGGATACGGCTGGATGCATCATTGCCATATGACAGTGCATTTGCAAAAGAGGACAGGTGTCAGTTATGGGCTCTGACAATGGAACAAATTTCATAGGATCCGAAAACTAATTGCGGGAAGCATCGCAAGAATTGGACCAGACAAAAAATACAGGAAGAAATGCTAAAGAAAGGAGACAAGTGGATATTTAATACTCCTGGAGCATCTCATCATGCTGCAGTGTGGGGGCGCCAGATTCGGTCAGTGAGGAAGTTTCTGAATTCTGTTATAAAACAGCAAGTACTAGATGATGATGGATTGCATACATTACTATGTGAAGTTGAAGCCATTGTCAATGATCAACCTATTTTTAAACTGTCTGATGATCCTAACAACCTTGAGGCTTTGACTCCTAACCATCCACTACTGATGAGATAACAGGTCAGCTTACCTCCAGGGATGTTTGAGAGAAGTGATGTCTATGCAAAACATAGATAGAAGCAGATTCAGTACATGGCAAATCTGTTCTGGCAGCGTTGGACTCTGGAGTATTTACCTCTCCTCCAGGAACAACAGAAATGCTCAAGACTGAAGAGGAACTTCATACCTGGTGACAACGTCCTCATCAAGGATGCCATTGCTCTTAGGAATTCTTGGGTGATGGGTCAAATCAGCAAGACAATGCCAGATTCCAAAGAGACTGTTCGCAGACCAAGAGCAGCAGACTAAATCTAAATATCTAAACTCTGTCTGTTGCTAGAAAGCCAGGACAATGGTCTTGAAGAGATTTGAATTGAAGATAATGGCACTAATAATTTATTGGTTAATTGATATACTCGTAATGGCATATAATTAGGGGCTGGGATGTTAGAGCCATAATCCTTTTTTAAATGACTTTATTGCAAATTAAGTGTTAAAAATGTATATACAATCTACCCCATGTTTCCTTTAAGTGGTTTGCTCCAAAAGAAAATGCATTATTTATACCAAATATTAGAGCGTGCTAGTATGATTTTATGATCATCTGATTCTGAAAGAAAGAAAGAAACAGAGCACATAATTTTTTTGAACAGAGTTTGTCTTCTTTGTTTTGTATTGTGGAATTGAGAAATAAACCAACAAAAACTTAACAGAAACCCAAGTTAACTTTGCTGCTGTTAGCACTAGTTAACCTAAATGCAGAGAGAATATAGTGCATGTGAAGACAAACGAAAGAACAAGATGGCTTGATTTCAGCATTTTATTTCTGTGGTTTCACAGGTGGTTTTTGAAGAACTGACTAAATAAATCGACAAAGTCATAATAAATCTTATGCGGAGGTGAAATATGGTCCCAAGACTCAAAAAGTCTTTCTATGTCATTGTCTGTAATAAGGGATATAATTTATTATATCTTAGATATCTGTGGGGAAACAGAAGTCTCAGAACTCATAGCTCCCTCTGCGTAAGAGCACTGGGTGAGTTGGTACTCAGATGTGTCCAGGCCAATTCTCATGTTTCTTTTCTGTTAACTATTGGCAAAAAATAATGTACATAGCTGCCTTTCTGATCAAATAAACAATTAAAAGATAAAAGTAATCATAAAAGCATAACTGTAGAGAGTATAAGATACTTCAGTGGCACAACAGTTGTTTTAAACATTATATTTAATATATTAGTTGTGGTTGAGGATAAAATGTCCTATTCTGAAAAATAATATTTTCATGTTACATTTTTTATATACTTTCAAGCCTGGAAAATTGTTGATATGACATGACCACAAAGCAAGGATTAAAAATAGTTTTGAAAAAAGCTGCTGGAACAGTGTTACGAAAGCAGGTTAGTATTTGAAAGCTCTGAAATGTGTTCTGTAGATTTTAAAAATTGATTTAATTGAAGGGATACATCAGGATCAATCCTGGTGATATATATTTTCAGGACTGCCAGGGGAATAACCAGTTATTTTTTTGTAAGTATTGATCTTGTAAATTAGAAATAAAATTGAATGAGGCATTTTTTTTTACTTTTCCAATTAATCTATAAAAGGTTTACGTGGACTTCATACAAACTCATGTTAAAGACACTAATAAGTTCACAGACTCAGTTGTTAGTGTTCTGGAGAAGTTCTTTTATTGATAGAACGACTAGATTTCTAGTACCAGGAGTTCTGGATGCGCCTCCAGCTCATGTATCTCATGTTGCCATAATTGTTGAAGTTCCTGTACTGTCCAGGCCCAAAGTACCACATCCTGCCTCTGTAGTTAGCATGCTCGTACATGAGCCAGTGGCCATCCATCACATGGCAGGACATGCAGTAGTTCATGCGGTAGCGGTCCATGCAGTTGTCACAGTCATCCATCATCTCGTACATCTGACCCATGAAGTTGTCCATGCCATAGGCCCTCATCCTGTAGGACCCATTGTACTAGAGGGAAAGAAAACAGATGATAAAAAGTGTCTGTAAGTGTGTAATTCACATGAATGGTTTAAGCTAGCTTGGATTTCTTTGACGATCTCATTAGGGAATGTTCAGGACAGTTGTGCTAATCACTACTTTATTTGAAATATACAAAATTGTTTGAGTTTCTTTTTTCTGGTTAGAGTTACTCTGAATATTGAAAACTAAAAACTGAAAACAGTAGCAGAAATTATAAGTCCTGAAATGAACTCACCCAAGGGATCATACGGCAGGACCTGAAGTAGCTGTTCATTCCAAACATGGAATTGAAATCAGCATACTCTCCCCTCCTGAAGAAATGTCCACTTCCCATGTAGTTCATCTGATCATACATCATCCAGCAGCCGTTGTGCACTCGGCAGGAGTGACAGTGGCCCATGTGGGAGGAGAAGTCCATACAATCGCCCATACAATCCCAGGAGCGGCCCATGAAGTTCCTATCCTCGTAAAAGGTGACCTGAGAATTCACAAGCAAACGTTCAATCGATTTGTCCAATATCTGATAGTTGACTACACTTCAGAAGAGAGATTTAGGATGACACTTACCTTGCCCATCATGTTTGCGCTGGTTTATTCTCAAGAGTTCACAAAAGTGAAGTTGGTTCTGCTTGTGAGTGTTGACTGACTGCTGTCACCTTTGCTTTTATACAAGAAAGAGAATAAAGACGACACAGCCTCCATTGTGACTCAATCCCTGACTTTGCAGGTTAACATATAGCCTGCTAGCAAATGTATTTTCTAGATCTTAGTCTTTTACTTTTCTTTACCTGAAAGTTTCCTTTGAAGTTGTTTTGAGCTGTTGAATTTTCTGGTATTTAGAGCCTTATGAATGAAGCACTCAAACCTAAAATGTTTGTATTGCTTTTTTGCAGTTACTTTTAAGTAGCTTTTCAAGAAAGGTGCCAAATGTAGATCTATAAAACATTTAATCAGTTAACACTTTCAGAATTAATCATTTTTGTGTGCTTGCTGAAATTAATCGTTACATACACCCAAATCGTAGCTATTTAAGGCTAAATGCAATTGATAATTTAATAGTTACTGAATAGTTCATGATAACTCTCTAGTAGGTAATCATAGTTCCTTTTCAGTCACTTTAGCCTCACCTTGCCACAACCACTCACTCCATACACTTTGTAAAAGTACATCTACTCTGATTGGTTATGTCATCGCGTATGACCACTACAAAGGAGGAAGTGGATGAAGCTTAATTTCCTGTTTTGGTTCTGGAAATATTTATTTCAATGTACAAGCAACTGAGCGAAAATGCCAAACAAAGCTGCCAAACAATGTTCCCTCTAATTTTTCAAGCATCAGAGCAAACACACAAACTCCCTAAGCGACCACCTTGATCATTGTGATCGATGTGTTTAGGCCATTTTTCATAATTCTTTTCTGTTGTACAAAGTTGTCTTTCTGATCAAATAAACAATTAAAAGCCAAGAGTAAGCCAAAATGGACAACTTTAGAGAGTTTTAAGTTACATCAATAGCACAACAGTTGTTTTAAAAATGTATTTTAGAGAGCTGTGGTTGATGATTTCATTTCTTATTCTGAAATTTTAAATTTTCATGTTACATGTTTCATGTTTCATGTTAAATGAGAGTGAGGAAGAGTGTTAAGAAAGCTGGTTGGTATTTGAAAGCTTTGAAATGTGTTCGGTAGATTTTTATATTGATTTGACTGAAGTGATAAATCAGGACCGAACCTGGGGATATATATTTTCAGGACTGCCAGGAGAATAACCAATACTTTTTTGATACTATTGATCCTGTAAATTAGAAATAAAATTGAATGAGGCATTTTTTTTTACTTTTCCAATCTACAAAAGTTATGTGTGGGCATTATACAAACTCATGTTAAAGACACTAATAAGTTCACAGACTCAGTTGTTAGTGTTCTGGAGAAGTTCTTTTATTGGTAGAACGACTAGATTTCTAGTACCAGGAGTTCTGGATGCGTCTCCAGCTCATGAATCTCATGTTGCCATAATTGTTGAAGTTCCGGTACTGTCCAGGCCCAAAGTACCACATCCTGCCTCTGTAGATCACCTCGATCATTGTGAGCAATATTTGGACAGCATTCCACCTTTCCAATAAACCTTTTAAAAAAGTACAGCACATTTGCATTTAGAAAACATTTTTTAATATTTTTTTAAATGAAAAGTTTTAAATAATAAATTAAAAAAGTTTTTTTCTTGGCCGGAATACTCAGATAAACATCTTGTCTCTGGAAAAGGGCCTAATAAGCTTTTATTTACACACTTGTCTCCATAACTTCAAGACATAAGAGCCCAGCCTCATTTTCAATACTGGAAGTAGAAAAGTTCTACAAATATTTAAAAAAAGAAGAAGAAAGAAAAAAAATTGAGCCAACTAAGGATATTTCTAGAAAACTTGGCTGGTGAAACCTGTATTACCATGGATTCTTATGGGTTTAGAAAAGCAACCAAGCTGATCAAACAGAAGAAACACTCCAATCTAAGAATCTTTTTTTAAAGCAACAAGAAAACAACAAATTACTAAGAGCTCTGCAGCTTTTATATCGGCACTATCCTAGTGAAAACCATGTGAAAATCAATACCAAGTGTTTCACGGTTTTTGCTGGTTGCTTTTCATTGAAAGGAGCAAATATATTTCTGAGAGGTATTTTAAAGACGAGAAGAATCAGGGATTAAAAGTAAGCATGTTTTATTTTTGATCTGGAGGAACTTAAAATAACTGTTAAATGGCAGTTTCCTAAACACAAGGATAACAGCGTTCTTACACTCTAAGACGGCTGTTGAGATGATGAGACCACAAAGGAACTTGTTGGACCAATTTCTGAATAAAACTTCATTTTACTAGGCCATCATTTGCTGACATTCTGTCTATGGGATCATCAGGGGAAGGTCGGGCCTTGTTCCGGCTAAATCAGGAGATGAAAAAACATGAGATTCATGAGCTGGAGGCGCATCCAGAACTCGTACTATAAATCTAGTTGTTCTATCAATAAAAGAACTTCTCCAGAACACTAACAACTGAGTCAGAAAACTTAATATTGTTTTTAAACTTAGTTTGTGTAAAATGCACATAAAGATTTCAAAGAGAAATTAGAAACGTAAACAAACATTTTTCTCAGTCAAACCCCAAAGACAGATTCTCAGTGAACTTCTTTCTACGGACAAATTGCTTTATTTCTAATTCACAAGATAAATACTATAAAAAATACTGGTTATTCCCCTGGCAGTCCTGAAAATATACATCCCCAGTTTTTAAACCTTGCTTTGAGGTCAAATTGGCCTTTTACCAGATAAATATATATATATATATATATATATATATATATATATATATATATATATATATATATATATATATATATATATATATATATATACACACACATCAAAATGAAAGATGATACCCTCAACCAAAGCTCTCTAAAATTAATATTTAAAATAATAATGTAATTTACACTCCCTACAGCTATGCATTTACGGTCCACTCTTAAGTTTTTAATTGTTGAGTTGATTAGGTATGCAGCTATATAAAATAATTTTTTGTCAATAATCAACAGAACAGAAACAATAGAAGAGAAATGGACTGGACATATTTGAGTAGGTCACACTCAAGGATTAAAATGTCCCAGAATTATGATCCCTGTCTGCTTACAGAGGAAGCAATGAGTCCTGCTTGACTCAGATAGGGGGTATGGGGAAATAGGGGGCATATTTTTGTTGGTAGCACTAGGCAAACTAAATTATTGAGAAACTTAGTCCTCTCTGATTCAGGAGTTTAAAAATTAAACCTTTCCTGAACAAACCGCTCTTTAATAATTTTAGTTTAATCAGGTATTTGCATAGTTGAGCTCGATCAAGATCAACGACCAAGTACATGTCATATTCAGGTACTAGTCCATAAAAAAGTCTTGATCAGACTTGATGGATACATGTGCATGCAACTTATTTTTATTGTGCGCATGTCATGGGGGTGTTGCGCAAACGAGAGCAGCTTAGAGGGAATATTGTTGCCAAAATAATCTCTGCTAAGAGAACAAAGAAGGGCTGGTGTTTACAGCAACCAGTGTGGTTCTCTCTCTGTCCCATTGTGCGTTGGAGCCACTGAACTCTCCAACACTCCTAGCCTTCGCTGCCTTTCAACAAGTAAGCTCCTTTATTCTTATAAAGTTTAAGAACTGTTCTTCCTGCCAGAAACATTGAGTTCCACTGGGAGGACATTCCAAGCGCCTATTGTGACTACAAATGCATTCAAGACAGGGTGGGGTGCGGCGTACCGGAAGCACTAAATCTCAGAGTCATGCACTGAGACAAATGCTTCCTGGAGCATAAAAGGCCTAGATCTATGAGCAGTGTTCCTAACAGTTAACCATTGTGACGCTTCAGGGACATCACGTGTTGGTCAGGATGGACAACACTGCAGTGATGCCATATGTTAATTGACATGGAAGAATACGCTCAACTCTGTTTGTCAGCTCTCGCTTGCAGGCTGATTCTCTGGAGTCAGCGATGGTGTCTGTCCCTAGTCATTGTCCATGTCCCTGGCAGGTTGAACTGTACAGCCGATACGTTGTCTCAGTTGAAACCTCGATCAGGAGAATGGTGTCTTCATTTCCTGGTAATCCAGCAGATCTGGGATCACTTTGGCATAGAGGAGCTAGACCTGTTCGACAGCCCTGAGAATGCTTAGTACCGGGTATTTTATGCTCTATCCCAGGCTCCTCTCAGGATAGATGCGCTGGCAAATTGCTGGCCCAGGAAGAAATGCTTATATGCATTTCCCTAGTAAGCCTCCTTGCACCCCTCGTGTGCAAGATCAGGGAGGATGAGACAGAAGTCCTAGAGGTGGCCCTTTATTGTCGCAGCAGTCCTTGATTCGCAGAACTCTGCTCCCTCGTGACATTCCCCCCTGACGCCTTGGCTAATCCTCCTTCAGTTATAGACCTCCTGACCCAGGTATATGGCCACAAAAACCCATGCCCAACCTGTAGAATATCCATGTTTGGTACCTGAAGGCCAGGAGGACCCCTGTTTATTGCCCTGTTCTGTGCTTCAGAAATTTTTTCTTGCTTGTGTTCCCTGTACTAGAGCTTTTTATGCTGGCAAGTGGGGTTGGTTTGTTGACTGGTGTCACTTGCCAAGTAGACCTGAGCTGCTTTCCTGTTGAACTAGTGCTAGTTTTCCTTCATGAGGGTTAAAACAGAAGACTATCTCCTTCCATCTTGACAGTTGATGTGGCTGCGATTTCTGCCCAATACCATCCAGTTTAAGGCAAAACACTGGGCTGACACAAGGAAATCGTCAGATTCTCCAGAGGAGACAGAAGGGCTAGACCCTCTAGGCCTTCCTTAATCACCTCTTAATATCTATTGATAGTCCTTCGAGGACTTCAAGGTCCTCCTTTCCAGTTGCTTGACTGAAGTTCCTGTTGATTAAGACATCGCTCTTAATCACTTTAGTCTGTATCAAGAGGGAGGGGGATCTGACTGCAAATATGTTGTGCCTATAATGCCCCTTGTGACACGAAAGTCTTATCTCCAGCTTTTTGGCTCCTCTCACCCAAACAGGCAGAATAGATTAAGCGGAGTAGTCCTATGTACTGTCCACATATGTACCCTCTCTAGAGGGACTACCAGTTCTCGTACCCAAGAGATTATGACCCTAGACGTGATGGACTGAGCAGTTCCCCAGAAAACTATATATCTGGTTAGTTTTATCTGTTTTTTATCTACCCTACAAATCTATGGTTGTAGAGTAGTTCACTATGGCTCCAGAAACATCACAAGAAGTTAAACTTCCACTGATTAGTGGGAATTGAAACAGATGATTCTTTGCCTTCACTTCGTGTGACATGTAACAGAATAGTGCACACTTGACCATTGTTAATCCCATACTTATATCCCTTCTTACAGACAAAGATAGAGAACTGCCTGAATCATGGGACCACATTTCACCACTGCATATGATTTACTATAACATTGTCCATACAATTAGTCAGTTCTTTAGTTCTTCAGTTTAGAAACTACAGAAAACAATATCTAGGAAACTCAATTAATTTAGGTTGCCTAGTGCTACCAATAAAAATATGCCCCCTATTTCCCCATACCCCCTATCTGAGTCAAGCAGGACTCATTGCTTCCTCTGTGAGACAGACAGGGATCATAATTCTGGGACATTTTAATCCTTGAGTGTGACCTACTCAGATGAGTCCAGGCCATTTCTCTTCTCTTGTTTCTGTTCTGTTGATTATTGGCAAAAATAATTTTATATAGCTGCATACCTGATCAACTCAACAATTAAAAACTTAAGAGTGGGCTGTAAATGCATATTGTATATAGATGTGTGTGTGTGTGCGTGTGCGCGGGTGTGTGTGCGTGCGTGTGCATGAGTATATATAAAAATCTGGTAAAAGGCCAATTTTACATCACCACAATGCAAAGGTTAAAAACTGGGGATGTATATTTTCATGGCTACCAGGGTGAATGACCAGTATTTTTTTATACTATTGATCTTGTGAATTAGAATTAAAGCAAACTCACTGCATTTGTCCAAAGAAAGAAGTTCACTGACAATCTGTCTTTGGGGTTTGACTGAGAAATGTTTGTTTACGTTTCTAATTGTGTGCATTTTACACAAACTAAATTTATAAACAATATTAAGTTCGAATAAACTAGAATGAGGCTTTTTTTTTACTTTTACAATTAATCTATGAATCTTTATGTGAACTTCATACAATCTAATGTTAAAGACACCATTAAGTTAACAGATTCAGTTGTTAGTGTTCTGGAGAAGTTCTTTTATTGGTAGAACGACTAGATTTCTAGTACCAGGAGTTCTGGATGCGCCTCCAGCTCATGTATCTCATGTTGCCGTAATTGCTGAAGTTCCTGTACTGTCCAGGCCCAAAGTACCACATCCTGCCTCTGTAGTTAGCATGCTCGTACATGAGCCAGTGGCCATCCATCACATGGCAGGACATGCAGTATGGCATGCGGTAGTGGCCCATGCAGTTGTCGCAGTCATCCATCATCTCGTACATCTGACCCATGAAGTTGTCCATGCCATAGGCCCTCATCCTGTAGGACCCATTGTACTAGAGGGAAAAAAACAGAATATTAAAAAAACGTCTGTAAGTGTATTTTTCCATCACATGAAAGGCTGAAGCTTTCAAATGGCATTGTGACAGAGAAGATCATTGATAAAGAACTAGAATAACTCTTTTAAAAAGTTGAGCTCAAATCTTCTTGATTTTAAAAAATATAATAATGACAAATGACAATTATAAATATAACTACATGTAAACTGAAGAAAGTATTAAATTCATATCCTGCCGTTATCTGCCTTTAACCCAAAGTCTAATTCCATTTAGATCAAGAGTTGAACTGAACTCACCCAAGGGATCATACGGCAGGACCTGAAGTAGCTGTTCATTCCAAACATGGAATTGAAATCAGCATACTCTCCCCTCCTGAAGAAATGTCCACTTCCCATGTAGTTCATCTGATCATACATCATCCAGCAGCCGTTGTGCACTCGGCAGGAGTGACAGTGGCCCATGTGGGAGGAGAAGTCCATACAATCGCCCATACAATCCCAGGAGCGGCCCATGAAGTTCCTATCCTCGTAAAAGGTGACCTGAGAATTCACGAGCAAACGTTCAATCGATTTGTCCAATATCTGATAGTTGAATAAACTTCAGAAGAGAGATTTAGGATGACACTTACCTTGCCCATCATGTTTGCGCTGGTTTATTCTCAAGAGTTCACAAAAGTGAAGTTGGTTCTGCTGGTGAGTGTTGACTGACTGCTGTCACCTTTGCTTTTATACAAGAAAGAAGCTAAAGACGACACAGCCTCCATTGTGACTTAAACCATGAGTCTGCAGGTTAACACAGAGCCTGCTAGCAAATGCAACATCTAGATCTTAGACCTTTGCTCTTATTTTTTGTTTTCTGGATCTCTCTCATTCTCTACTAAACCATGGGTGAAAGAAAATGTATTATCTTCTGATAATTTGCTAATTCAATGAAAAAAGAAATGTAAAAATAGATTAAATTGTCTTTGATGTTATATATTTTCTGTTCCTTTAAAAAAATAAACACATTGTCATTGCTCTAAATACAATTAAAGTAAACTATGAGAATGCATAAGCATAACTCTTATAACGGCAAATTATTTTATACAAGAAAGAGAATAAAGACGACACAGCCTCCATTGTGACTTAAACCCTGAGTCTGCAGGTTAATATAGACCTTGCTAGCAAGGGTACCATCTAGATCTTAGTCTTTTACTTTTCTTTATCTCAAAGTTATATTTTAAGTTATACTGGTATCTAGATTTTATAAATTTCAGGTATCTAGGGCCTTATTAATCAACCACTCAAAACAAAAATATTTATGTTGCTTTTTCGTAGCTGTTTCTATGCAGCTTCTCAAGAAAAGTGCCAAATGTAGATTATTTAATTGGTAAGCTATTTTAGAGGTACATATTTTTGGGCAATTGCTCAAATTAATAGTTACTTACTTCCAAATCATAGCTACTAAAGTAATGGTACCATAGTAGTTTTCATGACATCAGATACTGAATAGTTATTAATAACTCCCTATTAGGTGACCATAGTTACTGCAAAGTTAATAGGTAGTCAGAACATCCTGGATCGGGATCTCTGCTTCACTCCTTTTTTGGGGGCGTACGTCTAGTTGGGGAATGGGGGTTACCTATCTAATCATAGACATTTTCACTGACATATGTCAGTGATGTCAATGGGAACACCCTTCCAAAATGCTACAACCTTAGTCCTTCCACATTTGTCGATGGCCAGGCAAGCCGGGCACATCAATAGTCCGGCACCGAGTGGGTCCTCCTCCACCCTGACCTCAAGTCACAGACATACTTTTTAATGGCCAGTCAGGCATTATATAAACCTCTTTTACCGATACTAGAGGACGGAGTGCATCGATCCCTGATTTCGAAGCCAGATGTGCGGAGGCAGTATTTTCCACCTCAAAGGGTGTTTAGAGCTTCGGACAATGCATGGTTTCTGTGACGGACCGAGGGATAGTACGCCTTGAGTCAAACGGGGCAAGGTTGTTAGAAGGAACATGCCTTAAATATAACTAGCCAGAGTAACAGTTTACAAGAGTTAGCCTTTCAGGGAACTGCCCGACCCTCCCATGCCTGGGGTAATGAGAAATGCAACCAGTAGTCCTCATAGATGGCAAACATGTGGACAGTGCATAGGACTACTCTGCTTAAACTATTATGCCTGAGGGACCAGCTCAAATAGCATCTCAAGAACCCAGTGCAGCATAGGCTTCAAAGTCAGGTCCAGGGAAGAGTCGAGCTGGCGAGATGGGGTGTCAGCTGATTACGCAAGGTGTCAGGATTGCACATGCAAATATGCACCGTAGAACCTGCTCTACATGCTTAAAAATCTACGCTGCCGCACCATCAAGGAGAACAAAATAGGCCAGACTGACTAACCATGATGTTAGAGGTGCTTTCCAGAATATAGTCAGCTGCACTTTCGTGAAAAACGGGACAATCTCGGGGAATCATCCCAGCAGGTCCTCACAAAGCACATCCATTGAAAAGATTTTAAAACTGGATAATAATATACATTTAAACCACCTGGGTCCCACTTTTTGCTCATAGATAGGAACCAGATGGTAACTGACATATTTGATATGGTGCTCGTGGGTCTTTAATGGGTTGTCCAATCTAGCCAATCTAAACTTAGTACACAAAATCACCATGCAGGTGTTTAAAATCTTGAAGAGAATTTTGGTAAGCATTAATGACTTGAGGGTGTGGTTGGAGTGGTGCAGCCGGGGTGAGACAGGACAGACCAAAATACACTCCCCAAAATGGAGAGAAATTAAACCCAGAAAAAGTATAAAAACTATTCTGACAACATTGATAAAATGAACAGGGGTATACAAACAAACATTTTAACTCATAGAAGCAAGTACTCATAACTTATTGAAGTTAGAAGGTAAGAGTACTTGCTCTCTGCAGTCAGATTCAGAGCAAATCGAGGAGTGAGTGGATGGTGATTTATTAAAAAAATATTAATAATAATAACACCAACAACAGTAGTAATAATGCCTTCAGTTTATATAGCATATTCCAGACTCTCAAAGATGCTTTATAATGATTGGAGCCTTATTTATTCACCCCAGATTTACACACTGCTGGTGATAAAATACCTTGGTATTTCTCAACTGCCTCTGACAGGACATGGCTGCCATTCGGCGCTCACGTCTTCCTGCCCACCACCAAACACACACCACCAGTCACACACATCCATACAGGGCAATACAGACAAAGTGGCTTGGCCAGGGCCACAAAAGACCTTTGGACCTAGCTAGGATTGAACTGCCAACACAACAGGGCAACCAACTCCACCACTGCACCACCTTTCCGCAAAAAAACATAAAACACAGGTGTGGTACCAGGGAATAAACAAACTCTTTCCTTTGACAATACTTCTGAAGAGCTGTAATCAAAGACAATAGCAGGAGACAGTAACAATACATAGATGGATTCCAACAGTAATCTGGGGAGACGAGGGGAGAAGATAAGAAGATCCCAAAGAAAGGAGTGAAGGAGAGATCCCAAACCAGGAATAGTGCCCCAGTAATGCCCTCGATGGATAGTGAGTCATCCTTACTTAACTCATAACTAAGAGGGAGATGTAGCAGAACTAACAGGAAACTATTAACTTTGTAGGAACTGTGGTTACCTACTAGGGAGTTATCATTAACTTTTCAGTATCTGCCATAATTACTACTATAGTAACTATTGAATTATCAATTCAATTTAGCAGCTACTCCTAAGTAGCTACAAATTGGTAGTGAGTAACCACTAATTTTGACAATTTCTGAAAAAGTTGTAATTCTAAAACAGTTCCTCATTAAATATTATATAAACCTACATATAGCACCTTTCTTGAGAAGTAGTGTGTAAACAACTTACAAAACAACAAACATTTTTTCTTTGAGGACTTTATTCATAAGGCTCTAGATATCTAAAAAATCATCAGATCAATACATCTTCAAAGAAAAATTCAGAAAAATACATTTAAAGACTAAGATCTAGATGTTAAACTTACTATTATGCTTTATGTTAACCTGCAAAGTCAGGGATTGAGTCACAATGGAGGCTGTGTCGTCTTTATTCTCTTTCTTGTATAAAAGCAAAGGTGACAGCAGTCAGTCAACACTCACAAGCAGAACCAACTTCACTTTTGTGAACTCTTGAGAATAAACCAGCGCAAACATGATGGGCAAGGTAAGTGTCATCCTTAATCGCTCTTCTGAAGTTTATTCAACTATCAGATATTGAACAAATTGATTGAACGTTTGCTTGTGAATTCTCAGGTCACCTTTTACGAGGATAGGAACTTCATGGGCCGCTCCTGGGATTGTATGGGCGATTGTATGGACTTCTCCTCCCACATGGGCCACTGTCACTCCTGCCGAGTGCACAACGGCTGCTGGATGATGTATGATCAGATGAACTACATGGGAAGTGGACATTTCTTCAGGAGGGGAGAGTATGCTGATTTCAATTCCATGTTTGGAATGAACAGCTACTTCAGGTCCTGCCGTATGATCCCTTGGGTGAGTTCATTTCAACTCTTGATCTACATGGAAGGATATCAATTTAATACTTTCTAAAGGATATGAATTTAATACTTTCTACAGTTTACATGTAGTTATATTTATAATTGTCAGTTGTCATTTTTATATTTTTTAAATCAAGAAGAGTTGAGCTCAACTTTTTTAAAAGAGTTATTCTAGTTCTTTATCAATGATCTTCTCTGTCACAATGCCATTTGAAACAAAGAAAGCTTCAGCCTTTCATGTGATGGAAAAATACACTTACAGTGAGTTTGGCACTGAATTGTATAAAACTTTGGGTCTTCTTTTTTACACAATTCAAATTTATTTCAAATCAATAGAATTGGTTATCTGTCGGAATGTCATTAAAACCAAGTTAGCTTGACCCATTCATGTGATGGAAAAACACAACACTTTTAGATGTTTTAGTTTAAATATTCTGTTTTTTTCCCTCTAGTACAATGGGTCCTACAGGATGAGGGCCTATGGCATGGACAACTTCATGGGTCAGATGTACGAGATGATGGATGACTGCGACAACTGCATGGACCGCTACCGCATGAACTACTGCATGTCCTGCCATGTGATGGATGGCCACTGGCTCATGTACGAGCATGCTAACTACAGAGGCAGGATGTGGTACTTTGGGCCTGGACAGTACAGGAACTTCAGCAATTACGGCAACATGAGATACATGAGCTGGAGGCGCATCCAGAACTCCTGGTACTAGAAATCTAGTCGTTCTACCAATAAAAGAACTTCTCCAGAACAACTGAGTCTGTGAACTTATTAGTGTCTTTACCTTAGATTGTTTAGTTGCACACAAAGCTTTCATAGATTACTTAGTAAAGCAAACAAAAATGTGCCTAATTCAAACCCCAAAGACAGAATCTCAAGAACTTCTTTCTATTGATTAAAGAAGTGAGTTTGCTTTATTTCTAATTAACAAGATTAATAGTATCAAAAAAGGATTGCTTAATCCACTGGCAGTTCTGAACGAATACATCTCCAGTCATCGTTCTTGATGTATAAATTGAATCAAACCTATGTAAAATTCAACAGAACTCATTCAGAGCTTTCAAATACCAACCTGCTTTCATAACACTCTTTCTCACTCATGTAAGATGAAAATGTAAATTTTCAGAATAAGAAATGAAATCCTCAACCACAGCTCTCTAAAATAAATATTTAAAACAACTGTTGTGCTATTGATGTAACTTAAAACTCTCTAAAGTTGTCCATTTTGGCTTACTCTTGGCTTTTAATTGTTTATTTGATCAGAAAGACAACTTTGTACAACAGAAAAGAATTATGAAAAATGGCCTAAACACATCGATCACAATGATCGAGGTGGTCGGATTAGGGAGTTTGTGTGTTGCTCTGATGCTTGAAAAATTAGAGGGAACATTGTTTGGCAGCTTTGTTTGGCATTTTCGCTCAGTTGCTTGTACATTGAAATAAATATTTCCAGAACCAAAACAGGAAATTAAGCTTCATCCACTTCCTCCTTTGTAGTGGTCATACGCGATGACATAACCAATCAGAGTAGATGTCCTTTTACAAAGTGTATGGAGTGAGTGGTTGTGGCAAGGTGAGGCTAAAGTGACTGAAAAGGAACTATGATTACCTACTAGAGAGTTATCATGAACTATTCAGTAACTATTAAATTATCAATTGCATTTAGCCTTAAATATGTCACCATCCTGCACTTTGTCTCCATTCCCCTAGAGGTCCCCGTAGTTCGCCTTTTGCCTTTGTTCTTCCTCATGTGCTCTTGTTTACTTTATTTCTATCACCTGTGACTCGTTCCAGCCTGTATATTTAAGTTGTCACTTTTTCTCTGAACTTCACTTGGTTTTTGAGTCAGCTTCAGTGAACTTGCTGTGCATTCCCTTGAGGTCTTGAGCTACGTCCAGTAAGACTGTTTGATTTTCTCCTGTTGCCTTATTGTCTATTTGTTTTCTCCCCTCGTGGAGTTTTCTTTATATGTTCGTTAGACTGAGTATTTTTATTCCTCATTCCGAGAAGAATCTGAGTTGTGTTTTTGCTATATTATTTTTTTTTTGTTATTGAGAAGAAGTTAAATTTTTTCTAATAAATCCTTGTATCCTGGATTGCGTCTTGGAGTGTATTTCCATTGGGTCCAACACACCTGCTCCTGTGGTTCAGTGGTTCACACTTCAGTCTCCACCCCAGAGACCCGGGTTCAAGACCCGGCCGTGACAGAAAAACCAAGTCAGACATGGACCCAGAAACACTCAGTGCCAAAGATCTGTTGGCAGTGATTGCCAGCCATGAAGCTTCATTCCAGCGCCATGAAGAGGTCCTCCATCGTCAAGAGGAGTTAATGACGAGACACTCAGAACTCCTTTCAGAAGTTATGTGGTCCATTCGGCAGCTTTCTGAAAGCCTCCCTCATGCTCCTCCGGCTGCGCCACCTCTAACTACCACCGATCCTCCCATATCTCCTGTAGCTGCTGCAGAACCTCGACTTCCACCCCCTAAACCATTCTCGGGAGATCCTAGTTCTTGCCAGGGATTTCTCACCCAGTGCTCTCTCACTTTCGAGCTTCAGCCCTCAAGTTTTCCCACTGACCGCTCGAAGATTGCTTATATTATCACCCTTCTGACTGATAAGGCTTTAGCTTGGGCCTCTGCGGTGTGGCAGTCCCAGACTAGTTATTGCAAATCATACACAGCCTTTGAGAAGGAGTTTAAGCGGGTCTTCAATCATCCAGTTAGTGGACAAGAGGCTTCCAAACGTCTACTGACTCTCCGTCAAGGGTCCCGCAGCACTGCAGACTTCGCCATAGAGTTTCGAACCATCGCAGCAGGCAGTGGATGGAACGACGAAGCCTTGAGGGTCTGCTTTCAGGGAGGATTAGCTGAATCTCTTCAAGATGAACTGGCCACTCGGGAATCAGCCAAAGACCTCGAATCCCTTATTGATATGGCCATTCGCCTGGATAATCGTCTTAGAGAACGGAGAATCACTCGAGGCAGAGCATCCCAGTCCCAAGCTCCTGTTCACAAACCTGTTTCTCCAGTTCATGCCCCACCTGTCAGATTCCTCCCAGTCGGTGAACAACCTCCAGAAGATATGCAGCTAGGTCGTTCCAGACTCTCTCCCAGTGAAAGGGAACGACGCATGAAGGAGCGACGATGCCTTTACTGTGGTACGTCTGGACACTTTCGGTCCACTTGTCCAGAATTATCGGGAAACGATGGTCCCCACCCAGTTACAGGAGGACTGTGATGGGGAAAATAAGAGCTCCTCCTGCCAATACTGTTCTAGCACTCCAAGCCCTTCTGTCCTGGGAGAGCCATCAGCTTCCAGTCCAGGCAATGATCGATTCAGGTGCCGCAGGTAATTTCATAGATCTGTCCTTGGCCAAGAAACTTAAGATCCCTACCCACCTTCTCCCTCATCCCCAGGCAGTAACTGCATTGGATGGTAGACCCCTAAAACCTGGCAAAGTAACTGAGGCCACTCAGTCCTGAAACTCACCATTGCTAAACATCAGCAGGAGGAGGATTTCTACCTTATTGACTCTCCCGAGTACCCTGTTATTCTAGGTCATCCCTGGCTGCGCAGACATAATCCCCATATCAACTGGTCTACTGGTTCCATTCTAGATTGGAGTCCCTCTTGTCACTTCACCTGTTTAACCCAGAGCCCCCCAGCTCCTCATACCGAGCATCAAGAGTTTGTAGATCTGTCTCAAGTTCCCACTGTCTATCATCAGTTTAAGGCAGTGTTCAGTAAGTCCCGAGCCACCTCTCTGCCACCTCACCGCCCGTACGACTGTGCAATTGACCTTCTTCCTGGTTCCTCTCCGCCTAGAGGCAGAGTCTTCTCCTTATCTCCCCCTGAGCAGGCTGCCATGAATGCTTACATCAAGGAGTCCCTGGCAACTGGCATCATCCAAGCTTCCACTTCCCCTGCTGGTGCTGGCTTCTTTTTTGTAGGGAAGAAAGATGGGGGGCTTAGGCCATGTATTGATTACCGAGGTCTCAACAAGATAACTGTTCGGAATCGATATCCCCTGCCTCTTATGGCTACAGCCTTTGAGTTGTTGCAAGGAGCTTCCATTTTTACTAAGCTGGACCTTCGCAATGCCTACCATCTGGTGCGGATACGGCAAGGAGATGAATGGAAGACGGCCTTTAACACCCCCACAGGCCATTATGAATATCGGGTGATGCCTTTCGGGCTTTCCAATGCCCCTGCCGTGTTCCAGGCACTTATCAACGATGTCCTCCGAGACATGTTAAATAGATTCGTATTTGTTTATCTGGATGATATACTAATATTTTCCAAGTCAGTGGAGGAGCACCAGGGGCACGTCAGCAGGGTTCTCCAAAGACTCCTTGAAAATCATCTGTTTGTCAAACCAGAGAAGTGTGAATTTCATGTAGCTCAGACAAAGTTTCTTGGGTACATCGTCACCCCTGGTCACCTGGAGATGGACCATAGCAAGATTAAGGCTGTTCTCAACTGGCCTATTCCAACCACAGTAAAAGAGGTGCAACGGTTTGTGGGTTTGCAAACTTTTACAGGAAGTTCATCAAGAATTTCAGCTCTATTGTGGCTCCCTTGACAGCGCTGACAAAGGGAGGAGGAGTCAAGATTGACTGGGGTCCTGAAGCAGCAACTGCCTTCCAGAATCTCAAATATCAATTCACCTCAGCTCCCATTCTCTCTATCCCTAATCCAGACAGACCCTTCGTGGTAGAGGTGGATGCCTCAGATGTGGGGGTAGGAGCCATCTTATCACAGAGGAATGAGGAAGGAAGACTACACCCCTGTGCTTTCATGTCACGTCGCCTGTCTAATGCCGAGCGCAACTACCATGTAGGGGACCGAGAGCTGCTCGCTGTAAAATTGGCCTTGGAGGAGTGGCGCCATTGGCTTGAGGGTGCTCAACATCCTTTTCAGGTTCTTACAGACCATAAAAACCTGGAATATCTCCAGCAGGCAAAACAACTGAATCCCCGGCAGGCTCGATGGTCTCTGTTTTTTAACAGATTTCAGTTCATCCTGACTTACAGACCCGGTTCCAAGAACCTCAAGCCAGATGCCTTGTCCCGAGCCTACTCTCCCGAGACACAGGAAAGGCCTGTTTCTTCTATTATTCCTAGTACAAGGATTGTTGCTCCCCTTAGATGGAATCTAGAACAAGTGGTCCGGAAGGCCCAAACCAAGGAACCTGATCCAGGCAATGGGCCATTGGGTGCTCTGTATGTTCCTCGGTCAGCACGAGCTCAGGTCCTGCAGTGGGGCCACGAGTCCCCATTGACCTGCCACCCTGGTAACACCCGTACTCTAGAGTTCCTCCAAAGGCGATTTTGGTGGCCTTCCATGAAGAAGGACGTTAAAAGATTTGTGGAGGCCTGCCAAGTATGCTGCCAGGGAAAATCATCACACCAACGACCTCAGGGGCTGCTCCATCCCTTACCTGTTCCCCACAGGCCTTGGTCACACCTCTCCCTGGACTTTATTACAGGGCTTCCACCCTCCCAGGGCAACACAGTCATTTTGGTTGTGGTGGACAGATTCTCTAAGGCAGTTCGGTTCATTCCCCTGCCCAAGTTACCATCAGCCAAGGAGACAGCGGAGCTCATAATGAGCTATGTTTTTAGAGTTTTTGGCATTCCCCAAGACATTGTGTCTGACCGAGGCCCACAGTTTTTGTCCAGATTCTGGGGAGCTTTTTGCAGACTCTTTGGGACCACTGCCAGCCTATCTTCCGGGTTCCATCCTGAGTCTAACGGTCAGACCGAACGAGTAAACCAAGATCTGGAAACCACTCTACGGTGCATGGCTTTCAACAACCCCACGACTTGGTCTTCTTACATAATGTGGGCCGAATATGCTCACAACACCCTCAAGTCCTCAGCCACTGGACTATCCCCATTTGAATGCCAATTTGGTTATACCCCTTCATTGTTTCCTGAGGAGGAGGTGCAGGTGGGAGTTCCCTCAGCCCAACACTTCGTTCGACGCTGTCGACTAACCTGGAGAGAGCTAGAAACGCTCTCCTTCGAACCTCAAACCAGCCAGCATCAGGCTAATCGCCGTCGTCGAAGGGCCCCCGCTTTCCGTGCTGGTCAGAGAGTCTGGTTGGCCACTAAGAACCTGCCGCTCCGGGTGGAGTCAAGAAAATTGTCCCAGAAGTTCATCGGGCCATTTAGAATAGCAAGGAAAGTTAACCCTGTTTCTTATCGTTTATTTCTTCCTCGTTCACTTAGAATTAATCCCACATTCCATGTCTCTTTATTAAAACCTGTCTTGTCTTCTCCCTTTGCCCTCCCTCGCAGACCCCCTCCACCCCCCAGGATCATTGACGGCCAGCCAGCCTATACAGTCCGCCGGATACTGGACTCCAGGAGGGTCCAGAATTCACTTCAGTATCTGGTTGACTGGGAGGGCTACGGGCCAGAGGAACGCTCCTGGATTCCGGCCAAAGACATCCTGGATCCTAGTTTAATCCGGGAGTTCCATGCCCAGAGGCCAGGGAGCTCTGGTAGGAACGTCAGGAGCCGTTCCTAAAGGAGGGGGTCCTGTCACCATCCTGCACTTTGTCTCCATTCCCCTAGAGGTCCCCGTAGTTCGCCTTTTGCCTTTGTTCTTCCTCATGTGCTCTTGTTTACTTTATTTCTATCACCTGTGACTCGTTCCAGCCTGTATATTTAAGTTGTCACTTTTTCTCTGAACTTCACTTGGTTTTTGAGTCAGCTTCAGTGAACTTGCTGTGCATTCCCTTGAGGTCTTGAGCTACGTCCAGTAAGACTGTTTGATTTTCTCCTGTTGCCTTATTGTCTATTTGTTTTCTCCCCTCGTGGAGTTTTCTTTATATGTTCGTTAGACTGAGTATTTTTATTCCTCATTCCGAGAAGAATCTGAGTTGTGTTTTTGCTATATTATTATTTTTTTTTTGTTATTGAGAAGAAGTAAAATTTTTTCTAATAAATCCTTGTATCCTGGATTGCGTCTTGGAGTGTATTTCCATTGGGTCCAACACACCTGCTCCTGTGGTTCAGTGGTTCACACTTCAGTCTCCACCCCAGAGACCCGGGTTCAAGACCCGGCCGTGACAAAATAGCTACGATTTGGGTGTATGTAACATACAAATGTATGGCAACATGAGATTCATGAGCTGGAGGCGCATCCAGAACTCCTGGTACTAGAAATCTAGTCGTTCTATCAATAAAAGAACTTCTCCAGAACACTAACAACTGAGTCTCTGAACTTATTAGTGTCTTCAACAATAGATTGTTTAGGTGCACACAAAGCTTTATAGATTAATTAGTAAAGCAAGCAAAAATGAGCCTAACTCAAATCCCAAAGACAGATTCTCAAATAACTTCTTTCTATGGACAAAAGCAGTGAGTTTATTTTTTTTCTAATAAGCAAGAATAATTGTATCATAAAAGGATTGCTTAATGCACGGCAGTTCTGAACGAATACATCTCCAGTCGTCGTTCTTGATGTATAAATTGAATCAAACCTATGTAAAATTCAACAGGACTCATTCAGAGCTTTCAATTACCAACCTGCTTTCATAACACTTTCCAGCAGCCCTTTTCAAACCTGTTTTTAATTCTTGCTTTGACGTTATGTCAAATTGACCCTTTCCTGGGTTTGAAAGTAAATACAAACATATGTATTAGAAATTTTCAGAATAAGACCGTATATCCTCATTCAATTTAATCTCCCTACAGTCATACCTTTATGCTTTTAAGGTTCACTCTTAGTTTTTAATTGTTGAGTTGATTAGGAAGGTAGTTATGCAAATACATTTTTTGCAGATAATTAGAACAGAACTAAATATAAACAAAAGAATAGAATTAAAGGATGAAAATGCCCCAGAAATATGAGCCTGCCTGTGTCACAGAGTGAGCTATGATTCCTGCTTGACTCAGACAAGGGGAAATGGTGAAATAGGGGTTTTATTTATGTAGTTAGCACTAGTTAGTTAACTAGTTAAATGAACTGAGAGTCTAGTGATAGCCAAACAGAATATAGCACAAGACGAAGAAGAAATACAGCCACATTTTGTCCTGTTTGTTTTTCCATATACTAGACTCATTTCAGTCATGTTAACTAGAGTAAGGTTGGTAACTAAAAGATGTGAAATGTATGATTTTTACATTGGTTTGATTGAATTGAGACATCTATATTGATGGCAGAGCTTTTTTTAAAGACTGCCAGGGGGAATAATCAAACCTTTTTGGTACAATTGATCTTGTAAAATTGAAATAAAGCAGACTCACTACATTTTTCCATGGCAAGAAGTTCTACTGAGAATCTGAATTTGGGGTTTGACTGTGACAAATTTTTGTTATGTTCATAACTTATATTTGAATGTTTGTGTGTACTTAATACAAACTCATGTTAAAGACACTAATAAGTTCACAGACTCAGTTGTTAGTGTTCTGGAGAAGTTCTTTTATTGGTAGAACGACTTGATTTCTAGTACCAGGAGTTCTGGATGCGCCTCCAGCTCATGTATCTCATGTTGCCATAATTGTTGAAGTTCCTGTACTGTCCAGGCCCAAAGTACCACATCCTGCCTCTGTAGTTAGCATGCTCGTACATGAGCCAGTGGCCATCCATCACATGGCAGGACATGCAGTAGTTCATGCGGTAGCGGTCCATGCAGTTGTCGCAGTCATCCATCATCTCGTACATCTGACCCATGAAGTTGTCCATGCCATAGGCCCTCATCCTGTAGGATCCATTGTACTAGAGGAAAAAAAAACAGAATATGTAAAATAAAATGTAAGTGTTTTTCCATCACATGAAAGGCTGATGCTTGCTTTGTTTCAAATGGTATTGTGACAAAGAAGATCATTGATGAAAAAATACATTGCCTCTTTTAAAAAGTTGAGCTCAAATCTTCTTGATTTTAAATATAGCATGTCTGGTGTTTCAGACTCAGTTTGTGTGGCCAAAATTGGTCAAAATAATGACAGCTGACAATTATAATCTTAAATAAGGGTAAACTGTAGAAAGTATTAAATTCATATACAGGCTGTGTCTGCCCTTTAACCCAAGTCAAATTCCATTTAGATCAAGAGTTGAACTGAACTCACCCAAGGGATCATACGGCAGGACCTGAAGTAGCTGTTCATTCCAAACATGGAATTGAAATCAGCATACTCTCCCCTCCTGAAGAAATGTCCACTTCCCATGTAGTTCATCTGATCATACATCATCCAGCAGCCGTTGTGCACTCGGCAGGAGTGACAGTGGCCCATGTGGGAGGAGAAGTCCATACAATCGCCCATACAATCCCAGGAGCGGCCCATGAAGTTCCTATCCTCGTAAAAGGTGACCTGAGAATTCACGAGCAAACGTTCAATCAATTTGTCCAATATCTGATAGTTGACTACACTTCAGAAGAGAGATTTAGGATGACACTTACCTTGCCCATCATGTTTGCGCTGGTTTATGCTCAAGAGTTCACAAAAGTGAAGTTGGTTCTGCTGGTGAGTGTTGACTGACTGCTGTCACCTTTGCTTTTATACAAGAAAGAGAATAAAGACGACACAGCCTCCATTGTAACTCAGTCCCTGACTTTGCAGGTTAACATAGAGCCTGCTAGCAAATGTAACTTCTAGTTCTTAGTCTTTGACGTTTTGATCTAAAAGTTCTTTTTTTTAAGTTGCACTGGTCTGATGATTTTTCAGGTATTTAGAGCCTTATTAAACGTTTGTCTTGTTATTTTGCAGTTCTTTCTACCCAGCTTCTTAAGAAAGGTGCCAATTGTAGTAGATTTGTTGAATATTTAATCAGTAAACAATTTTAAAAGTCCAACTCTTTGAGTAATTGCTAAAAGAAATAGTTACCCAAATCGTAGCTAGTTAGGAGTAGCTGCTAAATTAAATTTTTAATTGTACAGTTGCCAAAGTAGTTAGCATAGCATCAGATACTGAATAGCTAATGATAACGCTTTAGTAGCCATCCATAGTTGTAATCACGTCTCTCCTACTTGTCTGCACTGAAGCCAAAATAGGGGGCTCTATCCTGTACAAGTAGATTAGTACCCATTTGAAGCATCATGCAATCAAGTCGGTTTGTTTAGCTAACATGAAAAGAGGGTTATACAGCCCCTACTATAGTGCCTTATAGCAACCTAGTTTCAGGACCATTTGGTCTGTCACAAATACAGAGTTATAAGACACCACGGCCAAGTAGAGTCTTTGGTGAACCTAGAGAGCATTGCTTTTCTAGGTGTGGTGCTGAACTTGTTGAGCATGTGAGCATATGTAAACATGCCAGGGCCCTGCTATAGGCAGCTCACAGTCTGCAGACATACTGTGGTCCCTCTAAATTGTTCATAGATGCAGCTGTTTGTGAAAAGTATCTTTTTGCTATGCAAATCTGAGACACTCAAGCAACATAAAAGCCTGACCATTCAGTTATGTGGATGGATTTCGTTTGTGGTGCTTTGCAGGGTGTTGCCATAACCTTTGTACAACCTAGGTTGAAGTAACTTAATTAAGGTGAATTTAGTGTAATTGGTATTTAAAAATTACGTTTTGCATTTACAATAATGATGCAAAGCTTGTTTTGAGAACCACTAACACAATTTTAAATCCTCTTTATGTCCACCCAAATTTGACTATTATTTAAAAACAGCCGTTTTGAATCTTGAAACTTACATCAAGTCATAAAAAGCAACAAAAAAGATCTGAACAAGCAGATGAAAAGCAACTGAAATGTAACGATTGAAAATTGAAAAGGAGATAGAAGCAGGCTAAAATATGCAAAATTCCAGTTTACACATTATTTCAACATCTCCTTGAGTTAGTCTCTCATATCGAACTATTATTCAGTCAATCACTTTAACTAAATGCTAAATTAATTTGAGTTTAGCCGTTATGACATTTATGCTTATGCATTCTCATAGTTTACTTTAATTGTATTTAGAGCAATGTCAACGTGTTTAACAGAACAGAAAAGATATAACATCAAAGAAAATGTAATCTATTTTTACATTTCTTGATTCAATCAATTAGCAAAGAAGATAATACATTTTCTTTCACCCATGGTTTAGTAGAGAATGAGAGAGATCCAGAAAACAAAAAATAAGAGCAAAGGTCTAAGATCTAGATGTTGCATTTGCTAGCAGGCTCTGTGTTAACCTGCAGACTCATGGTTTAAGTCACAATGGAGGCTGTGTCGTCTTTAGCTTCTTTCTTGTATAAAAGCAAAGGTGACAGCAGTCAGTCAACACTCACCAGCAGAACCAACTTCACTTTTGTGAACTCTTGAGAATAAACCAGCGCAAACATGATGGGCAAGGTAAGTGTCATCCTAAATCTCTCTTCTGAAGTTTATTCAACTATCAGATATTGGACAAATTGATTGAACGTTTGCTTGTGAATTCTCAGGTCACCTTTTACGAGGATAGGAACTTCATGGGCCGCTCCTGGGATTGTATGGGCGATTGTATGGACTTCTCCTCCCACATGGGCCACTGTCACTCCTGCCGAGTGCACAACGGCTGCTGGATGATGTATGATCAGATGAACTACATGGGAAGTGGACATTTCTTCAGGAGGGGAGAGTATGCTGATTTCAATTCCATGTTTGGAATGAACAGCTACTTCAGGTCCTGCCGTATGATCCCTTGGGTGAGTTTCGCTTAACTTTGGCACTGAATCATGTAAGACTTTTGGTCTTGCTTTACACAGTTCAAGTTTTTTTCAAATCCATAGCTAGCCTGAACACTTCTTGTTATGGAAAACATACTTTTAGATGTTTTAATTTAAATCTTCTGTTTTCTTTCCCTCTAGTACAATGGGTCCTACAGGATGAGGGCCTATGGCATGGACAACTTCATGGGGTCAGATGTACGAGATGATGGATGACTGCGACAACTGCATGGACCGCTACCGCATGAACTACTGCATGTCCTGCCATGTGATGGATGGCCACTGGCTCATGTACGAGCATGCTAACTACAGAGGCAGGATGTGGTACTTTGGGCCTGGACAGTACAGGAACTTCAACAATTATGGCAACATGAGATACATGAGCTGGAGGCGCATCCAGAACTCCTGGTACTAGAAATCAAGTCGTTCTACCAATAAAAGAACTTCTCCAGAACACTAACAACTGAGTCTGTGAACTTACTAGTGTCCTCAACATTAGATTGTTTCTGTAGACTTAAGAGTCTTGATCTTTCGCATTCCCTTTGCCACACCATAACGCCAAATCTCCCATCAAGCTCCACCGCTGCAGCCAACTTTTACCAAAAATCAATAGTTCTTCGACAACCCCAGCCATAGTAGAAATTATGGTGGCCAGTAAAGTTATTGTTGAAAAAAAAAACTCTCCCTGAACTTTCATTGGATGCCTTCAAGGAGGCTCATTTGAGGAAATTGAATTCAAGATTTTGTTCCTGGGCTAGCTAGATTCAAGAGCATCTGTCAATTTGGAGTATTGGATAGTGCAGTCCTCTTGAGTAGCATTTCTGGATCTGCTGAACTACCAGGGAAATAGAGGGAACATCTTATTCCTCCTTCACATATACCACCCCAATCCTGCTGACCCTTATCAGCATCTAGTTAAAGCACAAACACATCATAGCTCTTGGTGACTTAAGCACCAATCTGAGTTCAATAACTAGAGACCTTTTGTTTTTGACTCACCCCATCCAGTTACTGAGACACCTAAAGTCACTCCTACATACTGTATACATTACATATAATAGAACAGTGGACAAAAAATTGAGAGACTAAATTATCCAGGAAAAAAAGCCCACATGTTATATGTTTTGGAAAAAGGCACAAAGATAAAGCATTGGAATTATCTTGAAGGAGAATATAACCAGTATAAAGATTAAGTTTCCAGTTCACAAATTATTTCATAAAATATTTGATGGAAAACCAACACAAAAGTTGTATAAAGAGTACATTAGAGATAAGTATAAAAAAATATAGACTTGTAAATCAATTAAGTCCTCAGTTATGTTATAGAAGATAACTATTCTATTCTATTGTATGTCAGCTGCAAAAACACATAAGGCTTCGTTACAATATTCATTTTCTCAATAAGATGATATAGAGAGCTTGATAGCTGCCTAAAAAGCATGTTGGCAACGGCATTTCTGTGTCTGATCAAACAAGTTCATAACTATTTTACTTTAGAGCAAAAACTTTGTTGTATTTGTACCAGCGTCAGGTGGACTGATGTGTAAAAAGGCAGAACCCAAATGCAGATCTGCCATTCAACTTAAAGATGATCCACAGAGGGAAAACCTATCTACTAAATTAAAACTGGACTCAAACTTTTTAGATTTAACCAACTTATTAATATGGGCAGAATGATGATCAACAGACAAGGTGGCATGGAGTAACGTACCATTAAGCAGTCCAACTGATTAAACTGTGAGGAATATAAAACAGACACAATCAAGGGATAATGAGGGGAAAAGAGGGGAAGCAACTTAACCCTAACCAGCATGCTGAACCGGTGAGAAATGTGTACTCCAAACAAACACAAACTAAGACTAGACAATGTGTAATGCTAAGATAATGAAAAAAAAAAACAAACAAAAAAAAAAAAACAGTGGAACAGAAGTGACAGGCCCTGACAACCAGAAATAATTTTTTTATGATTCTCGATGACTGAAAAATATTCAAATTTATTTAATGGCCATATTGCCCAGTCGCAGAAAAACGTTTAAAGAAAATCTAGAAAATCAACAAACGAAAGCCTTGAGAATATGCTGAGGTGCTATTATGTCATTTCCAATAGCTGCAATACAAATGGAAACATGAGAACACTTATTAGCGCTAGAAAGAGTTGTATAAGAGGGTATATATTTTTTGTAATTACCAAGAAAATTGTCTGGAACATTTAAACCAAATGACCTTGTTAAAGGCTGGGTAGCCAATAAACTGGCTAAGAATATGTGAATAGATCAATCTAAATTCTGCACAAATAGACAGAAATGTGACATGTGAATGTTAAACAACCAATAGTAAATCTGAAAAGATAAATAATGAATAAATTGATCGAACAACATAAAAAGGTACTAGTGTTTGTAAACATACAGACAAGAACATGAGAACTCCACACAGAGATACCAACTGACCCAGCCGAGGCTCGAACCAGTGACCTTCTTGCTGTGAGATGACCATGCTACCCACTGCACCACCATGACACTAATTGGAAATTCTAAAACCAAATTAGAACTAATACATATAATCAAATGAAAAAAAACTTTGGCAAACACAGTGTGATGAAGAAGAAACAAGTAGGTAACAGGTATAGATTACAGAAAAATATAAAGCAACAAACATGCAAAAGTAAAGTTGTAACCATAATAATAAGACTTACAAATAGGGTTCAATTAATTCAAATTGTAAACGGTGAAAGATGAAACGGTATTAGATATTATAACATATATAATTACGACAGAAAATGAGTGAAGAAATGAAAAGACTAAAAATGAACTTAATAGTCTAGAAAACAAGTAAATACAGAACGTTCAAGTGTGTTGATTACATTAAAAAAATATTAATGTTAACAAAAAATATTAAGAAATCGCTATTAGGAATAGCAACAAATAGCGTTCCGAACTAGTTCCAGGTGGTGGCAGTAATGCTCTTGAAGCGCGGTAGGAAATGCCATAAAACAATAAAAGAAGAAGCCTCGCCTGATTCTTGTTGGGCAAGTCTAGGGCAAGTCTGAACTTGTTGACTACTAAACTGGAACACCATCGTGCATTACCCTGCGCTCACCTGAGAGTTTGGTAAGATGGTTTGTCCATTCTACTTGTGTTTAGTTTTGTTTAAAATTGTGAAATTGAAAGTTTGAGATTCATTGTTTTTTGCCTTTTTTTAGAACTGCACTTTTTAGTCTGGTTTCATATAACGTTAATCTTACTACAACACTCTAGAGACCTTTGAAAGAATAAAGATAAGACAGCATACGTCATTAAAATGTTTTCCCTCAATGTATAACTTTAAATGTGAAGACCATTAATGTTTGAATTATAATGTACATGTACACATACAAAGCAAACATCAACATAGCTTTCACACATAACCTTGTTTTTGACCAGAACTATGTAGACGCCTGTTACAAACAGTCAATTGTAATCATCAGAGAATCTACTTCCTGCAACAATGACACAAGCTAGAAATCAAAATTATTGCAGCATACTGGGTTTCCATTCATATAAATTCAAGCTTCAAGCCAAATCCATCTGTAGTTTTTACAGCCAGTAGCTTTGATGGGCAAAAACAAATTTTTATGTTATTGTTATTGTTCTCTGCTAAGTTTATGTAAAGCAAACTTGAACGTTTTTAATATGTTGTACTTGATGTTAAAAACCAATACTGCTTTTTGGGCTTTTTCTGTCACATGTTCTGTGTGACTTTAATGTTAACGCTTTAAAATGTGCTCAAATATTATGAGTTATCTTGTGAAACTTTAAGAAAATTACAAATGAAGACTAAAAAGCAGATTTCATCAAGTGAACATTTAGAAAATACAATTACTAAATGTTATATGTTTGCAGACACATAATGCACGTGCCATTCGTTATTTTTGTTTTATAGCTTCATTACATACATTAGTTGTTGTACATGCAATAAAACAAACACTTGTTTTAGAAATTTTGAGATTAATTATATTAGTTGTACTACCTTTTATCTCCCCTAATTGTAATCTAACTAATTCTTAGAGGTTTTGTCTTTTCTCCATGATAATAGAACTATCTGGAAAATGGCACAGCACCATCCCACAGCTGTAGACCCTGAGCTACAGAGAATCAAAGAAAAATACAAAACCAGGATGAGGCACAAGTTTGTGAGCCATTTGGAAAGATACGATTCGGAGAATAATCCCATCCTCAAAAGAGGCTATGAAGAGATAGGACATGAAAAGGGGAATGATGAACATGAGCTTTTGCAGCTGGAGGAAACACTTGGAACACAGAGATCACAAGGTATGCCAATAAAATGTGAGGACCTCTTTAAAGCCTCAGAGGAAGCAGGGCATGAAGAGAAGAACCAAGTCAAGACCGTTCTTACTAAAGGTGTAGCAGGCATTGGAAAAACTGTGTCTGTGCAGAAGTTTATTCTGGATTGGGCTGAGGGGAAAGAAAATCAGGATGTAGACTTCATGATTGAGCTTCCGTTTCGAGAGATGAATTTGGTTAGAAGTAACCAATACAGTCTTCAAAAACTTATGCAGGACTTTCACCCGGAACTTCGAGATCTGGATTCAAAGATGTTTGAACAGTGTAAAGTTATGTTAATATTTGATGGTCTAGATGAAAGCAGAATCACACTGAGCTTTTCAGAAGCAGACAAAGTTTCTGATATGAGTCAATTTTCATCTGTTGGTTTGCTAATAACAAATCTCCTGAAAGGAGATCTGTTTCCATCTTCTCTCATCTGGATTACCTCCAGACCAACAGCAGCCCATCAGATCCCCTGCAAATATATCAGCCGACTCACCGAGATTCAAGGATTCAATGACTCTCAGAAGGAGGAATATTTCAGGAGGAGAATCGGAGATGAAGATCAGGCCAAAAAAATAAATTCCCTCATAAGAAGAACAAGAAGCCTCCACAGCATGTGTCACATCCCAGTCTTTTGCTGCATTGCTGCCACTGTGCTCCAGAAGCTTCTGGAAGAAGATCCAAAAGTTGAAGTCCCGCTGACTCTGACAGAGATATACATTCACTTCATACGAGTTCAGATTAACGTGAGGAACCAGGTGTTTGAACTGAAAGACACAAAGGAGCTGAAAGAGTCCAACAGAGAAACAATTGTGAAACTTGCTGAAGTTGCTTTCAAACAGCTAATAAAAGGAAACGTGATCATATATGAAGAGGACCTGATTGAGAGTGGCCTTAATGTCACGGAGGTCTCAGTCCTCTCTAAGATTCACACTGGTATCTTTAAGGTAGAGGAATCTGTCATTCATCAGAGGAACGTCTACAGCTTTAGCCATCTAAGTGTTCAAGAGTTCCTTGCTGCTTTCTTTGTCTTTGACTCGTATCTGAATAAAAACACAGAGTTATTGAAATCTTTTCTAGATGTTGAAGACAAGGGATGTAGAAATAAGACCAGAATGCACAGACCAAAGAAATATAGTTTGTTTCTTCTTCTCTCAACAGTACTTGAGAAAACCCTTGGGACTGAAAATGGACACTTGGATCTGTTTCTTAGATTCCTTATTGGCATTACACTAGAGTCAAACCAAACACTTTTGGAGGATCTTCTGATAGACACAGAAGACAATGCAAACATTATCAAGGCATTTGACGGACACGTTAAAAGAAAAATCACTGGATTCAACTATTTCTCACCCTCCAAGTCGATCAATCTGTTTCTCTGCCTGCTGGAGATGAAGGATCAGACTTTAAGCAGAGAGATTGAAGAGTTTGTTAAATCAGACAGATGTGCGTGGAATCAGTTCTCTGCTGTTTACTGCTCAGCCATTGCCTATGTGATAAAGACATTAGAGGAAGGGCCGGATGAGTTAGATCTCATGAAATACGGCATATGTGTAGAAGAAAGATTGAGATTGATTCCAGCAGTGGTGAACTGCAGAAAAGCCACGTGAGTAATGCTTCACTATGCGTCACCAAAGAGATGTGTTTGACAACTCTATTCTGTCTTTTAGAAGTAACTAGTGTGTGTTTCTGTCATCTGATTGATTTCATTTTGGTGTTGATCAAACTTTGTATTGAGTAACAATAATCTACTGTTGTAACACTTATAATAACGGAGGTGGCATTTACTGACCATAGCAGCTGGCTTTAGCTGTCAAGGGCTGTTAATATCATGACTAATTTATTCCCATTATAACATCTTAGACTATTGTCACAGAAAGTTAAATGCAAACCACCAACACTTAACATTTGCTTTCAAGTCAGTGTCCATATACTGCGAATCCAGAGAAAAACTAACTCCCTTGGAAGAAATTGTCTAATCTGATAAAAATGTATTATATTTGCACTCATATAAGTTTGTTAACATGAGAACTACTTTTCTGCTTTTCAGTGTGAAGTCCATTAGACGCAGCCTCACAAGAGTAGAGTAGGCACTCACTTTCTTCTGGTGGCATTGAAAACAGATGCAATGTTGAGGTCACCAAAAAGAAATCTGTCTTTATGGACTTGATAAACTTTCTTTACGATTTTAGATTCTTACTACTGTACAACATGTTTTTGATGAGTCACATTTTTTTTACGAAACGATTGAAATGTGATTACTTAGTTCTTCATCTGCTACTGTGAGAAAGTTGTCTGTGTTAAGTTTGAAAAGGGTACACAATTATTTACAATGGTATCTTGTATTTTAGACTTGCTGGATACTCTGTCACTGATAAACACTGTGACGGCTTGTCCTTGGCTCTCCAGTCTTCAAACTCCTGTCTGAGAGAGCTGGATCTGAGCAATAATGAACTTCAGGATTCAGGAGTGATATTACTATGTACCGGGCTGAAGAGCTCACACTGTCGACTCAACACACTCAGGTCTAATTTCTATATTGTTTATGTTGATATTGGTTATTTGTGATATTGTGGAATTGTTACAAAAATTTCTACATTTATTGAAAACTTTTATTATTATAATTATTTTTATTATTAATGCCTTCAATTGATCATTGTACTTTTCCAGACACTTAACAATTATCAGAACATTCACTGCGAGTGATGAGATACATATTCTTTGTTTTAGACTTGTTGGATGTAGGTTGTCTACTCAATGCTGTGAAAGCTTATCATCAGCTTTAACTTCACCGAATTCCTCAATAAGAGAACTGGACCTGAGTAACAATGACCTGCAGGATTCAGGAGTGATGCTGCTCTCTGCTGGACTGAAAAGCTCGCACTGTCAACTCGACACATTCCGGTCAGATATCTCAAATGGATATTGTTATATGTTGAATGAGTTTTTAATTTGTATGGTACAAAGTATGCTTGATTTTCACTTTAACTACATGTATATATATATATATGCATATGTATAGAAAAAAGTGTTACTCTCACCAATTACAGCAATGATTAAAACATACAATATTGATAAAAAATTACAATATGACAGAAATTGAAAAACAGTAACTAAAATTGCAATCACAGTAACAAAACAATGTTTGTTTGTTTAATTATTCCTTTATTTTATTAACTTCAGTTGCATGGTGTCTGTGTGTGGGGGGCTGTATATGTTTCAATGAACAATTTTGAATTCATTATAATAAACCAATATTTCACATGAAGACATCTGATACAAAATAATCAACAACTACTGAAAATGTGATGTAATGTACACACCCAGAAGATGCACAAGTTGGCTCCATTTTCTTGCGACCCACACAATATTTTTCTCTTCAGATTTCACGTTTACCAACCATAATCTTCTTGAATGTAAACCTCTGCCATTGCTGTTTTAATGCTCTACCTAGAGTCATCTTCTGTAATCTCACCGGTCAGAGCAGCGAAAGTTTGGCTTCAGTCCTTCAGTCATCAAACAGCCATTTGACTGAGCTGGATCTGAGTAACAATGACCTGCAGGATTCAGGAGTGGAGCTGCTCTCTGCTGGACTGAGGAGCTTGCACTGTCGACTCAACACACTCAGGTGTGATTCTCCCCTAGGGCTAAGGATGTTCATGCTCATACAAGCATAACTGTTCAGCACTTCTCATTCACTTGCCAGATTGTATTCCTATGCTCAAAGTCTATTTGATTAGTGTGTGTGCATGAAGAAAAGGACACTACTTTTTTGAGTTTGACTTATTATTACTTGGATTATCACATTGGAATGAGGGGATAGTTCCTATCAATATTGGCTTGGATAATTTGAAGTGGTTGAAGAGTGTAGTTTTGAGAAATTGCAAAGAATATTAAATCTTTGAATATGATTAGAGACAAAATTCAATCATCAATGCTAAGCTGTGCTACAATGCTATCACCAGAACCAGAGAGCAGCAGAACAGAATGCAAAACAGTACAATTTAGTTTATTTGGATGGGAGTTAGACTGAAAAAATGAAAGCATTCTTTGTAAGAGAAAACTGATTTGAAGGGAGGATTTTGTTATCTATTCATGTTCCTCTATTCTGGGGCCAAGTTTGGTCAGTAAAAAAAGTTTCATGAGTTTCCACTTGCATGGAATTGACCTTGTGGCACAACATATGTGGCGATTGCAGTGATGCACTAGATGAGCTGTCCGTGGAGGGGGGTACCAGGACCTGGAAGCATCCATGGCCCCAAGTAGCCATCCATAAACCTCTAATAGTCATGTGAGGGCCAGGGGAGGAGGAGGGATGCTGTTTAGTCATCTGATGCTTGAGCATATGTGTTGCTTATGTACTGTTACAATAATGAGTTGGAAGGATTCATTAGTTAATTAAATGACATGTTACTCCCAAAACTTGATCACGAATCATCATCATTTAACATGAAGTAATTTACGTCAAATTAGTTTGCACTGTAGACTAATGGCTGCAGTTGCTGTTTGAAGGTTGTCTGGCTGTATGGTGACTGAGGAGGGCTGCAGACATCTAGCTTCAGCTCTGAGTGCAAACCCCCATCATCTGAGAGAGCTGGATCTGAGCTACAATCACCCTGGAGACTTGGGAATCCAGCTGCTGTCCCAGAAACTGGAGGACTCTAGCTGTGTTCTCAACCAAGTGAAGTAAGTTAAATCCATGCAGCAACACTTTAAAATAAGGTGACCTGAATCAACATTAGTTAAATTTACCATTAATATATGATTTAATAATGATTCAATGATAAGTTAACATGTATTAATTGAAAACTCTTAAAACCATACATTGGTCATAGTTATTGTTGCAGACTTCTAATCCACTATTTGAGAACCACTGGTGTAAAGAGTTGCCATTCATGCTGCGTGGGTCATATAATCCATAAAAGACAAAGACCAAATTAGTTATATGAATGAATTAAATGATTCAGATTATTTACAGATGTACATTTTACATGCACATTTTTATAGCCACAAATACTTCAAATATAAAAGCTAAATTAAACCAAACGCTTGCATTATTCTTTGTGTATTCGCTTTGACTAGATTAGTTTGTGAATGTATGTGCTTAACGCAAATATGTTCTCGTTTCCCAGCCTGGATCATGGAGGAGAGCTCAGAATTACAGCAGGACTATACAAATGTAAACATAATCCTTTATATTCAAGTGCACATTTCTATCATATTTTAACTTCAGTTAATGTAATTATTTCAGTTTCTAGTACTGTATAAATATTTAGTCCATTGACTCAAACATATCATGTGTTGGATTCTATGTTCTGTTTCTCTTTCAGATTTTTGTCACCTCACACTGGATCCAAACACAGCAAGCCCTCAGCTCCATTTGTCTGAAGGAATGAGAACAGCTACGTACATGCAAGAAAAGGAGGTCTATCCTGATCATCCAGATAGATTCGATGGCGTTCCTCAGGTTCTTTGTCAAGAGCCTCTGACTGGACGCTGCTACTGGGAAGCTGAATGGCATGGAGAGACCGATATAGCAGTGAGTTATAAAAGAATCAACAGGAAGGGAAAAAAAGAAGAGTGTATTGGTGGATTTAACGCTAACTCCTGGTGTCTGATCTGCTTCGAGGAGAGATTTGATCTCTGGCACAATCATTTGGCTTTTAACAAAGGCCTTCCTCCAGATTGCTGTAAGAGAGTAGGAGTGTATGTAGACACTTCAGCTGGATTTATCTCTTTCTACAGAATCTCTGATGGACATGTGTTCACACATATTCACACGTTTAACTCCACATTCACTGATGCTCTTTACGCAGGTTTTGGGTTTTTAGTTCATCCTTACAACTCATCTGTGTCTCTGTGTCAAGCGAAAAGCTGCTGAGTTATCTTCGATGCCACTTGGCATCACTTGGTTCGAAAACTGTAATTTTATAGTTATTTTACAAAATTAACTTATCAATCGCAATCCCAAGACTGAGACTTTTTAAAGTCTATAAATATAAAATGTAAATACTTGATGTAAATTGAAGACAGAGACTATTTACACTCAAAATGATTGTTTCTTAAATTTTTTTTGTTTAACTTGTAACACAGGTTTTGTCATAAAAACAGCATAGCTGCAATAAACCATTAATATCCTCCAAATTAACTTTTTGCTTCACTACTTTGAAGGCTGTTAGTTTGTGGTCTCTTTAGACTCTTGTTTTCTAGGACTCTTAACAGCTTGCTTGGTGAAGAAACTTTAGTTATTTAAACCTTGTATCAATTGCAGTAACGATCTTCATCCGTGTGATGTTACCACTTTTACCACTAGGTAAAATCAAGGTTGAATTTAACTACAGGCTGATCATCCTCTGTTCACGCCATAATTTTGCAAGTGACACAAGGCTTTACTTACATTACATTGTTCAACACCATATTTACTACTTCTTCAACTTTTTAATATTGCTCTGAGCCAGGGCTGGACTGGGACCAAAAGAAGGCCCTGGCATTTTTGACCATGACGGCATACCATGATTTTTTACAAGATGAGTGATGGCACGTACGACGATTACTGAGGCACATGTTTACTGTCATTCATTTAGTCAATTTTCTTTCATTTTATAGAGTGTTGGTGCATTAACAAAGCACAACGAACAAAAATATCTTCAATGCAGCTGCAGATTTTTGTGACATGTTAACTTTGAAGCTGAATTTTTCTATCAGGACAGGTGCGCACTTGTCAGAGGGGAGAAAGCTCATGCACATGAGTGTCTCCACGTTTAAAACCTCAACACAAGTTTAGAGACCTTTGCAGGAAAATTGCTTGACATACTTATGGAATTTTTGTACTTTGACTGCAAACTCCGTATTTTCGCCTGTTTAAAATGACACTTGATGTGAGAGTAATCATGAAACAGTCTGTTTTCAGAGACGGTTAAACTCATTTATAAAAGGCTGTCTCAAACAAACTAAACAGACAAGAGCTGGAGCTGTTCCATGAGCGTTGGATGGATTATGCTTTAGGTGCCCATTTAGCTAGCACACTTTCAAAACCGCTGCCGTGAATGGAAACCTGACCTTGTCTCCATGTACTGTTATTCCTCAGTTTTACACAACGTTAGACCGAATGAATGCAATTCCAGCAAAGTGCGCTTTGATTTTAAGTAGCGGTCATTGCTCACAGCAGTCCACCGTGAGCGTGATGTGTGTCGCGTGCCGTAACGTGTTCATTCTCTGTGCCTCCTCATCATCATACAATTGTTCGTGTCTTATTCATACTTCGTTTAAAGCATCTCCGACACAACAGGAAAAACTGAAACTGCGTAAAAATTTTACGCGTTCTACATTTCAAATTAATCACATGCGTTAACTTGCTAATTTTGAAAAAACTAAAAACATACAGGAGATGAATAGTTTGCCAATTAATCGTAAGAGAGAGGGGTTGCCAGAGATTAAATAAATGCAATTTTAACAATATACATAAATTCAATTCCATCTGATCTTAACAAAAATCAATACGTGCAATTGTGATTTTACAATAAAATAAAAATAGTAATCCAAAACAAATCCGTATGCCTAGCTTCAATATGTCATTGTATATGGAAGCATGCCTATCATTCTTAGTTAAAGAAAGACAATCATATATTTAATGAACCAATTTTTATGGTTTTTCTTTGTTTTGATTGGTTTATTTGGTAATAAATGAGGAACAATGCTTGGAAAATGTAAAACAGACACCAAAGTTTCTATTTATCATTTATAATTAAAATACAGTACTTGTTTTTGAGCATGTTACACGTATGTTTAAACTACAAAATTAATGTTTCTTAATTTCAAATCACTTAAAATGTTTTACATCTATTAACATCAGTTTGGGTGAAGCTTGTTTTGAAAATTGACTAACAACCAGTTGTTCTCACAGCAGTTAAATTCTAAATTAATATTAAAAAGCACAAACCAACTGCTTTCCATCAACGTTTAAGCAAGCTATCCTGCATTCCACCCAGCCATCACCATACCAGGAAAACGTTACATATTTGTTTATTTTTAATTTCATAGAGAATTGTCACTAGATTAAACAACACAATCCTAAAGCAAAACTATAAACAAATCTGAAACAGACCTAAGAAATTAGCGTTGTTACATTAAACAAGCATCAATGGAAGATCTGTTGCAGCATCATTACAGAGAAAATTACCCATAAAAGAATAGGATCCTGATTTCATTACATCAAAAAACAAAGCAAAGATTTTTTCCTTATAAGATATTCCCCTAATTCGTTAAAAAAAGCCTCAGACTGTTGTTAAAAAAACCCACATAATTTGCTGTGAGACGTAAAGGCATACTAGTGATCAAGCTCATTCTGTGGACATTCATTTTTCCTATTGTGTTCTACATGCTAAACAAATTAGAACAAATTGAGGACAATAAATAACAGACAATTTTGTGAAGGTTACACCATCTTTCTTCCTTCCAATTTAGCAGGACAAGGATTATTCACCATAGTCCCTAATTTAAAAATTTGCTTTACATATATTTCAAAACAAACTCCCCTGGCCATACCCTCTTTTTTTAATAAAGTTACTATTTGGTTATGATTACCTCTTGCCTGAGTGACAAATTTCATGTGTTAGGGAACTATCAAAACAGTGACAGGGTCCCATTGGTTTAGCGTGTGTCGGACAGCCTTTGCGCACTTTAAACTTTCAGTGAGCTGCTCTGCTGTGTTGAGTCTTTATGTGCCTGTTAAGGATTCCCTTTTGCCTAAAACTCTTGTCACAAAGATCGCAGCTGAAAGGCTTCTCTCCAGTGTGGATTCTTATGTGATCCAGTAAGTGTCCCCTTTGGGTGAAGGTCTTGTCACATTGAGGGCAAATGTAGCGTTGCTCCCCGGAGTGGACAGTCATGTGATCTTTCAAGTAGCTTTTTTGGCAGAAGCCCTTTCCACATTCAGTGCAGGTGAACGGTTTCTTTACACTAGTTTTTTTTGCCAAAGCTCTTTCATGACGTAAACCCTTTCCGGGCTGTGTGTAATTGTCGGTTTCTTCTTTTGTGTGAATGACCATGTGCCTCCTTAAGTTTCCTTTGGTGGTATATCTCTTGTCACACAGCTTGCAGGTGAAGAAGGACTTGTAGTCGTGAATTATCCAGGTGTCGTCTTCCAGCACCATCAGATCTGAATTAACAGAAAACACAAGCAGATGAAAGTTACAGTCACAAAGAAACCGAATTGCCATAGCAAAGATTCTACAACTGAAACGATCACTGGATTTTTCTCCTAGGTTTGTAGCAATGCAGCAAATTGCATTAATTTTATGCAACTTGATGGCTCAAGGGCTTCAGAATATCAGTTTAGTCAAACATAAATTGCATTAAAGTATCTTAAGTTGAAAAAAAAAACACGATACATTAAAGAAGTCATGCCTTGGTGAGCCTTTTGTGGCTTTTACAGTGATTTATAAGAGTAGATTGACTCAAAAATCAAACCAAGGACATTCCCAAACAAAAAACTAATTTCTTTCTTTTAAAAATGGGTTTTATGTGCACCATTGACGACGTCATACGAGTCTCATTATAACGTCAAGTAGATGCTCAATTCCAGGGTGTACAGAAACCAAACATCTATATATATGCCTCTGACTCATAGAGGGAAGGTTTAAAACAATGTTCCCTCCAAACTCCATTATAGTATCGAACACTGTTGCGTGCTCTTCATGTGTTAGCGTTAGTGAATTTGCTCGTAATTAATCCCTCTAATATCTCTCGAAGCTATGGTGACCGTCAGACAGTAACTTTGTATGCAAGTCATGAATATGCAAATCACTAATCAATAGCTGATTCATTGGGGAGTGGTTACGAAGTTTGTCGGATGCTCATTTCCGTAATAGGCCCGGGCTAGAAAATGAGGAGACTGAATGCAATTTTATTTAAAAATAGAGACTTTATAAGTAAAAGAATCTCACCCCCCATATAATTAGACCAATGTGAAAAACAATTTTGAAAATAACACAATGTCACTGAACCTTTAATGTCACCAATCAGCACCATTGAAGCCTTTCATACACATTTGATAATCAATAGCATGCTCGCTGGACAGAGTGTTCTGCAAAATGATGTTACAACTTAAATGATATTCTGCATGCAGTGGCTGCCATTTTACCAAAAACAAAAACATTAACATGACCTTTCACACCAACTCTCAAAACGCAGTACATTCCCCTTTCAACAAACACAGTTGACTTGTTTGTGAATTCATAGACTGTGTAAAAACGCTGTGCCTTTATTTATTTTGTTATTTATTTTAAATCAACACACTGAAGACGCTGCTTGGAGACGCAAATGAAATAATGCTCCCTTCAGCTGAAAACAGGGGAAAACCCCAATGAAGAAGCGCGTGGCTTCATCGGTCAGTGAAAGATTGATTCATTCACATGATCATACTCATTGCGTAAACAAACAGCGCAACTTTTCCATTTGGAATCTATTATGTTCCATTAAATGATAACGCAACATCTTTTAAAGTGATGAACCTCTTTGTAAACAATGTGGAAATACTACAGGGTTTCCTGTCAGAGGAGCACTGCATAAACGTAATTAACTCTCTTTTTTGCTCAACTGACAAAGCATAGAAAATCTTTGCAAGGTGCTGTTAGCAAAACTTAACAACATGCTAAACTTGATGTCATTAAATGGTCCTTTTTGTACAATAAACCATTACAATATTACTCTTCAATTTGCCCAGCTCTTGTTCTTTCGACACAGCATTTTATAGACTTATATGAATTATTTCTTCCCGAATTAAAAAGGTGGAAAAGTTGTCCTAAGAAGATATACATCACCTGCTTGAGGCTGTGAGTCCATATGGTCTTCACTCAGTGTTTCTTCAATGGGTGCGTCTTGGCGCTCCTCTTTAACAAAACAAAATCTTCATTAAAAAACTTTTTCCGACTTCAGAAAAGCTTATATTTTAATCTGGATAATGAAAACAAGAAGTCGACTATGCACGTTGGCGCAGTATTTAAAATAGATGAATAATTTTGCTCACACAAAACATTGACCATAAAGGCGCCGATAAATTACGTTAAGTGGAGATGCAATTGTTTCTTTAAAACAATAAACAGCACTCCTTCCCATACGCTGTAATGAAATACATTTGGTTGTCAGAAGCTAAACTAATTTACTGGCCAGTTGATAAGAAACTTGTGTATATGACATATTACATTTTAACGTTAGCAGCTAATAGCAGAAACGTGGTTAAGTTTGCTTTCGGTAAAGTTGGACAAAGCATTACGATGAACGTTGATCAACAATACACCCATGATATATTATCCTAGAAAATGTAGTTTTACGTTATTGTGTGGTATTTCCTTCAAAAACAAAGCCCTAACTCACCAGAAGCAACCGCAAAACAACCAAACACCGTAACGCGACGCAATCTAGTGACGTCAGGTTTTCTTCTTCTGTTGTTTTCTCGCGGTTTTCAGCCATCCTTTATAATGCATTATCGCCACCAACTGGAACTGTTTGGGGTCACAAAATGAACAGAGAGATTCTTAATTTTTTATATTTTTGATAAATTATACTATATTTAGGTAATCTCTTTCCTTAGGATAAGTTTTCTACTGTGATAGGGGTTCTCTTGGCTTTCATAGCGTATGATTTTCACTACATCCTCCTGAGCCTATTCTTTTATGTCCTCTGCAGTAGACACTTGTTTTTGGTTTATATATTTCGACTCATTTGAGCTCCCTACCTGTGGTCGTCAGGTACAAGAAATAGGCAAGAAATCAAGAAAAAAGAAGAAGAATAAAACTTTATTGGGGTATTTTTTCTGGGTTCTCTGGAGGATATAAAAAAAATCTGAGATACTCATTTGGGTTGTCATTAGTTGTCAAAATTGAAAGAATACATAAAATATTCCAGTTTGTGTAAAATAAATGAAACGGAAATAAATCAACTTCATCGTGATATTGTAATTATACGACACATATATACATATATACTCATAAATAATGTTATAAATTATGTAAACATATAATAAGCCTTTTTTACCTGACTGTTGCGTTCAACTTTTACTTTTTATTTAGCATTTTTTGGTACATTTCTTCCTCCAAAACAGAAAATCATTATTTTTTTTTATGTATAGAATTTCTAATTATATTGAAGAGTACCAAGCTACAGAAAATTCCGTGCTGCGTTCCAATCTCTTCTTAATTTGTAATTATTTTTGCTCTATTTAATCTTTAACTCTTTTATACATTCTGGGATTTTTCCACGTATTATTCCATGTTTACTATTTGCTTTGATTTTATTAAAAGTCCTATTTTCCATTGCTTGCCAAATAGCTTCGTGTGATTGATTTCTGACTCTTAAGCATGCCACAGAATCTGTTTTGCTATTTCCGTTTGATATATAATTATTTAAATCTTCCAAGGGTGTTAACATTTCCCCCCACTATTTCTCTAATTGTTATTGCGAAGGGTCTACAATTCAAACACATTATAATAATTTTGTCCAAAATGCATTTTTAAGTAGGTATTTAATTTTTTGTTTGTTTAAAAAAAGTTTGTACTTTGTTTTATAAAATCTCAAAAAAAGTGGGAACAGCACATGCGCGAGCTGAGCGAGCAATACCTTCCAAATTTGGGGAGCGGCTCATGTTTTTGGCTCATTAAATATTGATCAGGCGATGTATGTAGTTGTTTTTCTACTGGATTCTGATTGGATAAAAACTAATTATTTGTAGGCGGGAATAGAGTATTTAACGAATGAACACATTTGTGACCGTAGCTCTTGAATATTAACCACCCAATCGCGTCAGTGCAGATACTAAATATTCATGAAATACTCCGCCCGTCGTGATAGTAGAACGGTATCTTCTTTCCGAACATTCCCAGGCAGCATGAAAAGGGATGATAACAACCGGTGTCTCTGTCGTGTCTTCGTCAGCCCCGGTTTACAGTCGGTTTTTATGGACTAATGTGCCGTCGTGAGAGGGAACTGCGAGCTGTGTGATGAGCGCTCGTTACACCCGTGTTTCCTTGAGGCAGCAGCGGGATACATGACAGACACACAATCCCGTCAGGACATGTGAGTGGACCTACATTAGACAGCCATCTTGCACTTCAACAGAGACCCTCGCTTTTATCTACGAATCAGAAACGGGTTTAGTTTCTAACACAGGGGTGCAGCACTGTAACCATGTGTCCATGGTCCAGCTTGCTTCGCATTAGTCAAGGATTGCTGCTAGCATCAATATTTTAATAACACAAGCATCTGATTCCGGGCCTTCCTCATCGAACATCTAATAAAATAACTGGTGTTCCTTTGTCAGCTTCAACATATGCATTTATAACGTCCCAGTCAGCGTAATTTTTATTAAGCATTAGTGTGGATTTGAGTTTACAATTCTCTGATATGTGTCAAAAATAATTTCAACCGATAGTCAATGTGCTTAAATGATTAGATTTAATAAGTAGAACCTCATACTTGTTTTTGCCAGTAAATTAGGTTTAACATAGCTTATATAATATGTTGACTGAACAAGGATAGTTATATTTCAAAATTAACTGTATAGTTCCTATATTAACAGTATTTGGAAATTCTGTTTCTACTCCATGGAATTATTCAATAGGATTTTACAATTAAAAATAGTTTGTTAATCCACACTAGGCCTTTGTAAAGCTGCTTTGAGGCAACACCTAACAAGCACTATATAAACACATTTTAATGATTTATCGACTCATAAACTGCTAATCACACTGTTTCTCCAAAAAAACTGCACATTATTGAGTAACTGCCATACGTAAAGTTTCACTAAACTCAGTTTGTGTAAGTTTATTCCATCAATTCATGTTAAAAGGATTGAATATTGCCTATATATGATGTCAACTAGGAATGATTCGGGAATCAGAGCTTTATGGGTGCTCGTTTTACATCATGTAAAATCACAGGGGTCTCCTGAATGTCCCAAATTAAGTTTCACTTCAAATTATACATCACATATTTTATTATGTTATGGGTTTGTATAATAATCTTTATTTTGGGAGCATGTCTTATTCGTGCTGTTTCAACAGGCCATGTTCAAAACATGAAAGATAGCAGCAGTGAGTTATGTCATGTTCCTTGAGAATGTTTAGATTATGAGGATGTCATATGTAATATTTACCCTGTAGAGTAAAGCAGAATTAGAGGTTGGATATTCCCAAAAGGATCTTCTAAACAACTGTGTAAGTTCATTCAGATCTGCAGTTGTATTAATAACACACACAACCATGTTTATTCATGCAGTAATAGCAAAATCATCTAAACAAAACAGAAAGGATCTGCATTCACAGGATTTGCAAAGAAATATACTTTTTTTTAAGTACAGGAAATTAGATTTAAGTTGGCTTCTTTTATAAACAAGGGCTTTATTGGTGAGTGGTTACTGATTTATATATAAACACGTTTAAACATTTGTTTAATAAAAGAGAGTTTTGTGAGTCGTCTGCTTGTTTTAAGTATTGAATTCACATTATTTGGTTCACATTATTTGGATTAAATATGGTCCTGTCAATCATTAGTGAGGGGCAGACCTGGCAGGGCTCGCAACTTGGCTTAGACTTTCTTGTTTTGTTATTTTATTGTTACTATATGCACAAAATAGAACGAATGAATTAAAACCTCGGTAATGTTTTTTTCACCTCATTCACACATTTATGGCCAAACACCTTCCAAAGGTTAGGTTTGTATAATAGGGATCATTAACAAATTCATGACATAAGGACATTCTCTTGATACACTATTATATAAATCTGCTTCTTGAAGAGTCATAAGCGTAACATAGTGTTAAGTTAGAGGAACACAGCATTGGCGTTTTAAATGTAAAAGTTATTTTTGGATCAAGTTATTGTCTTTAAAATTAAAGTGTCGACTCAGAGATGCTGAAATGTTTTTATGAAAGCAAATCTATCAGGCTATACTTAGGGCTCTCCCACCACATACTAAAGTCAATCTGGGAAACCAAACTCCTCCCTCAAACATATCTTTTGTGCTGTATAACATAGCAGTATCTCAGAGCGCACAGTAAACCTCTCGTGCAGACGCTCTCTTTATATCCAAGCAGCACACTTGGTCTGTCATGCAGCGTGAGGAAAGAACTTCTCTTCAGGTGAATATTCTCCTCAGCCGTACGTCTTGCGCCATGTGGGAGCATAAACACGCACATCTTTGCTGGGGATGCAGTCTTAGCTGTGCTGCTCAGTTCCTTGGGAATAAATTTCACCTCCGATGATTTTTCTTTTTTGCAATTAATAATATGAGAATATATGTATATAATTGCATATATTGTTGCACAGAAATCTATAGTTAGAGTAAAGATAACTGTTCTTATTTCCCAGCCCTGTGAAAGGGAATGCTGGTCAGAGAAGTTGCAGCAGACAGACTCAATATTTGATGAGCTGCTCTAGAGATCAGATGTCGGATCAGTAGCAAGCACAAAACACTCAGAGTTAATGTTAAAGCTTTTCAATGGGGATACAAGGAATATAAACACAATGCATCTATGGGGGGAGCCAAGAGGAGCCGGGGTCCACTATGTAAGGCATGGGCTTCCCCGAAAATGAGATTTGTGAATTTTTGAGGAGTCTCAAAAATATGCACAATGTATTATTTTTGATGTGTGATTTCAGATTTGTGTCATGTGAACATTGTGAATTATTATTTAAAAACATAATTCATTCATCTACGATGGGCGATGACCTGATTCAGTTGAATAAATGCATGCTATTCTTTTCATGAGCGTCATGGTTTGGGGGTGGTTCCGTGAAAACTGAACTTGTGATTGTCTATATGTAAGAAAAAAAAAGTTAGACTAACAAGCACGTTGGTCTGAGTGCAAGTCATAAAAATTGCGCAAGCATTGTGGGGCATCGCTTGTCCACTTCTTGGATGTCTTGACCAGCAGCAAAAGAATCTGCTCTGCTGCCTCTATGGTTGATTCTGTGTTGAGGAAACAAATATAAAGGCATGCTTTTGCAATAATGAGTTAACGGGATTGTTTTATGCCTGTTTTATTGGTTAACTGTTATGTCACAAAGGAATTATGTATTTTTTTTGTTCCCTGACTTAAATCATTGTTCATTTGAACTCTAAAATCATGTAATACTTTGTTCGTAGACTGTTGTGAATGCCAGTTTTATTAAGGCATTAAAAAAATGGCCAGACGTAGTTCCTAAAGAAAAGTAAAATATGAGGTCATGAATGTCATGTGCTGTTCTGAATGTTCATACGTTGTTTCGCTTTAAAAATGAAGCTGTTTCATAGTCTTAAGCATCCATTAAATATGATTACACACGTTTAACCTGTTATCAAAGAACATCATTTATAAGGTTGTTTATTTGTAAGAAGAACAACTTCAGTTTGTTTGCCATTTTCTACACACAGCAAATCATGAAAAATTGTAACAGAGCAAAGTTTAAAGGTTAGTTTTTATTCGTAAGAGAATTCCTCTACTATATGTTTTAAGGCTTGATAGAGGTGGCTGATAATAGAGAGGTTGCTGGAACAACAGATCAGACAACTTTGGCCACCTTGGGCACATTTATTTCAGATATTTTAAACTGTAATTTACTGTATGTCATAATACATTAGCACAAAATTTGGAACGATCATCTGATATTTAGTAAGTGATGCATTGTTTGAAAGCTATTATTAATGATGATACTTTTTTGCTAAGATTATAAACAAATTATTTTGAGAGATGTGGGAATATGAAACATAATTACTTTCTTATAACTGGCAACCTGGGTGGAAGGAGGACACCATCTTAGTGTTATTTTGTTTTTGTGATTTCAGTTTTGGCCACAAATCTGCCCGTTTATAACTGGTTGATTTAACTGTGGTTTCTGAATGGCTGTCTGAAATTGGGAAAGAAAGAAGTAGAATTAACGTTGTTATCTGTGAATTTAAAGAGGTACCGCCTCCAGTCAGCGAGCAGGGCATCAATATCGCTAGTGAGCTTTGGAAATCCAGAGTTCGAATCCCAAGCTTGTGGTCTTTTGACTTGTTGAGCTCGGAACCTTTTTCATTTCATATCTCCTCAGATTGGCGTTATCTACAGGCGATGGCCAGTGAACCGCTTGAGGGTTTCCATGAGGTGAACCTAGCATCACCAACCACTCCAGATCTTCATGGCTCTATCCAGTCAAGCCCAGCCAAGCCCAGCACCCTCCCCAGCAGCCTGTATCGCACTCACTCACTTGGGTCTGCACCCCCTGGGCCTGCTAGTGCCCTGCGAGCTGATCAGCTACCCACCCAACCAATTTACTCCACTCGACCTGGCACAGAAGAGACCCTAAATGGAAGGTAGCATTCAACCAGAGAAATGGTTTTACTTAAGCTTTCGCGGCTCATTAGATTCATCCACAACAATTACCTTGACTTGTGCCCAACTAGAGCTTTGTTATTACTATCTCAGACTTGTCAAAAGATGCTTGAAGTATGAGGTTTTTGTTACCTTTTTAAAAATTGTAAAATCTTTAGATTTCTTTAAAATACATTTATATTTTCTCGAAGCAAAGAGTGACACTTGAAAGGAATGAAGATCCCCGCTATACATGCAGAGCTTTCGTAACATGGAAGACTAAAATATTGCCTTGGACCTGATTAAACCCTATAGAAGGATAGTCAGGGTCTGGAGGAACAGGTTGAGGTGTTTCAGGTTTGTAATGGAGCATAGACACATGGGTTGGCCTGAGCAAACCCCTTCAATACAGGCATCTCTGTAACGAATATCTTTAGCTTTTGCCCTTAGTGAATGATTGTTAATGTAGGGTGCGTTATTAGTACCATACAGACAGCTGAACAAGAATCAAAACCCCTTTTCTCTTGTTGACAATATAACAATAGGCTTCTGCTGCTAATTGTTGGAGTCTGGCTGTAATTCGAACATCTGCATTTTTCATGTTGATCTTTTTTTATTTTCTTTACATTAGGAAAGTGCAAGTTTCAGGTCTGTCTATGTAGAAATGGACAATTAAGAGATATGCTTTACAGTCAATTATCTACAGTTATCTGACTCGGATCGGGTCCTTCTGGTTTCAATTAATGATTTGAAACAATTCCTTTTTGAGTGGATGCTGCTCACTGTTGTCCCTCTTTTGTAACAAAGTCCTAATGGTTAATCCTATTACAGTACTTCTTTTTCAAAATAATGTTTTATATTTTTGTTTGTAAATGAGTCTGTGTCCACTTCCGCAGCGTGGATGACTCCGTGGACTCCATCGCCCCGCTGTCAGAGGGAGATGATGAGGCTTCGAGGCTCACCTCGGATCCTTTGTCCCGGCTCAAAAGCCCCTCAGTGCTAGAAGTGCGAGAGAAAGGCTACGAGAAACTAAAGGAAGAGCTGGCCAAAGCACAACGGGTCAGAACCCACACAATTGTACTTGCACTTACACTCTTAACATGCTTTTGGTTTTATTTCAGCAACCCATTTTAAACTCAAATCCTCATGTTCACCCCAGCATTAAACATAATGTGTACCCCATCATATGATTGAGTGTGAGACGAATGCGGTGTGAGTTCAATCATCCATCTCATTCCCTTTCTTGAGTTGTGTTCTTCATTTTTGTGTGTGGTTGGATGTGTTTGAAGGAGCTTAAGTTGAAAGACGAGGAGTGTGAGAGGCTGTCTAGAGTCAGAGAGCAGCTGGGTCTGGAGATGGAGGAGCTCACCGCCAGCCTCTTTCAGGTCTGTGAGACTGTGCGTGCGTGCTCTCTTCTGTCAGAAGACATGACGCAAGTGTACGCGCGCGCGTGTGTGTGTGTGTGTGTGTTGGGTAAGTGAGCTCTGTGGACACTCAGCATTCATTCTGAAATGTTATTTTAATGTATTTAATGTATTTTAATGTATTTTCTCTTATTCACCATTTTTTCAACACAAATTAAATTATGACTACTGACGATAATCAAATAAAATGTAATATCACATCTGAATTCCAGAAAATATAAAGTAAGCTGTGCTAATAAAATTCTGCTCCATGGAAGACTTATTTGGATCAGTTTTTAACTTGTGGAAGCAACTATTCCCTCAGCTCAGGGCCTGTAGGTGTATATCTATATTTCTTACATTAGATTGAATATTAAATATGCAGATGCTATTCATATTAATAAAATCAATGTATAATAATCAGGGGTGGTACCACAGTTGTTATCCAAGTACCTCTACTTCAGTGATCAACAGTTCACTCACTTCCCCCAGATAACAGCACCTGGCTTTAGAAAACATAGAGAAGCCCATTCCATTCATGCTTCATTGTATTTTCAGACTCCAAGGCTTTCCAGTCACCCTGCTGTCACATCTATCTTTATAAAAAATCAATCTTTGCTAAACAGTCTATAAATCTTCTACTTGAAAATGAGTGGGCAGGATTAGCAGTGAAGCAAATGAATCTCGTAATTCTCTCAACTACCAACCCCTATATCAGACCTAAAGGCAGAAATAACTATTCTTGTTCAGAAGGAATGAAAATAAGGAATGGAGCAACTATAGGGAAATTAACGATTTGAAATCCAATCTAAAATAGAAATACGATGCCATGAACCAGAGGCCGGCAGAGAACATAAGTCATTTTTACAAGATGCCAGATAGACCGTAAAAGACGGAAGGCTTTTTTTTTTGTACTGAAAGCAGAAAAAGCCCACCATTGTAAAGTGCAACTATTGTAAATTTAGAATCTCAGTCAAACACCTGCTAATTCCCTAAATATGACTTCACAAGAAAACTTTGAAGAAGTCCTCACAGCAGCAAATAACCTATTAAACAGTATATCAACTAAATAGCTGAAAATGTTTTGATGGATGTAAATACTCTAATAAAAATTCAAATTAGACCAAGTTGTATGAACGTAACACTTTTAACCATGAATCACATTTCTCAGTCTGATTTAAAATATTATGCATATATCATATGACAAGTCAACCACAACTTGAAAACTGTTTGTTCCAGTTCAGCTCAAGGCAGCATTTGTTTAGTTAATGCCACCAAGCTTCAGTCATGTGGAAAAAGAACCAGTCGCAGCGATTTCTCAGTGTACTGAAATCAGAAACAAGTTTTCTTTGAAAAGCAATGCATTGATGCACTGCGTTTATGGAGCTGTATAAGTCACGTTAGCACTATTATTATTGCAAGATACTGCAACTGCATAGGTGTGTAAATGTCATAAGACTCCATGTCATCTAGCCTCTAGGGGGCAACATTTTGGAACCTTGAGGAGATATCACATAGCAGAATGGAAACTTGCTTCCTTAAGGAAATACCAGCAAAAATAAATATCGTCTGTTTATCTTGCTCTTTAATGATCAATTGAGTAAATCTCAATAGTTTCTCAATAGTCTTAAATATACAATTTTTTTTTATAAATCTGATTTAATTTGGTTGGCACAGGCTAACTTTTAACAAGTACACACTGCTTGTGGCCAAGGGACTTCCTAATCGGTTTCGTGAAGCAATAAAAAAAATTTTAATCTGGACTGCTGAGTGTCTCAGAGACTGCCAGAGTTTTTGTCTTATTTTGTATTAATTCCACCCCACCTGTTCATTTTCCTCATATTTACCACAACGCACTCTATGTTCCTTGTGTTCTCCTTGTACTTTCTCCAGTTGTTCCTCAGTGGTCTTCTGACTTCTAGCACAGTGCTCATCCATGTTTTTCTGGAGCGTTAATTCTCTTCAGCTCTTTTCTGCTCTCATCTTCTATACTTTTCTTGCTTCTCCTCTCATTACTTTCTATTGTTCACTATTTTTGTTTTAGCTTCTCTTCTCTTCTTTTTTCTCTTCCTTTCCTGTCTGTTCTTCATTTTCCTTTTCTCTCTTTTTTTCTGTGTCTTCTTTTTTCTCCTCTCTTCTTTTTTATTTTTTCTATTCTTCTCTCCTGTTCAATCTTCCACTCCACTTTCACATATATTTTTTGCCTTGGATTTTGTATTTTTAATCTGGGGTGTTTCTTCACAGGAGGCTCATAAGATGGTTCATGAAGCAAACCTGAAGCAAGCCACTGCCGAAAAACAGTTGAAGGAGGCGCTGGGGAAGGTCAGTTCCAGAATCTAAAACTCCTTTCTACAGTTGAACACCAAATATTCAGTGAATGAATGGTAAATGGATGGGAGAGCACGGTGCTCTGTGTTAAGCAATATTGCCAATAAGTTTACTGTTTTACATCCGGTTTACACAGTACAGTCTAGAGAACGTTTGAGTTTTGTAAAGCAAATTACAAGTATTTTTTATAAAAAAAATTAACTATTTGTTTATATATTTTAAGTATTTTGTTCTCTAGGTTTAGTTCTGGCAACTCAGCAAGTGTATTTTGGTCCAGTACAGGAGCAACACTTTCAATTTATATTATATTTCTTTTGTTGGCCTTCAGAAACTCTGACCATGCTTGAATACTTGATAGGCTAACAAATCCACAAATACAATGAAACGGTTAACTTTCCCTGCCTAAGACTCAAACATAATGAGAAGAAACCAGAACAGGAACGACTCCTGCTCATCGATCTCCTAAAACTGGTCAAATAATATTTCATTGTCTTCATTAATACATTGTGTGTTCTACCAAATCCTGTTTCAGATCGATGTCCTCCAAGCTGAAGTTGTGGCTCTGAAGACTCTGGTGCTTACCACATCCCCTTCCTCACCATGTAAGGAGCTGCCCCCCGGCCCTAAAGCACCCTTCAAGAAGGGCCATGCTCGCAACAAGAGCACCAGCAGTGCCATGATGGGCACCCAACAAGAGCCAAACCTCAGCCAGCCTGTACTGCTGCAGGCCCGGGAGGTGAGTGTTTGTGTGCTAACTGGGAGATGATTTTAATCAGAAATTTGCAATTTGTTTGTTTTTTTACTACACAGATGTCATGTTAGAGCAACTCAATGTACAGCTATGAGCAAAATATACACTGCATAATGGATTGAGCATTAAAAACTAAATTCAGTACTTTGCAAAATTAGAACATCATGATAAAGTTCTACATTGCAGGTTTTCTCAGTCTTGAATTTGTCTGGCTTCGCACGTTTCAGAATCATGGGGAAGAAGCTGGACCTAAAGGGTTAGAAGCTAAGAACCCTAAATTGTACAAAGGAGTAGAAGTGATTCAAATGATGGCATCATTGAGAGAATAGTCAAGTAAGAGTGATTCAGAAATCTGGGAAAGAATAGACTCAGGCGGGTGCATCAAAAACACCACATACAGACATATGCATAACATGAGCTCCAGCTGCAATATTACATGCGTCAAGGCACTCTTGATATAAAAAAAAACCACACCAGAAAAGTCTGTTGTCCAATGATCCCAAGCACCACAAAATAAAATTTGCATGTGATTTGGAAATCAAGGTCTCAGAGCTTGGAAAAATCCTGGAAAAGTGCAAGAGTCAAGCTGCTTTAAGTCCAGTAAGAAGCGTTCAGCCAAACGCTACATGCTTCCTGCTTCCAAAAAACTATTTGGATTATGATTTGATTTTCCAGCAGAATTTGACACCTGGCCACAAAACCTCGTCTACCAGAACCTGGTTTATTAGTCATGCAAATATTCACTAATTTCAGCAGAATATTGACTTTCGGTATAGTTTGCAAAATGAGGTAAATTAATTACCGGTATTAAAAATAGTTTCATGGGGTGCTGCCTTCAAGGTTGTTTATTTCAGAGTAGTGACATCCTTTTGTTTGGTTTTGAATGATAAAATTAGAATTGGAAGTTTAGCCGAAACATTTTCAAATCCCATATGAATTATGTCACACATGCAAAATGGTCTCAAATTGATCTGAATACTATTAAAAACCGTTATTAAAAAATATTTTTTTCTATCTTTGAAAACTACAAATAGGCTTGATATAAGTAAATTATATACTATTATTTTTTTATCCAAATGCAGGTTGACTCGGTGCTGTTTGGTGAGTTTAAAGCGTGGAAAGAAGAGCCAACGCTGGAGAGAAGCTGCTTGTTCCTGGAGCGCATCTACAGAGAAGATGTTCATCCTTGTCTGAGCTTCTCCAAGAGTGAAGTAGGGCACCCCTCCTCCTCCTCCTGAACTTACCTCATTACCAACATCTGTTTTTATGTCAATTTTTCTTATGTTTTTGTAAGTACTACTTAAAATATATTTCCAAGTACTGCTATAATGAGTGTTCAAATACAACAGTCAAACTATTTAGTTGAAGCTATGCTGTTCAAAACTAGGGGCGGTCAGTCAAAGTTTGTTCTGTAAAATTTAACTAAGTCACTTGTATTCGACTATGTACAATCAGCTTTCTTTTTGTTTACCTAACGTTAAATCTCAGTGACTAAAATAATGTAAAAACAATGTTATAAATCTGTGAAATCTGTTAACCTTCAGTATAAAGTGTTCTGAAGGTAGGGACTGATTGTAAAGTAAGATGCACAAAATTCTTATTTAGACTATTGTGATTTTAAAGCTCAGATCCGTTGTTTGAACTTTTTCCTACTTTAAAGCTGACTGTATGGCCACTTTCTTTTTTTTACACAAAGGTCTATAACTATGGAGATAATTGTGGTCATTTACTATGACTTACGTTTTAGTTCTCCTTTTTATTAAAGTGTATGCATGTACTTTTTTACCTTAATTGATACTTTTTAATGTATTGGAACTTGTATGTCACTCTATTAATAAAATATTTTCAATTTTAACGTTGCATGTATTAGCAAGCATCCTGGTAGGTATAGTATAGCTACCGCAGGGTGACCGAATATACCGCTTTGTTTATAAAAAGCAAAATGTCAAATTCATTTAAAATAAAACTTAACCTAGTTTGAGCTTTCATTCAAGCCCTTGCTCATACCATTAAGCCCCAATTACAGCTCTAGTATGACTTTATATTTTACCAATGTTTTATAATCAAAGCACCTGTTCGCTGCGTATTTACTTCCTGTGCATCCTCTTGTGTGCAGTTGGGATCAGCCATTCTGGAGGCGGTGGAGCACAACACTTTGAGTGTGGAGCCGGTGGGATTCCAGCCTCTGCCAGTGGTTCGTGCCTCAGCTCTGGAATGTGGGGGACCAAAGTGAGTCCAGGACCAAGCATAGACACAGCGCCCTGTGACCTAATGAGTTTTTATGAAAGGCTGAAAAATCCGAGGTTATATTTCCAGTGTGGAGTCTGGCTTAGATTCACATGTCGTCATACTTTAAACACGAAAAACTATGAGGGTGACCTTAATTTCTAAGTAAATCCACAAGAGGTGGAAGAGCGTTCTCATATAGAGCCCCGAAGCTCTGGAATAAACTCCCGGATGTTGTCCGCAGCTCAGCTACGCTCACAGATTTCAAAACTAAATTAAAAACAAATCTGTTTAAACTGGCATTCCAATAATTATCTCTTGGTATTTGTCTAAACAGATCTGGTGTCTGAGCACCATATACATACAAACTGTTTTGTCTTTGTTTGTTTTGTTTTGTTTTGTTTTTTTGTTTTTTTTCAGGTCCTGTCCGGCGAACTTTTCATCGATGGATTTTAAGTTTGTATGTTCTTTATGTTGGGGAGGTGATTAGCGCCTGCCTCAGTCAGGGAGAGTCCTCTCACAGAGGGAACTCCTATCTACTCTATCTGATCCTCACGAGGACTTTGTGAAGCTGCTTTGAAAGCAACTGCTAAAGAAGCGCTATATAAAAAACTGATTGATTGATTGATTGATTGATTAATTTCTTGTGGCTTATAGTACTACAGAAGATACAGGATTTAGTCAGTACACAGTGAGCAGAAATAAATTAAGACCTAAAATTGTTTTATATATTAATATTTAGTTATTTATAATATTCTTTATAAATTTAATATTTTGTGTTCGATTACTGACTGACAGTGATGGACTTGGTCTGAAGGGTGTCATTGCATGTACCCACTCATTATTATTTATTTGAAAAGGATTCAACATATATTCTGTGAATGCTGCTATTTGAAAGGGTTAATGGGCTTTTTTTGCCGCATTGTGTGTTTTTGTCAGTTAAAACGTTCTATTTGTAGTTTTATGTAAAAAATGAGAAACATCCCACAAATACTTTTCAGTCATGCACTGATGAAAAATTCACCATAATCGTTGCAAAGCTTAAAGATAGATCTACAAACATTTTTGGTCCGTAATTCATATAATAACTATTCAAAACTAACCTATTTTGATTCACTATATCATCTCTTTTCATTCAAGCATAATATGCACCCAAACGAAAAACAAACAAAAAAATCAGTGTTCACTATAATTTTAGTATTTTTTTCATCAGTATATTTTATTTTATTGTCATCATTACAAATGTTTCAAGATAGTTTTTTTCATCCATTCCCTTGGATCATCTTGAGGGGATTCCTTCTTGCTATAAAGCTTTCCATAACATGTTGTTAACATGCATGACTTTCTCTCGTCACTTTTTCTTTATTTGTGTTTTTCCATTGCTTTCTCTTCACTCTGATTGGCTCTTCTTGTGGCAGGATGGCACAGACACTTGAGTAAGTCAATTAGGATTGAACTAATCTTGTTGTCCTCACTCAATATCCTTTTTTCTGTTTGTGTTCTACATGGCATGAGAATTAAAAAAAACTAGTTGTCCCGGAAATGCAAATAACTACTAAAAGTAGGGGAAATATTCTTTGGAAGTCTAATGCCATTGACTTTTCACGCATTCAGAGGATGAATGTTCTAAACAATAGAAATTCTCAATCAAAACACCTCTCCTTCAATGAAAACAAACACACCAAAGATATTCCAGGACAAAACGGTTCCTTTCTTTGATGATAAAGGGGGGAGCATTGATGCACAGGTGTCAACCCGAATCCTTGTAGGGTCAAAGCCCTGCTGGGTTTAGTTCTAACTGTGTTTTAAGCTTTAATGGGTGCAGCTAAAATGTGAAGGCTTTTTGACCTTCTATAAGTGTCCCTTTGAACATTGGTTTAGGGATATATGAGGGAGACTGGATGCTGCTTAGGTGGTCAACCATGCCGGATATGCAGATAAAAACTATATCCATCGATTTTCAACTGAAGGATGAAGCTAGTTAATGATTGCATATGTGATATTTCTCACATGTTCTCACTTTCCTCCATCAGGTTTATAACGGTTGTATTTATATGTCTAATAAACCTCCTTAACTGTTTTCTGTCTGTACAGGAAGTGTGCTCTGTGTGGTCAAACCAAACCCTGCAAGCACAGAATTAAGTTTGGTGACTCCAGCAGTTATTATTATGTCTCTCCGTTCTGCCGCTATCGGGTGAGTGAGCTTTACAAGATTAGCTAAATAATTTTTCGGCTTGTTTCCATTAAATATAAGTGTTTAAAAATGTAATAGTACATAAGAAAGTCCAACTGGCACTCGAACCAACTTGTATGTCTATTGTCTTTAGTAATCTGTTAAATACTGAAATCTCCAAAATCATCCTCAAAGCAACAATTAGACTTGCAAATGAGTTTATAATATTATTTTCACTAAAAACATTGCAGTGTCATGAGTGTTATAACTTGTAAATCACATTTAATAAAGCTAAAATGATTGTTATTTTGTGGTCCATTTGGCTAAACTTTTGTTCAGAGAATAAACAGCATATGTTACCTTAAGAGATCAAGACAGAGAACAGGCTATCCTGTTGGAACTAACCATGCCATGGATTGAAAGGGAAAACATTGTTGGGCTTGTTGATTTTCCACATAAAGTTGGGGTGCACAGGATTTTCATCGCAATGTCTCGAGGACACTTTAAACAAATGGGTTAGCAAAATGAATAAATGTAAAGAAAACGGTTTCCAACTTAACACTGGATTTTGTTTTATGTTGTTTAGATCACATCAGTCTGCAACTTCTTCACCTATATCCGTTATATTCACCAAGGACTAGTCAAACAGCAAGATGGTAAGAGAAATCCCAAAACCAACTCCTCACATCCCTAGGGTCAAATTTAATTCCACATCTACCCTCTTGTGGACAGAGGAGAATTGTTCAACTTCGACTTCTCTCTGATTTTTTACCTTGTATTAGTGTTCCCTCTTTAAAAACATACAAAGTTGTATTCACATGTGTATTTGTCAAGGGCAACCCTCTGCTCTCTCTGCTCCAGCACAATAGGAAGTGACTGAACTGTAATACCTCAACTGGCCACAAGGGGGATTGGGTCAGAAGGGAGCTGAATTTTTTTTTAATGTTTTAATGTAGTAATGTTTTTTAAATTTATTTAGATCGATCGCTTTGAACATTCTGAGGGGTGTGAATTATTTTTACATATTTTTATTTAGGATATATAATGTCTAAACATTCAGCCAATCAGACACCTGTGCTACTTCTATGTCCCACCTCTCTAGACCCATATTCTAGACCCATATTTGGTGACCGGGAAGCGATGCACTTTCACAAAGGCAATGGTTGGCTATGCCCAACGTTGGCTTGTTTCACTGATCATGCTAAACGTGGCACATACTACATCCATGTTCGATATGGTCTATGATTTTTGTGCAATCCTTTATTCCTTTTATTAGAGCTCAATCAGCCCAACTTTACAGGTATTTTCTCCTCCCACTGACCAATCAGAATAACACCCATTGCAATCCATATTAATTTTTTTTGTCAAGAGTTTAAGAAAAAAACTGGACATGTAAGAGCAGCAGACCAGAATGATGCAGACTGTGTTGTGTTGTCAGGAGGCAAATTTAATTGGCTAGAAATTGTTTTCATTTTTACATTTTTAAAGATCACTTGAGCATGGCACTTTAAGGCGGATTAGTTTGTAAACAAACAGTAATTGGATCAAGGCTTTTTAATTAAACTGATATTGAAAACTGTCCTGAAATGGGTTCTGATGTTGCGTACCTGCATAACTGGAGTGGCCTTTATTGCGGCTCGAAAAGAAAGAGACAAACCTTGAATAGATAATAAATGTTATGGTAGAAAGGATCAGTCTGGGATATTACTAAAACACTGGTCAGGCTAGGTTCAGTCAGAACTTTAGTTGGCAGTTGTGGTCTGGTGGAGGAGATCGACTGGAGATCGGAAGCTTGCGGGTTCGATGCTTAGATCCATCGAGTTGTGAGTGATGAAACACTTACTCTCCATCTTCAACAACCACAGTTGTGGACCCCTTGAGCAAGCACCAGTTTCCCGACGGCTCCCCGGGCATGGCTGCCACTGCTCCGGGTGTGTGTTCACAGTGTGTTTGTTCACTGCTGTGTGTGTACACTGGGATGGGTTACATGCAGAGAACAAATTCCAGGTATCTGGTCACTTTCACTTCTCTTCAACTTCTCCTTCAATCATCATCAGCAGCAATTGAAATCGGGATGATGGGAAGCAAATTATATTATATTAAATTATATAAAAAAACGAATGTGGAATAAAATACCGATACAGGATAGATTATTTTTTTATACCAAGCAGAAATCTAGACTGACTGCCATCTGTTCTTTGTTTCCTCCAGCAGAGCACATGTTCTGGGAGGTGATGCAGCTACGGAAAGAGATGAACAATGCCAAGCTGGGCTTCTACAGAGATGAGCTGTGATCAGAAGAACAGGGGTCAGATGGCTTCACTGGGACCAGCGTAAAGCACATTTTTCAGTGAACCACATAGAGGATGGTTCAGTTGCTTTCTGAAGCATAGCTGATGGTCTTAGCCTATTTAAGATGGTTATGGGCTGTTTATATAACTGTTACGTTACTTCCAATGTCCTTAAAGTACTTTAAGATAGTTTGAGGTGATTTAGACTAATTTATGAGTTGATGAAGAATACCACAAGCTGGTTTGTGGTTTTGCATAAAATGGTCAACAGCTGGTTACTGCTGAAGTGAGGCTCATTGTTTAATTTGAACAGCTTTCTGAGATTTTTAGGGTGTTTTTGTTAGTGTTTCAGTGTAAGCCTGCAATGAACTGAGTTATGGGGGCAGCTTGGGCTGGTTCAAACAGGTTTCTGGAGCTCAAACCAGCAGCCTTGCTTTAAAGCATATGCAATCATCCTCTGCGGGACTTTTACGGACTGGGCTAAAGAAGGACAAAACCTATTGTGCACTGTATCTGGATTTTGTGTTGTCTCTGGAGACTGTTCAATGATGGAGCAAACACAAATAAATGAATTTTTTAGGGTCACACATCCACTGCTGTATCCTGCGGTTTGTGTCATGTTTATGTATCTGGAATCTTCTGTTAAAGTCTGGGTGTGATTTACTCTTCTAGCTTCACTTGGTTTTATTTTAGTGCCTTTCTGGAAATCTGAATAAAGTTCTGCACCTTCATAACAGAACAAGCCATGGAGGAGTTTACCTATCTTCTGTGTGAGATTCTTAGTTTAAGCGATAATGACTTTCATTTCCATCAGGAGCACTCGGTGGCTACTTGTTTCACACTTGTTTTATAAATGTTTTTCTGAAAATGCTAAATCAATCCTATAAAGGTATATACTGAGAGCCAAACAGCTGCAGCTAAACTATTTAAAAGTATTCAGGTTATTAAGGAATTCACACTATAAAATTTGAAGGTTGAAGATGATTTTATTTCAGGAGCTTTTGCTCCTTTCAAATGTTAGGAGGTTCAGGATATGAGAGATTTGTTGGAGAAACACACCCAGCAGTTTTCCAACTGTAAGTGATTAACTCATAAAATACACTCGCTTTATGACCGGTTACAACTGTTTGCCCCAGTGGAGGTGGATTTTGCCTCTGAGGTTAGTGAACAAAGTACATGAGAGACTGCGTAACCCATTTAGTAGACAGAGCTTTATTTTCTATTAAACAGATTAAAATAAAAATGCAATATGGACAAAATATACGCAATTTGGAGTTACTGATGGACTATCCTTGAGCTACTCAGTCAAACAAAATGAATGCTTGTCGACAGCTTTGGGGGACAGGTAAAGCCTTTTTAAATGTGTAACTAACTAAATAACTAAAAGATTCTTAGGTTTCATGAATGATCAAGAAGGCTGAAATATATGGTTTAGGATTCCATTTTATTTGGTAGTTGAGTAATTTGTTGTTTATTCTTTTGACTTGTAGTCAGTTAAGTGTCTGTTGTTGCAGAACGAAAGTAGCACAATGCTGGAAATTAAAATGATCCTCTATTGCTAGTGAAATACCTGCTATTTAATATAAAAGGCACACTTGATTAAAAAGAATGGTACTGGGATTATAAATTGTGGGGGTCCTGTAATAGTCCCGTAAAGAGATCTACCAAATATTTTAACCTGATGAACGATGCTGCTAATCTTGTATTTATAATTAGTTAACTAACATTTCAACTTTATCCTTGTGTTATAATGTTGTAATTTTATTTTCAAAATTATCTATTTTGTTGGCAGAATGCAGCAAAGTCCTACTCATAAAGTTTGTATTAAAATGTATCAAGTATTGAAATGCATTTGAAAAAGAATGCGCTCAACAGGACCCTCTTTAACTCTAGTGTTTTAATGTGTACTGTAACTTACACTCTGGGTGAGACGCGTGGAAATATGAGGCGATTAGTAATTGGGTCAGTTCATGCTATCTCCTCGTCTTAGATACAGGTTATTTACAGTAGTGTGATTTACATTAACCAGGTTGAATGCAATTCACAAGAGAAGCCAATGGATGTTCTTGGAGAAAAAGAGGCTCTGCAGGATTTTTTCAATGGTAAGATTCTGAAAAGTCATCTAAACCACCACTCAGCCAGGATTTGAATGTGATTAATATTGAATGTAATAATATAAAATGTTTAGGTTTAGTCACGTCACCAGTCAGATGTGTGAATAGATCTTCATAAGCAATTGAAAGATTTGGTAATCAAAACATTTGTAATTGTAATTTGTCTTCCATTCAATATGGTACTGCTACTAAGTTTCATTTGATATGTAATTTAACTATTCGATGTTCATGTACAGCTTTTTTATTAGTATAAATTTGACCATCTTAATGAACTGTTTCTGCCTCTGTTTGAATCATGTCAGCCTGTCTGCTAACCGGAGGGAGTATGAAAGTTAAACCAATCTTGTGATCAAGTTATTGGAAAACATGCTGCTTTCAGAGGAATTGGCATTATTACCGTAATGTTTATTGCCAGCCAAACATTTTACAGAAAAAGCCCCTTTCAAAATCCTTCTTAAGTTGTGCCTTGTTTCTAAAATATGAAAATTACCCTCTGGACCCTGACTTTCTTATACTTGAAAATAAAACTTTACTTACTTAACCTGTGTTTAGAGATGATTTTACTTTCCAGAAATTGTAAATTCGCTAAAATGCGCAACTATTTCTGTGTTTAGCTGCTCCTTCTACTCTTGTTGATGTGGACAAATGTTCTGTCTTAAGCTCTGTCCACATGTACTTGGTTATAAAAAAAATAAAAAATCATCCCCAATTTACAAAAAAATCACGTCCACACGAGCACAGGTAGAAAAAAAACTACGTCCACAGGAAACTGAGTAAAATGCTCTAAAACATCGCAGAAGGTTTGTCTACCCAGTAGAGGGCCGCAACCCATTGAAGTTAAATCAACCAATCACATGCTTCTGTCGGCTCCACGCTGAGACTTCAGCGCTACCTTTTAATGGCTGGAAAATACAGCTCAAACTAAAATAAGAATAATGTCTTTTATAAACAAAATTTCTCTCGTCTGTCTTTACCAACAACTCTCAAAACGTAATCATTTATCTGAGGCTAAAACAGTTCTTTTCAAACCGGCACTTGAGCGCGTTCGTAGCAATAACACACACATTGCTGCGGTTTGACGCAACTGTTCTGAGATTAAACACGTTATGAATATGTCGTGTGCTTGTGTAGGTAGTCCTGTACATCTCAGAAGATCTGCTTTAACACAGAGAGCCAGAGTGCAAACCCTTGCTCTGTCTCCATTAACCATATGGAGTGCTGAGAAAATGCTGCTGTATCAGATAAAGAGCTCAAACTATGCCTGAACTAGAACTTGCGTGGTTATCCTGTCCACATGGACACGAATCAGTAGGGTTTCCAAAAAAAAATCACTTTGACTAGTGCTTTCAAATTAATGCTGTTACAATGAAAACGCTGCTCCAGTTATGTGTGGATGCACTCTGTCACTGCATAAAAAAAAAGTACAGTTACAAAATAACCGTGTACGTGTGGACGGGGCCTTATAGATTGACTGACTTTATTTGAAAACAGAAAACAGACCTCAACCTCTCCCAAACTGCAGCAATGCCCAGTTTTCTCCAGTCTGGGAATATACTTGTAATTGGATGAAAATTAGTTTCCTGAACTCATTAGCACATCAGAATAAACATTTGCAGATCATAGCAAATGTTAACGGGGACAAACAGATACTCTGTGAACAGTGTTTACTCAGGGCAGGTCAGCAGAGTAAATTCTGAAGATCCTGCGAACATTTGATTAATATAGCTGCATGCAAAAGCTAAACTCTGATTGGACAAAGACATTTCATTTCATTTCATACGCCTTAGAAGATGTGCTGTCAATGCTATTGAACATATTTTAGAATTTAGATGATTATTGTAGGTCAGAATATTGGACTGGATTTTTTTTTTTTTTTTTTTTTTTTTTTTGCAACTGCAGTCTGTCATTTAGATTTAAAGGGTGCCTTCTTCCAAACACACAGGGTACAGCAGTTTCAGAACACACTGTTTATTGCCATCTGAATAAAAATGGATGCTATGGAAGGAGACCTAGGATGAGACAAAGTTTGACTGGAGTTTCCACTGAAATTAGGGTTCAAGACCACAATCCTTCAGAGAGAACGATCTGTGAACAGTGGATATGTGACAAAAGTAGGGTTGTTTTTGGTAAATGACATGATGGAATTAAAGCCTCTAAACAAAAAAGCACAGCTTCTAGCGGTAAAAATGGTGAAGGTTGAAATATGTTTTGGGGTTGTATTGCTCCGTCTGGCCCTGCTTAGGTATTAAGCAAACACTCCAGTTAATTTTGGAATTCAGTTTGAAATTGTGTTGGCTATAACTTTATTTTACCTTGTTTTTATGGTTGTTTCAGTGCAAACAAACACAAGAAACACACAAATACAAGAATGTTTTAAACAATTTGACAGAAGTGTCAAAATACATAAAATTGAAAGGTTGTTTTTTTCCCACAACAGATCAAGATGTGAGTGGAGTATTGGAAAGTGCTGTTGTAGACACCAGTATTCTGGAGCAATATTTGAACAATGGGAAAGACCCCAACTTTTTGTGAGTAACTACATAGTGTTAAAATGATTCACAAAAATACAGTAGAACTTTAAATCACCAAATGTGAATTTTGTTCTTAGCATGTTACCTGAATCTCCACCAGATTCAGGATCAGAGCGTAGCTCGCCACCACAAATACAAGGTGATATGGGTGTCTTCAACAAGAACACAATCACACTTGTATCGCATCTACCTATTAAACCATTTTTCTTCAAACAGTTTCCAGATGGCCAGCTGATCAAAGAAGTCAGAGTTCCTGTAGCCAGTCAGAAGATTCCTTTTTATCACCACCTCATTTTAAAGACAGACGGCTAGCTCAGTGCAGCAGTTCGGGAGCCATACATGATGTTGGTAGAACTTTTGGGAGTCCGATTAACGCTATGTCTCCTACTTCACAATACAGTCTCTACCAACCTTCACAAGCAGCAACTTCCCACAATACATCTCTACCATGTAACCCTATGTATCCTCCGTGTTCACCAAATGGTTTTTTAAAAGGAAACATGCCAGCTAATGCTGGTTGGGTAGCAACACATATGCCACATGTTACATTTCCAATGGCTTTACCCTCCAAGCAAGATCCATATGTAGGGTAAGAAAATGCACATTTTTATCTTTTTGAGATTAAATCTGCTTATTTACAAAATGCTGTTCCCTATAACAGAGCAGGGCTGCATGAACACAGGAAAAGAAGAAGGTCAAACTCTTTTGAGAGTTACTCTGAGCCGCATAGACATGCTGAGCCTGTTGAGAACAAACTCTCATTCAGTAAGTAGCTCGACTTAGCATAACACATAATGTTGTTTCCCTTTGTAAAATGTGAATATAGCAAAGAGAATGCTATTTATGAGTTTGTATCTTATTATATAATAAAAAAAGAAATAAAGGTCTTCAGAAGTGCAAAAACTCAAAATGTATTATGGTGGCTTTTGACTCTTCTTCAGGTTGTGAGAGACCCAGTCTGAAAGGTTATAGGTTCTGAATGACATTAAATAAGCGGCACAGACAAAAAAACTAAGTGCACATAGACAAACAATGTTTGTAATTAGAGGGATAGCAACAAAAAAGCTATTAGTTTTGTTAGACTGATTGAAATGGAAATACAATGTGAATGTAATACATGAGTCTAATGTAAATGTGAATGAGTCTAAAAAGAAAGGTCGTATTCTGACAGTTGGTGATTTTTTTTGTGTGTGTTAGTTCACATTACAAATTCTATGAGACTGCAATAGTGTCTTGTGTGTGGATGGAATGTGACTCAGATGTGATAAGCTCTTGCAGAAGAGGACACAAAGTCTCTCAGAAATGAACCTTGGTGTGGCCAAATGTGTGGTCTAGTCATGTGTGTCTAAACTTTCAATAGAGTGCAACTCTCCAGGTTTCACCAGCATTTCAAGATAAAACAATTTAAAACAACACTTAAGAATGACAAGAATGCATTCAACTGGCACCAGATCACACAATACAAAACCTCTTCTAATAAAGTACATCTAAACCACACCCAGGAAAAAAGAAAACTCCAAAAATATCAATAGTAACAAATCAAGAAAAAAATCAAGTAAGACAATGATTCAAACGTAAAGGACAGTGTGCAGCAAGCTCCTGCGCTGGTTATTCAGAGACTGAACAGAATCCCACTCGTAAATGAGTGACAATCTAAAACTGATCAAAGATTTTTGGGAATTAACAGCAAAGTTATTGGTTAGAAACTGCCATAGACTGAGGACAGGAAGCAGATTAAGGATGTTGCAAAAAAAAATCTATTCTTTAGGACAACCTTGCCAGGTTGATGCTTCTTAAAGGCTTTGTTTGTGAGTGGATATTGTATGTTTTACTGTAAGCCTATTTTCTGTTTGTACAGGTGGAGAGAGCAGCTCAAATGAAGTGCAGACTTCAGAAAGTGGGAGTCCTCCATGTGGTATGCATCAGCAGCTCACGTGGGATCGCTATCAGCCCAGCCAGTGGTGCTCACTTCACAACAGCAGAGCAGAAACACTGTGAGTACAGTCACTCCAGTTTTGATATCTATCAAAATCAGAATCAGAAAGATGTTTATTGCTAAGTGAGCATGTCCTCACACACACGCACACGCACACACACACGCATGCACGCACGCAAGCACACACACACACAGGAATTTGTTGTGGTACAGGGGTACTCTCCAGTGTTGGTAGAAGAAAAATGACTCAATAACATTGGATAGTGCCACAGGTTGTATAATTGAGTAAATTGCTCAAGTTAAAAGTAAATAGAATATAGTAGTATTCTAAAAATAGAGGTAGTAAAAATATAAAGTAATTGAACTTGGCATGAATATCTAGATATCACTTCATAAAACTTCACTTTGGTGAACATTTCTGTAAATGTGTGGTGAATTTGATCCTAAAACAATGCTGCTCTTGTGTGTGGACAAATGGCAAATCCACAAAAATATCAGTTCTCAAAATAACTGCAATCGTGTGGACATGGCCATATTTTGTGTAGCTTTTCATTTGTAACTGTTTTTTTTTGCAATTGAAATGAAAACAATTAAATGATGACAATTGAAAATGTCATTACCCTGTGTTTTTCATATCTTATTAGGTACTTATCATATAGTTGATGTTAAAAAAAAAAAAAAGTCAAGATCAGTTGAGGGATAGTGAAAAAGGAAGGTGAGAGCTTAAGGGACAGTTAAAGCGTAGATACAGATATCGAATTGGTAAATCAGTTAAGTGGAAAAGATATCCAAAACAAATCCATAAAACATATTCTTTGGAACATGCATCATCGCCCATAAGAAAATGAATGAAATGATATATTTGGTTTTTATGGGCTTCAAAAATTCCATACAGACCTCCTCCAGGTTTTAGTACTTGAAAAATATCCCTAATAAAATGTCTGCAACTTTACTTGCTGGTCACAAAATGTTCAGTTAAACTAAATTTAATGATCAACCATACAACAAATTAACGACAGTGACTTAAGTATACATGAAAAGAGTAACATTGACTACCTCAAAGCAACATGCAAGAACTTTGAATTGAATCAATGTAATTTAGTATATACTTGTCTACCTGCCATTTAGTACTTTTTGACTCCAGTGTATTATTCAGAAACAACCTAACATGTTCTCTTTCTAAACAGTCCTCCACCAGGTTACCATGTTGAGACAGATAAAGGTTTCAGCCACTCTCCGGCAGATGAAGCCTTTGTGTGTCAGAAAAAGAACCATTTCCAGGTCACGGTTCACATAGGCATGCTCGGAGATCCCAGAGTCGTACGCACACCTGCTGGCCTTGTGCCGGTTGAGAGCTTCCATCTCAAGGTGTTTGGCCTCAAGGTAATTATAAACAATTGGAAATCTTTAAAGCATTGAAGGAATCTCAGTATTTTCAGTTCGGTCTAGGTGAAATTAGGACCAACCCTTCAATAGTGTATCACAGCTTTACAGAACTAATTCATTTTCTTCTAAGCTTCTCTCATCCCTATTTGGTTTTGGATAAAAATACAGGACACAGCTTCAGAATAAGGTTAAGATGGATTTATAAAAAGGTTTGAGGATATTTGAGGATATAAACCCATGTATTTGCAGTTTAAAATTTAAATTGTAATGTTTACCATGGAAGAATGGTATTATTATAGGTTTCTGAAGATGAATTTAATGCTGAAAGTTGATGCAGCCTGGTGCCAGGAGTGCCACAATTGAAAATTAAAAAAACAATTGGCTAAATATTAGCAAAAATGCTTGTAATATTAAATAACTGTAAGTCTGTAGTTAGTCAATACAGTAATCTGAAATTCATGTTGTGATCTTAAATCAAATATATAATTTATCAAATAATGTGCACTTTATTGTGTATAATGAGTTTTATTAAACTTTAATGACTACAATTCTACTTCCTTAAAAAAAAAATTCTTTAGTCTTGCTAAATGTACAAATATGAATTCAAGAACAAAAATGGAATGTTGAATACAAATAAACGTTAATCATACTCTTTTAACTTTATCCATTTTAGCACAGGGAATAAATGGTGCTGTCTTTTCCAAGAAGCGTCAGGCTGCACTTTTCTGTGTTAGCATCACATTTTACATAGAATTTTACATATAACAATTTGAACCTATGGCTTGTCCTATAATCTACATATAAATAATAATAGTATACACGTAAAATGCTTTATATTTTGTAGCTTGAAGCACAGAACCATTTCATCACCATTGAACAATCTCAATCGGATCGAAGCAAGAAGCCGTTCTTGCCTGTCAGGTATGTGTCTGAAATTATCAACAGTTGGCCTAAAAACAAAAACAACTCCCATAAAATTACTTTTATGGCAATAGAAAATGTATTTGTTTTTAATTGTATTTCAGAGTAAATCTTCCAGGAGACAAAATCACTAAAGTGACATTGGGACGCTTGCACTTCAGTGAAACCACAGCTAATAATATGAGGAAAAAAGGAAAACCCAATCCTGATCAGAGGTCAGTTGCCTATAATCAGTTGTTGTTTCTGAAGTTAATGGTGAATAAACTTTGACATAATTGGCAATGAACATAGTAGTATGCAATCCAGCCATGGACGATGCTTAAAACCCATTAAGCTCTGGGTTCCTATTCTAATTTAAAAGTTGAGCGATAATGACAAACACACATGGATACCATTTTCTATATTCAAATAAACAACAAACAAACAGTTTATAACTCTGGATTTGTTGTGTGTGTAAATCCTAAATTTGCAAAAAGAAACAGGTCAGTTCCTGCTGCTATAACTTGCATGTAATAATGTAAATTATTCCATTTTGATATATTTTTTTTTATGAATGGTTAGGTACTTTGTGATGGTGGTGGGTCTGTATGCTACAGTGAAGGATGACAGTTTTCTGCTGGTCGCTAACATCTCAGAACGAATCATTGTCAGGGTGAGTGAAGAAAACACACTTAAAAACAATCCAAAGGTAAAATAGCACGCCAAAATTTAATTTTAGATCCTATTCAAATATGAAATAGTTGCCAATTCTATTTTAGAAATGTGCAGATGAGTCTCCTCAAAAGTTTTCCTTGAAATGTGTCTGAACCTCCGCCTTTCTTTATCTTGCTATTCAGGCGTCAAATCCGGGTCTGTTTGAGAGTGAGGGGGACACACTCTGGCAGAGAGGACTTGTTCCCGACTCTGTTGTGTACCATGGCAGGGTTGGAATCAACACTGACACTCCCGACGAGGCCCTAGTGGTGTGTGGCAACACTAAGATTATGGGCAATGTCATGCACCCCTCAGACAGGAGAGCCAAGGAGAACATTCACGAGGTGAGTGCACTTTAAAGAAACGTTAAAAACGCATCATATACAATCTGTATAAAGTTCCTTAGTGAGCAGGACAAAATTATAATATTGACTTATTATTGACCATGATGATGATTATAAGATGCATGGCACAAGTTATTTTAATATGGACGAAGTCCAATTTATGATGAATCACTTTTGAGGAGTTGTTTATTGTGTTTGTAGCTTTTTCTCAGATCCTTTTTCCCACTGCCCTGTACATTTTTGACTTACCCATTACTAAAGAAAAGTTTGGCAACTTTTAATTTTCAAGAGATTCCTTATATATTTTATTAGGTTGATTCTACAGAGCAGCTGAAAAGGATATCCCAGATGAGAATCGTGGAGTATGATTATAAACCAGAGTTTGCCTCCAGGATGGGAATCGACCACCGTCATGAAACAGGTGCACTAGCATAAAACCTCCTTTACTATATTTGAAAAACTGTAACTTTTTAGTAGCAGGGCTCACATTTTTAGACAAAAGTTTAACAAAATACTCTTTGTTTATGCTTAACCATTGTGTAAACAAATGTTAAGAACACTCTCACTGAACAGGAATCATTGCTCAGGAAGTTCGAGACCTCCTGCCATCAGCTGTGAGAGAAATGGGGGACATAACTTGCATAAACGGTCAGACCATTGACCATTTTCTCATGGTGGACAAAGTAAGTCTTATAAAAGAATCCTCTACAAATAAAAAAAATTTGGTCTCTTTGTACTTTCCTCAAGTACATTCGTGAGCTGTAGAATTGTTTGAAACAAAGCTAAAAACTGTTTCACTTTTATAACTTGGTAGATAGCACCACTGTTTGATAGAAATGTACTAATTTTCACTTTTATAGTTCATATTAAAACGATGCAGGTGTTTTGAACTTGTGCATGAGATATATTCAATGAACAAACACTGATGTAGTTTACTTCTTTTACAAATTAAGGGATTTTAGCTCAAGTTTAACAAAACTCACTGTTAATAAATAATTTTTTTAAAATATGCTTAGTTAATAAACTGAAAAGACCAAAAGAAATTCTTTAAATAAGTTTTTTGGTTCACTAGGCTATAGATGCATAGAAAAACTGTTATGTAACTGTTGTCGAGAAGGCATTCATTGTGTTCTTTACAAGGATGGTGACGCTACAGTTATTGTAATAAAACCTGGCTGTTCACCACATGCTGTATCAAAGCAATACACAATCACCCAAGCGAACACATTTTTTGAGAGGCGTTTAGAAAATGTATTTAAGAATTTCATAAAGAATGGACTGAGCCTGGAGTCAAGAACTGAAGAATCCCCACACAGAGATGTCACCCCTGAGTCAGTGTCCAGTGGTACAATGTACTCTTTTCAGATTGAACCATTTTTGTAATTAACATCGAAAAAAGATTCTGGAGGATGGGTGGAGAACCTCACAGAACAAGTTGATTGGAGGCCAGTCTGGCCTGATTTGGGGTGCAATGTCATCTGCTGGTGTTGGTCTATCACTGCACCCATTTGTCAAGCAATTTTAGAATAGTTTTTAGAGTTCTGACCAGATATAAACCTTAAAGAACATCTCACGGATATTCAAAACTGCAGATAAACTGAAAAGTACAGAAACATGGGCTTCCAAACATGAGGGAGTAATTAAAGGAAAAGGAACCTCTGTGTTTACTGCATGTTGTTAATTTACTTCAAACACGAACAAAGCTTTACTTAAAACATGTTTTTAATCTTATAAAGAATTCTACCTAGTTGTGATGAATTGAATTGGTAAATAGTTGTAAACCAAACTTTTTTCCAGTTTTGTTTTGGGACAACATATCTTAACAAACCATTTTCATCATATATAAATTAAATATTATTTTAAGATTAAGTTATAGACACCGAATAGGTAGAAAACAGTGATTTACTTACACCCCCAGTAAAAAAAATATTTTCACCCATCAGATATACCAATGCCAGAAAAAAACAAACACTTCTGTTGATTAATTCAAAGTGCAGTTTTTTCTAACCCAGCCAATGCCCGCTTTACTACTGTAATGTTTGTGTTTGGTGACGTGATCAGGCCGATCTTTCTTGTGTAGGAGCAGATCTTCATGGAGAACGTAGGGGCAGTGAAGCAGCTGTGTAAGCTGACTGACAACCTGGAGACTCGAATCCAGGAGTTAGAGGTGTGGAACTCTCGATTGGCCAAACTAAAGAGACTAGGCAGCCGGTCCTCCAGCAGCAACAGTCATGATAAACGGTCTGAAACACACTACAACTCTAACCTCTTGATTAATGTTGATCTTCTTAAAGGTATAAGCAGAGGACACTGGTACAGGAACCATGTATCTCTCTGCCATTAGTTTACACTTTGCACCTTATGGGGAATTTAAACTTTGTGTAGAGCCTGAAAAAAGTCTGATTTATATTTCATTTTCAAACATAATATATATTTTCCTGTTTCACAAAAAAGTTAAGACAGAGAAACTGTGGTGGTTGTCCTATATTTTAGGGTTAGATTTAGTTTTTATCTACACACCTACTGAAACATCTAATTTATCTGAGATCTTTGTCATAGGAATATTAGCCAAAACATTGGGTCACCACATTCGGAATTTCCACCACCTCTATCTCCATCTCTTCCTTCTACGAAAGTGAGTGACAATCCCAAAAACTGACTATCCTTCTCCTTAACAATTTTTACAAAACTCACTTCTCATCCCTTAAACAATCATGTTTTTTTTTAATTAAATCCTCTATTGAATGTTTTTTTCTGATTATGAATAAATTCCTAAATTGAACAAAATATCTTCTTTCATGTTTGACAGCAAAACCAAATCTATAGTTATTGTTTTAATTGGAAGAAAATACAATGCTTTGGGAGGAAACAGTGTTAAATATCCAGTCATTTTTCTCCTTGTTCTCCTGCAGAATCACTTGTGTGATAGATATCACAATTGTCTTCAACATAGAGTTTTCCAGGCTAGCATCATCATGCTCGTCACAACCATGGCTCTTTGGTGAGATTTGATTTTCTTACATGGAAAAGTTGTTACGCGTTAGAAGTAAAACATATTTTAAGGGTTTGCAAAGGAAACGTATGATACAGTCTAGTAAAATCATCTTACATCTGTAAATTACATCATATTGTTACCAATATGTCATGGCTATCCTATTTATTTAAACCTGGATTTGTATGTACCTCTAATTAACAAGGTTTGCTTTGCAGCGTCATTTCTATTACTGCACTTTACATGCTGACCTTACAAGAGGACATGGACTTAAGTAACAGGTACTATGTTGTCATCGACATGCACCACTGTATTGAAATCGTATTTTTTCCCATGTCCTGTGTTTGTTGTAGCTGTTAATGCTACTCTAAATCCCGATACGTTCAGCAAATTTGTCATTTTGTTTCTTGGGGACAGTTTGAACAACTCAAACGGCATACCCTCGTACACAACTCCAGCAGCTTTGACCACAGGTACTGTATTTTCACGCTTTTAATTTACACAAACTTATAAAATATCAGATCTATTTATATTTAAACCATGAGGAATTACAAATATTCTCTCTAATATTCGCCACATTAAACATTTCACTCAACTTACTTGTAAAAACATCAGGTTATGTTTGTCTCTAGTGCTAAAACCTGAATTCAGAACACCGCCATACTATGTTTATTGTTCCATTTGTTGCTCTAGACAAAACTGTGAGAGAGGCAGTACTAGGAGACTTATCATAGCAAATTACAGCAGCTAGCTGCACACAAGAACTGAGGCGAGAGGTTTTAAAACAGTGGTCTGGTTTTTTTCGTAGTCAATAAGTATTGTGACAAAATTTAACAAAACAATCAGACAAAAAAACACTATATTTGAGACCTCTCATCTCAACACGAGCATGTTGTCTCTTTTGAAGCTACTACCTCTAGGGAAGCTCCGTACATTTTTACTCATATATTTTGGGTAAAAAGGACTGGGAACTGTAACTTAGGCTGGCATTTAAAAAAAAAAACACAGTTATGCAGAAATGCTGCTCCTTATGCTTTTGAAAGAATATAGAAATTAAAAAAGTTAAAAATCTTTCAAAATAAGCAGGCACATGTGGACACAGCCAGACACTAAAGGTGGATACAGCTTACTTTTGTAAACTAAAGAAAAAGTGTTGTCTAAGTTAGTTACTGTTTTGTTGTGGGCCAACAAACAATGCTTACAACACAATGTGCCAATGTTGGTCACCACCGATTTGCCTCTTCTGTCTTTTCCAACTGCCAGACGTAAAATGATGTTGCAGTGTCACTCTCACATGTCCAATATTATGTTCCAGTATGGGATGAGTGTTGTGTGTCGCTATGAGAGAGATGGACTCCGTCGAGGGGAGACTGGGACTACGCAAATTAGCCTCTCTTAGGCGAAATCATTGCAAACTAGTCTCTGCCCTAGTAGCAATTCAAGTTGGTCAGCCATCGGAGACACCAAGCATTTGGTTGCCTCGCCTGTTGACATGATGCCTCTTCCATCTTTGGTTATCTTGAGTGGCGCTTAAGTTTAAGTCATTGTGGATCAGAAGATGCAATCTATAATAGATTAATTTGCCCTGTTGGGTTTTATGATCGATTGTTATAAGTTATGTTATTGTTATACAGATAAAAGGACACGTAACTTTGATTGGTTAGTCTGCTCCTTTGGGGTGGGGCTTAATGTGTTGAGTTTAAAGAATTGTCAAAAGTTTTTAAAAGTTGAGTTTCTTTGTATTGTTTTCAGAGTTCTACACAGATCCTCCAGCCCCTTGGCCCCCAGACATCGATTTCTCAAACGTCTTTTATTCAGATGAGATCTATTGCTGCCCATCATATTCTCTCCATGAAGAGAATTCCTCAACACACAAAGAAAAGTCATATAACATTCTCTCAGAAGTCATCATCAATCTGAGAAAAACAATACAAGGTCGGAGAAACATTAGTAAGGTGCTGATTTTGTGAAAAGAAACTTTTTTGATGACACATTTACCATATTTTTCTTCCAGAGATGTGGTTAGAAACGCTGCCAGAAAAGCTGATGAATTCTTCAGATTGTGAGTTGACTGATGCACCCTGACATTGTTAAACGTTTATTATTGATATTTATATATCAAGAAAAACTGACATAAAAAAACATTATGTAAAGATCATAATACTGTGTTCTTGTAAATAGTAAATAAAATGTAAAATTTGCAGCCAAAAATTATTTTCACAATGTTGTCTTTTTGCTTATATGTTCTGTGCAGGGACAAACACAACAATTGAATCCTTTTTCATAACTCAAAACCAACAAATTATAAGCCAGCATTACTGTCAGGAGAACTGCGGGTAGGTGTCGAAGTCCTTCCTTCCAAATTCCCTCTTTCCAAACCTTTCCCCGGAAACAAAGCGGTCATGATGCTTTGATATAACTAATGTTTGTTAATAAAAATGAAAATGCTGAATAATAAACCAGGGGGATATTCCCTCATATACAGAGGGGATAATAGAGGGGAACTGCTGGGGTTTAGAGGTACAGGTGAGTGGCTAGAAACGAACTTGGATGCATTAGTGTTTTTGTCAAAGATAAAATAGATTATAGTAAACACTGGGATCCCATTATACCTTTAATTACAGATGAAACTGGATGACTAAGGACACAAATGAAAATGAATTTTCAAATATGTATTTTTAAATATGTATGAAAGTCTTTTTTTTTTTACTATACAAGGACCTACTGCATTGGCAGAGTTAGCTAAAATCAGCGCTGTTCAACAGAATTTACAATGTACATTTAATGGTGTGTTCACACTGCAGGTACATGTCTTATACACATGCACTTTACATGTATTCCGTGTTGTTTCAAAGAATTACAATGGGGACAAGTGAAAGTGAATAGAGTCTAAACGGTTTAATTTAGAATTCAGATATTTTCATTAGTTGTTCTTTATCTAATTCAGGTCTTTCATTTCTTCATCTTGTCAAACCAAGCAATTGCCTAGGGCCCTGAGGATGGGAGGGACACAGGCAGGCAGGGTTGCACTCATGTTTATCAGGAGAAATGTAAAAAGTATACAGAATTTGAGTGTTATGTTAATTTCTGACCTTTTAATATATTGTGGTGCGCTGCGCTCCCATGTTGGTGTCTGCCATTCCCTGGGTAGAGAGTTGGGAGAAGTAGGCCAAACAAACCTTCCCTGCTTGCAAACGCAAGTTTGCCTTGTAGATACAACAAGAAATAACTATATTAATATTTTCCTCAAAGCAAATGTGGCGTGTTTCATTGGCTGATTCTACTGAGACACACAGTTGCACACATGGTCCCAAAACAGACTTGGGAAAACTGATTTGAGCATTAAAAACTGCAGTGTGAACCTACACCAAGATTTATGGCTTGTACATTGGCTCTAACTGATTTTCTCTTTTGTAGGAAAGGAAACTATACCTACTTCATTCCCCTCAATAAACACATCCCACCCAACATGCCCATAACTCTGCAGATGAAGTGAGTACAGAATTTTTTTCTCTTTCGAGCACTTCATTTTTATCATATATTAAACAAACACATTTTAAAAAAATTCACCGCCAACTAAAACTAGCAATCTGAAAAAGAAAAAAAAAACCCAATAGAGCCAGGGGTGGAAACATGTTTTTTTTAGCTCCAAAGTTAGTCAGCATTAACATTAACATTAGAGCGAACCTACTCACTTCTAGAATCAGCCTCAAGAGGCCATTACGCATCGAGAGAGAAAACTGATGACCCCTTGATAAATATCCATCATTTCCCTTTATCATGAAAACATATTTTATGTTTTTTTGTGTTTATTTACAGCTTTATACAGAACACATCGCAAAAAAACAATAAAACTCCCTCAAACATAATTAATAAGTAAGTGTTGTAAGGTAGAAAGATATCCAATGCCTCCAGAACTCCTCTCTCGTTTTAACAGCAGCACTCCTTAGTTTGAAATGAAAGAAATTGTCCTATAACTGATGATATAATTTATGACAGAATAATCACAAACTAGGCTACGTCATGCTATTGCTATGAAAGATTTAAAAATGTGCAGTTTAAATCCTTTAACTGCGATATGAATGATAATGAACAATATTTTGACTGTAACAAAACCAATATACCATTTACTCATACATTGTCATCATCTGAAATCAACAACGTGTTCGATATTTTTGCCAAGATTGAAAATTTTGATGAAAACAAAGCGATGGCTAATTAATCAGCGTCATGAAGTTAGCTTCTAAAGGGAACGGATCCTATAGACTCACTATGTTAAAGTTACAGCTTTCATTTGTTTGTTAGATGGTCACTTTAAATAAAGTCTTAAAGTTAAACATAACTTCAGATTTTCTCATTTGAGTCTCTCTCTCATGTCAGTACCACTGAACTGCTGGTGATTCATCTATGCTCTCATGCTGAGAAAGAACAGTGCTCTTCGGTGCTTGAATATGACAGTCAGGAGTCCAACTCTGCCCGCAACACTCAGGTACAAACTCGTTTTTTTTTCTTATCACAGACTAGATAACATTCCATTAAGAGGATCGTTCTGAATTCTCAGCTCAGAACTATTCAGATAAATCACTCACTAAAGTTCTTCCTTGATGCCTCTGTCGATGACAAACTATGTCTCGCTGAACCTTGACATTTCTTATTACAGCAAGGAAGTCCTTATCCTTTAATAATCCTTTTTCTGATTCTTCCTTCATTCAGTCTTGCTTAATCATATCAAAAGCTTACACGCCAGGGCCATTAAGGGACATTGTAACAGTTTACAGTTCAAAAATTTCTACACTGCTCCTTCTCACCTGCTCTATCCAGCTGTAAAAAAGAACCTGTGTTATTTAAAGGGATTCCATTTTCACAATCTTCAAAATTACAGGCTAAAAACTTTAGATATTTTTCATAAAAGCATCCAGACCCTTAGGTTTGGACAACCGTCCCTTTTGATTCTTTGGATACAATTTTATTGTGTAAGGGTTCCAAAGATGCCTAGAACTCACAGACTCTTCTGGGTTTCATCCAACAACAACCCCAAAATATCTTACCTTAAACTGTTTTCTAATCAATCAAAGTAAGATTGATTAAGGTCATTACATTTATCTTTTAATATCAACTCCCCTATCCTGCACTTCAGTTTTACAGTTAACGCATAACAGTTGATCCCAAACACATTCCCCTTTGCGATTTTTGTTCTAAGTCTGTTGTTCATATCATTATTTGCTAATATATGTTTTTTTTCCCTCTCAGGGCTACATTCACAAGTGGACTCTAGCAGTGGCCAATCATCATAAAGCTTCCTATCATTTCCGCACCTCAGTAGCAGTGAGTTACTGTTTATGTTTCTTTGTTACTGTAACCCTAAAGAATATCAAAACATCAAAATAAGTGTTTTGTATGTTAAAAATCCTTGAACATTGAGTCTATTGTGATGTCTATTGAAGTTTATTGCATTGTACATTTTTTGTCACTATGTGGAAGAGAGTAAAGCATTTTTATGGGAAAAATAAAACAAAATGCTTTCATTTTTACTCAAACTGGTAATGATGACTTTAGAATCAAAAATACATAGAAATATTCTTATAAATAAAAAAATATTTTTGGGTACAATTTTAAATCTGTCCATCACACAAACATTTATGCGGGATAAAGTTATACTGTATTTGAATTTACACTTTGTTTAGTTACATGCAGCATGAAACATACATACGAATCTGTTCAATTTAAGTATCGAAATGGAAAAAATTTGTTAATAGTGTAGAAAAAAGGAAAAAGTATATCTGAATCCTACGCTTGGATCACAGTTGCAAATTAATTGTCCAACTCTTCTGTAAAGATGGATTTTATCAGGGAATCACAGATTTGTTATATTTAGCTAACAGATTAATAAATTACATCTTTTAGTATTATATTTTATGCTGAAAATTTGTTCTTGAGATTTGGATAGTAATTTGACTATATTGAATGTATAAATCCTAACAGCTTGAATTTATTTCCTTCAGGGGTTGGCTGACTGCAGCACCAATCTTAACTTTGCAGGGGTTTTATTCACCGACTACCATTTCCAGTTCTTTCGAAGATGCGACTGATTTAGTTTGTAGACTATATGGAAAAGGCTGGCTGTACGTGTGTCTGTAATTTTTATATTCAATATTGCAATACAAGCAATATACAAATTTCATTCTGTATTTTTGGAACTGAGCACATTTCATATTTAAAACTGCTATGATGTTTACCAAATAAATGTTTAATTTATTTGGTAAACATCATAATTTAATTATTAAACTACCCAGGAATACATATCCATTCATATTTTACTGCATATAAGTGAACTGTTTTGCATATAATTCTTGTGGTTGTCAGGTTCTTTTTAAATAAAGACATGTTTTCAGAATCTTGTTCCTTCCTAACATGATTATAGATTTGCTCTAAGGGAAATAAAACACCAAAATCTTTCTCTGTAAATATGTTTAGACAGTAAATCAGAGAGAGATCAATCTTACAGGGACCAAAATTTTAATCAGCAAATGCTACAACAAGCCTCTATTGGTTAGTTCGTTTGGAGCATTTCAAACATCAACATTGAATCCCATACTTTGCTTTCATTGTTTTTAATTCAAAGACAAGTCATTTGTGTGATGTTCAAAAGAGCACTTATCTTTCTGTATAAGCTGTGGCACATAAATGTAATATATATTTTTTTTGTGACACAAACATAAATATAACCACCAGACAAACCGTTTGTCAGTAAAATTATCTTCTAATTTTTAAGGACATTTTTTAAACAGACTCAGAAATTTGTATGAATGTCTGAGACTAATTTTCTGCTTCAGTTTGGAAGGATCCCATTGGGTCAGAGACCTGACCTCAATCTGGATGAAGTCTGAAACTTTAGTGGCAATATAGTGTATACATGACGTCCAGATACATACTTTAAAAGTTTGTCTGAAACTGTGATTTAAAATGTGTACTTTTACCTACAGTAATAATCATTTTATTTGCTAGTTTCTGGCTGGCCAAATATGTCAATGCTTTGATCGTTTTAAAGTGTCCATTTTAAATGTTTTAGGTGGCAAACATGTCATAACTCATAAAAGACCCAACAAAATGATCAAACAATTATATATTTAATAAACATGTAATACTGTACATAAATGGTAGTCTTAATATAGAATTTTTTTTAATTACAGATAAATTATTTCAAAGCTGATCTAAAGTATAAATGTATTTCTGTGAAAAAATGTGTAAAAGAAAAAACAGCTTTTCTCAGCTGTTTTTCACCATAGCGATCAGTCCTGTAAAAACAACGCTATGAAAAAAGAAATAGAATGTCTGAGACTATACCCTTCATACAGTACATTCAAAATGAATACAACATGTATGTATATGCATAACAACTCAAGGAACACTTAAGTTTGCAATTTCTCCATATAAAGAACAGACCAGACACTCGACACATACCATTAAATTCAACTGTAAATGGGGAAGAGTGGATTATCCTGCTCAATGTGGGGTTTGTGAGCTCTCAGAACATCTCGAACACACTGATGGATGAACATGTACTGACACTGAAAAACAGATTCAGAAACTGTTTAATCGACTGAAATACAATAATATTTCTCAATATGATCACAGATCTATAAGTGGCATACCTCTGTTTGTACCATGTGTGAGCGATGTAGACGCAGCTCAAACACACAGCCGTGGATGTCCACCATGTTCTTTTTGTCCAACTGCTGAAGAACTCGATCCAGAACAATAAAGGTACCCGTCCTGCCCACCCCAGCACTGAGAAAGAATACGAATTCATCAAGATAGAACGTTTGATTTAAAACTGCTCAGGGGATGAATACTGCACCTGCAGTGTACCACACTGACACCAGGACTGGTAGTTCTGTTAATGCGGTCTCGGACTGTTCGCACAAACTGGACCAGTGAGTGGGTGGTCTCAGGCACGCCGTGATCAGGCCAAACGGTGTAATGGAAGTGATGCAGCATCCTTGGGTATCGCAATTGTCTTTCCTGAAAAAAAAAGAAAAATGGACATCATTGTTCTTTTAAGTTTGAAATATATTGTGACATCTTACTTGCCTTTATCTTTACACTTTTTAATATCATAAATAAATACTTCTGATACTTTAAGGTTTCAAAGGCGTCAGACAGCCTTAGTATGATGAAAAAAGTAAATATTAAATATTCTTAGTTTTTTTTTATTTGTAGTTTTCAAGCTTTAACAAACACAAACAGCAAACACAAAGAAGATGAATGAAATCAGGCGTCAAATTGGGGTATAATTGTTTTTTATCAAACCCAAAGGACAAGAAGATATGGATTATTAAAAAAAAGCTAATCACAAATACTGAAAATGTACAAGTATTTTTTGAGCTCGTCTCTTTGTCTAAAATGAACACTTGATTATAAGTATGAAAATAATGATATTTCATTTAGTACACCAATTAAATTGTGACTTACACATGAGATCTTGAAGCCCCGAATAGTCCACTCTGGATAGACCTCCTCTGAGAACATTTGCACTATAATATCTCCATAGTACATTGGCTCACTGTTGTTCGGCCAATATTGGTCACACTTCACCTAAATCAAAGATATTCACTTTAACTCAAAAGATATTTGTAAATGCATTTCTACTATCTGGTTCCATTTTAAGCTCACCATTCCTCTCTCCTCACACAGGGTTACCATCACCACACTGTGCACGTTCTGTTCCCACACCATGCGCCAGAAATCATCCTTAGTGCCCGGAAGAGGCCCTTGAGCTGCAATATACTCCCATCTAAAACTGTCACCCTGTTAAACATAAATGCATACAGTGGACAAGAGATAAAATTAACAATTATTGTGATCTAGAATTTTACTCAAACTCAAAGACTAGTGTGTCTTCTGTTCTGCTAAAGCTCATAGTCATTGAAAGGCTTTGAACTCACTGGGATGTAGTTAGCATTGACGTAGTCTGAGCAGGGGTCAGCCTCCAGGCTAGACAATCGTACCCTTGTTGAGTCATCTGAAGTAGAGAAATGTATCAGTAAAATAACGCTGAGAGTAACTCTGAACTATAACTGCTGAAGAACAAGGGTGTAAAACAATTCATCTTTTGAGTCTAGCAGGGGTATATTATGGAGTACCACAAGCATCAGTTTTAGGTCCCTTAAAATTTAATGATAGCACTAGGCAAAATTATGAGGAGATACTTCAAAGCTATCTTGTAGCCACTAGGATACAAGGACAACTTCCTTATACTAAATTTTGATCAGTTTGTACAGACAGGGAAGAATGTTGTTGTATCGGTTTTTGCTTCTGTTGTTTGGTAAGGAGGCAGCACTTTGACTCTGGTTCTGTCCAACATCCCTCAGAGTCTGTAAAAGAGGAAGAGTAGAATATTGGTTATTAAACTAAATAATCCTTGATAAATCTTAATATTTCGATTTTGCTTAGACTGTAGATTTACCTCAAACTCCTCTGAAAGAAGAAAATTAGAATCAGCCAGAAGTTTAGATAAATGGTCATCAAAGCCGGCTAGAGGTACTGGGCTTGAGTTGGAAAAAAAGAATTTATTCAAAGCAAATAACTTGGTTTTACATATATAAATATATTGATTTTATAAATATCACAGAAACAATATATTGCAAACAAATTGTTTATGGTTAGAAGGTTCTGTACGAAAGCCAAACTTGAAAAACTCAAACACTATTTTAACCCATTATTTCTAATAGAATGCATACGTTCTCCAATTTATGAACTCCTTTAAATAAAAATAAAAAAAATTGTACACTGCAAAAAAATGTTCCTTTGTTTTGCAATGTTTATGAAGACAACTTAATAAAACTTTATCTACAAATCCAGTTTGGGTTTACAGTAAGGTTAAATTATAGTTTAATATCAGCAGGTTCATTACTACACAAAGATTTAGGATGAGAAAGCCAGCTAAAAAATGATTAAAAAAACTTTGCTCTGGCCTTTTGTTTATGAATTTGTTAATTACGAATGAATAATAATAATAATAAGTGTGTGTTTTGATACCTTCTCCTGTGCTGGCACATCTGTGTGTTAGGCAGAGCTTTCCACATGCATATCTTGGTCAAAGGACTTTTCTCCACAGCTCTAAAAGATGACACAAACACACCGGCTAGTGTTATTTTTAGTTCCTAATTACATAGGCAGTCTAAGCTGATGCTATTTAGATTTGTTTTATTTACTCTGGGAAACATTTCACAAATACTTTGAGACTGAATTTAGGCCGCATTCACATGTTGAATCAAAAATGCTTCAGTGAGCAAGAACTAGACGTAGAAGCACAACATAGAAACAAATGCTAGAAACATGGGAATTGGATCTATGTTGAAATTGAAACAGCATGCAAGCAGAGAGGAAAAAAACAGATACCGCCAACCAATAAAAACTAAACTACAAGAGCATCAGTGCAAACTAGGCGTAGGCTTACGAGAGTTTGTCCTCACATCTTGTGAGCTCTTTGTCTGTAGATCAGTACAGCGGTTCCAGAGAGCACCATGGCTACTAGAAAGGTGGCCACCGTTACCGCTCCTGTGACGCAGTTTCGGGGTGCTGAAATGTTAACAAAAATGTCCAAGACTTTTACTAAATAGACAAAAATGTTGGTGAATTATGAGGATGACTATACACAATATTCTGACACACATTGACTCCAATTAGACTCTTAGATTAGGGGAAAAAGAGAATATGTGTTTATATTCACTACTCCAGAATAAACTGCAACACATGGCAGCAAGTGTTTCCGGTGGCACAGTTGGCTGATGGATATACAACAACATGCCTGAGGTGTACATTCAGGTAAATATAGCTACTCTTTGAGAGGAAACTATTTTGATTTTCTCCAATTTCATTAGGGTAAAGGCCCAATGTAGTATGCCTCATGTTCAGCAGAGACAATAGAAAAGTTTTCACATTAAACACACAACTCTTAAAATTCTACAACTATATATATATATATATATATATACACACACACACACAATGCGTTGATTCCAAAAATTCATGTTTGAGCTCTTTGAGCACTAGAAAAACACCTATAAAACCAACCTTCTTACCTGACAGGGTTTTTAAGGGAAGGGAGAGATAAGTGTCACTGTACAGGGGCCATGAAATCTCCCTGTTCTCTTCATTTAACAGCTTAGTGAAGCCACGAATGCTTAATCTGCAAGAGTTTCAAATGATACAAAGTGATAATAATAATAATAATAACTAAATATTTGTTACATTAAATATTACTATCTTATAATCAGTAAATAATTAGCAAATAAGGAAATAAGTACAGTTGTTAAGGGAGCAAAACCCTCAGCAGGTTGAACTCGAGAGCAAATATATTCCACACTGATGAAACAGTGCCATAATGCCATATTTCTATAAACTCTGAGTATCTTTCAATTCCAATTATTTTCAACAACTATTTTTTTTTTTTTTTGAAATGACTAGTGTGGGCACTCCAAAGGAAAATACTCATTCTGAATGAACCTTTATCTCTTATTAAGCAATACAATTAAACTTTAGACAGATTGGGTTTCCATCTAAACACAGCACAAATGAGGAAATTGTTGAATAAATAAACAGTTATACAATACCGGTAAGCTGTTCTGGGTTTGAGAGGCCCGTCACACAGACGAGCGGATTGTGGGTCAAATGTGCAAGGTCCCCCCAAGCACTTCGTCCCCGCTCCAAGGTTGATCTCCATCCCCTGGATCTTCTTTGTGGGATCCTCAGAACACGTACTGTGGAAATAACCCGTCTGGTAGGCTTTGATGGAGCTGTTCTGTCTGTACTCCATATACGTCGGCAGAGGGTGCCTCTGCTCAGGGAACAGATTCTCTATATCTGGATATGGAATTAAACAAAACCAGGTTTGCCTTCAAAAAGGTCAACAATAGCGAACAATGTTTCAAAATATATTAATTATAATAAGTAACGTCTGCTTTACTGTTAGGATTCAGATCATGTAAATCTTTTGAAACTAGGCAGATGCTTTTAAAAAGAGACACTTTTAGTGCACATTTAACCCATCGTGGAGTACACACACAGCAGTGAACAAACACACCGTGAACACACACCCGGAGCAGTGGGAGCCATGCCCGGGGAGCAGTCGGGGAACTGCTGCCTTGCTCAAGTACACCACAGCTGTGGTTGTTGAAAATGGAGAGCAAGTGTTTCATCACTCGCACCCCCTTCAACTCAGTGGATCTGGGGATCGAACCAGTGACCTTCTGATCACAAGTCAATCTCCTTATCCACCGGACCACAACTGCCCTAAATTTGAAACGATATTGTAAATCTTTTCCAGGGTTTAGTAGCTCTCTTTATTAAACTTTGAATGAAACAAGAAGAATCAAATTAAAGAGACAGTGTACCATTTGACTCTGTAACAATGATGGCGAAGTAACGAATGGCACCATTTGCATTGCTGAACCAACTGCAGTTGATCTGAAATAGTATGCTGAAGTGTGTGATGATCACTGATCTTTCTTTCAGCCGAACACTCACAGATGGAATGGGGGGTCCTAGAAAACACAGATTGTGCTTGTAAAGCAATGAAAATGTCATATTTCTAGAGAGTTTGAAATTGAATTTGTCACTGACTGTCAATCATAGTAATCACGCTGTTTCTTATGGTTATACTCTGCTTATCTGCAGATTTCACCGTGAGGGAGATGCTGTAGTTCTGGAAAGCCTCCAGTTCGTCAAAATGCTGCAATAGTATGTTGTTTCCCAGCATTAATGCATACACTGGAGTCTTAGAGTCTTGTTTGTAGCATTCCACAACAAAAGAGTCAAAATCTGAGTCTGGAGGAACCCAGGAGCAAAACACAGAACTGGAGCTCCTGGGGAAACAGTGGAAGGCTGAAACTGGAAGTGGAGCTGTGGAGAGAAACGTTTTAATCCACTTCATGTACATCATCATGGTTCAAATCATCAAATCATTACAGTTTGGGACAAACACTGGTGTCTCTACAAACAGCTGCTTTAGGTAAACAAGCAAACAAAAAACACTAGGTTCTGAAATTGCTGTTTCTAATAGACAAATGAAAAAAAGTTTCAGTCAGACTTCAGATGATAACCTAAAGCAGCTGATCTGAGCCAAGTGCCTTTATTGGTGCTGCTTGATTTTACTTCTGTTTTTGAGATCATCTGGTAAAGCTTTAGCCTGGTTCCAATCATCCCTATCTAATCTGACCCGATACTGTTCTGAGACAAAATCTGTTAAAGATAGAAAACATTTTAAGTGTTGCGCAGTTAGATCTGGAGTTCTTCAGGGCTCAGGGCTGGGACCAAATATTTGTCTGGTTTACATTTCTCAAATTTTTAGGAAAATGGCAATTCATTTAAAACCTCAGTTTACTTCCATCTCATTGTACATGCTGTAACCTGATTCTGCTGTTTTATCTCAGATTACAGACACCCTGTATATTAGTCACTAACAAAACAACATATAAATAGAAGGTGCATGTATTGAGGAATTATGAGCCCATATTGACCTATTTTGTGGTACATGTGGCAAAACTAAGTTTAAGCAAACTTTATTCTTTGCTCTAATAGACAAAATACAAATATCTTGCTCCTAAGCATTTGAAGGGAAAATAGTCTATTTAGTTCATTCTGAATCTCTAAAAGCACAATGATTACATTATAAACCATACTTTTTTCAAAGTAAATTACACTCACATGCTCTAAAGGTGTGATGAAGAGATCGACTGTAGGTGACAAGATGATGTCTCAGCCCACTCACTGTCGTGAGGCTGATGTTATAGAGACGACCTGGGTGAATTCCTTCCAGCAGCCGTCCAGTGAAACTGACTCGAGAAACATGAAGAGAATCGTGAGGAGACCAAGTCAGGTGGAAATCATCATAGTCTCCCGTATGAGGGACAAGCCACTTTATCTCCAATGTGGTGCCAGAGCTGCTGGCAGAAAACGCAGACGGCACTGCAGGAACTGTTTGGATATAAGAGAGGAAATGTTCTTTTCACAAAGCCTGACATGGTGTACAATGGTGATAAGATTAACAATTCAGTGATATTGTAACAAAATAATTAACAAACAACAGAAAGTAATGAAAAATATACATATTTCATTTGTTAAAACCGTTTGTAAAAACTACAACCTAAATTTATTTGAAATTAATAATGAATGAAAAGTAAATAAAGCTAAAAAAAAGATACTATGATATAAAACAGCGTAACACAACATGAACAAAAAAAAAATGAACTGTGATATACACTACCTGTCAGAGGTTCAATCAGCAGGCTCAATGAGATTGACAGTTTTTAGAAAACATGTTTTCATTCAGACCGAGATCATCTGAGAGCATTTCCGATCTCATTGAGCCATTCACATAAAGCCAATTCATCTGGGAACTCAGTCAGCCATAGATATCCAGAAGTCAGCCCTAGATTTCTAGAAAATCCTTACAATGTTATTTCACCCGGACCTCATTATAAAGTGTCCCAGCTTTCTGGTTTACAGTCAATCCACTTTTGTGTTCCCACTGACTTGTAGTGTCAGTTCAAAGTGGTTTTGTTTTCGACATGTCACTTGGTTCCACTTGGTGATAGAGTGAATGCTCAACAATTGATCAAACATAAAAGGTTACATACTGCTTTTCTTTCCAATAAGAGAAAAGTATCACTTTGCCTTGAGTCAACTTGTTGTGTAGAACCTCAAGCAAATACTTAAGGAAAAAATATAGGTACAGAGTGTAGAGGAAAAGCCCCAATAAGCATGCTGAGCTGAGCCATACCATTATAAATCATGTCGATTAAAAAGTGGTTATATACTCAGCAAGATCTTAATTTCCCATCAATACCATCAGGAACTTTGACACTCACACTATCCTTCACGTGGAGAGCATCCCATGGAAATCGCTGAGTAATTGTTACATCAGATCTCAACAAGAGAATCTCTAAAGATCAACAGGAGGGGATTGAGCTATTGGTGTTGGAGAGTTCAAAAGTAGTCCTGGAATGTTCCTAATAGAATGCCATAATCTCAGAATTTAGCGGAACCCCTGTCAGGTTAAAGAATGGAATGGGAATTATTTTAAAATGTATTAGGATCTAAATGGATTGACACGAAGCAAAAATCACCCCCTTAAACACAAAGCATCAAATCTATAATCGGATAACCGTCATATTATTTTGTTCTTTTTTACTATTCTGGCTATTTAAATTGTGTTTCTTAGAAAATGTTCAAATTTATGAGAAGGTATTGTCAAACATTTGACTGGTAGTGTGTAACAGAAGATGTAATGCTACAAAACTAAAATAATTGTAGATGATAAAGCAAAGCAGACCAAGATGCAAGATACAAAATAAAAAAAGTAAAAAGAGGAAAAAAAAAATCTAACCATCAACTCAATCACAACTATTTAATATATTATTTATATTGTACTTAAAACCAGAACAAAAGCATATTCATGAATCACATTGTTTCATGGCTTCAGTGACAGAAAGGTCTCTGACCAGTGCGTCCCACTGCAGTGGTGCTGTTACTCAGATCTTCAATCCAGCTCTGCACAGTCACGATGTAAAGTCGACCTGGAACCAGATTCTGGAAAACCACCCGGGTTACTTCCGGACCCACGCGCTGCTCCAACCCTCCTACAGAGACTGAGTATCCACCCAGAGCTCCAGGAGCAAGGCTCCAGCTCAGAAACAGACGGTCCATCTCACCCTGGCTATCCACGAGGAGATCTGAGACTGAAGCTGGGGCTAGACACAAAATTATGACATTAAATTACACTAGAAGGGATTTGCGTTGACTACATTTTTTAACCTATAGTTTGCTGCTTTTGGGGTTGATAACAAAAACATATTGTAGAACTAATTTGTCGTTTGAACATCTAATACATATTTTGCCATAAAAATAAAATCTGGCTACAATATCTGGCAGCTAACCATGGTAACACGGATTACTTAAAATTACCGCGATTGGGTCAAAAGCACCGCAGTGTGTTTTTTTATGGTGAAGTAAGACAATATAACTGGTCACTCTGTAGTATAGATCTTTTTTTTTAGGAGGAACTTTTATACAGTAAAAATAATGGATAAACAACAAGTCATTTGTCACAAAGAATAGATTAATCTCGGGAATTGTTAATTGAAATATCAAGCAAAGAAGTGCTATAGGGATAGAATTAAAAAAAATTAAATGTTCATGGGAATTTTTTAAAGTTTTTAGAGGTTGACAGAGTCTGCTTACTGGGTCGGGTTAGGAATCTTGCCTGGGTTATTAAGAGAACTTCTTTTGCCTTTGTGGAAAGGTATCACATGACACTTTCCATTCTCTGAAAGGGAGTTTCTCGATGAGTTTTTGATGGTAAACTGGGCAGATTCTGTTGTTATTATTATTACAAGCATCAGTGTTTTTAAATCTAGTTACAATTGGGAGACAGTGACGAGAGGAGTGATGTAGGCTCAAATTTTTTTTCTTGAAATTACAATTTGGATTTTACAGTATATATATTACAGTGTACAGCCATGGGATTGTGTTCATACAGTCCCACAAGCTTCCAGTCAAATCAGACAGTAATCGTCTATATATTACAAAGGATTGCTTTGTATAAACTTTTAATAATAGAATCTGCTGTCATTTTTGTGTGTGTGTGTGTGTGTGTGTGTGTGTGCGTCTGTTTGTGCACGTGTATGCATGCGCGTGAGTGCATGCATGTGTGGTTAGATTCACTCAAGATGAGCTTTTTTTTTTACCTTAATCTCTATACTGTTACATTTTGTTATTTCTATAATCTCTACTCTAAAAGCAGCTTTAGTGACTCAATTAACCTGTCATTTATCTCAAAGTGTTTGCACGGGAATTGTTAACATCAATGCAGCACCTAAGTAATAGAGAGTATTTGTAAAATCATGCACATACTCAAGAACACACTTTACCTGTTCGAGCCCATATTGTTGCCTTGTTTTTCAGCTTTCCACGCCTGCTGAAGATCTTCATCATATATAATGTTCCTGGCTCAAGGTTGGAAAAGACATAGCTCAAAGAATCTTCTGCAGGAGTGCTATTCCTGTGTAGAGTCTCATCTGAGCCATACAGGTATAAATTATATCCTTCCACCGTTCCCTCAGCAGGGCTCCAACAGAAAGAAAGCTCAGTGCTGCTGTTGGAGCAGATGTGAAGGTCTCTCACTTGTGCGGGACCTAATTAAATGTAAAGTTAAAGCGTAACATCCTCCTTTTCCTAATGTTTTAGAATCAGAGAAGGCCTCTTTTCACTTTTCCCCTTTGTGTTGCATTTTCATGAGAGTGGAAGGGGCAAAGAGCTCAAGGTTCGGGGCAAAATAATCCTTCAATTTAAGACACATTTGAAGGGGTTTCCAATCTAGCTGACTAGTAGATGATTCACATCATTCATCATTGTAGCAATAAAGTAGTTACTTACAGGTTTGCACCTCCAAGGTGACATCTTTGCTTCTAGCAGATCCACTGAGAGTCTGGATGTGAACAATGAATCTTCCTCCTGCAGTCAGGTTTTGAAACTGGTAATGATGACTGATGGCAGGAGCCAAGGCATTTTCAATCATCTGCCCCTTCTCGCACACTAACTGCAGAGCGTATCCATCAAAAACCCCTAGCGCAGGAGTCCATCTCACTGAGAGAGAGTGGGTGCTCTGCTCTTCATCCGCTTGCAGATCAGTCACAGGGAAAGGCTCTTAAACACACAGAGAAGTACATTGCACGCTGTCAATGTAATCAAGTTTTTATCATTTATTAAAAGCTATTCATTTATAGTTTCTACTTTTCTAATTCATTAGACTAAATCTATTTCATGTGCCATTTCTTCCCTCCAAATGTTTTATAAGAAACTAAAACAAAACTAAAGTTTTGTTAAAGTTGATGTTCAAACGTATACCTGCAGTGATGCAAAATCTGGCTAAAATGTTCTTGTATGACAGTACTTTTAAAAATGTAAACATTTCATTGATTTTCTTATGTCCTGAAAACTGTAGTTTGGGATTTATTTTTGCCAGTATATGCCAGTATAAACGAAGTTAAAATGAAGGTTAATGCAAATCCTGGCATGGTTGCAAAATATTCCCCTTGTTTCTCTTGAGAGGAACGAGTTTAAGCATAGCTTGGATCTTCATCTGTGGGTCCATTGTGTGTCCGTAGTCCAATGTGGACATTGTGTGGCAAAGGGTCTCACAACTCTAGGTGGAAACTCCCCACGAGGAGGGGTCATCAGGTGCTGTGTGTAAGCATAAACCCATCACCAGAAAGCACACTATGCTGGATATCAGAGATTAAAGGGAGCAGGAGAGCAAGCGGCTGTGGCCAGCACTCTGTCCACTGTTAACATTACACAGTGAATACAGCCACATGCATTCAGAAGATTTCCACAGACAAACATCACCTTAAAAAGATCCTTTTTCAAAAAAGTGATTACAGCAGTATTTTACAAAAATCAGTCCTTGAGGCCTGTAGTTTAAAGCATTTTAGCTGCAACCCTGCCTAGTTTGCATACTAATCTGCCAAATTCTGGCTTCAATTAGTGTGATCAGGTGTGTTTTATGTTTGTTCAAGATTTAACCTTGCAACGATGTTAATCTTCAATTAGGGCATTTCTGGATTACACCTATTAAAATAGATGACAATAATCTTCCGTTAACGTTAAAACATACCCATATGTAAACTCTTCTTTCCTCTTGAGTTTCATTGTAACTATAATCTATTGACAAGGTCTTGACTTTGTTTTTGTTAAAAAGGCAAATAAATGTACACATCCCAGGTGTTTGCTTTCTGGAATAAATGCCTGATTCACAACCCATTACATATTTTCCAACCACAAAACTACGCTTCTTGACCTTGTAAAGAAATTTCATACTTTGTAATAAGAAGATGTGAAAATACTCAATGTGCTGAGAATGCAAGGAGCTTGCCTCACCAGTCCTTCCTGTGCAGCTGCTAATGCTGGTCTGTGTTCCGCTGACCACCTGTACTGTGAGCAAGTAAAGCTGCCCAGGTACCAGAGAGTAAAAATCAGCGTGGGTCACCTGCTTTGGGACTTGTCTCAGTTCATGCAGGTGTGTTCCCTGAAACAGAGAGAGCACAAAAAAGTCCATGTCTCCCTCTCCACGAGACCATGATGCTCTAAGAATGGTTTCGGTGGTGCCTGGGAGCAGACGGGATTCCTGAACCTGGCTGGGTACTGCAGGGCATAATGGGAAAAATACAGGGGTTACAAAAAAGATACAGTGTACAAGGAAAGAATTGCTGTCAGATTAATTATTTTGAACAAGCCATCACTAAACTCTTTTCGTTTTCAGAAAGAGTTATACAGATTTCATAAATGGATCTATTTATGGAATTCTAGTGTTATTTCTAACAACAATACCAAAGAGTTCTTAAACAGTAGCAGTACCAGTGCGTTCCAGTAGAGTCTGTTCTCTCCGGAATGAACCACTGCGAGTGGACACCACCACATCATACAGCCGGCCTGGAGTCAGCTTGGAGAACAAGAAATCCTTGGCAGAGCTGCTAAGGTTCACCTCTGTACTTATTGAACTATCATTGAAGAGAATCTGCGCCTCATAGTGGTCAACATCTCCTGGAGCAGAAGTCCAGTTGACCCTCAAAGATCGGCTTCCACGTTCTGCCAGTGACAGGTTTCCTACAGCACCAGGGACTGCACATACTCACACACGCACACATGCACACGCGTGCACACAATAGAAGGAGTGTATGACGTTTACTGCTCATCTTCCGTTGAACTCAAATACATTTGAAAGAATAAATCTGCCACAATTCATGTGTTGTATTTGTCCTCTGCTTAAAATATGCATAATTTAATACAAATCATTAGAAATTAATCAATATACACTCTACTCCGCCCAAAAGTTACTGTGCAGTCTGCCATTTTGAGAGCAAAATAAGACCAAATAAGTACTTTTGTGACTGCAGCCTTAATTTTGTTGGACCATTGGTCCACACTTAAGTCACGTCTTCTGAGGAGATAAATTCTGCATCTGTAAACCTTTACAACTACAATGGATCTAATTATCATTTATACACAGTGCAACAATCAACAAAAGTGTCACTCACATGTTCGGCCGTGTATAGAAACGGCAGCATTGTACTCGCCACTCCAAGTGCTGATGCTTATGTTGTACAGGCGTCCTGGAATCAGACCCCTGAACTCACATTCACTCTGAGTCTTGTTAAGCTTCTGACTCTGAAGATGACTGGAGTTATATTCCATGGCCACTTCATAATAGTCATAATCCCCAGATGCATGGTTCCAGTAGACCTTTAGAAAGTCATCTCTGGCTGAATGAATGGCCGTAGGGTTCCGAACTGTTGATGGTTCTGAAAGTGGAAAAATGAACTCCATGAAATTAAGAGGTTCGTTCAATAAAAATAAATGTATACATTTTGCCATGACTGGCAATCGGTGCATATTTTCCACTTGAATTAAAATTGATTGTGTTTTTGACCGAGTAATTACAGCTGCATCACATTCAATGGTGAGATGAGCGCTACTCCCTGGAAGTGATCTGTGACATCAAGTCAAGACAATTTTACTTGTATAGCACATTTTCACACATCTTTACTTCTTCTTCTTCTTTCTGCTGTTCCCAGTTTAGGGGTCGCCACAGCAAATCATCTGTTTCCACCTAACTCTGGCCTCAGTATCCTCTACTCTTGCACCAATTACCTTCATGTCCTCCTTCAGCACACCCATATAACTTGTCTTTGGCCTTCCTCTCGCCTGGCAGCTCCATCTCCAACTTCCTTCTACCAATATAACTACTATCTCTTCTCTGCACATGTCCAAACCATCTCAATCTGGCTTCTCTGACTTTGTCTCCAAAACAACCAACCTGAGCTGTTCCTCTGATGTGCTCGTTCCTAATCTTGTCAATCCTTGTCACTCCTAAACTGAACCTCAACATCCTCATCTCTGCCTCGTGTCTCTTCCTCACTGCTACAGTCTCTAACCCATACATCATAGCTGGTCTCACTACTGTTCTGTACACCTTTCCTTTAATTCTTGCTGACACTCTTCTGTCACACAACACCCCTGACACTTTTCTCCACCCACTCCAACCTGCCTGCACTCGCCTCTTCACCTCTTTTCCACACTCCCCGTCGCACTGGACTGTTGACCCCAAATACCTAAACACCTCCACCTTCTTGACCTCAGCCCCCTGTAACCCTCACTGTTCTACTTCCCTCCCTCTCGTTCAAACACATGTATTCTGTCTTACTACAACTGACTTTCATTCCTCTTCTTTCTAGAGCAGACCTCCAACTTTCCAGCTGTCCCTCCACCTGCTCTCTACTCTCAATACAGATTACAATGTCATCTGCAAACATCATTGTTCATGGAGATTCCTGTCTGACCTCATCTGTCAACCTGTCCATCACCATAGAAAACAAGAAGGGACTCAAAGCCACACATCTTTACAAGAGAATAAAAACAGCAGAGATAAAATAGACAATAAAACAGATCTAAAAAAAAAGTGAGAGACAAGACAAAAATCATTAAAATTCTGAGAAAAGGAAAATCAGAAGTTTAAGGCACATGACTGTTCGGACAGCAGTGCTCAGTCAGTAAACACAAGCTTAAAAAGATGTGTTCTCAGTCTGGATTCAAATATGACCAAAGGTTTAGCTCCTCTAATCTCTTCTGGAAGCTAGGACCAGCTGCGGGCAGCATAGTAACTGAAAGCAGATGCTCCCTCTTTGGAGTAAAGGCTTTGGTAGTTCTAACTGATTTGAACTTAATGATCTAATAACTCTGTTTGGTTTGTGTACAGTAAGCAGATTTGTTATGTACTTTAAGGCTGAGCTGTTTTGTAACTTCAGACTAAATTTTCGCATGGCATGGAAAGACAAGGCACCACACATTTTCACAGGAGCCCATGAGCATAGGGTGAAATGTCAAACATACAGAATTTACACATGGTTTTGTTCCGCTCTGTCATTCTTAAGTTTTTTGGATGGATCAATAATATCCAAAATCATCTTAGAAGTGACTGATTGAAGGGAAACAGTGCTTTGATTTGAATTGATTTAAACTGATTTGAATAATTTTTGTTCAGAGTACTCACGTGTTCTCTGTTGAAGCGTCATCTGGTTCCTGTGACTTCCACTGTGTGAGCTGATGGAGATGCTATAGAGTCGTCCTGATACCAGACTCTTGAACATACACTCAGTGTTTGTTTTAGAGGTCACAAGTGTGTGCACTATTTTCTCCTGATCTTTCAATGTCACTATATAATTATCCACATCTCCTTCTGCCAGCTTCCAGGTCACGTTCAGAAAGTCTTGCCCTCTGTCTGTGATGGCAATGTCAGATACAGTGGCAGGCACTGAAAACAGGAAATAACTAAAGTAATCAGAATAAAATCAATATGACAATTCATATTCATGGTCACTCATATTCAAGAGGTACTGTATTGCAAATAATTGTATTAAATTGTATGTAAAATAATACAGAAAAATGATAACCTACACATTATATATATACACAATATAAAAACATAAAAAATATATTTTGTAAAAAAGATTTATTTATAATGAAAACAGAGTTGGATAACAGAAAGCAACTGTTAGTCAGACTAGGCCACAGTGGTACACAAAAATAAATGCGTAAAGTGTTTCCCGTTGTATGTGAATGGGAAGGTACATGAGTCAGGTCCTAGAAAACTGGTGAGTTTTGTCTATTCTATAGTTTATAAAGCTGGCTCAACCAGATCTAATTTGGCCAGGTAGCTAACAGATGTCCCAATATTCCTGCACAGGCAGTTTTAGTGAATAAAACTGAGCATTTGTCTGCAGACATACCAGAACAGTAACGCATCTATCAAAGAAGCTGAGTTGTCCGGTCTACACCTTGATTCCCATACTGCTGACGAATCAGAGTCAACACCTCTGATCCCAGCACAGCGGGACCTGCTAATTACACCATTTCCTCACTCTTATCTGAATGAAATATTTGTTGGTTATACAAAATGACATTTTTACAGTGCACCTGTAGCTTATCTGGGGCTGTTTTCTGACAGCTACCAATTGGGGGACTGTTTTACCCAAGTTCTCTGGGTCCCTTTTGAGTAGTTGGGTAAAGTTGTCAGCTAAGGTCCCAATCGCAACCGCAACCTTTATGACCTGGAGGCTAACAATAGCTACACACAAAATAAATTATGTTTACTTGGTGGCTGCAGGGTTGTTCTATTGAGAAAAGATTTGAGTTAGCTGGTCTAGTTGGTGCTGTTGCTGTAGAAGCATAGTGTGTATTTCATTAAGCTGGGAACTTGATACATTTTTCTGGTCTCATTGTGGGATGCTGTGAACTCTTTGGTTTAGGCACTGCATTGTAGGGGCTTCCTGACTGCGTGTCCATGCCACTCCTGATATTCCCTCATGTTCCATTTGCAATGCCATGTGTAACCAGAAAGGTGGGCGTGGACACTGCTGTCATCAAGTGAACAGGACTGACCCTTTAAAAACTTTTAAGAAGTCTGCAGAACATCTATCTACAACCAAGACACATTCGCATTTGTAATGTGATCATGATTAATACCCCCAAAATATAATAGATTTCAACATTAAACTATATCCATACATTAAAAAGAAGGTGACTGGATTACCTTCATTACCTTTAATGAAACAAATTCAACAAAATAGAACTCATTTTAATTACCTAAAAAAAATAACATTTCAAAAATTATCCGCATAGAGCAAGGTGATTTATACTCAAGGTGATATTTCAGTTATAAAACTACAGTAATCGGATTAAAAAGTGCCAAATTCAAAACTTGTATCCTTATACATTATGTTCATATTGTTTAACTTATATCATCAATTAAAGACACATTCAGATGTGAGCTTTTGTAAGGTTGTACATTCCTGAATTGTTTAAGTTAATTATACTTTTTCTTTGGAATTGATTGTATTATATTTTCTTCTTTTAAAATTTTCAAAAATCTCATTCAAACAGACACAGCTTTAAAAAAAACGGATGTTCTTGTACCTGTACGACACTGAGCTTCGGCAGCGTGGGAATACTGTGCTCCGCTGACTGTTCTGAGCAGTAATGTGTGTAAAGCTCCAGCTCTCAGGGAAGGAAGAAGGATTGAGCTTGCATTTGCTAGAACAGAGACATCTAGCACAGTCTGTTTGTCTCTCAGAAGCAGCAGATGATAGCGATCCAGGTCCCCAAGTGGTTTCTCCCAACTGGCCTTTAGACTGTCGGTTTTTCCCTGGTTACTCAGTTTCAGGCGAGATACTTTTAAAGGCACTGAGACAAACATAATCACATGTTGTTGAGATCTGTTATAACAATGTAACTGTAAAGCTCTTACTAGTATTTTGAAAGAACTTAAGGTCTTTTGCATCTGAATTCTTCTGTGGGTCCCATTTTTCATGTTCATTTGTATTTTATCAGCAGACGTAATAGTTAAAAAGTCAAACCGTTTTACTACTCACGCTCAAAATCTCAAAGATTCTCATACTAAAGAAGGTAAGCAAAGGTGTGAGTTGAGAATGTTTGTCAGGTTTTTTGTGAACTGCAACTTTTCAGTCAATGAAAGTCAATGCTGTTGTTGATTGGCCTGTTCTTTCGTCTTGCACCACTGAAATGCTGAGATTTGCTAAGTTCTTCACATGTTTTATCTGTTAATTTTGTAAGACCATCACCCATTATTTATTCTAACCTCTTAAGTTTTATTTAAGGTGGTCTGAAGCAGTTCAAACAGTCTTTAAACAACTCAAGAGGCGTTTAAATTCAGCTCCCATTCTAATAACCCTTGATTCTAATTATCAGGTTTTTGTGAATTAATGCATTTGTGTGAGTTAAAGCCGTTCCATAATGTTCCAAAAAAAGTGGGAAGGTACACTATTAAGCTTAGTTTTAAAATAATTTGTTACCTTCTGAACATTATGTGGGTTTACACATTAGCTGTGTATAGATTAGTCACTATTCAGCTGGCTTTAGTGCTGTAAAGGAACTTAAATTGTTTCATTTCGATTCGTTTACAAATCTTTCCGGAAAGTCATGATTCTTTTGACTGAAATTATTGTAGGGGATTTATCTGGGTTCATGGAGTTAGAGTTAAAGGCAGTCAAACAGTTCTTCAGGGAGTGAGGTGTCCTCTTCTTAGCTCCAGTAGTAAACTATGTGATAAGAGTACAAACACTCAGCTGGTAGTAGGGATTTATTTACAAGTATGACCCAAAGTTAGAACAACTTTGGTCATGATCTGTCAACATTTATGGTGGCCAGCTATGTTTTGTGTGCACTGTACCTGTTCTTCCTTGTATCGTGGTAGATCTCTGCAAGTTCTTTACAATGCTGGTCACAGTGATGTCGTACAGTCGTCCGGGAGTGAGGACGTTAAAGGTGCACTCTCTCATGTCGCGGCTCAGAGTTCTACTCTGAGTGACTTCAGCGGTGTTACTTTGGGAAAGCTGTATAATGTACCCATCACGAGGGGATGAATGTGCCCATATCACACTAATGGACGTCTCGTCAAAGTGACGAATGTGGAGATCTGAGACTGAAGGAAGATCTAAACATGAAAACAAATATTACATGATTTGTCATTCTAATTGCACTGTATGGAGCGTCATGTGCCCAGAATTAAAACACACAGTATTGCCAAAGTATTAGCTCACACCATTAATCAGAATAAGGCCTTCCAATGACTTCACGGTTACCAAAGCATAAAATAAAAAGGCATGCAGACTGTTTTTACAACTATTTGTGAACAAATGGGTTAGTGAAAGCCACTAACCAGTTCTTGCTGTGATCCTTGTCTCATTAGACAGTGACCCACTCCTGGTACTAACAGAAACTAGGTAAATCTTTCCTGGATGCAGATCCTCAAACAGCACATCTGTGTGATCTGGAGGCAAGGCTTTTTCAATGGAGGGTAAACCCGCTGCTGTCAGAGTTACCAGGTAACTGTCCACATCTCCGGAAGCTTCATCCCACAGAACTCTAACGAAGTTCCTTGAGCTATTCTTCTCTATGCGCACATTGGTAACAGCAGATGGACCTTCAAAAATAATAAGTGGAAAAAAAAATTGTAATTACTGCTTTATTACGAGGTGAGAAATTATACTTTTTCAGTTGGTTATGTTGTCATACCATGCTTTTGTTTACCAATGACCAGATAAGAAAACTCATACCATTGAAAACCATACAACAGTAATCAGTTCAGTTATTGGGTCATGTTTAATTTCAGTACCTCTTCAGTTGGTCAATTTGACATTATGTCGAAAGACTCAATAATGAAAACTACCTACTTAAGGTAATATTAACTCCCTACCTTAAGTTATATGTTCAGGAGAAATGTACCCACTTCAGTGTAGCTTTTCAGATTTGTTTTCAGCCTTCAGCCATCTTCATCTTACAAAAGCATCTCCTACGCACACATTCTTGTTGTGAGGTTTAGCAATCCTCAAACAAACGTAACTATTAACTGTTCACAGCGTACAAAGTTTAGAATGATCTGACAACCAGATTTATACTTAAGCGATTGGAGAATCAGAGAGAGGAAACATGACATCGTCAAAACATCAAATGTAAGTACAAACAAAAACTTTGGGATTAAATGTACATTTTTAAATGCAAACATTTATTTTATAGCTTTGTAATACTTTCACTAATATTAGTACCTGAGTTTACACATTATTACAAATCAGGACCATTTTATCATCACTTGTGCATTATTCCTTACACACCTCACCTTTAATCATTTAACCTTTTACTGTTCTTTGAACATTATTACAAACTGTCAAAAAGAAATATTCAACTATAGAAAGAACTAAACTTGATATATTGAATGAATATTTTAAAACTACTTTAAATGATGCCCTTTAAATGTAAATATACTGTTCATTTCATTACTTAAAACACATAGAATAAAAAAAACTTTCTTTATTTTTTAAATTTTACTATTAATAGAAAACAATTTCAATTGAACCATATCGCTTAGCTCTAACTTTACTCTACCAATGTACGTAACTGAAAATAATGAAACAGATATACGTGAAACATATAAATTACACACATCTATGTTCAAAACATTATGTACAATTCTAACCATTCTTCCAGTTAAATACCTGTTTGTGCTTGTGTAGAGAGTGAATTTTGTAGCCCCTGAACCTGTGTAAAGACTGTGATGTTGTAGAGACGTCCAGAAACCAGGTCTTCTATTCTACACAAAGTCTCAGATTTCACTAATGTTGAGTTCCAGATTAAACCAGATTTGTCTTCGAGTACAATCCAGTAGCGGTCGATGATACCTTCACCGGGCTCCCACGAAACCTTCAAGGTGTTTGACTCCCCAGAAACCTTCAACCTCCTCACCACAGAGGGACCTACTCCCCAATAGAAAAGTTATAATGATTTATAATTAAGTTAGTTAGATTATGAGTTAAGCGCTCTTACAACAGCAGACCCAATGATTGAATTTGCGGTCAAAAAGAATGGCTTGATATTAGTTATGTTAGATTTCTTTCTGTAAAAAAACTCCAAACAAATGTGGCTCTGTCTTTTTGATGATTTCACGGTTTTATTTTTTATAAATTCAACACGTATTCTACAGTAAACTATAATTATAACTATGTTAAAACATGTGCCTGCTGATGACAAATCAAAAGCCAAAAACACCTCAGAGCAAGTCATGTGCCACTTAAAACTTGATTGACAGAATACAATTAGAATCCTTGACATTTTAAAGTTCTCTTTTAAGCTGATCCAATAGCATGTGTGTGCAGTGTTGATGTGAGGTTGCTTAAATCATACTGAGCTTTAGGAGCTAAAGAGTCTTTAAATAAATAAGAACAAAAGAACAATGAGCCGGATGGGAGGAAGAACTAGTCTGAGATCACTGACCTGCAGTTTTTGTTTTTAACAGAGAATCAAACGCATTATCAGCAGAACACAAAGTTTCCTCGTATTCAGAAAAGCTTCGGCTCTTTGCCGCTTGGGTATTCCACCCTCACACAATACACAGATCCATATAATCAAATTTACATTTCTATCAAGCTGCATTTAAAACATTTAACATAGACTAGTGAATAAACTCATTACTTCTTATGAGAAACAAAATCAAATAGAACTTTGGCTCTTAACTTTGGCCTTTCATGCATAGTCTAAAGCCTGACCTTCTACACATGCCTCAATGTTAATTATACAGACTGGCTTCTCCCTTCCACCACCTTCATGGCTGACCAGATCAGGCATTTTATTTCAGATGTAGGAAACAAAATGTTCCCTCCCCCATCCAGACGCTTTAGTATTGACAATAACAGGCACTACTCCATCTTTAGTGGTGATGATATGAATTGCCCATGAAGTTTCATCATAGTTCTAAATTCAGTCATAAATATCTTAATTTCTACAATTCAGTTCAGATGATTAAATTTGAACTAATCAGTTCAACTACTAAGGTGGTATTGTAAATGTGCCAATAAAATCAACAAGAAAAAAAGATTGTTAAGACAACTAAATGAAACACAAGCTTTAATTGAATTTAAAGTGAATTACTCCAAAAACAATTCTGCCCCTGTATATAATTCAAAACTACATAGTCTTCTGATTGTTAACGAAATGTTTTGAACACATACAGTAAAAAGTGAAAAAAATGTACAGGATTCTTACGAGTCGGCAGGGAGACGGTGTATTGAGACTGTGGCTTTGTTTGCAGCATTGATCTTATATTCAGATCATACCATCTTCCAGGATCTAGACTCCCAATCTGGCATTCAGTGTGTGAGAAGGTTTCCTGCTGCTGAGGACAAACTGAGTAGTCATCGTCTCTCTCTGTGGTAGAAACAGAGTATTGGCAATCCCTATTTCCATTCTCTAGAATGATTTTTATTAAGTCTGTGTAAGAAACGGCTTTGACGATCCGGATGCTGCATTCGTTGGAATTTACCAACATAGAAGTCTGCAGAAATAAACAGCGGTTTAAGTTATTTTCATTACCACAAAGCCTTTTAATCTGATGGTAACGCTGTATTAGGAAAACCATGATAATCATATACTGTAACATAAATGTGATATTTCAAATAACAGAATGAAACACAAAATTCACAGATTTTAGGTAAAAGTAGGTCATGTAAATACATTATGAAATAAAATGGGCTTCTTGAATGAACAGTATATGTTACGAGAAAGTATTCATCTTAGTGATGACATTTATATTATTTTGTGTATATATATTTTTGATTATAGCACAGTTGAGCATCAAGTATTCATTCAACACAATTTTTAAACAACGTTTGGAGAAACTTCCAGTCAAGATTCCAGTCATGAAAAAAACACTTATTTTGGCAATCAAATTTGAGATGACAATATATTCAACTTGTTGTAAAATAAATAATAATCTTATTTTTACAATTTTAAAAGCCAAGAAACAACTGAGGTATAAATCATATCAGAGCATTAACAATCAAAACTCAAAGAAGACTCACCAAGAATCCACAAGCTGTCCATAATGCAACATGAAGGGCTTTAATTCTCTTCATTATTAATTATGTCTTTAAAAGATACACAGAAATCCAGTGGGAAAGTGCACATTATTCTTCAGCAGGTAATCTAGAGTAACTTCGTGAAAATCCAGCTGAAAAAACGTCAGCGAGAACAGCTCACTAATTAGCTCAGTACAAACAGGAAAACAATCACCCCTCTAAAGGAAATCCTCAGACACCTACACCAACCCTGCTTTTGTCGGTATCCATTTGAGTAGCAGATTACCCAAGTGTTAACTTTTATATGAAATTCTCTTAGATACACAACTCTGATGTAATGACAATATTATTCCAGTGAAGAGTAACTTGCTAGAACAATAGATGTCAGGGACTCTGTGGGTTCCATTACCACAACCCAGTCCAGCCCCACTTCCTTCCTGTTTCCTAGACAATCACACATTATGTTGAACAAAGGTTTCCACCTCAGCAGTGATTGGCTAGTAAAGCTTCCAGCCATCTCATGGTTTTCCATGTTTGTGTCTGAATAGATGGTCTAACATAAAGTATGAGTTACTTATTTAAAACTATGTTAATTAATTATATGCAAATTAAGAATTTAAACTATTCTTCTTATTTTCACTAATCTCAGCACTAACTAACACAAAGAATAGCAGACAACCTATTCACAGTTAAACTCTAGCAGGTATAGGATCACCCAAATAATGTTATATCAATTTAAATCATCCGGAGTGAGGCACTGTACTTAAGCAGAAATTGCCTTAAAAATACAATTGTTCTAGCTGTCAGAGATCAACAGCAACACTCTTTGGAAAAATCCCATCAATGAACTTCCAAAGACATCACAAATCATCACGTGCTGAAGTATAACTTTCGATAGATTTAAGTGAAAGCTTTGTTCTGTGAGGTCACTGCTTGTGAGAAACCCAGTGAAGCAGAAAAACCTGCTTAAGAGAACCATCTAGTGCTGCTAAACCAGCTAGATTAGACTTCTGAAGAGACTTTACTTCTTAATCTAGTTATTTTTGCTATTTTATGGCAAACAAACCTCATTGAATAATAGAGAATATGATTATTATGACCTTACATGACCTCTTTTTAGTTTTAGAACATTTGATAAAATGACACTGATTTGCTCAGCGAATTTGTGTAATGAACATTTTAATGTCACATGCTATTCTTCCAAATAAATCCTTCCTCTTTTGTAAATGACCGAGATAAACATGTCCTGGTAAACTGAGAAGCAGATTTGTAAAACCTGTGAGCCACAAAAAAAAGGAACAGAATTTGTAGCTTAATTTATTTTATTACAAGTTCATCTTACTTCTAATGCAGGCAAATAGAAGAATTAATTTATTAAAGGCAACCGAGCCTATTTAGAAACATCACAAACACAAATGTTTGATTGATGGAAATCTTTATTCTGAGGTTACCATTCTTAGCTATTTTTAACAGCTTGGAATTGAAGATGATGCTTGCTATAATTCAAAAGTTGACCAAGTCTAATATACAGAGAATGACAACAATTTCATATAAAATATGTAATTTGTCAAATTATTTATTTGCATCTTACACATACTAACCAATAGTATGATAATCAGCGTTGAAACAACATAAGTTAACATTTTCCACAGAATTAAACAATTATTTTCAATATTTGAGAGACAAAGCTTGACTTGTTGTTCAGTACAAATGATTATCTTTCATCCTATTTTACAAAAATTTTTCCACCCAGTTGAGATGAATAAAACACTAACACATAATACCTCTCAAACAATGGCACCTTGTTTCAGAAGATAAAAATCTGTCATTTTGGGGGAAAGCTGTTCTTTGTATTGCATTCGCAAAACCCTGCAAAAAGGGTTCATTTAGAAGGGTCCATTACGACATGGTTAACCAATGAAACACTCAGAACCTGACACGTTAAATGCTGTGGCTCTTCATGTGCCTGTTCAAGTGAGTACGACAGGTGTAGGCTTTTGAGCACATCGGACATGGAAATGGCCTCTTTCCAATATGAGTGTACATGTGCTTGCTTAAGTCATAGCGGCGAACAAAGCGTTTTCCACACTGTAAGCAGCAGTGCCGACGCTCGCCAGTATGAAAGCACATGTGCGCCGTGAGGTGGCTGGACACTACGAACTTCTTTCCACAGATCTTACACTGATACGGCTTCTCTCCTGTATGGGAACGAAGATGGACCTGAAGACATCCAGCAGAAACAAACCCTTTTCCACACTGATGGCAAACATAAGGTTTCTCTCCAGTATGGATCCTTATGTGGATCTTCAAGTTCCCTGACATTGTAAACTGCTTATTACAGTACGGACAGATGTGTGGACGCTCGCCTGAATGACATTTCATGTGGGACTTCAGTTGGATTTTGCTGTAAAAGCGTTTTCCACAATGTGAGCAGAGGAGAGGTTTCTCACCTGTGTGGTTTGAGAGATGCGCGAGCAGACTGCCGTTTGCTGAGAAGCACTTCCCACACTGGTCACAAATATAAGGCCTGAACTCGGCGTGGGTTTTTAGATGACTTCGCAGCTCACTGTCAACAGTGAAGGTCAAATCACAAAAGCGACACTTTCCGGGAAGTCGTTCTGTTTTGGATGAGCAGACTTCTTTGTTTTTGTGAACCTTCTGGTGGATTAAGCTGGCTCGATAGGAACCGAAAGTCTCGTTGCAGAGTTTACAGGTATAGGTTTTTTTCAAACTGGGAGTTTGGTGTGCGCGTCGATGACTGACTAACTGAGACAGACTTGTGAAGGTTCGTCCACATTCAGGACATTTATGAGTGGTTTTTTCATTATGCATTCTGCTGTGTTTGTACAGGTTCTTAAGGGATCTGAAATGAGCTGAACATTTGATACATTTAAAAACTCTTCTATTGCATTGTTTGCTGCGATGAGACAAAAGCTGTGCTGAATCACTAAAACCTTGCCTACATTGAGAGCACTCATGTTCCCCTGCTTTGGAGTGGATTTCCTGGTGTTTAACAAGATCAGAGCAGTATGTAAAGTATTTTGAACACTGCCGACACCTGTGTACTGTCCTGCCTGCATAGTGGAAGCCTTTAGAAGTGTTTGTCAAGGTGCTGTGAGAAGCCTCTCTGGAGGGATCATCTGCCGGAGAAGTTAGATCCTCTGAAGAAAATGTGGAGATAGTTAAAGACTAAGTGAAGTCGTACTCAACTCTGAACAATTCAGATAAGTCATACCTCTGTGAGGATTCTCAGCTGATGCTGGTAATTTTGGTTCTTCTGTGTCTTCCCTAGGAAAAAAAAACACATTTTTATGTTTAAGGTGAAAAAAGAGAGAGAAAATTTTCTTTTTTTAAAGTTTTATTTTTACTGTCTCATCACCAAGGCACAAATAAAACCTCACAGAGCCTTAATGCCTAGATGTCAAGCGTACAAAACTCAAATACTTGAAAGTTGTTCATATTAGACATCTAAATGTTCCAGAAGTGCTGTCGAGCTCTGTAAGCAGCTGTCACGCTAACAATTTAGAGCTCCCTGTATGTACATAATTGACCCCAAACAGACTCATGCAACTGATGGTGTCTCATAGAAGCCTGTCATTGAAACAGTTTACTAAAAATCAATGTGTTTTGTAAAAAGACCAAACAGCAGTAATTTGCTAAACTGCATCAACTGTTTCTCTGGCACTAAAGAAACACTAGTAAGCAGTAGGTTGCAAGATCGACACCTACCGATCAACTACCAAACCCTGACTTCATCCCGGCTGTGCATGCGCGCATGCATGCGTGCGTCCGTGCACTTGGCTGGATTAAATGCAGAATACAAATGCTTGGTTTTGGTTACTCCATAGCTAGCTGTGTCACTTTCACTTTGCCCCAACATTTGAAAGCACTGGTAATTTGAGTTAGTGAGTCTTACATCACCTCTAACCGGCCTGCTTATTCCCATCTGATCTTAAAAATATATTTTTAGTCCACATAACTGTCACTCATTGGATATTTTTACTTTTTCAACATTTTCTGTAAACCCTAAAGAAGTAGAAGCCTAAAAATCCTAGATGATCTGCATTTTTTTTGCTACTTTTCACATCCTATTTTAGTTAGGGCTCGGCTTAGTAGAGCTCACAATGATTTGCCTTTGTGTTTCCGCTTGTTTTGACACATTGTTGGTGACGAAAGCAGACTAGTCTAGTTCAGAAAACATAGTCTAGTTCCGGTTGGTGACGGAGTGACGTTTAATTCTATTCAACCAGTAAGTTCAATGATAGACCAATCATCAATCAACAGAATGTCTCATCATGCTTTTCTTTTCAAACAGAGAAAAGCATCACTTTGTCTTCACCTCATCCTCACTACCTGTACTGGGTACAGAACTGGGTACAAAGCAGACTGAGTCAAGCTGTACATGTTAATGGAAAAGCAGGATTAGATCTATCTAAAGCAGCCTATCTGGCTCCAGCATCCGTTTAACATTAAAAACCACTTAAACCCTATTTCAATCCCATTCTCTCTTTGCTCACAGCAAGTCCACTGGCCAAACAAATAATTAAATAATTCATACTTTTGCTCACCAGTCACCAGAAAAAATGTATAGACTAAAATACATGAAGAGCATAAACCTAATGTTTGAGATACTGTTAAATAAAGAGGTGACAACATCTGATCTATGAACAATAACTGAGTATAAGCACAAAACATGCTATAAATGTGAACTTACTTTAGCAATTCATCAGCATTAGATATTTCTTCTACATCGTCACAGTCTTGGAGGGATTCAAAGGGCTCATAGTTGGAACTAGATCCCACACTTTGGACATCTGTATCAATCCTCATCGTCTCGTGATCAGTAGAACGTAACTTTCTTCGCTCTTTTACATCCACAGTGTTACTAACCGCTGGCAGTGAGAGTGACGAGGCGATTCGTTCTTCCACTATTGATGGCAAAACTTACAAATGAAAAGAATAGCACAAAATTAAACAATGAGCTAGTCAACAGCTGCATTATACCTACAAATCAATCAAAACAAATTTATACAATTCATTTCGCATTTGCTTCAAAGCAGCTTCACAAACAAGAGGACTAATAGAATTACAATATACAGTTCACTTAGGAATCATAGAGCTCCTTTTTTAAGGAGGAAAAATAATTATCCTTGTTCAATCTATACAATATAGAAGATATATTAGGAAGAGAGGCTGTTATAATCATTAACATGTTATACAGGCCTATTTGAACCTAATATATGGCCAATATAGAACAGTTAACATCTTCATGTTTGTGATTATATAGATCTCACCAAAAGCTCATATTATGCCTTCTTGTCAATGTTCAACAAGAATACAGAAAAATATAGCCTTAAAAAAAAACGAATTATTTAGAATTATGAACTTGTATTCCAATTACTCTAACAGAAAATGTGCCAGATGTTAAGATTTTATATTAAATTCTATGTTGTTGCTGGTAGTTACAAAAAAGAAACAGATTTAATGTAAAATAAATACAATAAATCAAACAAAACCTGAAAGGATGAGAACAATCTGGCCTCACTCTTTGGGATGTCCTGTTTAATAGACATGACCGACTTGTAAAGCTTTCAGAAACCAGAATCAAGACATGGCCAAGACATTTGTGAAAATCAGACATGACCAGCAGGGCCTGTCTCTTGGAAAGTACGTCTTAAAAGATGATGCATTGATCAGGTGGCTTGTTTCAAGAGGCCAATCAAAAGAAACCCATAGAGCAAAACACATGTTTGTTCTTTCGTATCGTCTCACTGTGGTTTCCAGTGATTACTCTGTTAATAGAATTCATGAGAACTCATCATTGTGAAATCTATCTTTTCCCAGTGGTGAGAAAAAAAAACTAGTGGTAAGTGAAAGGTAAGTGAACTTGTAAGTATGAGGTTACTTTCAAAATTCCATAAAAGTAATAATATTATCTATACTTCAGTAATGAATATAGATTGTTGAAAGTCAATGATTGTGATCATTCCCCTTGGTCAGGGGTCGGCAACCCAAAATGTTGAAAGAGCCATATTGGCCAAAAACAAAACAAAAAACAAATATGTCAGGAGCCGTAAAAAATTAAAAGCCTTGTATAAGCCTTACAATGAAGGCAACACATGCTGTATGTATCCATATTAGCTATATTAGCTATATATTGCTAATTTCCTGCAGTGCATCCTGTAGAGAATGACGCACCAAGTGACTACTCTGTTGTACGATGCCGGCTCAAATTTAACTTCATTACAATATTAATGAATTATGTTTCATTGCTTTGATAAATTAAAGAAATGCAATAAATGTTTTGATGTCATTTTTATTTTGAGGATTCCAAAAAACATCATAATGGAATGTGCATAACATGCTCCTTATCTGGGCAACAAAAAGTGCCGCGTCAACATGAACTGTGTTGTTTTACATCTAATTGCGTGCTTGATCGGTCTCACTGTCTATTTCTAAACAGCATTTTTAAACATGACCTTGAAATCGCGCAGTTTTTTCCGTCTCCTAAATAAAAAAAATCACAGTTTAACCAAAACGACCAAAATCAGTTATCGTCATACATCGATATATACAGCAGGATGCGGAAGGAAATTTTAATGCAGTAGGGAAAACCAACAGACTAGTCCATCATTTTTTACAGCCATCGGCCTGGCATTCCGCCCCCGGCTGGTAGAAGCGTTTGTCGCAGGCTATGATGCAAATCTTCGCTGACAGAAATGTTGAAGTAAAATATTTTCTACACTCTTTTACAGCATTGGAAAGCGTTAAGAATGTTTGTCCTCCTATAGAAACCGTATTCAAACAAAAAATATATTTACCTCCTTCATCTTTTTCCATTTTTGAAAAAGCTCCAGGGAGCCACTAGGACAGCGCTAAAGAGCCGCGGGTTGCCGACCCCTGCTCTAGGTGGTCAAAAAGTGTATCTCTAATTTGGAATGTATTATGATAGTACACAAGTTTTGACTTTTGATTATACCAAAATTCACACTTTAAATCTAGTCATGTTTTAAGCTCTATTGAACAAAAGAAAATACAAATAGAATTAATAACAATTCTAATTGTTCTAACAATTCTAATTGTATTCTAAAAGTATGAAACATTAATAAATCGGACAAAATCTTACCATTTTCTTCCAGGGTCCCACAAATATCCGACTTCAGCAAGGAGGATAAATTCTGCGACTTACAAACAGAATCCACACATGGGCCAAGTTCACCAGAATAACAGCTGAGCATCAATGAAAGCTGAAAAATAAAACCTAGATAAATAAAAAGAGTAAACCCAGAGACACAAAAATGTAGTAGTATTGTAATTGTATGTTTCGATTAACATTGTAAAGAAGAGATATTCAGATATGAAATAGTGTGTAAAGAGTATATAATCAGACCTGTTTGAAGTTTGGTAAAGGCAGAAGTTGCTCCAACCTGGAGAGAAAAAATCCAACCAAGACTTGCAGAGCTTTATCAAAGTCTGGACCATACTCGACAGGAAACACTTCCTGAAAAATAAACATTTCTTTCATCTCAAACTGTACCCTAAAGAAAAAAATATTTTCAAAATCACCATTGTTTTTTGAAGAAATCAAATTTAGTTAATAACTCAAAAACAATGAATAACTTGATAAGGCGAATTACACCCATTCGCTTTAGAGATAGGAGTAGGAGAAAACAGTTTTTTCTCTCTTTGGACATCTCTTCCAGCTCAATCAGGAGAAATAGCCATGCCTTCCCGAGCCAGCCTTTAAAATGCACTTAAACTGAAAACGTTTTGAATGCTTATTGAGTAAAAAGTACATGCATGGGGAATAATCCATTGTGCAGAGCATCATAAAAGCGTGCATCCTGATAGAACATACTGATGAAAAATGAATTTCTCTAGAATAACAGAGTTCTCATAATAAATCTAGCACACACATGAAAGAAATGTTCCCTCTTCACAGAGTCCTCCAACAAGCTCAGGACGAGATGAAGTACACTGACTTGTAAGCGCTCCATGTCTGTGTCGTTCACCTATAAAGAGAGATTACACATAAATATATAACCGTATCTGTGGCAAAAAAAAAATCCCTTTATGCTCATATTGACTATTATTATATGATATTAATACCCAGTTTCTCATATTAATATTAGGAAGGTCTAATGAAGCAGCGAACATGCTGGTCAGTTTAAATAAAAACTTTGTTCATATTATTAGACTTTCTCTTATTGACTGAACTGGAATAAGTATAAATCTTGATCTCGGAAGGAACTTTACATTCCCTATGGTTGCAGTAAATAGTAGTTCTATTTCTACTCCGTAGATTGATCAAATATGAATTCCTATCAAACTCTTAATCCACAATAGGCCTATGTAAAATTTCTTTGAAGCAACTAACTGCTAAAAAGGCGCTGTATAAAAACATTTTGATTGATTGATTGATTGATTACCCCATCACATTATTTGATGAGGGGTATCATCAGACAGGTCTGGTCCGTGAAATAACATTTCAAAAAACTACTTTTAGATATCTCTGTGGGCCTTTTCTCTCTGTGTCAGTAAGTAACGTTATGCTTCTACCCAGTTTTATCGTATTAAACAGTCACAGCCACATTAAATTGACAAACAGTGTAAGGAAAAAGCCTCGTCACCTAAGATTTCAAAAATAAACCATAACTGAGTGGTGTATTGCTCATTTCATCAGTACTATTTCAAAAGTTCTACATGATGAATTATATTTTAGTTGTCGCGCTTTTTGGCAACAACATTTGAGAGTTTAATGGCGACTGGGTTGCTTGTGTTCAATTGCTTGGGTTCTATTCACCTTGACTTAAGGTTTTCTGTTAAATGCCTTTCAGATTATTCTCTTTTACAGCATCTCTAAATTTTTCATTAAACCATAAAATGTACTGAAAGTAACTTTTACAGGAAGTGTTTGGCAAAGACCTCCCAGCTTCAGATAAAAGCATTTCCTTTCAAGCTGTTCATAGCATTTGAATCATCTTCAGAAAATTCAGCAAATCTCTCACAAAAGGAGGATTAAAAGATGGCTCTTTTATTTTTCTTTTGTATTTTAGAATCTTCCTCTCTTCCTCTGATCAACACAATGATAGGGAAACATTCACTTTCACTTAAATTAGGATACACTTTTAATGTTGGTTTAAAAAGAGAAAGTATATTGCAGTATGTTCTATGTCCTGGATATAATTAAAGTGATTGAACCATCATTTTAAAGTAATAAATGTACATTTTCCTTTTTGAAATTCAATGTTTAATATCCCACAAACCGTCATAGCTATGTAAATCTTGTGTTAAAATAATGTGGAAAATGAGTAATGAGATGGTTTAGTTATAGTTAAAACTGAAGGAACTTTAGCAAATTTTAATGGTTTTAATGGAGTTTCATGATGATTTTGATTCTGGTGCGTTCTCTGTTCTTGATGAAGTGGGAATGGTTTGAGGTTTATCTTTATACTTCCAGATAATGCAACCTATTGAACTTTTTTTACGATAACAGAAAACGTTTTGTTCAGGATAAAATAGAGGTTGTAGCTACCTTACTTTAGGCTAACAAATCCTCTTAGAACATCTGATCATCAGACGATTGAGGAGAATTAACACTCATTATTTCTTTTCTTTTATTTAAAAAAAATAAAAAAATGAAGGCTAGCCATACCTTTAAAAAATCTGCAGTCTGAATTTTATGAATATGTGATTTGACAGTATGAAGATCTGCAGGAAGTTCCCCTCGACACATCTCAAGGATCATCTAAAAGAAAAATCACAATCTTAAAACTGTATGCATTTAAAAAGGACAACACAAAACGTTTACACTAACAATGCAACAATAATATAATTCATGATATGACTCAAACATCATTTAAAATCAGGAATTTAATTCGAAACGAAAAATCCAATGAAATCAATGTGTTAAATCCACCAGGAAACAATTAAAAGTCTCAGAAGTAATAAACAATAATTTCTGAACAAACACAATAATTAGTTTTAGATTTTTTAGATATTTGTTACTTAGCTAAAGAATAACATCAAATATATTGAAAGACTCCTAACAAGTCAAATCTACCTTTAGGAGGCGTTTGGCCATAAACGCGAACATGAAAAGAGTGAACACACTCATTTTAGAGTGGTTTAAATGCATCAGGACATTTTAGTACATGTAGTAAAAATAAAATAAGCTAGAACTTAGAGACATTTAGTGAAGCTGCAAAAGGTGAACCACAGTATAGTGAGGGCAGTGTACTTTTACAAATTATATTTATTTGCATTACTTGTGAATACAAATGCTTTATTTTTGGTTTTGACTATCAAAACCTGGTCGAATCGATATGATTTTGTGAGTTTTTAAGACAACATTAAACCATTACAGTGGCATTAAGTAAAACATCCTGTCCAGATAACCCAACTGTCTCTAACTCTACTCTACTCCACTCCACGGAGTAACTATGAAATCTGTTATCATATTGTTATTGCAAGCGTTCTAAAGAAATATGACATGATTCAAAGCTGCTGTTCATGTGAGGACACTGCTAAAGAAGGGCGAATAAGACATTTTTAACACATTATAATAAAAAATCTGATGAGTATTTGAACTGAAAATGTATGTGGACCCATAGGATTGATATTATATAATATAAAAAGAGCAAAAAGATTTAAATTGTACCTATTATGGCATATTTACATAATATCATGAGTCTCATTGGCATGCAAAGTTGGAGGTTGGATAACCTAAAGTGACACTTTAGAAAGACTCCTTATGTTGTTTATCTGCCAATACCTTTGTTCGAAGGCATCAGGCATATAAGCATTGGTCAGTCTCTACCAGCAGATGTTCCACATGTGGACCCTTCTCACCTAAAAGTGCAGGGGAGACCTCAGCTAAATATTGTTACGTTACCTTTGCCCGCAGCCCCACGATCAAAGTGGCCCGTTGTCTCCTGGTTAAAAGTTCTGGCACAATATTTGTCATAACAGAAATAAATTCTTCCAGCTTTCCAAACTGCTCTACATTGTGATCTGTGACAACCCGCCACATGAACGCGGATGTGAGGCGCAGGGGAGACACCAGCAAGCGAAGCGAGGGCAAAGAGGAGAAAGACTCTGCAGGAAAGAAGGTAGAAGTACAGGAAGCGAATCAATGTGCTCATTTTCACTTCTATTTCAGGAAACCTAGCACTAACTCTCGGTTAATCCAATTCCGTTAATAACAGACAACCGATGCTTCGTACGTCTAAAAAGCTACGTTTTCATAACGGCAAGCGTATGATAAACTACATTTCATCGCAAACTAAACACGATAACTTAATGCTGCTTAAGGTAATTTCTGTGCCTGTTTTCGACACGTTATCTAACACATCAGACCAACAATATAAACACTCCAGCAGACGTTATACAATGTCTGAAATCAATCAGTTGTACGGTAAATAAATATACGAACCCATTGCTTATTAATTGAACTAGTCTTTTTCACAACTTAGTCCTCTGAGTCGTGTTATCTTCTTCGCCTTTTCTTCTTCTTCTTCGAGTTTTGTTCGCAAACCGCGTTGCTGTATTACCGCCACCAACTGGAATTTGATCTCTATAACGAAAGAAAAAGATTTTTTTCTCTCGCATCCTGAATATATTCTTGTCATGTTAGAAACACAAATAAAATGAGATGTTCTTGCATCTTTATGTAGGGATTTTACTGTGAACGGTCCTAGTTAATTTTTATGTGATTTTCTATCCGTCATATCCATATAAGTGCATGTTATAAGATAAGGGTTATCCAAAATGCTTTACATTTGAAACAAAGAATAAAAAAAGAAAGTACCATTGGTAAAATCAAGCATAAAAAAGTGATATAAAAAGTCATAAAAACATTAATATTATGAAGGTCTAGTGAACCAGCGAACATGCTGGTCAGTTTAAATTAAAAAATTCTTTATATTATTAGACTTTCTCTTATTGACTGAACTGGAATAAGTATAAATCTTGATCTTGGAAGGAACTTCACATTCCCTATGGTTGCAGTAAATAGTAGTTCTAATTCTACCCTGTAGATTGATCAAATATGAATTCCTATCAAACTCTTAATCCACAATAGGTCTTTTGTAAAATTTCTTGGAAGCAACTAACTGCTAAAAAGGCGCTGTATAAAAACATTTTGATTGATTGATTGATTGATTACCCCATCACAGTATTTGACGTGGGGTATCATCAGACAGGTCTGGTCCGTGAGATAAACGATTGATAAAAATGTAACAAACAAAAACACATATGAAACAAACATTAAAAAAAAACTACTTTTAGATATCTCTGTGGGCCTTTTCTCTCTGTGTCAGTAAGTAACATGATGTTTCTTCCCAGTTTTATCGCATTAAACAATCACAGCCACATTAAATCGCCAAACAGTGTAAGGAAAAATCTTCTAAGATTACAAAAATTAAACATACATTTTAAAAATGTTATAATTTTCATTAAACCAAAACTCCACTGAAAGTAACTTTTACAGGAGGTGTTTAGCAAAGATAAAAGCATTTCCTTTCAAGCTGTTCATAGCATTTGAATCATCTTCAGAAAATTCAGCAAATCTCTAACTTTTATATTAGAGATTATAGAAATATGGAGTTTGAACTTAACACAATGTACTATTATTGGAAGACTTATTGCAAATTTATTTGCATATCTATATATACTAGAAACATGATGTGCCTTTACAGATTAGACAGAGAATGGAAGCTTTCACATTCATTGATTCAGCTTCTGTCAGTGCTGTTTTTTTCCCAGACAATCTTTCCAATAAAACAAAATTTTATTTAAATTCTAGTTCCTTTCTTTGATTTCACAAAGACTTAAAAAAAAAATTTTGTCACCAAGTTTCAATGCAAACATTGAACATCCAGGAGAGAGTTGTTGTGCTTGTTAAAAGTTTTAAAATAATTAAAAATCATTCGAAAACAAAAAAAAGTTTTGTTTTGCGAGAGTTGTTGCAAAACAAAAAGTTAAGGCCTTTACAGTCAACAATTAATAATACTGTTCTTTTGAAAAACAATTAGAAATGGGTGAGATCATTAAGTTATATGTAAGAATCTTTCAACCACACAGATGAACTCCCAATCACACACAATAGTTATGCGCTTTCACAAACGATGATCAGTTCAATAAATCTGCATTCTGGTGAGTGAACAACCATGTTTAATGTTTGCTAAAATAATTTTCTATACAAATTAAGAACAATGTAAAAGTGTTTTGTTTGTTTTTTTGCTCTGGAGAAAACTTTAAATCACACGAATCCACTCGTAGGCCACACAATCCACGCAAATCCCGGCATGAACAGAGCTATGAGAACTGAAGAGAGCAGATTTACACCATTGTTATCCAGGATGGGTTTCCCACATATCCGTTTCACAGTCGGGGACTCATAGCTCACAACCTTCTTGATCGATTCATCATATCCTTGTTGGAAAGAAATAAAAGTACATGAAGAACACAATCACCTTTGTTTGACAAGACAGTAAAGACATTGAGACACCACAACACTTATAATAATTTCCTATAATAATCAATGTCATATAAATGTAACGATTAAAACTTCATGTATATAATAAGTCTTCAATAATATCAGTATATTAGTTAACAATATGAATCAATTACCTGAATACTGTACAGTTGCACCAAGGAGGGAGTCCAGCATTGATCCTGCCAGGCCTGTTATAGTCCCATATAAGATGACAGGCCACTGAGGAACTGGGAAATCTTTTACCATCAGTAGTTGCATGAAAAAGTAAGCTACACCCACTGTGAATCCACCCAAAGCACTGGCCAACAAGCCAATGGATGTAACGCCACCATTGGTGCCTAAAAAAGTTTTTTTATTAATAAAAGGAAATATATTTTTCAATCACTCAAATTAACTTGAAATCCAATGTCATGAGAATCAGCAACACTATGATTAAGTCTTAATAAAATACTGGATTATATTTTGCTTTTGTATTTTTATGCCCACCTCTAACAGTTCATAGATGCATTGCAATGGCTTTGGTAGTCAAAATAATGAACAATCCATGGAAACGACATGCACAAGAACTTTAAAGTCACTTAAAATCTTTAAGTTTTCCTATATTAACATACAAACCAGTAAACCACCTCCTCAATATGTGACATGAGTTTTAGAAGAAATTATGAATTTCTCCTCATTGTATTGCCCACTACCATGAAAATAGATATACACAAAAAATTACAGTTTTTGTTCAGCTGAAGTTTTAAAGGGTGATAACTTTATGATTGCATGCTCTTTTCTCCATCGAGCGCACATTGAAAAAAACCCCACAATAATCATAGTTGTTTGTGAGTTGTACTCAAATGGCATGCTTTATTGTATTAGTATTTATCGTGTTTCGCAAATATCTTTTATAAAAATTAAAAAAGTAATACCTGCAGGAACCTCTCTCCAGGTGGTGATGAGCCTGGGACTGGCCTTACTCAGCACAGGACCAACCTCAGAGGCCCAAGTGTCTCCAGTGCTGCAAGCTAGGGACCCTAACAGTGACAAGCACATCCAAGAAGCAGAGTAATACTTCACAAAATCCACAGGAATCTCCCCAGGACCAACCTCAATCATGTAAAGCAGAGCCAATTCTGTGGGAACACCACCGTTACAGAACACCTGCAACCAGTTTCTTTGGCCACCTACAAATTTCAGAATTTTTCCACCATTATAGAATGAAAAACAAAAAATATTTATAAACAGCTATAAAAGCTGTACATGTACATGTAACACAGACAGATGTAGTTAAAAAAAAACTTCAGAGTTAGTAATAAATATGTACTTTTGCAGAAAATCTGTTTTGTAGGTATGTAGACGCATTCAGTATGTTGGGAGGAAACTGTCAACTATATCTAAAAATATCTGTTTGAGAATAATTCCCTGTATCTTTTTGTGACTAGTATGATTTAAATCCAAATATAATGAATTGCACATATTTTTAAATTGACGTCAGCCTGCTAACTAATGAGGCAACAAATTACTTTACAAACGTATCATTTAGAAATTGATGAGAAAACCATACCTTCTTTATATTCTGAGTCAATCATTTTTTTCATGGCTCCCTTCCATTTGGTAAGTTTGTTAGATGTGACAAAAAAAGTCAACAAAACTGCAAAGAAGCTCATGTTGGCCATCGTAAGTACGAAACCAACTAGCATCGCTGCAACAAAAAAGCCAAAATGTTTAGCACTTTAGTGATTGGCAATTTACAACCCCAAGCTATTATCTTTCATATGAGATTTACATTTAATATACATAGAATAGAACACAAAAATATATACTAATTATATTCATAATAAATGTATTTCTCATGTGAAAGACACGTTAAATGAGTTCGAACTTAAACTCCTCACCTCCAAAGGCGCCACTGCGATCAAGACTCTTCCGTTTAAATGCTCGAAATGTAATAAAAAGTGGGACCAGCACAGAAAACAGCCACCTCCACGGTGACACTGGTTCTAAAGTACCTGCAAGCGAGCATTCATTTTTTATTTCTGAATTAAAACATTACTCAAAATTCTATATTTTAGAGATCTATTTTATTGCATTATTTAAGCATGAAGTATTGGGTGACTAATTCTTAGTTAGTTAGTAAACTACTAATAATTAAGGATTTTCTCGACATATTCATAGTCAAGACTTACTTGTTTGTAAAGTATACCTCAAGTGGCTGAAATCTCTAGAGGGTTACATGGCTGGACATTGTTTGGACCCACTGACATAAAAAATATGAACGTTTTGTTTTCCATTGGTCTTAATATAGAATTGATGTCAAGTTTTTAATAATGTAAATGTTGTGTAAATATGGAAAGTCTAATTACTTCTATCCCTAACCTAATTTCAAATGTAATACAACATTCACTTTCCTTCAGGTTATGTAGTTTTGAACTGGAGATGTAAATGCTGTTTCAAAGCAAATTAAACATTTATTCTAATTTATCCAAATTTATTGCTCCCTAAGCTAAGATCAGACCAGCTTAGAAGTTATTTAAAAACAGTCAATAGCTTTGTGGTAAAATGTAATTTGTAAATAGTAATAAACTCCCAAATGTTCAGAATATATTATGATGGCGGTTAAATAAAAATGAGCTTTGTAACAAAATAAGGAGGTTTGGGAAACTGAAGCAAAAACTGCAGCAATTTAAAAGGAATATTCCAGATCAACTAGATCAGTCTCTGCTTAAGCAAAGATTTAAAGCACATGTATCAAGCTGAATTCCTGGAGGGCCAAACTAAAATATCTGATCACCCAAATTAAGGCTTGATGCAAATTAAAGTTGTCTGTTGAAGCATGGTATGAACAAAACTGTGCACAGTGTTCACACTCCAAGGATTCAGTTTGGTTTGGATTTGAGTTTCACTGATTCAAAGATTTATGACTCTTGGTATAATTCATGCACATAAACTTTCGGTTAGAAAGTAACTGTAGGGCGATGATTTCAGCGCATGTTAGCAGAGAACATGAGTATGATGACAGTGAACTCTCACCGTAATAAGCGCTGGCTGTCAGGGACAGGAGCCAGCACAGTAAGGAGATCACCAGCGTGACACACAACACAATCATGTAGGCCATCATCCTCAGACAATCTTTGACCAACAAACCGTTCTCAGACTGCATGATCGTGAAGGAGCACGGAGCTATCGGGGGAAATCAAATAGCAAAGCATTGAGTAATTTTACATTTTGTGTACTCTTGTGCAACGTCCAACATGTTTAGCTAATGTTTTCGCACATGGTAACGTTAATTCAGTCAACTTAAGTAAACTAAAGTTCCAACAATCAAGTTTTGTTGAATTAATAACCAGCTGCTATGTCTCAAAGCACAGCTCAGGTCGTGTTGCTCGCCGCACTTAATAAACAGTTAACGGTATAGAAGTAAGCATATATATTGATTATGCTTGATATACTTTCTTTCCTAAAATGATTGACAGTTTCTTTTATTAATGTATTGTTTGAATGTAATTCAGCACCTGAAACAATCCTTGAATAAACGCTGGATCCACATGTGTTCCATGCCTATTTAACGACAAGAAATAGCTACTAAAAAGTAGCAAAACAAACACCGGCTCTTCCTCTTCGTTCATCTGCAGATTAGCGGGTTGCAAACAGAGTAAGAATTAAGTACCGCCACCTATTGGCCTGAACTGGTGCATCCTGGTGAACTTTTTGTTTTCTATGAGGCAGCACTCAATGTAAGGTGCTTTACTGTCACTTGGATACTGTAGAGCGCATTCCGCTGTGAATATTGCATGAATAGACACCGTCAGACAAACAGCACAAATAAACACAATCATATATATTATTTTCAGTCACGAATACCTGCTATTTATAGGTATTCCAATAAAGAGCACACTCAAAAAGTATTTTATAATTATCAAATAATTGTTTCACGCTACTTACATGCTGAATATCTCTTTCAGGAAAGCCTCTGTGTGTTTCCCAACGCACAATAAATTATTTAGTCTTGTGTGTTCCCAAACTCAAACTAGCTATTATAGGTGTTTTTTCTTAATACTTTATTCTTGTTCATACATACTCCTCCACAATTAAGATTATTTTTCTTTCGTTATTGGCCACTAGCAAAAAAAAAATGTTTTTACGAATGTAAATTGTTAACAGTGGAGCAAGTAAAACTGTGGTTTCAAATGATCTTTAAAGCTACAGCATCCAATCTTTCAAACCCCTAAACCATTTTAGAACCAGAGCAAACTCAGGGCATCGTTATTTTGATATTTTCAAAAAGCAAATACAAATGTTGTTTTTGCATTTGGGTTTTTGGATTTACTGATGTTTTTCAGACTCAGAATCAGCTTTATTGCCAAGTGTGAGTGTGTGCGCGCACACATGGAATTTTCTGTGGTACAATGGAGCAGTCAGTCAAGTAACATAAGTACAATACAAACAATATAAGTACAGTAGAATAAGTAAAGTGCAACACGGCTAACGAAAAACATTAACATAAGGCTATGAGGTAGAACATTGTGAAGGACTGATTATATGTAAACAATTCAACAAAATCTAAAGTGTAGGGCACTCAAGCACAAAATGCCAGGTAATGAAATGTGCAAGAATCCAGGTGGAAGTAACAGAAGGTGGGGAGCTAAGAGTTAAGAGTTCAGCAGACGGATAGCTTAAGGAAAGGAGCTCTATTTGTGCAGTACAGTTCTGGTGCAGTACAGTCCAGTCCTCTGAAGCAGCGGCCAAAGAGCAAGAGTTCAAGAGTGGTGGCCGGGGTGAGTGGGGTCCAAAATGATTTTGTTAGCCCTCTTTTCTCACTCTGGTGGTGTACAGGTCCTAGAGGGAGGGTAGGGAAGCGCTGATGATCTTCTCAGCTGTATGAATAGTTCTCTGAAGTCTACAGACGTCTGCTTTAGAGGCGGAGCTAAACCAGCCAATGATGGAGGAGCAGAGAACAGACTCAATGACCGCAGAGTAAAACTGCTTTAGCAGTGTCTGTGAAAGGTTGAACTTCTTCAGCTGGCGCAGGAAGTACAGCCTCTGCTGGACCTTCTTCACAATGGAGTCGATGTGTGTGCTTTTCTTCAGGTCCAGAGAGATGATGGTGCCCAGGAACCCGAATTACTCCACTGGTGTCACAGTGCTGTTCATGATGGTGAGAGTTGTGAGAGGTGCAGTCGTTGGTGTAAAGGGAGAAATGAAGTGGAGAGAGAGCACACCCCTGGGGGGCGCCAGCGCTGGCGGTACGGGAGCATGATGTGAATTCCCCCATACTCACAAGCTGCTGTCTGTCTGTCAGGAAGCTTGTGATCCATTTTGAAAAAGTAAAAAATTTTTTACAATTATTTACAGTAAAAAGTGGCTTGCATAAATAAAGACTTTCACATGTAAAAACCCTATATTTAAAATTTCCATGTTATGCCGCATATTGCCTGCATTTCCAAGCTCCTATATTTTGAGGCTACTATTCCTCCACTTCCTCAAATTTTTAATTAAGGTTTATTATATAAGTTATTAATAAAATCTAAAACCAGTGCAACATTCTTTAAAACATGCATTCTGACTGAAAAGTGAGCGGGATTTAATTTTTCAAATTCTCTAAAAAAAAAAAAACATTATTAAAATACAATGTTTTTTTTGGCTAGATTTGATGCTTAGCTTTGTTTAGTCATTCATTCAGTTCCTTAAATAGTGCACAAATGAAAATCGGCACGTGGCATTACAGGGGCACATTATCACAACTTGTCTAACATCGGACATCTACACAGACTGTTAAACCTGTTCAGATTTTAAATAAAACTATTCTCAAAATAATGGATGACATTAGCATCTGTAATAATTCTAAAAACATAGATTCCTGAGCATCGACAATTTTATCAAGCTCTTTGCTCTTAAAATCTCTTTTAAATGTTTAAACAATTGTGCTCCAAACATCATGTGCCAGTTAGTGTCAAAACACAAGAAGCACAACCAATCACAATTGTGCAATACCAAAAAGAAGGATAGCGATTGCAAGATCACCTGCATCAGTTAAAGGATACCTTATCTGGAACAGCTTACCAACAGGGCTAAAAATAAAGAGTTACAGACTTTCAGGTGAGAAATTATGGAATGGCTCCTTTAGCAGCTGGTCTATGAACATTGAAGTTGACAGAAATCTGTAATTTAACTCAATTTATTTTGCTTTAAGTATATGTTTTCTATGTATAAATTCATTGTTTTAAACTGTGGCCAGATTTCTCTCTTTATCTGTAAAACCAAACCAGGGACTGGAGCTGCAAATTAGTCCATGGATAGAAGCTTGCGGGTAGAGCATCTGAAAAAAAATCTGTATTGTCCCCATTTAAAATAAATAAATTGGGGTGAATGCCATTTTAAAGGTGCAGCATTCCGAACATGGGCTTAAGTAATGATAAATTAGTCTTGGATATTTGAAGGGACATTAAAGAATCAGGTTCATTTCACGTTTAGATGCGCATGTGTGTTTAATCTAGTTCTTTGATTGTCATGTGTTCAAAGAACAAAATAGTGAACTTGGAGGAAGGGTTGTGATTAGTTTCTACTTATTCCCTGTCTGTAGTTGCATTCCATCTTCATTGTGACTTAGACAAGAATTTAGAACTAATTTCACATTGCTGGCTTGTTTACAACTTCACCCGAGGTTGAACTCTCATGTGGACATTTAAGTTTACTCCCGTGAGAAACTTGTTCCACACTGTGTGCATGGGTAGGGTTTTTCATGCGGGTGTGAACTTTTATGTGGCGTTTAAGACCTCCTTTATGACTGAAACATTTCCCACACAATGGACACATGTGAGGTTTCTCTCCAGTGTGGACTTTCATGTGGCAATAAAGAGCTCCTGTCTGACTGAAACCTTTTCCACACAAGGAACACAAGTGAGGTTTCTCTCCAGTGTGGACTTTCATGTGGCAATAAAGACCTCCTGTCTGACTGAAACCTTTTCCACACAAGGAACACAAGTGAGGTTTCTCTCCAGTGTGGACTTTCACGTGGTCTTTCAAGTGTCCTCTTTTTGAGAAACCTTTTCCACAGAGTTGGCATTTGTAGGGTTTCTCTCCAGAGTGGACTCTCATGTGGCAATTAAGACTGGACGTCTGACTGAAACATTTTCCACACAAAGAGCACATGTATGGCTTCTCTCCAGTATGAAGTCTCGTGTGCCTTTGGAATCCTTGCCTGTCAGAAAATCTATTTCCACAATGACTGCATCTGTAGGGTTTCTCTCCAGTGTGTATCCTTGTGTGTCTTTGAAAGCTCCCCTGTCTTGCAAAGCACATTCCACAGTGTTGACAAATGTAAGGTTTCTCTCCTGTGTGGATTCTCATGTGATTAATAAGGTTTCCTTTCAGACTGAAGCTCTTTTCACACACTGAACATGCGTAAGCCTTCACTACACTATGAACTCTCAAGTGGCTATTTAAGCCTTGTCTATAAGTAAAACTTTTTCCACACTCTTGGCATGTAAAGGGCTTCTTTCCACTGTGGATTTTCATGTGGAAAACAAGGTAGCTCTGTTGATTGAAAATTTTTTCACAATGTTGGCATTGGTATTGTTTCTCTTCTGTGTGCAGTAACATGTGTTTTTTAAGGCTTCCTTTATTACATAAAGTTTTTCCACACTGTTGACATGTGTAAGACACGTGCTCTTCAATCTTGTGTTGAGTCTCAGTGTGAGTTCTCAAGTGGAAATTAAGATGCCCTTTCTGACAAAATGTCTGCCCACACTGCTGGCACGAGAACGGTCTTTCTCCAGTATGAATTCTCATGTGAAGTTTAAGGCTAGAGCTTCGAGTGAGACTCTTTCCACACTGTTTGCAAGACACACATTTTCCAGCTGATCTCTTTTCGAGTTCCAAACAAAGAGTCTCTGGATTCTCGGAGGAATCAGCGAGTGAACTTGAGTTGTATTTCTCTTCGTTTTCATTCAGTATCTTGGTCTTCACTTTAACAGCCATTAGATCTAGAGACAAAGCAGTAACTTAATACAGGTAGTTTAAGAGTATCTTAAAAATAATTAATTTGTATAATAAGATATTTTCCTTTTAATCGCAAAACAAGTAAATGATTTAGAGCAGGGGTTTTTCTTCCCTATGTGCTAAATCATCTTTTCGTTAATTCTGAGATGAGTAAAGTGTTTCCTTTAGTTCCACAAACGTATTACTTTTATTAGTGCTAATTTCAAGTCAAGTAATTTCAAAAGTCAAGAAGACACCAGTTTTTGCAAACTGCCTCAGTGGTTATTCAGTATGAAGTGCATACAGAAGTATTCAGCTTAGCAAGCGCTTGGCTCCCCTCTTATATATCAGCTCCATTTGACAAGACAGGAAGGCCTCCACCTTGTTGGCTCCTTTCTGCCCTTCTGGCGAACGATGGAGTGGAGCAGTCTTGATGTCTGGACTCTAAGCCCTTCATGTAAAAGGATTACTGGTTCTGGTCACTATGGTGAAATTCCCATGCAGGACCATGACTATCACTCACTGTACTGCACGATGACTGCCAGAAGTCAGACAATCCAATGTGACCTCTGTGCATTCCCAATGGTATTGATGTATTCCCTCCTCTGCAGTTGTTGAAATACAAGTAAGGATCAACGAGAACACAACGTCCCGAACATAATCAAGTCTTGAACATAGGGCCTGTGACAGAGGAGGGCCTGCCTTAGTTTCAGACTATTGAAGTGGCTGGTCTCTGTCTGCTGGCACAGAAGAATCTTTAAAGAGGTATTCCTATACTCGAGTCATTTAATATATATAAAAATATCAATTCAATATACGTTTAAGTGACTAACTGAAAGGAAATGCTTAATTCAGATTTTTTTAAATAAAATTTTTGTGTGCTTGTTCACGTTACACACAACATGCGGCTTATTTCCATCCAGCTCGCTGTGAGGAGTGCATGTGCAGAAAATGGCTTTGATCTAAACAAAAGTAAATATGGACGAGAATTGTGATTTGAGACAATTGTAATTGTATTTTAGTTAATTTCCAATTTGAGCCGACATCATTTCAACCAATTCATATCCAGAAGAAGACAAAGAAGAGATATTTATTAGTTCTATTGCTTCATTTTCTTTCCAACTTCCTGCCCACGTCCAGAAATGTAATGTCTGTCCACATACTATAATGTAAAAATGAGACCTGGGTGTTCAGACTGAGGCTACATTGATACATCAGGTATCAGATTTAGAGCCACACATAAAAGTGACTAGGGGCGGATTTGAAGAAAATCTGAATTGAGCTGTTCAGATGGTCACAAAAATATCAGATAGAGGTCGCATATGTGCAAAATAATACAATTTGAGTGCCTTTGGGCTTCAGTTTGAACGTAACCAACTAAGTTTGAAAAAATTTTTAAATCCCAATTCAATAGAAGAAACGGAGATGTTGCTGTAGAAAGATCGGTTCCAGCTCTCAAGCATCACAGGAAGAAAATGGACATCAACTTCCTCTTATCCAAAATCTTTTGGAATTGTTTACATTGACTTATGCTAATAACTAGTTCTCATTGTAAGTAAGTCTTCAGTTTTAGCATCAGCAAGTTTTCTTTCTAAGTTTAAGGGAGCGTTCATATTTGTGAATTTAGGCTACATTTACATCTCGATAAAAATGAGTGTTAATTTTAGTTAGAGTGTGAATTAAAAACATTGAAGTAATTGGAGTTATCGCAAAGAGGTTCAAGGCAGATCAGATGATTGAATGAAAAGCTTTGAGAATGAAGTCACCTGTCGGTTCCTCTCCATCGTCTTCTTTGACCACAAATGTGTCCTTAATCTTCACCTCTTCGATCTCCTCTTTAATAAACTCCATCTTTACGGAACCTCTGCACTCAGTCACACCTCAGCATCTGTGTTAAACCTCAGAATAATAAACAGAATGAGAAATGATGAAATTAATCAAACCCAGTGTGGTTTCTCTTAGATCAGTGAAGAAAACGCTAATGTTTAGAATGTTTAAAATGTTACGTAAAGATGAATTCTGGTTTACATATATGTATATATTTTTACTATTCCGTTAAAACCATACTATTTTTTTAAGTAAATGGATCATATTTTATTAAATGGCTGAGACAAAAAAACATAAAATGTATCGATTTGTAAAACGTTAACTGGGAACTGAAGGAATCTACGTAATTAGGGGTAACGTTGAGTAATTAAAATTAGGGTTTGTTTTGCATTGATCACACCTTCAATGTCAAGATAGTAAACTATTAACCTCTATAACCTTTTTAAATGAGAGATGTCACATTTAATCAACGTCGTCCAGATTAACGTTGCTATGGTAACAGTAAAGAAAGGCAATAGACGATGCGGAGGCGCTCAAAATAATTTTCATAATGTATAAGAAAACGTGCTAAAGTGAGTTCGGCCTATTTTACATCGCGCTTTACCAGAAATATGTAACATAAAAATCGCAAATTGTTAAACACCAACCTTTATTCAGTCAAGTCAGTGAGGGCTACTAAAGCTCGACGATGGCTTGTGACGTCACAGTAAATCTGCAAAAAATAAAATAAAAGTTAACACAAGCTTCTTTACGAGGCTGAATTCAGCCTCGTGGCGTCTTTCCCTAAAACAAACAAACTAAATAAATGAATAACATTTCTAGCCAATCCGCAGGAGTTACGAAAATATTCTAAATCTTCACAATGTGTCAGGTATTTTAACAATAGCTTCAATATATTGCCTTAAGCGTATATTCTCCGGGAAACCAAGTTTAGAGTGTAATGGCAATTTATGTTATTGCCATGGACAAAGAAAAAAGAATAGAGTGATACAAAAAGCTTACGTAGAAAGTTTTGTTATACAAATATTTATTTAAAAGCCATTCCATCCCGGTACTTTTTGAATGTTTTTTTTCAGCGTTATTATGCAATATGGGACCCAGCTATTTTCACATCAAATAATGCTTAGTCTGAACTGATGGATCGGGATCACTGACTTATAACAGTCGGGAAATATCATAGACTGTTTATTACTGGGATAGATAGAGTGTGAATTACTTGGGTACTGGGACTTTTATTTTGAAGTGTTGTTTACGTCATAATACTATGCCACTCTGTTGTGACTGAAGAAAGGTGTGTATTTCGTTTTTGCATTTATCTACTACAATCTTTATATGTTTTTGGTATACACTGAAAAAATATTTAAGCTTTCTGTATCGACAATTTTTTTTGCGTTTGAGTTAAAGAGTAATTTTGCTATGGTCATTGACCAGTTACATTTTCTTTTATTTCCAGAAAATACGTAATTAAAAACCATACAAATACTTTAAAACAAGCAAATAGATAAAAGACTACATAGTGTAACTTTTATAACAGGAAAATTAATTTTAATGTAATTTTTTGGTTTCCAGTTTGAAGTTGAAAATCAAATGAACGAATGATGCACTGATTCTCTTTCAGTCTGTTTAAACAAATTAAACTTCCACGTAAATTTTACAGTTGAGTTGTATCAACTGGGTGTTTAAAAGATAAATTATTTTAAACACTGTAATTATTTTTAAGAGAATGATTTTGGTCAATAGGTTTTTTGTTGTGCTGAACATGTATCTAAAAAAATAACTTAAACAACTGGATATATGTTAATAGTAGATAACTAGTAGTAACTAAAACTTAAATCAATCCTAAAATAATGCAAAATTATTTACGATTATTTATCATTTTAAAATGATAAACAATTATTAACATTTTAAATATTATACCCATATATTGAAGCTATTGTAAAAATACCTGACACATTGTGAAGATTTAGAATATTTTCGTAATTCCTGCGGATTGGCTAGAAATGTTATTCATTTATTTAGTTTGTTTGTTTTAGGGAAAGACGCCACGAGGCTGAATTCAGCCTCGTAAAGAAGCTTGTGTTAACTTTTATTTTATTTTTTGCAGATTTACTGTGACGTCACATGTACAGTGCAAATGTACTGGTCGACTGGTTTATGAGAAGCCAGTAGAGATTGAGTGTGGAATTTTTTCCTCTGTCAGACGCAGACCCTGCTGAGCGATTGACTGCCGCCGGGTCACTCACCTGTTATAAAGATGGATTTAATTAAAGAGGAGATTGAAGAGGTGAAGATTGATGAAACCTTCAGTGTCAAAGAAGAAGATCCTTTGGAACGAGCAGGTGCCTTCTCTTACATTCAGACCGAAGAAATTAAGATTCAAAACTGAACACTTCAATTCGTGTAGTTGTTCATGTGACACAATTAGCAATAAGTGTGCTTTGTTAAGAATGGGACTTAAATGATTCATAAGTTGGTTATTAAAAGTGTAATATGTTATGGAATCAATGGAGAGTAGATATGGCCTAAATAAAAAGCAAGGCATCCTTTGAAACTTACAAAACATTTGGTTATTTTTGTGCTTAGCATATTACAGCTGAGTGTTATTATATAAGAGTTTGCTAAACTTTGCTTTCACATTTAACAAAAATGTTATTCTCTGTTTCTATGATGTCACTTTTAGAGGCTGTAAACAAAAGCCCTTGCTGGAAGTGAGAATCATAAACAGAATTTACTGCATTTGTTTGTAATAGACCTCATTCACTTTTAAGTCTTGATAGAGCAGGCACTTTCCACTTTATTTGATTCCAGAAGGTAAATCTGCCAGTCCCTCATAACACTGCTATAAACCAGTCTGAGGAGAATTCTCTCATTTGTGTTAAAGCAAAGCAGTTAATAAAAAGCACTTAAACCGCACTCATCAATCAACAAAAGATGCCAAATGAGCCAAGAAAGAGGAGTTTGTATAGTGGTTGTTTAACCTTTTGACTTATTGTTTTATGCGTCTTCTCATTAAACAGGGTTTAACTCTATTTTTTATCAATTCAGATTTGATGTCATTGAAGATGGAGAATCTATTTGAAAATCCAGAGAAAGATCACTTAAATGTTGTACTGGGGGAATCTTCATTCATTTCACCAATGTCTGCGATAATGTTTTCTCCCTGCAAAAATAAGAACCAAACATGTTTATCCTGCACAGAGTGTGGAAAAGTTTTCAGTCAACCTGCAAAACTTAAAGATCACATGAGAATCCACACAGGAGAGAAACCATACACTTGCCCACACTGTGGAAATGGTTTCACCTGGAAAGACAGTTTTCAAACCCACATGAGAATCCACACTGGTGAAAAGCCTTACACGTGCTCTTACTGCGGAAAGAGTTTCAGCCAGCAACAAAGCTACAAAAGACACTTAAGGATTCACACAGGTGAGAATCCATATCCATGTAACCTGTGTGAAAAGAGATTCAACAGAAAAGGAAAGCTTGATGCCCACATGAGAGTTCACACTGGCGTGAAAGCTTACATGTGCACACAGTGTGGAAACAGTTTTACACGTAGAGACACTCTACAGATGCACATAAGAATTCACACGGGCCACAAACCATACTCGTGCTCATTGTGTGAAAAGACTTTCACTCGCAAAGAAACCCTTAATTCTCACATGAGCACTCACACCGGAGAGACACCCTTCAATTGCTCCGTCTGTGGAAAGAGTTTTAGTCGCAGAATACACCTCACCTCTCATTTGAGACTTCACACAGGAGAGAAACCCTACACGTGCCAGCAGTGTGAGAAGAGTTTTTCCAGGATAGACTGTTTTCAAAGGCATATGAAAGTTCACTCTGGAGAGAAACCTTACAAATGCACCTTTTGTGAGAAGATGTTCACACAGAAAGGACACCTTAATTCACATGTGAGGGTGCACACTGGAGAGAAACCATTTACATGTTCACTGTGCGAAAAGACTTTTACTCAGAAAGTGCACCTTAACTCCCACATGAGAACTCACAGTGGTGAAATAACAGACACTGCTTTATTTGCCTCTAAAGAATAAATAGTTATACCAAAACATTAAATCAATGGAAGGGATCATTAGTGTAAAGATAATAATGTACATTAATGAATAGAAGAAATAATGCACTTAATGTACTGTGCTTCAAAGCCCTCCTCCATTAAAACACAAATCTCAACTAGGCTATTTCTAATAACCCTTAAAATAAGAACTCTTCTTTTTTTGAGGAGGAGAGAAAATAGATACTTTTGAGAGTGCAAAATTTGCGCATGTTCTGGGACTTTTTATTATTATTTTTATTATTATTATTATTATTATACTGTCTCCTCGAAAATGTTAATCATCTTTCAAGGCTTTTAAATCTTATCTGGAAAATGTAATATGATCAATTCACCTGTTAAAGTCTTTACTTTAAAAAAATCATCATATTTAAATGCATCTTCATGATAAAGAGGATATCATTGAGTGGGTATTGAGTTACACCTCACAATCTGGAATTAGAATGGAATATTTATTTTAATTATACTGTTATAGTGTGAGAAAGTGTGTTGTGTCGTTCATATCTTGTACAGAAGACTTTCAGCTTCCCCATACAATTTGATTCAATTTGATGATGGACAAATTCAATACAATTATGTAGCTATTGAAACACATGAAAGACATTTCAAAGTGGATCACTTAGAACTCTGATGTGGATGAATTCATCTTGTTTTTCTGTCAGCTTCTGTATATGTCCACTGCTTCAAAATCAAATGCTTCCTAAATGACTTCCAAATCTTTCAATTTTGGGATGTTTAATATGAAAGACACAATAATATGCTTTGAAAGTGAATTGGAAGTGACCAGTCGGCCAGATATGGAGTGACCCATACCTGGAATTGTGCTCTGCATTTAACCCATCCCAGTGTACACACACAGCAGTGAACACACACACCGGGAACACACACCCGGAGCAGTAGGAGCCATGGCTGCGACGCCCGGGGAGCAGTCGGGAAACTGGTGCCTTGCTCAAGGGCTCCACAGCTGTAGTTGCTGATGATGGAGAGCAAGTGTTTCATCGCTCACACCAACATCAACTCAGTGGATCTGGGGATCGAATCCGGGACCTTCAGATCACAAGTCGATCTCCTTTTCCACCAGACCACAACTGTCCACAAAGGACTTCAAATATGTCCCATCGGTTCCATTCAGTTTCAGAAGATATGTTCTCCATGGTAGCTAACATTACAGCCTATTGTTTCATTTTGAAGTACATAGCCCAACAAGTATACAACCTGAAATGTATGCATTGTAGTCGTCATCTGACCAATTATCAGAGATACCAGTTTTTATCAAAACATTTCAGTGTTGGTTATGACTGTAAACAAAAGCAAATAACCTCTTCACCTTGCTTCTTTAAGGAAAATGTAGCATGTGTTGCTTCCTATCTATTCATTTTGAGATTTAAATAAAAAGAGTAATTATGGTCTTTGAAGAACCTTTAAAATATGTCCAATAAAATATGTTAATATTCTATGTTGAGCATTGTGCCACATTATATAAACAACATTTTCATAATTTTTTGTCCATGCCTTTGTTGGTCAATATTGTAAAAAAAATGTGTTAACTCATTTACCATTAATTTATTGTTCTTTTACCTCGAAACCAATTATGTCAGGTATCAGTAAACAATCTTATGTCAGTGTGGTCCACAGAAAATCTTCATTTCAGTTTTTTAGACTACTGTTTCATTATTATCAAGACAATTGCATGTAAGTGAGATTCCTCTGGGTAAAGATTAGTTTTGCTGGCCAAGGACAGCAGGAAGCACAAGTGTCTGGCATGTCAAACAGGCACTCATAGGAACCGAGAGTGCGCACTGGGCTGCTTTGTCAGGATGCACACTAATAAGTCATTGGCTGTCAGAAACGTTGCTGCAGCTCACTCTGATAGTTCTGGTCCTTGGCAGAATAGACAAAAGTGAGCATGCCCCGGTAATTTGAGGGCTCAAACAATGGATGAACCACAAGGCTTTGTCTCTTGTTTTAAATGCTTCTCCAGCAGAATCAACCATCAAGCATGGTAAGTACACAAATTATGCAGATGAAACATAATTGTGACCCTGCTGACAATAATATCTACCTACCTGCATTGAAAGGGTCTCAAAATTTGAGTTTTCTTTGCTTCTGAAATGTTTTGTTACAAAACAAGCCAAACAAGAGGTATTGTATACTTTATTTTCTTCATTTTTCACATCATACAAAAATCAAAACACCAATAAAAGCTGTGCGTATCAGACTCTTTATTTCCCGATGAGTTGGTGAAAGCCCTTTCGGTGAGATAAAGCCAAATGCTTTACACTCATTCTTTCACAGAGTAAAGTTGAGTAGAAACTCTTTGTTTCTGTTCTCAAAAATATTCTTTGGGTACACGATTGTGCCCATGCATAGTAGTTTCATGCTTGAGTTGACGTGATGGCTCAGCAGAAAAAGTAAAGGTTTTTGATGAACACCATTTAAAACTGGTTGACTAATGTCAATTTGGTTCATAAGCTAGAGTTAGCAATAAATTGGGCATGCAAATTTTGTGACATTTCAGCTAAAAATCAAGGTACACAACATCTAAACAAAAATAAAAAAAATCAAGGATGACTTGATTGCTGGACTGAATTAAATTGCAGGGAAAAAAACTAAGAGTGAAAAGACCTTGGGAACTCAAGGTACAAACCTGGAGCTGCTTTCTTTTAGTAAACATCAAATTATTTGTCTAAATGTATTTTATAAAGTAAAGAAAGGATATGTTTGATTATTGAAATTAGCATATTATAAGTTAATATTCATCTCAAGCCCTATTATTTGCTGCTAGTATTTATGCCTTTATTAATAATACCTATATAAGTGTGTATAGAAATATATTTGGGATCTTTGCATGGAATTGTTATGTTTCAGCACCTATTTACCATTCAATAGTCATCTCCACGGCTTACCACCTCTTTACAGGTAGGTCTGAGGAGGATAGTGTGTTCATACTGTGCTGTGAACGAGCCTTTGGCATCACACAGGGGAGGGTGGGGGTCAATGATGCCCAGGTCACACAAGTTCTTCAGGGCCATAAGATATTTGCTCTCACCCAGACGGTCCAGCCAGCGACGACAGAATGCCAGTGTCCCAAAGTTCTCATTCACCACATTCAGCAAGTGCTTCGCCCGTGGAAGCCTGGGGAGAGAATTAAAAGGCTATGACCTAAATTAGAGAGCAAAGGATGATTGTTCCTTTAATATCTATTTGTATAAGATACCTACAAGGACTACTTAAATGACATTGCACAAATATGCAATCTTAAATCCTGGTAACCATTAGGTAGGTACACAATTTTGGTCTAAGCTGACCACTAAGGGAATCTTGGACTCAGATGATCACTGAATAAGTAAGGGATCTTGGACTCAGATGATCACTGAAAAGGTAAGAGATCATGGACCAAGATGATCACCGAATAAGTAAGGGATCTTGGACTCAGATGATCACTGAAAAGGTAAGAGATCATGGACCTAGATGAGGGGTCGGCAACCCGTGGCTCTGGAGCCGCATGTCGCTCTTTAACGCTGCCCTAGTGGCTCCCTGGAGCTTTTTCAAAAATGTTTGAAAAAGGAAAAAATAAAAGTAAAAAGGTAAATATATTTTTAGTTTAATATGGTTTCTATGGGAGTACAAACATTCTTAACATTTTCAAATGCTGTAAAAGAGTGTAGAATAAATATTTAATTTCAACATTTCTGTCAGCGACGATTTGCGTCATCACCCGCGACACATGTTTCTATCAGCAGGGGGGTGGGATGCCAGGTAGGGGGCTGCTGTAAACAAACCAGCGGCTGTGTGGTGGGACATGGATCCCAAAGAGAAACATAACTGAGGAGAACTGAGGATTCAACGGTTCTTGGACCGAATCGTTTGCATTCAGTGCCGATGCGGAAGGATTGCCTGAATGTTTGCTCTGTATTGGGAAGTTGTCTAATAACGAGTAAAATGGAAAGACATTTCCAGGGAAGGCATGCACGTATTTAGTAACAAAGTGGCTGTGATTTTATATACTTCTTTTCAAAAGGCTGCTGTTTTATTTTTATAAATGTATGCTGCGTTTTTTCGCATTGCTTGTTGGCCAGTTAAGGGGCACGTTGTGCACGTTCCATTTTGATGTTGTTTTTGGAAATCCTCAAAATAAAAGTGACATCAAAAATCCGATTTCTTTATTGCATTTCTCTAATTTCATCAAAGCAATGAAACATAATTCGTTAATATTGTAATCGTACAACAGAGTAGTCACGTGATGCGTCGTTCTCTACAGGATTCACTGCAGGGAAAATAAACATTTAATCATGAAGGCTCATTATGTATTCATAGCAAACTTAATCATTTTTATAGTAGGCTAATATAGATACATAAAGCATGTGTTGCCTTCATTATAAGGCTTATACAAGGCTTTTAATTTTTTACGGCTCCAGACCTATTTGTTTTTTGTTTTTTTGGTACAATATGGCTTTTTCAACATTTTGGGTTGCCGACCCCTGACCAAGATGATCACTGAATAAGTAAGGAATCTTGGACTCAGATGATCACTTAATAAGTAAGGGATCTTGGACTCAGATGATCACTGAATAAGTAAGGGATCTTGGACTCAGATGATCACTGAATAAGTAAGGGATCTTGGACTCAGATGATCACTGAAAAGGTAAGAGATCATGGACCCAGATGATCACTGAATAAATAAGGGATTTTGGACCCAGATGATTCACTGAATAGGTAAGAGATCATGGACTCAGATGATCACTGAATAAGTAAGGAATCTTGGACTCAGATGATCACTGAATAGGTAAGAGATCATGGACTCAGATGATCACTGAATAAGTAAGGGATCTTGGACTCAGATGATCACTGAATAAGTAAGGGATCCTGGACTCAGAGAATCACTGAATAAGTAAGGGATCTTGGACTCAGATGATCACTGAATAAGTAAGGGATCTTGGACTCAGATGATCACTGAATAAGTAAGGGATCTTGGACTCAGATGATCACTGAATAAGTAAGGGATCTTGGACTCAGATGATCACTGAATAAGTAAGGGATCATGGACTCAGATGATCACTGAAAAGGTAAGAGATCTTGGACTCAGATGATCACTGAATAAATAAGGGATTTTTAACCCAGATGATTCACTGAAAAGGTAAGAGATCATGGACTCAGATGATCACTGAATAAGTAAGGGATCTTGGACTCAGATGATCACTGAATAAGTAAGGGATTCTGGAACCAGATGATTCACTGAATAGGTAAGAGATCATGGACTCAGATGATCACTGAAGGGGTAAGAGTTCACGGACCTAGAGGATCACTGAATAAGTAAAGGATCTTGGACTCAGATGATCACTGAAAAGGTAAGAGATCATGGACCTAGATGATCACTGAATAAGTAAGGGATCTTGGACTCAGATGATCACTGAAAAGGTAAGAGATCATGGACCTAGATGATCACTGAATAAGTAAGGGATCTTGGACTCAGATGATCACTGAAAAGGTAAGAGATCATGGACCCAGATGATCACTGAATAACTAAGGGATTTTGGACCCAGATGATTCACTGAAAAGGTAAGAGATCATGGACTCTGATGATCACTGAATAAGTAAAGGATCTTGGACCCAGATGATCACTGAAAAGGTAAGAGATCATGGACTCAGATGATCACTGAATAAGTAAGGGATCTTGGACTCAGATGATCACTGAAAGGGTAAGAGATCGTGGACCTAGATGATCACTGAATAAGTAAGGGATCTTGGACTCAGATGATTCACTGAAAAGGTAAGAGATCTTGGACTCAGATGATCACTGAAAAGGTAAAAGATCATGGACCTAGATGATCACTGAATAAGTAAGGGATCTTGGACTCAGATGATCACTGAAAAGGTAAGAGATCATGGACCCAGATGATCACTGAATAAGTAATGGATCTTGGACCCAGATGATCACTGAAAAGGTAAGAGATCATGGACTCAGATGATCACTGAATAAGTAAGGGATCTTGGACTCAGATGATCACTGAAAAGGTAAGAGATCATGGACCTAGATGATCACTGAATAAGTAAGGGATCTTGGACTCAGATGATCACTGAAAGGGTAAGAGATCGTGGACCTAGATGATCACTGAATAAGTAAGGGATCTTGGACTCAGATGATCACTGAAAAGGTAAGAGATCTTGGACTCAGATGATCACTGAAAAGGTAAAAGATCATGGACCTAGATGATCACTGAATAAGTAAGGGATCTTGGACTCAGATGATCACTGAAAAGGTAAGAGATCATGGACCCAGATGATCACTGAATAAGTAATGGATCTTGGACCCAGATGATCACTGAAAAGGTAAGAGATCATGGACTCAGATGATCACTGAATAAGTAAGGGATCATGGACTCAGATGATCACTGAAAAGGTAAGAGATCATGGACCTAGATGATCACTGAATAAGTAAGGGATCTTGGACTCAGATGATCACTGAAAAGGTAAGAGATCTTGGACTCAGATGATCACTGAAAAGGTAAGAGATCATGGACCTAGATGATCACTGAATAAGTAAGGGATCTTGGACTCAGATGATCACTGAAAAGGTAAGAGATCATGGACCTAGATGATCACTGAATAAGTAAGGGATCTTGGACTCAGATGATCACTGAAAAGGTAAGAGATCATGGACCCAGATGATCACTGAATAAGTAATGGATCTTGGACCCAGATGATCACTGAATAAGTAATGGATCTTGGACCCAGATGATCACTGAAAAGGTAAGAGATCATTGACTCTGATGATCACTGAATAAGTAAAGGATCTTGGACCCAGATGATCACTGAAAGGGTAAGAGATCATGGACGCAGATGATCACTGAAAAGGTAAGAGATCAGGGACTCTGATGATCACTGAATAAGTAAGGGATCTTGGACTCAGGTGATCACTGAAAAGGTAAGAGATCATGGACCCAGATGATCACTGAAAAGGTAAGAGATCATGGACCCAGATGATCACTGAATAAGTAAGGGATTTTGGACCCAGATGATTCACTGAAAAGGTAAGAGATCATGGACTCTGATGATCACTGAATAAGTAAAGGATCTTGGACCCAGATGATCACTGAAAAGGTAAGAGATCATGGACTCAGATGATCACTGAATAAGTAAGGGATCTTGGACTCAGATGATCACTGAAAAGGTAAGAGATCATGGACCTAGATGATCACTGAATAAGTAAGGGATCTTGGACTCAAATGATCACTGAAAAGGTAAGAGATCTTGGACTCAGATGATCACTGAAAAGGTAAGAGATCATGGACCTAGATGATCACTGAATAAGTAAGGGATCTTGGACTCAGATGATCACTGAAAAGGTAAGAGATCATGGACCCAGATGATCACTGAATAAGTAATGGATCTTGGACCCAGATGATCACTGAATAAGTAATGGATCTTGGACCCAGATGATCACTGAAAAGGTAAGAGATCATGGACTCTGATGATCACTGAATAAGTAAAGGATCTTGGACCCAGATGATCACTGAAAAGGTAAGAGATCTTGGACCCAGATGATCACTGAAAAGGTAAGAGATCATGGACTCTGATGATCACTGAATAAGTAAGGGATCTTGGACCCAGATGATTCACTGAATAGGTAAGAGATCATGGACCCAGATGATCACTGAAAAGGTAAGAGATCTTGGACCGAATCTTGCAAGTTGTGCAACATTTCATTTTCTGGTGCAACAATTCTGCTTTTTATGCTAGCTAGTTATTCATAGCTCTCACTAACCTGATTGGCACATGACCAACATCAAAGTTCTTCATGTAGTGCGAGCAGTCCATGTCATCATGCACTACTCCTTTACCGGTGCTACCAAATGTCTCAATCGCATACACCTCACCTTCCTGAAATATAAAGTACATTAAAGAGATACCTTTGGTCGAGTGAAAGACTATCAAGTAATATAGCCACGACACCTCAAGACACACAACCAAGCCAAACACACCTCCATTCTGGTGGCTTCTCCTCCCTTCACTATAGGCACAGTTTTTCCAGCATGGATGCGATACTGACCAATGGAATGCCCATTTAGATTGCGAATGGGTTTAACTAAAGACATAAAAAATAATGTATGAGAATGAGTTTAAAGGTTCCAATGGTTTACTCCCTCAAAAATGCACATTTACTACCACTGCTGGGATTTCTATCAGGAAAGGCAGACCAATTTCATAAACTGTATTCATAAACTTGCTTATAGATGCTGTCTATCAATATTTTACTATACACTGGTGATGGGAAGTTCAGATGTTGGTGGCTTTTATCTTTGAATCAGATTTATTAAAAGTTAAAAACATTTTGAGGTAATTTAGTTTTTTTGTTTATATGAAAATGTATATATTCCTTATTACTTTAAAAGATAGGAGAGGACATCCAACACAGAACAAGATATACATGAGCCACAAAACAAAATATAGAAGATTAACAACAGAAATTCAGCACATCTTATGCTTACAAAACAGGATTAAATTCGTTTAACAAAAGCCCATAATTTTTCTTCCATAATTTTCTGGTGAAATTGAGTACACATCAAAGATGTGAACAGATTACATAATGAAATGCCATTACATAATTAACTACTTAATGAAAGTTACTAAAAGCACCCCAAATAGTAGGCCAAATAAATCCCATGGTTTCCCATAACCAGTGCGTTCCTGTATTTTTCCCTAGCATGTTTCGGAGACACGCTCAAAAAGAAGGAATATAGAGTGTTATCTTTTACATTCATTTTTCTATTAAGAACTTGCAAGTTGATACCTTGGTAGGTTTTCCCATCTATTTCCACCTCATAAGACTCCATCACCTCCTGGATCGATTCTCCAACATCACAAAGGCGAACATCTATACCTGCACACTGTGGGGGGAAAGAGGGGTCACTGCTACTCACACACTCACACCAATGCTTAAAATGACTGACCTTGATGCCCGTGTCGGTGGCATCTCTCACAGCCTCCAACAAGCGGTCGTACTTGGGATTGAATGTGACCGTGAAGGCACAGTCAATGATCCTGCCTAAAAAACACACAATTTCAAATCAAGCTATGGATTTTGGTAGATTTTATGTGCATGTAATGGCTAAATGTGTGGTTAGTCATTAATTACAAACTTTAGTGAGCTATGGCAAGATGGGATGAATTTGAAAGAACCGTTGTGTGTTCTTTTTTGGCAAGTAATTACAAGAAGCCGAAATATGTCAAAACTAGGTAAAAGCTGATGAAAATGAAATCTGATAGGTAAACTGATATTTTTCTTTACATGATTTCATTACTGCGAATGCAAAATAATTGCTGCTTTAAGGCTCTATTACATGTATTCTTTCTCCATTCCTGACACAAAGATGATTAATACTTGCATTGTGCAACTTCAACAACTAAATAGCCAATCTTAATTATACCAATCTGTAGTGTTAATCAAAAACAAAACTTTGATGTAATGAATCATATCATGATCACGTCGATGTTATATTATTATAATTCATCAACTGAAAAAGGCTTTGACCTTGGCTCTTGGCAACTTTAACTGCTGTATGATTTGGTTCGTCAATTTACATATGTACATACACTATGACAATATGCATTGTTCATATCTGAGGCATTTAATGTAAGGATGTAACATGTATAGCAGCTAATCATTGGCTCATGACGCAAACAAATGCTGTTAACACAGAGTAATTTTGGAATATTGCTCAAAATATGAGCTCTTTTTGGAAGAATCTGCTTATTGTGGTTTTAACAATAGTAGTCGAGTCAACAAAATTCTCAATAGCCGATCTGCGTCAAAGCTTTGTTACCCAATCAGAAGTAATTAAAACCCCAGTTTCTGCAACGACTTATAAATCTAATGACTAATTTACAATTTCATGACACTTTTGATTCCCATGATATGGAGACTCATATGAAAAATATTGAATGGCTTGTACTGGCAGGCTGTTTTAAAATTTTGAATTAAAATGTTCTTTGTCCTCCCAATGTTTCACTGTAGTGCTAAATTTAAGCATTGCAAATGCACAATTTTTTTGGCTTCAAAAGGATCAAAATCCTCATCACATTACTGATGTGCTGGGAAACAGCACCAGAGTCTCTGGGGTAGTTCTTCGTCTGATCTTCTCCACTGCTATAGCCTTGACTGGCCTGACAGTGTTGAGGTGATTGGAGGTCTTTAAAAGGGGCATTTTGGCCCATATTAAGGCAGAATAAAGTCCTGATGAGGCATATTTTAAGCTCTGAAGTGACTTCTGGAACTCATCAGATGTAAATGCGACTAATGTCATCAGTTATAATTCTTCTGACACAAAATTTTTTTTTGTTTAATTTACATTTGGGCAATAAACAATAAAGTTGTAATAATGATGACCGTTGATGTGAGTGCCAAAGTCGATCTTGCACACATCGTCATGTTGCAGGATGGTGGGGTCACCAGCGTTGGGTGTGTAGTGAGCGGCACAGTGGTTGAGGGAGCACCCGGTAGGGAAGGCAAGACCCGCCTGCAAGCCATCCTCACCAATCAGCTGCCGTCCACATGACTCCAGACGTTCGCTGCACATTTATAAACACATTCACATTTGGCTCTGTGCTTAGATCGTAAGTGTAAAGAGAGAAAATAACATCAATTGGAGATAACAAAATATTTGAATATAATGTTGAAACTGACCAGATGTCAATCATGCTCATGCCAGGTTTTATCCAGCTCTTGACATAATGCCGAACCTGCCGATGCGCTTCTGCAGCCTGCCGGAAATCGCTCCACATATCTTCATTGGCTTCATCTAACACCCGCTTCTCCTCAGGTGTCATCCGCCACACTGCACTACGTCTGGAGAACAAAGAAATAAATAAATAAATTTAACTTCTCAATAAATTAGCATTTTTATGTTGAAAGCACTTGTTCTAAGACGTTATACCTCTGATTCTCTTCCTATTCTGGAATTTTTCCTCAAAACCTCATGAAAGTAAAAAGTGTTCATCATTTTTAAACTTCAGATTCTTGCCACATGTTTTGTTTTTGCTGAGAATGAATAAAAACATAATTAAAATATACTAATTTAGGAAACTGTTTACAGTTCTAGTAAGAATTTGACCACCGCTGTAATTCTCACACACAAACACAGACGATTTAAGGTGAACCTGTGTGACCTCACTCTCCTTGTCTCAGCCATATAGTATTACACAGAGCGCAGGGTAATCCGAGGTAAGAACAAGGACAGTAAATGAATGTATTGAAACTCAGGAGATTGTGTCGGGGCTGCTCACCCATCCTGCACTGGGGTGTATTCACACTCCTGGCCCACAGGAAACCCATCGTTGGGAAATAGCTCACTGATGGGCACAGATGGAGGGACTGTTTGGGTCCTGACTGCGAAAGAAAGACCAGAGTTGAGTCTGAGTTATTAATAAATACCTTTATCAAACAAATCAAAATCTAATTCTGCACACAAAAAATGTCAGTGGTCATTTAGGGCTTTTTCTATAGTGTTATTGAAAATTAAGTGGGGGGTGGGGGTTCCCTTCTTCAGTATGATTCATAAGATTACATTACGAGATTACAATTGTTGTATTTTAAAATTAAAGTTAATTTTTAATATGAATATCAGACAATTCACACAGTGAACACCTGAGCTGAAGTGATATAATCTGTTTCTCATGCAATGATTCAAGAGTTTCGTTTTTGTGTTTTCTGTTTAGAGTGTGATTCTAATCTACTGAGTGTGTGGGTTTTTTTTTTTTTTTTTGAGGGCAATGCGGGCATACATAAAGTAAAACTGCACTGCAGGATTCTCCCATCGAGGAGCTGGCAACAGCCCAGAGCTACAGACAAAAATACATTCCATCACAGACACTTAGGCTCTCGCACCTTGAGTAGGGAAGAGCTGGCAACAGACCAAACCACTGTTGCAAACACAGCAATCACACACGATCAAATACAAACTCCCAGACAAGACCTGGGAATAGCTTGTAAAGGGCCAAGGCTACAGTAAAAATACAGTATTTCATTTTACAAGCATTTTTATGATTTAGGTTTCAATGTTTTTCGAAAGACTGGGGCTTCGTGTACTAACATTAATGCTGTTAACATCAAAATATCAGTTTTTCCCCTAACAGCTTTAATAAAGACCTTAAAGCCTTTCTTAGATAAAATAATATTTGGTTTAGTAATTTTTTTACTTTTTGAATTCTATTGGATTCTTTTTTGCCTAATTTACATACCTACATAAAGAGACGTTTTACTTGTGTCCTTCATGAGTTCTACAAACTTATTCATGATAATCAATTAAATATAAGGTCACCTAATACACCTTTTCTCGGTATATGATCAATTGGAAAAAATACAATTGTTGACTGCATTTACAAATATCATATAAAAAGTTTTAATTTTTATTTTATTGAACCAATTTATTTGAGTTATTTTAAAATTGGATACCAAGTTTGCATACAATTATTAAACCCCTGATTTGAGTTATCAAAATTATTGTTTGTTTTAGTAAACAACTTTCTATGGTCAATCTGGGGAATTATATTCTAAAAATTATCATTTATTTATTAACAGAAGGTATTGGAAAATGTTTGTCTAGAAAAATGGTATGCATCTTAGTCTAGACAGAACAAACTATATTAGTACTAAATGGTATTAAAATAGATTGACTGAATATTGATAGAACACTAACAAAAAAAATGTCTTCTCCAACGACTCACGTTTAAGTTAAGCTTAATGACATAAAAGCAAGATAAATGTGACATGAATCACATTTGATTCAAAGGGGTTGCATTAGTAAAAAAATGATTGGATATCAGATTAAGCCAGGACTAAATACGAAAGATTTAAAACATTGGACTTAAGCTGTTCAGACTGTCATGAAAATGTAGATTTTCCTACATTACTTAGATTTGTGTCACATTGGGCAGGGTGAATTACATTTCTGATCTAATGTCATGAAGTCTATGGGGTCACTCATAGGTTTCAGATGAAAGAATTTAAAGTAAAATGTTAATATAATCTGCTATTTTTCTCTCTGCAGTGTGTCACTCACTACTGCATAATTAAACATGGGAAAAAATGCAGAATATAGCTAGAACCGAAGTAATAAATCCTTCTCCCTTTTGACTGGAGCCAAAAAACTGCAGTTTTGGTCATTTCAGTGTCACAAGAGAATGAGCATTCTACTTGATCTGTTCAAGGTTATTGTTTAATAATTTTTTCAGGTAATGATGAAGTGAGTGAAGTTGTTTTTATTGCCAATAACAGCATCTAGACCAAATCGTGGGAACATACAATAAATATTAAAATATAACCTTATGCAAAGGAATACAATCAACAATACTTGTGTAACACAGTAATAAATACAATTTTATAAAAGCTTTTTAAGGTTATTCATAGTAGGGAAAAGAGCTTTGCTTAAGTAGTGATGGAACATGAAAGCATAATTAGCCATGAAAAAGCATACCTCTTTGGTGACTCATACATTTGTAATAAAATGAACACCATTCCCCTCACTCACTCCGTCTTGACAAACATATGATCCTGTTCATAACTCAATCTCAGCTATCTCTTACAATCAGCAAACAGCAAGGACAACCATATAGCCAATCAGCAATCATGCAGGGCAATTAGTCAGCCACTCAGCAAAATCTGAGGGCACTCTGGTAACCAGTCAGGATTCAACTCTGACTAATCCTGCAAAAACAAACTTACGCCCTTTCTTCTTCTTTGTCTTCTTCTTCTTCTTTTTCCCTGTAGAGTTATCCGTCTCATTGCCATCTATTACAGGGTCGAAACATTTGTAGGTTAAAGAGACAACATTTACATTTAAGTAAACAGAATTTATGGTGGACCACATTAATATCTCTCTGTGTGGAAGAATACCGGTCTTAAAATGCATCTAACCAGCGGGGGATCCTGCACCTTCAAAGCGGAAGTGCCTCTACAGTGATTTTAAAAGGTTTTGGGAGGCTTCAACAACAGGTTGAAATGCTTCATAGGTTAAAAAAAACCGTAGGTTAGCTTTTAATATGTATTTATGCTTACTGGATTGTTCAGTGATTGCAATATGATTCATTTATTGAGTTGTTTGTACTTAGCTACTCCTTTACACAACACAACCGGAGCTACTTGCAGAGCTGTTTGTTTGAACTGAAATAACAAGTACACCACAACCATCACAGCCTGTGTTGCATTGGTGTCGATAATGAATTTACAATAGTTGTACTTTTAAAATTCCACCACAAACTTTCCTTTTAAAGGTCAAGGATCCGCCTCTGCTGCAAACCTGGGTTAGAAACTGAATTAAAAAAATATAGACGAACAATAATCTGTACTTCAGCGCTTCATAATGCAATCATTCTTTGGTATTGTAGTTAAAAATAATTGAATATGCTGATTTAATTAATGTTTTTTTTGCAGCTTTAGGAGTTTAGCAGGAGGGTCATGAGTTATTAGCAAAACACATTCAACGTTTTCAAAAGCTGAAGTCAAACATTTTTAAAAAGCTTAATGAAATCACCACATTTTATTTGGATGATAGATCCTTCGAAGACTCCTGTCCTGCTGTCACATTATTCAACCCTCGCGTCACCAGTATTTCACTTTCGCTGTCCATCACCTGTTTTATGTAATTCCTGATTTAAACTGGAATCTTAGTACACATTTTTTTACTCCCAGGTTAAATCATATTGATTCAAAGCTGAGCACGAAAAACTAGTCTTAAAGAAAATGTAATCTGCTTTAGAATGAATGTTCTTGTTTGTTTTCCCAACATAAAATGTGTTACTTTTATGTTTGGCATATTGGCTCTGCCATATGAAATGTGCTTTATAAATCAACTTACTAAGATAAATGTAATTTAGATAATTAAGATAAATGTATTTTCTAGACACTCTATAGTATTTTCTTTACTAAATGTTGCACTGACTAGCGAGATGCTCTAAATCTCATTGTACATGCTTATAATGCAAATTGTATATGTGTATTGTGACAATAAAGGCATTCTGTTCTATTCTATTCTGTTTCCGTGTTCATAATACATAATTGTTGTTGTAAATCAAGTACAGCCAAGGAAAACAAAATGAAATATTGTATGCCATCAAATCTGCTCTTTAATGTAGTAAACCAAACAAAATGGTCTAAACAGAAAACAGATAGAGTAATCTACACCTTGGTCTCCGTCCTCCTCTGCATATTTTTCATCCAGCTTCTGCTGTTCTGGTAGTTTCTTCACCTCCACCTCAACATCGTCACCCTGCTGCCTCTGTCCTGCTGCAAAGTCACACACAAACACATGCTCGCAGGTGAACAAGCCAGCTCAGAAGCAAACTAAGTGCTAAGTGTGCCAGATGCATCACAAGCTGCAGTGACAGGAAGTGAATAAGTGCTGCTCGTTTGGAAGGGCTCCACATGCTTCATCTCATACATTGGATCTATAGGAGAGCAAACTTGGCTCAAACACTCTGCAGTATACACTCTCACCTTGACCTGACGATTCAAGAGCGGACAGCTGAACATAGCAGAAAACACAGGTGTGAAGATATGTGCTCAGCAGAATTAAAGAATTGTCCAACATCAAATTTACAGCTGCCTGGTGAGTCGTAATATATAAAGTCCATTTAATTTCTGGGATAGTAAAAGGACAAGCAACCAATCAGATTTGAGTTGTTTTTCTTCTATCATGTGCTCTTAAATTTTCATATATTGCGGGTTTTAAACCAAACATCTGAGTACTGTTTAATGAGTTCGTTTTACTTTAAAGTGTTTACCGTCAAGCCTAAAATATTTTTATTTTATTTTATTACTTTACATTTAAAAATACTATTTAAAAAACATAATTAAACTAACAGATGAAGACATTTTATTTAAAAACACCTCACAGCTCCAGCTGTGTGTGTGTGTTACCTATTTTAAAAGTCAGTTACTTGAACGAGAGGCTCACCTGCTGACTTGCTCTTCTTCTTCCTCCGCCTCTTCTTCTTGTCCGGGTCTTCTCCCTCTCGTTTCCCCGCGTCTCCGTTAACGACGAGCGGCTCCAGCAGCAGCCCGTTCGCCTCCATCACCTCGAGTTAAGAGATAGATGCAGGGTGGAGAGAGAGCACAGCTGCAAAAATCAGCTGCTCGCATGACGCCAAGTAATTAATACCGAGCCGTCCAATGATGGAGAAGAGCCATGAATATTAACATCAGCTTAAAGGCGCGGTCACACGGTTCAGTCCGGCGGAACATGGCCTTTAGTGAAGTCCCTGAAGGGTGAAAAGTCTCTTGTTTAAAACCGTTTCTCTTTGTTCTCCCTCGAATTTCACTGTTGGCCATTGTGGTCTCTCTGTGTCCCACATGTTGATTGTTAGAGAACAGATCAGAACTGAGCTGAGTGCGTTCTATATTCATTTTCCTGCTGAAGAACTCAACATGGGGATGTTATTAAGATGTAATTCAATCTATAAAAATGGTCTAAGGACTAGGTTCCTGGAAAGAGAACAAATGAAGTCCAATACATAAAGGGTCTCGGCTGTGGCTGGGTGATCATGTAGTCGATTTTCATGTGTCAAAATAAGTAAAACTAAATAATTAATAACCAAGACTACCTTTGTAGCCTAAGTAAGGACTGGCGAACTTTTTCCTCTTTCAATATCCTCTTGGTTGCATCTTGGTTTTGTTGTGCAAGTAACAAAATAAGCAAATCAATTTGTATAGTTCAGTGTGTGCGTGCGTGCATAGTTGCACATACATCTCCAATGTGATTTTGTTCTTTATTGATGGCTATAAACTACTGATCATTGGTTTCAACAAAAAAAAGCCAGTAGATGGCATCATTTGATTTCCAATCTGATTACTTGAATATGTCTTTCCAGATATTACAATGTTTATAAGAAATAACACACAATAACATTAAGGTTCCTTTTTTCATCCACAAGAGACTCAAAAACAACACATTCTGAACACATTTCAATTCCTGCAAATACTTCCAAAACTGGTAAAACTACAAGAACTAGAGAAAAGGCACATAAACATATTTTGTTATTAACATCACAAATGAATCATTTCTTATTTACCACCAGAAGATCAGGATTAAGTAGTTTCTTTTCATAAAAGCTGAATGCGCACATGCCATAATTGTGAAGTCAAATGAAACAAATAAATGATCAAGTTTACATCACAAACAAAATGTGTCATCCAACCTAAATGACCACCCTGCATCACCCCTTTCAGCAAATTATACCATAGCTCAGTAAATTTGACAGCGTTGTACATGTTTTTCTGAAAATTATTTCATATTCATGATTTTTTTTATGTAAATCCAAAAAGTTGATTTGTTAAATGTTACAAAGATGCTAAAATCAAATTCTGTAATGATAATATGCTAGATTGACAAAAAAAAAAAAAAGGGAAATTGTAATGAAGGCAGTAATGACTAAATGCAGTCGTAATAATAATAATAAAGAGATTGAAAAACCTGATTTGATCATAATTGTTTATTGAAGAAGTACGATGAAATATTTCACCAGAAGAGGTCTCATTCTCAAAACAAACAGAGCATTTTTAACATTACCAGCGGGACGAGGACAGAACTGTTTGTGTGTCGTCAGCCATTGACAGGGCAACAGAGAACAGCTATGCAGTCAAGAAAATAGCAAGGAGAAGATAGTATGAGTAATATTTAAATTGTCTAGTTTTATACATCACCTGAAACGTTTCAAATAATGTCCCAAAATATTTTCTTGAGATCTGTCACACATTGGAAGTGGATTTTAAAGTACCTTTACAAAAGTTTAGAAGTGCCTTTAAAGCAACAACCTTGAGAGACTGACCGTGCCCAAACAGAACCTGTCAGTGTTTGATGATGCAGGAATAAAATTAGGGCAGGTACTTCTCTCCCAGAGGAACAAGCTCTGAGCAAGTTGTTCTGAGGACAACAAACCAGCTGCAGTTCAACACCAAAAATCTTTAACCCTGCATTTTAAATGCAATTCATAGAAATTCTGAATTTTTTGATTGACATCACAACATCCAGAGTTTTATAGGATACCACTTGTATAATTAAGTGTAAATTACATAACGTTTAGAAGTATGCCGGTTTAAAAGTGTAAAGAGCACTTAACCATGCTGCTTTTACATGTGCTAAATTATTTTGAAGTCAGGTTACATAATAAGGATATGTTAAAATGCTGTTTCTTTTCAAAGACAATTCCAAATGGAGCATTGCATACTTGTTTTTTTAGAAGATAAAAGATCCATTCTCTACAGACTTCAGTATTCCAGAATTAATTGGGAACAGAAGAGTGGAAGGTTTTAAAAGAAACATATTGTATTCATCAATGTGTTTCAGTCTATTTGCTAAATGCACTGCTTTAAACCATATTATGGCACTGAAATAAAATGGGCCATGTAAGACATCGTGGTAGTGTCTCACTCTACTGCATGGACATGTAAAACAAACAACGTTGTATTTATTCAATAAAAAAATACTTGCCACTCCTCAAGTATGCTCTGTAAAAATGTTAAAAAAACACAGTATGTTTTTTGTTAGTTTTCACCTGGTTACCGGTTTTCAGCTGGTTATCCGATTCAAGAAAATGGACTGATTGACTACTTGATTGCAGTTCTGAGTGGAGAAAACAAATAATCAGGGTCTGCCATGGGTTCTGAGCCTGTGAAGGCGATGCGGAGGAACTCTAGAGAAAGACATAAGCATGGAGTGATAGTGACACAAGCAGATAACAAATCTACACGACAAACTGGACCCACGAGCTGGTTTTATTCTGCACATGCTCATCGTAACACCCGGAGAACCCGAAACTCGCGGTTTCAACAGTGAGTGAACACTAGGCTCTCATGGTTGTAAACAAACACTGATGAAGTGTTTAGACAGCTTTCGTTTCTTTTACAAGTAACCATAACCAGCATATTTAAATGGAGACCGTTTCATATTTGTTTGAGAGCCTGTAATGATTCAGCTTCAAATTCTGGTAAATAGAGCTGCTCAAAATAATTTCTTGTCGAGTTAGCAACATAAGTCTCTGCTTAGTTTTAAAATATTATTTTATAGCTAATTTTTACTTTTTTATAAAACAGTGAGCACGGAGAAGGCTATAGAGAGGGCGAGGATGGGTAAAGATCAAGAAAAAGGACTCAAACTTGGGTTGCCAGATGCAAAGCTGTGCAGCATGTAGGTTCTGCACACAAACAGCTTAGCAAGGGAGGCGGAAGAGTACCTGCTCAGCGTTAATGAGAGGTACACAAACTGCAGAGATACAATGTTTGCTTTGATCCTGAGAGTCTGTGAGAAAGGGTGGGTTGCCATATTGAAACCTCCCAGTCACCTGTATTTGTAATGTTAGGGCTATTAATCTAATTCTAATAATTGATAGGATCTAGCCTTTCGACAAAGACAGAGCAGAACTAAAATGTTACTTCTAAATGTTTTTGCAAGTACCTCAAGTACAGATTACGTTCATGTATTTGGACATTTTTCATCAATGTCATTACAGTCATATGAAGAAACAGAAGATGCTTTAATGATTTTGCGCATTACTCATTTGAAACTTATGAATCGAGTGAGACTCATGAATCTTTATAAAGGTTTACTCAATGCGTTGATTTTGCAGTGAATACAAGCAGGGTACAGTGTTCCACAAGTTTGCATGTTCAGGAGTTTAGGACATGAGGCTTTGGGGACCCCAGCATCTGAACTTTTATCTCTGAAGAGGAGAGTGAGCATACATTCACACCAACCTGAACACACCCCTTAATTCTCTTCTTTTTGTAGACACACATTCTGCCACCTTAAACAACCCAAGCTCAATAAATAACAGCAAACCAATTCAAACAAACATCCCATACCCTCACTCCCCCTCACTCTCTCTTCTCTCCTCTGATGTCACTTCCTCTTCATCCTCTGAGTCCCCGTAGGTGCTCTCCTGCATACTTGTGAAGTTGTGTGACCGAGCTGCCACCTGAGCTGCCAATGCAGATGCAAAATTGACAGCTTCAGTACCATGTAAATCTGCTAATCGGCCCATCACAGAGAGAACAGGCACTCTGTGGGAGCATATCCCATCATCCCCTGGGTCTACAAGTCCATCCGACTGGAAGAGCAGAGTTTTCTCTGGTGCGTCTTCTTCTTCTTTAGTGGATCTGGGTGCTTCTTCTGAGTCTCCGCAGCTGAATTCAATCTGTGGATCGGGCTCTTGGTGAGATTCAGACTCTGGATCGTCATGGTTTAATTCGTTTGTGAGGGATGTTATTGAAGCGTGTGTGTCGTGAGAGTCTGGAGTTTCTGATGAGTCCTTTGCACATGGAGCCAATGCAGCTATCAAAAAATAAATTGACAAAAACTTGTAAGAATGTACATGAAGTAACTGAGAAAAACAAACATTAATGGAGAAAAATACATAAAAATAAGAGTAATTTATTAAAAAAAAAACGGAAGGAGGTTTGTTGATTTAACTTCAACAAAAAGAATATCAATTATATAAAATAAAAATATACTATGTGTGTAATACTAAGATAATCAACAGTCTGTTTTCTGTTTTAATGCAGAACCACTCAACAACTGTTCGGTTCATTTAAAAGTGATCCAGGACAATTTTTATTAATCTGCAACTGCTTGTTTTTTTATTTAAAGACTTTTTCTTTAAAGGCATTCCTGAAGCAGCATTCAACTGATCATCAAAATAGTTTTTAAGATCCATCCATCCATCTTCATGTCAGCTTTCTTCCCTTTCGGGGTTGCCACAGCGGAATGAACCACCAACTCTTTGGCATTTGTTTTACGCGGCGGGTACCCTTCCAGCCACAACCCATCGCTGGGAAACATTCACACACACATTCACTCTTTAACACTATGGGCAATTGTTCTTATTCAATTCACTTATTCCGCATGTCTTTGGACTGTGGGATTTATATTTTACCTTTTATATATTTAAAAGTACTTATTTTGCTAACCAACTTTTTACCTTTTAAATTCTGATTAAGAAAAACTGAAGAGTTAATAAGAAGAGATCATGAAGGTTGGTGAGCCTTTTTGTGTGTCTGAAGCCATAGCACATCCTGTTTTTGAGCAGATAAGAAGAGCACAGGAGGAACCATCCTGTACCAGGCAGGGAGCTGACCATCCTACGTCAAGGAGTCTTGTAGCCAGTCGCGGGGGACGAGAAATAACACCTGGTTTCGTTTCCCAGAAACGGCTTGAGAGGAAATAAAGAGCTAGGGTTTTGGAAAACGAACTCAGAAGCTGTTTAGAGTTTCTCCAGTGCACTGTAAACTGCTGTTGATTTCTCCCTGCTGAAGTCAATTAAATTCGATCAGTTGGCAATCTGTCTCTTGGTCATTTTGAACATGCAATGGACGCCTTAAAGTCCTACAAATTGGTGACCTCCGACGTGATGACTCTAAGAGACTCCTAAGAGATTCCTAAATTCAACACCAGGAGGCGGCGCCGCCCTTTCAAAAGGTAAGCAGAAACCTTTTAATTAAATTCTGCTATTGGTTACATTAAATCAAGTGTTGAATTGGGGTTTCTCTATAGAACCGTCGATTATTTTATACAGATTTTGAATTTTAAAGAGAAAAAGCGATCTTTTCCGTGTTTCCAAATTTTGACTGCAGGGAGAAATCAGGCAGTGGAGGTAGGAAAATAATGTGATATGTAAGCTTCGTGATAAGCAAAATACCTAGCGCAAACTTCGTGATAAGTAAAAGGTATAAAGGAAAAATACTTGTGATATGTAAGCTTCGTGATAAGCAAAATACCTAGCGCAAACTTCGTGATAAGTAAAAGGTATAAAGGAAAAAAATTTGTGATATGTAAGCTTCGTGATAAGCAAAATACCTAGCGCAAACTTCGTGAAGTAAAAGGTATAAAGGAAAAATATTTGTGATATGTAAGCTTCGTGATAAGCAAAATACCTAGCGCAAACTTCGTGATAAGTAAAAGGTATAAAGGAAAAATAATTTGTGATATGTAAGCTTCGTGATAAGCAAAATACCTAGCGCAAACTTCGTGATAAGTAAAAGGTATAAAGAAAATATTTTGTGATAAGTAGAAAATACTTCATGAAAAAGCATGTAATGGTTGTGTGAGGACAAGCTCACGAGCCATAAACTGTGTTTGACAATTGAGAGAAATTTAGCAGACCCGTTTTCAAAGCCCCAGTTCTGACGAGGATTGGTGGAAGTTGAAAACTGTAAAATCCCTTTGTCTGCGGGGTAGTGGAGAACCACTATAAAAACAGCCAATTTGACTCTAAATCAAACAGTAGGAAAGAATAGGGAGAGCATTAAATAGGGAAAGACAGGACTTTTTGAAATCTAAACACCTACTGTATCAGAGGAAAGCAATCATGGATGAGGAATTTGATCAAGAGATTGAGGTGACTCTGGGGAAGCAATGGGAAAAAATGAGTGAAATCATTATGACTCAATTGGGACCTAAAGAAATCAAAGCACGCCAGCAAGAATTAGAGACTTGCAAAAAAGAAATGATAGAACATTTTGGGACTAATGTTATGTTTCAGACTGGGTCTCTGTTTCAGAAAGTGGGTCTAAAAGAAAAATTAGCTCAAGAAGCGATTGATAGACACAATGGGGAAAAAGTAACAAGGTTACAAAAAAAAAAAAAAAAAAGAGCACATGAAAATAAAGGGGAAAAACTGGAAGCAGAGCACAGAAAATGGTCAAGGCTGGTGGTTACAGCTGCAGTATTAAGGAAAAACAAAGAAAAGAAAATTGGTACTTTTACATTAAATGACAAATCAAAATTCGAAAAAAAATGAAGAAAAGCTTTACTCTCCAAAGGTCCCTACAGCTCCTTGTGTGCAGAAAATTTATCAGGATTTGCCACCTCCGTATGCCCCAAATACGGACAGAAAGACTAAGAAGCAGCTTGTAATGAAGAGAGCAGCACAGATGCCCCTGATGAAAGTGCTGACAGGAGAAATGGAAGTGCGAGGAGGACATCTAGCGGTTGAAGTGGAGAAGACAGGTGAGAGAGCAGAACATGACAATGCAGAGAGAGAAGATATCAATAGCTCTACACCAGGGAGACCAGGATCAAGCAGAGCGCTTCAGATGCCTAGACTTGAAAGAGAGCTTGAAAAGGAAGAGTGGGGACAAGCAGGAGCAGAGAATAGAGGTCGAGAATACAGGGATATGGAGAAAGCAACACCAAACAGAGACTCTATAGATCCAGACAGAGAGAAAGGATATGATTATCAGGTGTCTATTAAGGGGGCAATGAAGATAGAAAACCTGGAGGAAGTAGGAAAGGTAGAGAGAGAAAGAGAGTTAAGAGAAGCTTGGTTGCAACTACACATATTTTTATGTGTTATAGCGCATGCGAATAAGTTTAAAAGCCCAGAGTTTCATTGCATATGACACAAATGTGTGATGAAATCTGTGAATGTGTGAGAGTGACATCTAGTGGTTAAATGCAGGGGGATGTACTTTGCCTAATAACGCTGGGGAAAATTATTAAATTTCAGAAGCATTAAGCTTAAACATTAATATTTAGTTACTAAATTATAAAAAGTATAAATTAGAACAAGCATAAAATAAATCTATCAAACAACTTTGATTAAATTTGTGGAAGTAAATTATTGCTACATAATTAATTATACATCTACAAATTGGGGAAAATAAACTAGAGGTTAAGACTTAAAAAGTAAAAAAGTAAAAGGAAAATAAATTAAACTAACTGCTTTGATGCTGAATTAAATTTAGCAAAAGACAGATCAAACATGCTATAGAAGACAAATCTTGCTAATGTAGACATGAAAAATTCATAATAGTTATGTTAAAGACATGTAAAAGACTCTTTGAGATGACTTTTCCTTTTTGCATAAATTCAATTGACTTAGTGTGTTTAATTGAAAGGTTGTGGTTCTTCCCTAAGAGAATTATTTTAGATAGAGGGACTTTTGTTTAAAAATAAATAAATAAATAATAATAATAATAATAATAAATAAATAAAATAAATAATACTAATATATATATATAAATAAATAATTGCACCCTAATTGAAAGGAAATTGAAACATTAAGTTGATTGGGGAATTATTTTGTGTGCAACTTAATCAAAGCAGAGTTTGATGTTCCAACCCAAGATAAAATCTGAATAAGAACTAACTTGTTTGTTTTGTTTATTTTGAATGAGATCTTGATCAATTCTGAGTTCAAAGCATGCGGATGGCCTTCTGAGAGTGGAGATGATGGAGTTCTTCAAGCACCTGGAATCATCATGGCCGTGTTCAGATCTGCCCCATGGACTGCACAGGCTTCTGGCCTTATCTGCGTATGCAAACATCATCTGCATGCGAACGGATCATCTGATGCAAGTACCCTTCTATTTTCTCTCCACCCACACGAACACTTCCTTCCCAAAGACTCTTCCTCCAACATGGTGGTGCACCCAAGGAGGGGTGGAGCAGACTGTGACATTGGGATGGCGTAGCTTGTTCTTGTTACAGAGACTGTTTTTCACAGCACTATCCTGTAAGTCCATTAGGAGTTTATGGCCTGGAGTGAGCAGCTTGAGGGAAAAGGAGGAAGGATGCATCTCACGAGGAGGTGTGGAAGAGAGAAGGAAGAAACGGAGAGGAGAGGGGTCAGATCTGAGGAGGAGACAATCAACTGTGCAAATCACTCGTCTGACAAAGACATCATCAAAGACCTTCATCAATCATCTCCTGATCTCTCTCAGAATGGTTCAGAATCATGAAGGCTTCGGAGCTGAGAAGCGGAAAATGGCTACAACATTAGGTACTTTTATACTAACAAACTAACATAGTTGAAATGGGTTTCGGAATCATAGGATTACTGAAACCTGTAAAACTCTGCTGAGCATATGCATTTATCAAACTTAAACCATGAGTGAAGTTAAAAGTAAAATTTAGGTTGATTTGGGTGCAAACAGATAGAATAGGATTTATTTTATGAACTTCAGTGAGAAGTTGAGTGACTGGTTTCTGACGTCCAAAGGGATTGTGGGAATTTAAAAGAAATAAATTCTAAATTATATTGACTTTGAAACAAATCACTTTTAGACTGAAAATAATCTGATCCATTGAAAGGAAAATTAAATCAACTGATATTGATTTTGCAAAATAAAAAAAATATAACATAACGTGTTGAAATTTTTAATTCTTAACAAAAAAAAAATAAATAAAGAATTGTCATCTAATTATATTGGGTGTAGATTGATGTCATCTAGACTAATGTAATGAGTTCTACCAGAAATGCAGAGGTATTTTATAATACTCTGACTCATTATAATGCGTCTATGTGTGACCGATTGATATTAAGATGGACTGACAGTAACCAAACCACTCTTGTTTATGAAGAATTGAAATACTAATACACTAAAATGACTAATGTGAAGTCCGAAGACTTCTGTTGCTTATGACATCCCTATATTAATGGTGATGATTTTTTGGGGGGGAAATGAAAACAGGGAATTGTTTTAAACGAATACAACTCATTCAGCGACAAATAATTGAAGTGACTTGGGGTTTTATGAATGAGAATTATCAACTATGAGGGTTTATTTTTATTTTTTTAATAATGTAAAGGGGGAAATAATTAGAATTTTGAAACCCAACTACAACCTTTCATGTTAGAGGAATCTATTTGGTGATTTTCATTGACTAAACATTAAAACGTTCATGATATTTACTGGTATTTCTGATTGGTCACAGTGTTAACGGTAACAGAGGAGCACGTAGTGTGCCATTTTATGTGAATGTTTATTCAATGAGAGATCTTGAATGGATACCTGACTTAAGACTGAATAATAAGCAATGAAGAACAAGTGTTGCTTGTGGACGGACTGAAACTGGACAGTTTGTGAAGATGCTAATTGAGAATAGAAATTAATGTGGACTTGAAAAATGACTATACAGTGAAGACATTTCCTAAAACAATATAGAGAAATTATTATTCAACTTGCAGTGACGAATTGATAATTATGAGAGAATAAAAGGGTAAACAATGGCAATATCTAAAAATAGAGGCTTTCAAACAACTTAATAAAAATAAAGTGTAACATTTAGCCAAATCTGGGGAGATGATTGATTGTGATGAATGAGACTGAATGAAGTGTGTCTAACCTAACCATGTACATTGCTTCTGCAGGGAATTTTTAAAATATATATTTTTTCAGCATTTTTGTGGAAATCTGGCCAATTGACGTTTTCATATTTTTCCCCCAAATTTTTTTTTTTTGAAAGTGTGTCGACGGTGAATACTGTGTGTTTTATTATTATTTTTTATTATTTGTTACTCGGAGATGAATCCTATGCTTTTACACATCAGGTGTCGAGGTTGTTGTGAATTTTCTTTTAGGACTGATGAGGTTAGCGATAGTTTAGAATAGTTTAGTTAGAATTTGGTTGTTTGTTGCAGAACAAACCTGATAATTGAAGAGAGAAAAATGTAAATGAGGTGTCATGAATCTTGACAAGATGAAAAAATTCAGGTTCACTTTGAGAAGAGAAAACATGGCTCTATGATGTCTTATGAAGTTCTTGGATGAGCTGTAAATGGTAACTTATCAATCAACTATTACATTCCATAATGAACAAAGATTATGGAGTGAGAAGAAGGAAATGTTTCAAGAACTGAAATCTGTGATCACTTTGTTACAGATGCTGGAGACATGGGAAAAGGTGGTGTTTTACTGGCAAAATGATACTGATAAACATTTCACTGACAATGAAGTTTTGTTTTTGTTGCAGATGGTGGGAGCAGTGTGTGTTGAATCGTTGCCTGTTCTGTGTTGTGATTGTTTGATGAGGATTTTTCAGATTGGAGGAGAAAACGAAGATCCAGGAGTGAGATCGTATTGAGTTTAAATCACTATTATGATATTATGTATGTAGATGATCTACTTCTAGCAGCACCGACCCCAGAAACCGGTATGGAAGCGACAGAAAGCATTTTGAGGAGGCTATGGGAAGTAGGATTGAAGGAAAGGGTGATACCTGGTATCACCTGAAGCCATCACTGATCATTGGAAGACACAAGGTGTGGACCTTACTTCTAAGGTCCAAGAGAGGGAGAATAGAGGATCATCTTAGAATCCAACAGGTAATACACAAACACATACACATACACAAGAAGAAGAAAATACCCGAAGAGGACCAGGAAACAACAGGACACGTGAGTGACGAAAATTTTGAATAAAAATTTCCCTCAACAGGCTTTACAGATTGTTCACAGAGTGGGAGATCTCTTTACTGCTCCTAGTGGAGAACCAGTAGCACACTGTGTAAGCGCAGACTGTGCCTTCGGAGCAGGAATTGCAAAAAGATTTAGAGAAAAAATACGAAGTTGAGAAAGTAGAGGTCCAAAAGAAAAGAAAAGGTGAATGTGCTGTAACACACGAAGTAGACAGGCTTGTCTTTCACCTAGTAACTAAAACATCTGGACGAGATCTCCCAACATACAAGATTTTGAAAGCAGTCTAAACTGCATGCTGAAAAAGCCAAAGACAGAAAGCAGGAGAAAGTTGTTGTGTTGGACATGTGTGCTGTGTTTGTGCAGATAGAAGAAACAGAGGCTGAATTGATAGAACATGTTTGTGAATAAAAAAAAATTAATGATGAAGATGAGTAACTAAAATGTTTGAATGTGTGAGAAAGCCTAGACAAAATAACACAGAGACTGATAAGTTCACCCCGCCTTTATACGCTCTCTTGGAAGAGAAACTCAAACACACAAAGTAAAGCAAAGATAGACTATAGAACTTAGATGAAAAATTAAGCACTTCAAAGTGAAAATTGATTATTGAGATAATATTTCTAAATGTAGAATCTGAAAAATAAACTTTAATGATGATAATTTAAGTTAAATTACTTAAAAGTTAAACCTGAAATTACAATCCAAATTGTAACTGAATAAACAATTGTAGTTTGTGGTTTTGGAAACTCTAGAATGAGTTTTGTTAAATTGGTAGAATTCTTTAAATGTGTTAAATCAACAGATGGTAAACATAAAGTAAAAATGTTCAGAACTGATAAAAATAACAAGATTAATTATAGTTAAAATAAATGTGGACTGTAAAATAATTAACACATTTCTAAATGATAAAATTAAATGGAAAATGTTAGGGTTTTTTAGGAACAACAGGCTACTGCAGTGAATACATCATAGAATATGCAGAAAAATGTTAACTAATGAGACAACTAATGAGAGATGCAGGAATCAAACAACTAAATGCACCTTTAAAAATGGACTGAAAGAAGCTTCAAAAAAAATTTGACCAACTTAAAAAAGAAGTAATAATAGCAGTAGTAGAAGAACGACAGCAAAGATGCAGGTCGAGACGGAGAAAATTGTCGGGAAAATTGGAAATTAATGATTCTCATTGGAATAATTGCAGTGCTAAGAGTAGGGGGTTAACACTGTAGGAAAAAGTCATGATCTAGAAACTAACAGAAACAACACAGGTGTGGTGCACAGATCTAATCAGACCCAACGAGAAGTGAAGAAACCAATGTGTCTAAAGGATTGAGCAAATGGAGGAGGAGGAGATATAAAAGGAAAACATCTCAATTTATAGTTTGGAGTAATATCCAATTTGATTTTTTTATTTCTCTTAAGTTTTTTTGTTGATTTAAGTTTTTTCTCTTAAAATTTTGACTTTAATGTTATGATTAATTTTCTTATTTTTATTAAGTTGATTCATTTTCTTGTGATTCATTTATTAATTCTTTTGATTCATTTTCTTATGATTCATTTAATTTTCTTATGACTCATTTATTAATTTTTATGGTGTTTAGAATACTTTTACTTATTGCTTTGGTTACTGTATGAGTAAATGTCATTTATTTTCTCAAGACAAGAAAAAACTGTATTGTGTGTATGTTTCTTTCTGCTATCTTTTCCATTAATTCTGCTTTATTTCAGATCCTGGATCAAAATTATTGTGTTATTAATTTGATAGTAATGTTAAAATCTAAGGTGAAATCATGTGTGATGTTTAGATTAGCTGAACTTGGGGGTCATTTTTCCAACCCTCTCTGGGCACTCTGGTAGTAAGGATGTTTTAGCAGATAGGTTTTAGCGCAGTCTTTTGGTTCTATGTTTGTGTATAGATCTGGTGTGGACGGGAGGGCCTAAGAGTGATCGCCCACAAGCCAACTTGGGGATCGCTCGGGTGTCTTTTTCCCTCGCGGAGGTTTTTCGACCCGAGCACTCTCGGACGCACCAGCAAATGTGTCAGGCTTAAGATAGTATGAAGATAGTTTAGGATGCATTTTACTCTGTCTATGTTTTGAATTGTGGCCTCTTTCAGAGGCCAAGAGAGGGATTTGTGGGATTTATATTTTACCTTTTATATATTTAAAAGTACTTATTTTGCTAACCAACTTTTTTACCTTTTAAATTCCTGATAAGGTTGTGAGCCTTTTTGTGTGTCTGAAGGCCATAGCACATCCTGTTTTTGAGCAGATAAGAAGAGCACAGGAGGAACCATCCTGTACCAGGCAGGGAGCTGACCATCCTACGTCAGAGGAGTCTTGTACCAGTCGCGGGGACGAGAAATAACACCTGGTTTCGTTTCCCCAGAAACGGCTTGAGAGGAAATAAAGAGCTAGGGTTTTGGAAAACGGACTCAGAAGCTGTTTAGAGTTTCTCCAGTGCACTGTAAACTGCTGTTGATTTCTCCCTGCTGAGATCGTCATTAAAACTCGTTCAGTTGGCAATATGTCTCTTGGTCATTTTGAACATGCAATGGACGCCTCTTAAAGTCCAACAGGACTTGTGGGGAAACCAGAGCACCCGGGGAAAACCCACGCAATCACGGGGTGAACATGCAAACTCCACACAGAAATGCCAACCGACCAGCCGAGGCTCGAACCAGCGACCTTCTTGCTGTGAGACAACCGTGCTACCCACTGCGCCACCGTGACGCGCCTAGTTTTTAAGATACCTTGCTATATTACATTTTTATGTGTGGATGGTAACATGTTTGAGAGTGATTTTAAATAAAAGGCAGTTTAGAATCAAAAACTTGTAAGCTTATGCTATGCTTTGTGAAACCATATAATATTTATTATGATAAAATGGTTATGAATAGGGCACTCTTAATGTTAAAGTTTCCGTAGGAAGGATGTTGAATGCAGTACCATTCTCGCTGAAGAGCATCTTCTTTCGCTTGTCTCTCTCATCGTGGGATGCTCTGATCCCCAGCACAGTCTTGAGCTCCAGTAAAACCTGCCTGGACTCATCTCTCTCACGATGCTGAACTTCAGAAAAAGCCAAGAGATCACCACCACGCTCTGAGTCAGAATCGGAGTCTGACACGTAAGCCTCCAGCTCCTGAAAGATGAAAATGTTTTTCAGTTTGCAAGATGGGCTAAAATGAAGAAACGGGACGGGCCCTAATTTAAAATTGAAAATAAAAAGGCCACTTATTACAGACAATAAATTCATCTTGAATAAATGTACTATGCAAACCTTCTGTATTAAAAGCATTTAACCCTTTTAATTCCTTTGTTTTACATTCCAGTGTACAATCCTCCCATAAAACTACAGTAACTTTTGATCGTTTATGCTTCGTCTCTTCATATTCGCTCTACATTTAATCTATGCTCAAAGCAACAGTGAAATAAGCTTGTTCTAATTCACTTTTTGCAACTTTACCATCTATAGAATATTCTTTACACTATAAAATATTAAAAATAATCCTCTTGGACTGGCCCAAAAACACTTTTCCCATGATCTGAGACCAAAATGTTTACTTTTAGCTGATATTTAGCATTTAATACATATTTAGTTTACAATTTCCTGATATAATCAAAAGAAAAAAAAGGATGCAGATGCTGAAACCACAAATATTGTGTAATCCAGCTTCTCAATGTTTCACAAAGCAACAATGTAGTTGCTAAAAGAGCAGTTTTGTGCAACAACTTGATTTTTGTTACATTTTGTTTCATCAACAACAACACCAACAACAACTCACTGAAGTTTCCATAGTTCCAAAAAAACAACAACTAACAACAAGTTACAAGAAGGCTTCAATTACATTCACTCACTTATTAAAATGTATTTGGGATGGTGAACATTAAGAAATTAAATGCCAGGGTTCTAACGAGGTTACCATTTTATTTCTCACCTGCTCCTCTGGGACAGGGTCTTTGTCTTTAATGTGTGTGATCGTTGGAGCAGGACAGGCCTCTGGGATGCTTCGTGGCTCTGGTTGAGAGCTCTCTGAAAAAAACAAAAAAACAAACAAACATAAGCTCAGATTCATTACAGAGCAAGCTTAACTTAGATAACAAAACAACAAGTGTGAAATGATGTGGTTCATCACATTATCTTCACTACCACAGCATCCAGACAGAACAAAGCACATCATTAATCATTAATCTTACTTCCTTATAGCCCTGAAAATAACCCAACAGAGGAAAATAGTGGAAGAAGGAAGTCTAAAAATATCTTAAGAAACGCTCACTGTGGCCAAACACAAAGGCAGCTGAGCCTATTATTCATTGATGATGTCATTTACACAAACAATTCACAATTTGCTCTCGCAGAATTAATTTCTGGAATAGACCAATGGTGGGTTCTAGTCCATTTTTTCATTCAGACATATACTTTAACGTCCAACATAAATTACCGCAATGAAGTTACCGCAATCCAGGAATAAATTCCCTCTTAGGGCAAGCTCATATTTTTAAACACTTTTTAACTAACCGAATGCATGAGAGACCATGAGAGTCAGCAACAGCTAAAGCACAATGATGAAAAGCTTAAAACAAACAGCAACATTATACAGTATTTACCTTTATTACATCTTATCGAATAGTGGAATATAAGATAAGATATGACTAGGCCTAGGTGGAATTTGCACTTGTACAACAGAAAATTCAGAATATTGCAGTGCCAGGTACAATGTATTTAAACAACTTATCTCCTAAATTTTAACACTTTGGTAATGACGTACATAACTTGTACTAACTGCTCTCTTGCTATTCCAGCTGCTGTCTGGTAATCTGCTCTGTGGTAGATCTTCATATCCGGTGAGCTGCATGATGGGGAGTTGATTAGTACAGACCTGCTCAGCCTGAATCTTTATTTGAAGTCACACGCTCTCCTGCATGCACCCTGCTCTCTCTGCGGGAATTCATGTCCTTCTCGTGTGCGTGTGTGTGTGCTTTTCTTTTCCTCCCACAACATAAAACACTTAAATAGGTAAATCTATATAGCGCATAAATTAGGTTTATACAACATGATGATTACAGGACAGCCGTTATGCCAAATAAACTTTTGAAATATGTTTGTTCATATATCTGAACATGAATGGTGTGGAAACTTTCTGATAAAATGAGCAAAAGTTAAATGACATCAAAATTCTGAGCTGTTTTCAGACTGAGTAGTTTATGATGTAAAAGTTCCAACCCTCCAATGTTGATTGAAATGCACATATAAGCAAATTGTTTGCAATTTTGACAAATACAGTCATCACTCATCGGTATACCATTATACACACTCTCCTAAAGGATTATTAGGAACACCATCCTAATACGGTGTTTGACCCCCTTTCACCTTCAGAACTGCCTTAATTCTACGTGGCATTGATTGAACAAAGTGCTGAAAGCATGTTTTAGAAATGTTGACCCATATTGATAGGAGAGCATCTTGCAGTTGATGGAGATTTATGGGATGCACATCCAGGGCACAAAGTTCCCGTTCAATCACATCCCAGAGATGATCTATTGGGTTGAGATCTGGTGACTGTGGGGGCCATTTTAGTACAGTGAACTCATTGTCATGTTCAAGAAACCAACTTGAAATGATTAGAGCTTTATGACATGGTGCATTATCCTGCTGGAATTAGCCATCAGAGGATGGGTACATGGTAGTCAAAAAGGGATGGACATGGTCAGAAACAATGCTCAGGTAGGCCGTGGCATTGAAACTATGCCCAATTGGCACTAAGGGGCCTAAAGTGTGCCAAGAAAACATCCCCCACACTATTAGACCACCACCATCAGCCTGCACAGTGGTAACATGGAATAATGGATCCCTGTTCTCTTTCTGTTTACGCCAAATTCCGACTCTACCATTTGACAGAAAATCGAGACTCATTAGACCAGGCAAAATTTTTTTCCTATTTGTGGAGATGAGTGGTACCAGGTGGGGTCTTTTGCTGTTGTAGCCCATCCGTCTCAAGATTGTGCGTGTTGTGGCTTCACAAATGCTTTGCTGCATACCTCGGTTGTAACAAGTGGTTATTTCAGTCAAAGTTGCTCTTCTATCAGCTTGAATCAGTCAGCCCATTCTTCTCTGACCTCTAGCAGCAACAAGGCATTTTCGTCCACAGAACTGCTGCATACTGGATGTTTTTCCCTTTTTACACCATTCTTTGTAAACCCTAGAAATGGTTGTGCGTGAAAATCCCAGTAACTGAGCAGATTATGAAATACTCAGACCGGCCCGTCTGGCACCAACAACCATGCCACGCACATTCTGACATTTAAATTTGAGTTCAGGAGATTGTCTTGACCAGGACCACACCCCTAAATGCATTGAAGCAACTGCCATGTAATTGGTTGATTAGATAATTGCATTGATGAGAAATTGGACAGGTGTTCCTAATAATCCTTTAGGTGAGTGTACCTTTATTATATATATCATTATTTATATCTTTAAACTTTTTTTTACAGATTGACAGGTCAAGTAAAAAGTGGCTTTGCATACAGGCAAAGCATCTCTGCTTGAGTTTTGGCTGCGCCTCCTGGACATGATGAAGCAATGATTTTGCAGTTTAAAATACATAGCCATTAAGCAGCACTGTTCCTCCATGAACCAAAAATCATAGTTTTTAACTTTCTTTTTAAAAAGAAATTAATCATCTGATTTTTAAACTTAAACTTCATTTGCCACATTCAGGAGAGCCATACTATTAAGATCACATTACGTAAAACTAATTGGTGAATTTGAATTGGTGACTTTAACACAAAACTACTTATAACATAATGACACAGTGACTCAAACATATGTTGAATTTGCTTATTCCTTTGTTCCTCTCTGTTCATCACTTAAGCTTGAATCCCCCATTCCATCTGTGATGTTTGTCCCTAGGTAGAGATTTTATGGAGAGGAAAAGAAATGATGTCATACCCGAGTGTAGGTTTGTGGAGGTTGGTGGGCGTAGCAGATTCTCCAGCTGGGTTAAGGCATGTTCCCAGCAGCTGGAGCAGGCCTGCATGTGAGGCTCCAGGTTCCTCAGACGCTCCTGAAGATCTTCCAGTTCACGGACATCCTCCTGAAGATCTTCTGCACTCGCCTTGTACTCAGTCAGCTTCTCTAGATCATCCTCTGCAATGATCACCCTGCATGAGACACATGGAGAAGCAATGCTTTTAAGACAATAATGTGGTTGAAAAGATGGAAAACTGTATGGATGTTCTGTTATCTCCATACCATCAATATAAAGTACACAATTTGAAATGAATAGAGCAAACCATACTCATGAAGAAGAGTTTTGAGGTGCAACTGGAGGCTCCGGACAGATGAGTGCAGCAACTCCACTTCTCGTCTCTTTTTCTTCTGAGTAATTCGACCCTCAGGCTGGAGAGACTGCCGCTGCTCCTGTTGGCTCTGGAGGTCTCGGTGAAAGCTGAAGCTGCGCTGTAGATCTTCAAGGCTGCCATCTAGTGTGCGCTGTAGGCCATCTGTGATGAGCGGCACAGTTATATACCCCAGTTGAGATAGGGAGTCAGAATCCCCTCGAACTGGAGATACAAGAAGAGCAAGACGTCGAAAAAACTCTGAGCTCTGGCCCAGCCACAGCTGAAATAACATCTGCAAAACAAAGAGGAAAGGAATCCAGGATGGTATGTGGATGGTAGGTATTTGATTAAAATTAACCTAAACTACCATATAATCAATGCAGAGACACTGCTAGCAATTACACAATGCTGAGATCAACTTCTTAAGATGGCCCCAAGGTAAAGAATCTGATGCTCTGCACAGGGTTCTTTTGTGTCTTTTATTTCAACAAAAATATACAGTAAGTTATGAACATTAAAGTAAGATACTTTCTCCACAGAGAGACACAAGCGGCTTGGAAAACTAAACTGCCTTGAACTTTATTTCTCTGTCTGTTACTTTTTATTTTGCCAATGAGAACATGATGCGCGCATATATATATATATATATATATATATATATATATATATATATATATATATATATATATATATATATATATATATATATGAAAAATTTTATGATTTGGCTTTTTTAGAGTAACCAGATCTGTAATATATTATTTATAATTTTGTAGCTTTCCAAGAAGTGAATTATTTAAACAAATGTATTTTTATAATAAAAAAAAACACCAATTATTGAAAATTCAATATCAACTCACACACACACAAGTGTCCAAACATCACCCAACTAAATGTAAAAAGTTATATTCCAGAATTATTGCACAGAAATATTCCAATTCCTCAGCTTAAGTAGAACTATTAAAGTAAAATCTCAACAATAGCATCTAAATGAAAACTACATTGCCTTAAAAAATTAAATGGCTAATTCAGGAATTTCATCATTTATATAACCAAGTTGAAAAAAAGTATTTTGAATAGAGTTATCAGTTTGTGAATCACCTTGAGTGCTGGCAAGCTGTAGTCACTGGTCAGCTCCTGTGCCTCCTCATCAGAGAGAAGCTCCACCCCCAGACCCAAGCCCAGCTCTCTGATTGGCACAGTCGACACATAGTTGGTGACATTATCGATCTCAGAATTCAGTGGGAACATGAATGTAGAATTAAGGATTGTTTACTCCCCCCCAAAAAAAAAATAATAATAATAAATAAATATTTGAACAGAAACGTGTCTATTGTAGTGATCTTTTGCATTATAACTGTTCACTGAACGAAGCTTTAAAAGGATATGATTTGAGCATGATGCATGTTGCCAATCGTGAGGCTCGGAAAGCACTGCGGAGACTCTGATAAGCAGCCTTTCGAAGTCCAATCAACTGCTGGCTTCGAATTTGCCCCGCCCTGTTAAAGGCACATGCTCCACTCACCCTGTCGAGTAAACTTGACAAGTGAAACGTGAGAACTGTGCAGACGTCCCAGAACCATCAGGGCAAACACAAAACACACAAGGACTTACAGCACGCACAGATATAGGTAACAACAGGTTTTTGTCTCTTACAGTGTGTATCCGCGCGAGATGACTTCCGTCTCCTGGATGAGCCGCAGCGTTTTTCTGGAAATTGTGGTCAGAGCTCGTGTGTTTTTAACCAAACTCTCAATCTGATTGGTCAAATCCTGTATGTGATTCTTCAATGTGATTTGACGACGAAGAGAAATGAAGGACAACACACACCACAGGAAGAACAACAGCAGGAGGAGGTACGGCCAGAGAGATAACTCGAGTTCAGGCTGTGAAGCACACACTCCAAAAAGCACGGCAAGCAGGCCAACTAGAACACACACAACCCTGAAAAACCAAGATGCATGTGACCTGAGTGAATAATAACATAATAGCACACACCATTTATAATTGAGGCTTCAGCCACATAAACTATTTTTTAATTAGTTTACCATGTAGAGGGTCCTGCAAGATAATGGGTTAAAGGCACTGCAGAAGGAGAGACAGTTTGGCAGGCAGCATCATCAGCTGATACCAGAGAGAGTAGAGCTGGATCCAGCAGCTCTATCAGCTCCACATCCTCCTGCAGAAGAACATCCTGAGAGATGAGACAGCGCAGGCACGAGCGACGGAATCCAGCATCCTGAGATTGAGAGAGAGAGAGAGAGAGAGAGATTTTATGGCTACATTTAATAAAAAAAATGTAAAGCTAAAATTAGATTTTTTAATAAATATAAATGTTTTACATTTCTTTACATGAATAAAAGAAAAGGCATAAAATAATTTTGAGAGAACTATCCCAGAGCAAGCCCGTATTTGAAGCCTGCTTAACAAAAATCCATGGTGCCAAAAATCACAGGACAACACAGAGATTGAAAAAAGAAAAAAACCATCATTAGATGCAATCACGATATCAATGCAGTCTCAACACTGTGGAATTGGTGGAAACCATGTTTATTGTAGAAGTGCAAGTTTTGGAGTTGAGTGGTAAAAATCCTTTCAATGTTTTTGCGTAAAAACAAAGGCACAAATTTAATTAGCACAGTAATTGTACATAAATAAAAGGTAAGGAAACTGTGCTTGTGTTTGTGTGTAGGTTGAAGCTTGGCTCTCACCAGTTGTTGTTCCAGCCAACGGGGGGTACCATCCTGATGCAGAGGACTCAACCATCGCAGGGCATCTACTAGCTTCCATAATCCACCAGTCTGCAAATAAACCCATCAATTGGTTAACGAACAACTAGATTTCAACACAGAAGTGTCCTCACAAATTATTCTACGAACCAGCAGCAGTACTAAAAGGGTAAATGTATTCAGCTGTAATACGATTTTAGCAATAAATGTAAAATTTTAATAAAATGTCAACTAATAGACATAAAAATTACAATTGTGACATTTAGTGATGAAAACATCAATAAAACATCTGGAAGGAAAAAATGGAAGGAATAACTGATACAAAATTGAGGTTTAATGCATTATTTTGTTGAAACTTCACCAAGGAAGCTTAAAGCTTGTCATGAGAGCATTCATCTTTTAGGGTCTTCAGGTTGAACATATGGTTCCAGTTCCTTACTCAAAGGAAAATAAATTCATTCTTCAGCAATCAGACGCAGGTAAACTATAAAATGTTCCCTTACTGCATGCTAATCTCTGTTAAAGGCTTGCATAACCATGCTTCCCCTCATTTCACTGTGCAATCCGAGTTTTTCTTATTTTAATTTTGTTTCTCTGAATAAATGAATGACGTGGGAGGTTGTGCGGCATGACGTGTGAGCTTGTGGGCTAAAAGACTCCTTTCAGCCATTTCTTATGAAGCCAAATTTTTTAAGCCCCTGCAGGGTGTTGTTCCAACTTAAAGCTAGGTTTCACACTACACGAAAGGCAATTTTTTAAAACTTTTAATATTAGTAAAAATTCTATAATTTAATTTCAATGGTTTTTCACTTCCTATAGACACTTCACATAACACATTTTGAGATCAGTACCGCAAAAGCAGTTATTCTGGCCATGGGTATCGTACCAGCATTGTTTTTATAATGGATGCAGCCAAATTCCTTCATATTAAGTATTAATACAAGCATCAGATGCTGGAATATTGATTGTGGCCTGGAATGGCAGTTCACTGAGTGGTCATTGATTTCTGTCTGGATTACGACCACATAAAGTAGGCCTGACACAACAAAGGTGACACAGTAAAAAAAACTTTGAATTATGTTTAATAGTAAATATCCAATCTTTGAATTTACCTCAGAAAAGAAGCAGGTAGAGGTCATAATGAGGAATAGCTTATGGGGTTGTTTCTCTTTTTTAACGCCCACATTTACACACTGCAAGGAGGTTTTGTATTATTTCCTTTCTCTGTGTCTTTAGTATTCTGTTTCTGTACGACTCACATTCTACATGCCTTCAGAGTGTGTCAAACAACAAAGCAGGAACAAAGGGGAGGGAAAGACTGGATGAGGGAAAGAGAGCGAGGAGCAGGGAAGAGGCTAACTAGTCTGATAAACTCTAACAGAAACTTTTCAAGTTTAACACGTGAACGTGCCCGTCTCTATTCACATATCTTCAGTAATAAATCTTTTCCTACTCCTAAAGTGATCAGAGGACTTAATTTAGCAAGAAAAAGACAATGTGAACTTCTTCGAAAAACAATCAAAGATATGGAAAAACTTTCACTGTAACAAGGAAAGAAAGCAATTGAAACATTGCCTCCTCAAAAGCTGGTTGCTGTCTGTTAAATGAAGGACATAAGAGGATGACAGTGACCAAAGACGTCTAAACAAACCAAAAGCAGGATATGATTCAACAGGACATGACTGTATAATTACAAGATGCTTGCTTCTCGTGTAGAAACTTTTTCTTCTATTCAAATGACATGCTTCAGTATTATATAGTACAGTCAGCAGATTGTGAAACGAAGTGAAAGTTTTCCCATGAGCCCTCGTAAGAGAATTTCTTTCAAGTGAGGATCTATTAAACAAATTTCTCTGGCTCTGACCATACCTAGAAGGCTTTCATTTCAACAATCTTGCTGAAGAAAACTGGACCAAGAAAGGCAAACACAGTGAAAGAGAGCAGCACATGGCAAACATGTTAACTGTGGTTAGGAAAAGTCAAGGGATTCCCAAATACTGTACTAGCAGTTTAATATTTAGGTGGAAAGTGCCCTAAAATACCAATCAATGGGGGTAGGTTCCCTTTCAAAAGTGACACATTAGGTTATGGTTTTGAAAATTAATTTTAAAGTTATTTGAAAGGATCTACTGTTCACACAGTTATGCAGCAGAATCCAACAAACTATCTGTTAATTCACATCAAAAATGCCAATTTGCAAATGCACATACACACAATCTACTTTCATTAACTGATTAATCTCAATAAATTAATAAAAGCAATTGATTCAATATCCAGCAATAGAATACAAATTCAAGGCGTGGTTTGAAAAGTCTGAACAAGTTCCCTTTTTTTAAATAATGTAATTTAGGCTCAGAGTAATTTATATATATTTAGTAGCTTCAAATGAGCACAGAAGTCATTTAAAGGTTATGTCTGCTAATGAATGTGTCTATGGCTTGCTCTTTTATTAAACAAACTAATGTTATATACCTAATTTACATGACAACAAGTGTCCTGCATTAACACAAGGCTAAAATCGGTTTATTTTTGAGAATTTGTTAAGCTTATTGCCGGATAACACACCAAACCTTCCCTGCAGGTGGCATATCGATGATCCAAGTAAAGCTTGGGTGTCTGGACTCTTCTACTAAGAAGCCAAGCTTTCATGCAATATAGATATGGAACTTTATAAATGTTCAGATTATTTTCACATTAGAGCTTGAGTTGCTGTTTGCAGATGACAAAAACAAACTATACTCGCTGACGGTGTAAATGTCCCTTAATGTTAATGTTGTGTTTCAGGGTCATCTGAGGGACTGAAGACCCTGGGCATCAAAGAAACATTCAAAGCTTTGTTAAGTTTTCTGAACCAGCAGCAATCGTGTCGCTTTCTTTCAGGGTCCATTTTGGATCAGCCTGGGCTTTTTATGCTTTATAGAGAAACGGATTACCAAATAATCTGCTTGTGTTGCTTCAAACAGGAATGTTCTTTCATTTAAAGAGGTTGTACTAGTTCATTGAAAGATAATTCCTACATTGTTTACTCGGGTGGTTTCCAACCATGGTGAGTTTCCTTCTCTGAACCAAAAATTCTTTAACAGTTTCCCCACTCCAATAACTTCAGCTTAGTGTCTAAACAATCACTTTTTTCTATTTGTGGAAGTGGTCACTTTACCAGCACAGAATGCACTGTGATTAATACAATATTCTACCACACTGGTAAGGTAAAAGCTTACGCTCACTCTGGGTGCCACAAGGATTTCCTGAGGAAGCAGAGCCTCCTGCGTTCTAGCACCGGCCTCATCCTCTGGAGATACTGGAGAACATGCTTCGAAATCTGTGTGTCCCAGATCCTGCAAGTACTGGAACAGCGGAGAGTTCTGAAGCAGTCAGACAGAGACAGACAGATCTCAATGAAGGGGTCTAAATAAGAGCTCTACATGAATAAGGAGGAACAAAAGTACAGAAAGATGAATCAGCATGAGAGGAATTTCAGTGATCTAATCTGATTTGACTTACAGCTAAAATAAAAAATATTCAGAAAACTACAATTTCTATCTCCAATCCTTTCCTCTCTCCAAAAACATCACTCCATCACTAGCGTGTCCTTAAAACTTTTACGATTCTAATGACATGTACTGTGAAAAATCCTAACAGGGTTCTAAATTCACCTGTAATTGAGTTATAATTTTTTTTACAATTACATTTTAGATTTGTTCCTGTGTCAATTTATACCATGTACTAGTGCTGGAATGACAAATCGATGTTATCAACAATAGAAATCTTCCAAGGGGTCGCCGATGCTCTGTTTAATGGGTTGAAAGATTCTTAATAAGAAGGTTGAAAAAATTTCCTCGCCTGAGGACAATAGGCAAATGAATGAAGTTAAATTAACAGTTATTCTGGATGTTCCATAGGCTTAGCACAAGGCAGGCACTGACTTTTTTGGGCTATAGATTGTTTAGGTAATCTTATACTGTTTTCACAAGTTTCACAAGGCGGCTGATTGCAGGATTTGGTTTTATATATATATATATATATATATATATATATATATATATATATATATATATATATATATATATATATATGTTTGTGTGTGTGTGTAGTTAAATACTCTGAATAGAAACAGTTTTTTTTAAGAATACCAAATGCAATCTAACAAGGACAACATAATTTTCTTCTAGTTTAAGCATATATTCTTAATATAAATATGTTAAACTATCAATAGATAGAAAGGGGAAAAAGTAATGTTAAAAGTAAACATAAAATTGATAAAGCAGATTTTCATGCACAGAATAACGCAATAAAATGGCAAGTGTTGAACAGCAAACAATAAAAAAATAATACAATACTTTTCAAACTGTACTGCAAGTAAAAACCACAATGACTTGAAAAAAACAACTTTAAAAAATGTTTTGTCATATCAGAATGTGTTTGCATGTGCAGGGTATGTATCTACGCATGCACCTATCTCAGACAGGTGTAAAGCAAGTACAAACTAAATGTATAAGTCTTGATCTCACTCGCTCTTGAAGAAAATTAGTAATTTTACATTGAAAAGAACCTCATCTTTCCTTTCTCTTACTCCCTTACCTCACTCTCCCTGCTCCTGTATCTTCTCAAACGCATCACCGCTCAACCGCAAATCTACTTCCGACTGTATCTCGCCATTGCTCGGATGTCACAACCTCACTTCCACTCCTGATTTCCATCGCCTCTGGATTAAAGTTGCTGAAGACTTTTACAATTCTCTGGCTCTTATGTTGATTAAGCCCTGCAGAAAGGTATAGCCTAACACCCATTGTGAACTTTGGATCAGTTGACTCTAAAGCTCAATAGCAGTGAGGGGATTGCTGAAGAGTGGTTATCGACGTGGTAGAACAGCTAATAAACCCTGAAGGGAAATACTTGATTTTAGGTCATAAAATGAGAGCATATTAACGCCCAGAGCAGTTTATTCAGTCACTGATTGTATACAACGGAAATGTAAATGCAACTATTATTATATAACATATATAATGAATAATATGTAACATATATAAATTATATTTGCTATAACAATAAACACTAACTAATTGATTACATATTTATTGGTAAAAGCAGAAAGCTGCAGGTGATTTGTTTTGCCTTGTATCTCTACAATCAGTCCTTAATGTTTATGCCATTTTGGAAAAAGTGTGTTCATATTAATAATAATATTTTCTTACTTGTATAGAGCTTTTGTAGGACTCAAATACACCTTACAGTTTTCAGAGAATTATTCTTTCGCTCCAGATTCACATTCTGGTGGTAATCAGCTTCCTTGGTAGTTCTAAGTTGCCACTTTGCCGCCAACAAAAATTGTTGAGGCATCCATTTTTTCTGTTTTGGTCTGACCGGCTAACCTTCATCTCTCGTCCATTAACAAAATAATTTACATTAAGGTGTCCAACAAACTACAAACATCAGTCTGGAATTAGGAAGGAAGGTTGCAGCGCTCCACTGTATTTTTAAGTAACTGGAGTACCAGTTTTGGCCACACACTTCTCTTCTAAAACATGCCACCATTAAACACAAATTTCATCAACCATATGCAGACTGATTTACATGTATGCATTTGGCAGACGCTTTTAAAAAATGCCACCATTTAACACATTTTATTAACTGTATGCAGATCCATTTACATTTAAGAATTGGCAGACGCTTTTGTCCAAAGCGACTTACATTAGGGGAGAGACAATATGCAATCTGTTACACCGTCAAAGTCTATATCGGCTTGCTCATAATAGAAAATGTATAAACAATCAATCAACAATCAACTAATCAATCATTTATTTTTTTATCCATGTAAGGAAACAAAAGCACATACAACAGGAGCAATAAAGAGGTAGATAGATAACCCATACCAATAATAGTAAAAAGTAATGCTTCATTGATGAGCTTTGTTGAGAGATTCTTCAGTGATGATATAAAAGGAGTACATTTCACTCAGTCATCACTTTATCATCATTGATGTTTATTACCAGCAGGTTTCCTGCAGGGAATGGCATAGACCACGGTGAATGTAGAATTATCTGCAGTGAAGGTTTCTCTTTAAACAAAATATTAACTTAGAAGTATTACAAAGCTGGGAAACTCGTTGTTTCCAAGATGGTAGTATTATAATGGAAGATGACAAAACAGGGCAACTACATACTCCAGCATCAGTGGAACATCACCTTTGCGTTCATTGTATGTTTCATGTTTTCCTAATACATTGTACATTCATTGTCATTGGCCCTAATTGTCATTTTTTAATGACTAGACAAGCTATGGTAGTCTGCTTACTGTTTTCAGTCGTTACATTCAATATTGGCATTTGACCTACTGCAGGAAGAGTACACAGAGGTAACGTTACACATAATTAACAACATGAGTTGTGTTTATTTAACCCACACAGCTCAACAGTCATTGTTCATGAAAGAGGTGTGCTGAAAGAAGTCTATTGACATAATGCACCTCTGACGTTTAGCAGCTGATGTGAGGCGCTTGTAAATAAATACCGGTCTCGGGATCCAGAACTTACCTCGAAAACAACTTCTTCATCAAAGTTTTCAGTCATCTCTTTCCTCCATATATGTGGACCTGTTTGAACACTGGTCAGAATTAATGCAAGGATCTGTAGACGTTAAACTGAAAGAGTAGAGACGCGCCATGACTCGGACCACACTTCTTCTTCTTCATGTTTTAATGGTAGTTGGTAAACCGGTGCCGCCACCGACTGGACTGGAGTGTTGGAGCGAGGGCTTCGTGGACAACCATTATTCTAGTATAATCATTTGAAAATATTGATCGGCTTATATATTTATTTTAAATGTAAATTATGTTTATGTATGAAATACAAATACATCTTATGTAATAAATATGTTTTCGGTTTTTAATTGATTGGGTTGTTTTATTTCAAACAAAATTAACACGCCATAAAATACTAAACGCATTTTAAATATATGAAAACAAGACCGATTTAATTGTTTTGCACCAACAGAGATATCAAACAATCTCTAATGTACATCACGTAATGAGTACGTGAGTTTTATTTATTTATTTACTGATTTATTTATTTGGATTGTTAATTTATTTCATATTTTTAATCTCCGAAAAATGTTGCAATGTGCTGCAAAAAAAGTTAAATTGTGGAGGGGTGACTTCCCAAATAACTCTTTCTTCGGAGTCGGTTCTCATTAATTAATCTGTCAATCTGAATCTGAGAATTTCAGCGCTGAGCTCTAATCTTAATTTGATATCTATCCTTTGATAAGACATCAATTCGCTGTATTCGAAGCGTATGTTTTCTTTGAGTCATTCGGGAAAATATTTTACTCTATAATCGTGTTTTATTGAAGAAACGAATGTTGGAAAGATTCAAAAACTCGTTTTCCTCACTGAATCGGTTCGTTTCCTAAACCGCGGGCGCCTCTAGTGGCGGATGGCTGAAGATTTTCTCGAACTGTGTCTGGACTTTTTCTGTGCCAGCCTCACAAAGCGGTGGCAAAAACATGGAGAGCATGGAAATTAATTAAATGAACCTCGAGCATCGGTTGAATTTTTGAAGATGGCTGGGTGTATTTTCAGCTTAGATCAAACAACGGCTCTTTCTCGAGGAAAGAGTGGAATCTGAAGGAAATGTGTTGAATGCGACTCATTCATGGAGTGAAGAGAGTCGTTTGGGGATCATGAACACAGGTTAGTTTCCTGAATCCTAAAGGAATAAACACACGCTTATTCTCCATATAACGGATTGTTTTAGGAAGGGAACGCAGTAGTATTGCGCCGCATTTTAAATATGTTTCTATTTTAAGTCGTCGCCCTTAAGTTAATTTGCTGTTGTAAGCAGTGAAAGTTCAATGAAGACTGTTTTGTAGGCTAATCTCGTGCTAACGGGACAAACTCCTCAAAACACAGAAAACAACGCTTAGCGTTAAATAGATGTAACGTTAGAAGAAGAGTGTGAGGTGTTGTTTTATCATTTATTTTGTCTAAACTAAAAGTTTGTTTCATAGTCTTTTCTCAAACAGCTGGAGTGGAGATAATGATTTGAATCTTTTGTTTCAACTGTATTATTTCCTCCCCATCTTCCTTCGGTTCTCGTTACGACATATAACCACGGTTTTACGACACAATAAAAACAAGTAAACTAAATTCTCAACCGTTGCCACGTAAACCATGTCTTTTTTGTTTAACGTTTGTTCATTACTAACTACTGTTTTAATCTATTCAACATGGTAATTACTCATCTACTAACGATTCGTTTAAAAATGGGTAAACGAACGTTAATTTAAGACACTAAACATGCTGTTGATGTATTAAGGCTTAACTTTTTTGTTCTTTTATTTAACTTGCATAACCACTACTCTTTAATCGTGTTAAATCTGAAGTAGAAAACTAAATTAATTCATTAGAAACAAACTATATTATGAAGTTAAAATAAATGGCACCTATTATTCTTTTCGTATATGGTGCTATATAAATCTTATGGCTCTCCTGAACGTGTTAGCTGCAGTTCAAAACAAAGAACCATTTTATTATAAAATGTCACTTTTTGGGGGCCTGTCCAATTTGCGTTGTTTAAACTGAGCGTTTTCCTCACGTAAACAGATGTCATATCGTCATATTTTTTCTGAATGCTTGCTTCATGATAATGATATATGATAATAATATAACACTTACTCCATGGTGCAAACCAGAATCTGAAATGGTTGGGGTAAACAACTGGCATGTTCTACACAATGGTGACAGTAAGTCCATTAAAATCTGTCCTTGCCACAAATCTCATAAAACTGTGTTGAGAACCAAAAGAAGAAAAAAATAAGAATCTGAATTTACAGCTACAGTAAATAACTAAAACATGTTAAGAGCAGGAAACAGTATTTGTTGTCCCTGACACTCTGATACAAGCCCCTGAGCTCCTATTTATAATTCAACGTCAACCTAAAATTTTAACTCTTCTTAAAATCTGGATTCATGAGAAAGTGGTTTACTGATTTATATTTGATAATAAATTTTATTTGGAGGTGCCTTTTCTTTCTTGTCACTGAAGGTCACCTTACATAAAACAAGCATAGTACAAATTTGTGACAGTTGTCAAGTTGATTTGTGCATATTATTCACATTATTTGGAGATTTCTTGAACGACAATGGACCTGTCATTAATTAGTGGTGGGCTGGCCCAGCGGCAGATAGTGGCTTATGATCTAAATGTTTGATACTATTTAATTTATTCTGAACTTACAAACATAACTTGATGAATTTAAACCATTCTAACATGTTTATCTACATATTGTTCATTTACAAACAACTTCCAAAGGGTGGCTTTACACAATACCTACTGTTTAAGTGCAAATGCGACCTCCCAGAGAGCGACAATAATACACATATAACTGCTTCAAACTGGTCCAATCTTTAGACAACAAGCTTGATAGATTCATTTAAATTGTAATTTACGTCTTCTTCTTTTCTTCCTCCTTTCGTTAGTACCATAATTGTTTCCTTGATTGGCATCAGATTTCTCTTTGTCTTTTAGTTTGTGGTTCTGTTTCAGCATGCATGGAAGCGTAAGCACATCAAAGTTCATTTTGAAATGTAAAAAGTAAAACGAAAAGGTATTTATGCCTTTGTATTTGCATTTTCCCATATCATATTTGCAAAATTTGCAGTAAATAATGTACATTTGTCATTCACAACTATAGTTTAGTTTTAGTATATAAATCCTATAAATTTTTAAAGCAACAAGTATCAAAATTAATTTGAAAAAGTATTAACCAATATGTGTAACATGTACATGTTAAAAAGGAGCAAAACAATGATTTATTAACTGATTTTCCTAAATACATTTAGACTCTAGGTTAAGAACTGCAGGATTCCATGTCATCGTAAAGCCATTAAAGATGTTTTGCAAAATTCATTCTCTATTTGAAAATAAATTGTGAGCTAAAAGTAGAGCAAACAAGGCTACAAAGTGATTTATTGAAGTATGTTACTCTTTTTCAATTAATACATAACAAAAAATGTCCACATCCTTTTAATAATAAATTCTGTCTTACTATGCCAAACCTGTGTTGATAATAATTGTGTAACATTTTGAGAGAATAATTTTTCCTAAATAAACCGACAAAAGAAAGAGTAAAACACAGTCATATTTAACAGATGTAAACAGACCAGTAATTTGAAAATTAGGTTAAATGTTTGATTTATTTACCTTTACAGTCAGTAAAACGTACAACTTGAATTTACCTAAACTGCATCATGACTTGCCCTATCCAAGGAAGACCCAGTGCAACATCCCTAAACGTCTGGAGCTTTTTATACTTACAATTTCAAGCATATAGGTGCTCTTCAAACTTGGTCATCTTTAAGGTTACTTATGTTGATGAACTCATTATTGAGCTGGAACAGTTCATCATGACAAAAAAGTGTAAACTGTTTTTGTTGAAGATCACTACGAACTAACCTATTTTAACTCCAAAATACATTTCGGTGTCAGTGTTGATTCTTTGAGTTTTGTCCCTATTTATTTACATTTCATATCTCTATGTAAAATAGTGTAAACACATGTACAATATTAAAAAAAAAAGAATAATCGTGAAACATTTTTTTTCAGATTTTTAAGTCGATCAGTATCTGAAAACAAGAGTTTCAAACTCAATTCCTGAAGGACAGCTGCCCTGCACAGTTTCATTACAACCTTTACTGGGCATATGTAATTCTACTAATTAAGCTCCTTTTGACCTAGGGTGGCTGTTGTCTCTCGAAACAGGGTTGGACCAAAAATCTGCTGGGTATCCGGCACTTTACAATAAATGTATACATGGTTAATTAAATCAAAGCTGAAGTGTGTTTGGGTTTTAGCTTTGCATCCTTGTTTTTCATGACCCCTCACTGTCAGCTCCATGTAACAGGTACGCTGATCTATTTTTGTAATTCATGCAGTTTTTTTTAAATACATTTTTCGATGTGTTTTTAGGAATGAAAAAACCACCAGTTGCCCCCAAACCTAAGCTGCTTCCACTGCAAAAACCCTCACCTCCTCCGATTGCTCCAAAACCAGAAATTCTTCATCCTTCACCCTCACCCACGACACACAAGAGAGGAAAACCTGTGCTTGCCCCAAAGCCATGCCTCCCAAAAGTTTCCCAAAAGCCTTTTCAGTCCAGAAAGGGGCCATACATGAGCCAGCATGCTCAAATCTCAGAAAATGGGGGTCCTGCTCTTCTTTCCACACACTTGCTTCCAGACATTATAGCATCCAGTCATCATCCAGGTAATCGCAAATCAAATGATTACTGTGAAACAGCAGAACTTGGGGTTTTGAAAGAGGATGAGTCCCCTAAAGAAAAGTTAAGCAATGATAAACCAGCTCATACTTATGCTGGAGAATCTGAATGTGATCCCTCACATTCATCCCAAACTGCAACCGGGACCCAGAGGGAAACAAGATGTGCCAGAGAAGAAAAGGATCAGGCTGGAACACAAAATTACCTTTCTGTGCAGATCCTAACAGTGCTTCAACCGAAACAACCTGAGGAAAAAGAGATCAGGAACTCCAACGGTGACAATATTGGTGTACCTGCTCCACCTAGTAAGCCACTCCCTGTGCCCCATCCACGACGACCTCGAAGGGCACTTCATAGGCAGAATGTTGTGGAGAGTGTTTCCTCAGGCATTCAAGCAGAGGTTATTGAACAAACTCAAAAATCTACAGAAATTCCTGAAAATACCACTCAGATTTGTCATCCCTACACGTCAATAGCTACAAGTTCCTCCAAAGAGACCTTGGAGCTGACAGTCATAGACTTATCTTCTAACTCTGACTCTTTACAGAGGGAAAACACTTCCAACAGTCCACAGGGTGAAGGCTTGCCTCCTGATCTGGACTCCACCCATTATTCAATTCCAACAAATACAAGTGTAGTCTCCATCAACACAACTCAGGAGGAAGATAAGAAGGAAGATGGAGCAAAACCACCTGCTCCACCACCTCGGCAAAAATCTCTACCACATTTGATGGATTCTCTAAACAATTTCTCTCCCTCGGTGGACAGCCTTCATTTGCAATGCCATTCAGAAGCACAAGAAATTACAAATTTACAACAGGATGTTCCAAGAGATGAGGATGAGGCATATGGAGATTTTGCTCGATACCCTGTTACTCGGAGTCTCCCAAAACAAATCAAGCTCAGCTATGGGTCTCAAGTGGCTCCAACAACCAAGACATCTTTCGATGAGGAGGCAAGCTCACCAAGGATCATGCCTAAAAAGCCCCAACGAAACAGTCTTCCTGCTAATGTTGCATCACAGAAGCAAACTGCACTTCCATCAACACACATCCCACTTCCGTCTGCAAATTCTAGCCTTGCCATATTCAGAGATCTTCCTGCACCTCCTCAGGAGAAGCCCTCATGGAGAGTTGCCCTTCCAAGCATTCCTCTTTTCACACGAAGCCAGCCAACTCGCAGTAACAGCCAACCTCAGCCTGGAGGTGTGGGACGAGTTTTCTTGAAACAGAGGGCGAAATCATTTTCCTCCGCCGATCTTCAGAGGATGGATAATGGATCTATGTCTTCTGAGCATTTGGCTCGTTCGGATCAAACTCGACGGAGTCTACGGAAATTGCTGGAGCTTCGAGTGTGTGCACGGTTTCTCCCAAAGCTGCTCCGCACTGGACAATCTATGGATTGCACTAATACTGATGGGGAAAATGAAGAGCACAAAGAATCATCCAATAATCAGGTCACTCCTGAATATGAGGAGGAAGCTCAAGAAGACAGTGAGGTTGATATGGGAGTGGAGTACGAAAATGTCCCATTATATGAGGAAATCCCTGAGTATATGAACTTACCCTGGGTCTACTCCAATAAGGATCAGGATTCAGACATCTACGAAGTACAGGAACCGTTCGAGGCAAACAGGTCAGATTGTGCTTCCCTAAATTTTGAAAACAAAAATCAAGTTTCCTCACTGTACTGATTGTCAGCATACCCTATTCTATATAAAACAAAACATAAATTGATAAACTTGAATAATTACATGATTGATTAACAATGATAGTTGGCTTAACCCAAACAGTTATACATTGGTTTAACTGATTTAACAGGCTGTTCCTCCTTTACCATCCTTTTGAATAACCAATCAAAAGCATTGCTAAATATGCTGCCAATCAGCAGCTGCTCCCATCTTCTTTGAATCTGTGATTGCGAGCTGTGGATATTATTCTCTATATAATGTATATTTCTAACAAGTTTTACAGGGTTTTTGTTTCAAGATTAAGCACATGAATAAAAGCTAGCTTTGAAGCGGTAAAGACACCGTAACCCTATGCTAACAATTTTAGCTTAGTGTAAAAGTGTTGTTAAATTTGTTTTTATTTAAAATAATAATCTCAAATAGTGTAGATACTCTTTAGCGATGTTGATTTCTATATTGGGTGAAGGAGAGTGTGTGGGTTTTAGTGAAGTGTGGCAACAGCATAGAGGAGGTTACTTCATCTACAGATTGCTTCAAAGGACTCAAAACTACAAACTGCTTTTAAGAATATATCATTTACTTTTTTTCCAAATGTATCATTCGCTAGAGCATGCTGTCAACGTTTCACTGCATTTGGGCTAGTAACTACCCAAATCCATAGCTCATGGATGAAAAATTATTTTGGGCCTGTTTATTAAAAGATCATCAATTACATCACTTTCAAGGCACTAATACGCAATTCTAGCATTTACCAATTTGCAATTTAAGCAACGTGGGTCCAATTCAGCTTTCATCACAAGTCATAGTGCTTTTATAATGTCTGCCCTGGAATGTATTGGTCCCCAGATCTTGGTATTAATTCGTAAGAATGATATGTGCTCTGTATTGGACTCTGGGCTAGTTGTATGTTTCAAAATCAAGCACAGTATTGTTGTGTTTCTATTAAATATTGAACAAAAATTTGACAATTAGAAAAATCTTGTAGAAAATGTGCTTTTTGAAAACTTCAGCCTCAGAAATTCCTATTTTTCCATTTTTTTTTTTTTTTACATTTTTGCAAACCAGCAACCTATCAGCACACATTTTCTGTATGGCAATTCTTTTCTGGCCAGGGCACCAGGCAATCGGTAAAAATTTCCTCATCAAATACATAATGCTGGTGAAATGCCAGAGGACAACAGCCGATTAGGACACGGTTTCCTCTATGGAGCCGATCTTTAGGTTCTGGATGACACAGACCAATCTCAACAAATGTAAGTGGAAAATAAACCACTTATAAACCACAGAAATAAAAAAGAACATGTTTACACTAACTTTACATTTCATTCATAGTTTGCAGCGAAATACTTTTATTTTCATTAAATTTAGAAGACAATATATTTATAGGCCAAATGAACGTGAATAATTGTCAGCTCATTTATTCTCCATGTTCTACTTAGGCACTATTGTTCAGAGAATTCGTGTTTCTTATGTGACTGAATTACTTTCATGTTGCGTTTTGCTGTTTTTAAGAATCTATCTTTTCCAATTTCTCCAATGATGAAAATTAACAAAAAAACTTTTTTTTTTAATTTGGATTGAAATTCACCATAAATCATATATAGTTGTAAAAAATACAAGTTACGCACAGGATGAAACATCAGCTTCAAGAAAACACAGTTTACAGATCAAAAAACACATGTTGAATGTGTTTCATATTGATCTTTAATATAGTAAATCTAGTTAATGCATTATAATGCATTACAGTATGTGTTTTCAATTGTGTAAAAACCTAGCTCGCGTAATAGCCACATAGAAATAAAGGAAAAAAGTTTAGACCTTTTAAAAACCTTTTAAAAAGTTTTAAACCTTATTACGTATATAATTTAAGGAACTAAATGAGGTTGATCGGGAAAAATGATTACTCGATGCATCACAATATGCCCATGGCTATTGTTGACTCTTATTAACGGTTAAACATTGATAACTGTAATGTGAAAATATGTTTGGAATGGATGGAACAAAATGTTGTAGCATGGAATGAAAAGAATGGACAGGAAAGCACAAACAGAGAAATTCTTTTTAATAAAGTTCATAAAGGTAAATAAATATGAAGAATGTAGAAGAGACGTATTTGTGTAACTCCCCTATGAGGTCTGTTCACCATCTATTTTGGTACCAAAACAAACATGTAGCCAATCAGCTAGAGCTATGAAGATCGGCACAAGCTGCTATTAGTCTTGGAGCATCTGTGTTTTGGGAATTTCAATGGGTTTTGAAAAAATAGCACATAAAATACCTTTAAATTAGTTATTCCAATTTGCCTTGATGTAATGTGTAATTGAAAAAGCTTTGACAATGCATGTTTTTCTGTTTCTGTCAAATTAAGAATCAGCAGATAACTTTTAACACTAAAAACACTGAAAAGACAGAGTCTCTGAACCTTGAAAACCAAATTAGAAGTGGTTTACTGTACTCAGCTGAAAGAATATGCAACAGTCAGTGAGAATACCAAGCAGGCTAAAAACAGTGTTGCCAAGTCTGAGGTTTTCCCACAGAATTGGGCTTCTTTTTCACTGCTTGAGTTCGAGTATCTCTATACCCACTTAATCCTAATTTGGTTCACTGGGTGAGCTGGATCCTATCCCAGTTCACACTGGGCAAGCAACAACATTATACACTATCAACTACAGAACAACATGTGTTGGTGCAGTTGAGCAGCAAGTCGGTTTTCCTAAAGACCCATTATGGTTTTAGGATGCATTGGAATTCTGCAATCCTGATCACATGACATGTTGCATGCTTTAACAGGCAATGGTTTAAAGCTTGACATGGATTGAAACATACAACACATTGCTTTGATCACTAACATGAGTGAATACCTGTGTGTGTAAGAGAGTCCAGCTTGGGTCGGTTTCTGTGGGTTATTTTCAGTGGGCAGAGCAGGAAATGTCTGTAGAGAAGAGAGCTGACCCATTGGAAAATAATCTTTCTCATGTACTCTTTTTGCTCATTCCCCAATTTTCAGTCCAGAGCTTAGTTAAATGTTAAAACACTTTCCACCGCAATTTCAAAAGCTCTTGTCATGCAGTAAAATGTGAATCATATGAATGTAAAGCACCACCAACCTGTTAAAGTAAACACACATAAATTATCTTTAGCAAAAGGTTTGTTTATTTGTAGTTCAGTCAATGAACAAGCATTGCCAAAAACCATTAAACTAAATTTAAATAAACTGTTTGGAAAATGGTTAGAAGCTAAAATATACAAAGTCAAGCTAAACAAATGAAGTGTTACTAAAGAAAACAGGACATACCTTATCAAAACAAACTCATAGAAAAATGAATAATAAAGGACATCTTTAACAACAATAAACAAAAGCAAACATGCATAAATCAAAACCAAGCATGCAAACAATATCACGCTAAATTATGGCCAATCAAAAATGTTACCATTTGGATCAGACTTTATTTAATTATTTTTTACCTCAGAGCTGAGATGATAAAGTTCAAGGGTCTCACTCTTGGTTAGTTTTAACAAATTAGCATGGTACCTATAAGCTAGCATGGGTTTTATAGACTGGATAGACTTGTCAGTTACAGACTTACTATTTAGAAATAAATTAATCTCTGCATGGATCTCTTTATTCCAAGTTAGAGTTGCTGAATGTGCACATTTTGCAGTGTTGAATATGAATGCAAAGAGGAGCAAAAAGATTTGAAGGAAGAGATGAATGTAAAATGTAACCAGATACCCAAATCTTTCTGAGCAGTGGTTACTGTTAACATCAAGTTTACATTGTACAATTGGTCAATCATTTGAAAGCATGAAAAATCATTGCTAAAAATGGCTTATGATTAATTAAAATGTCACTAACTTCTCATCTCATTTGTAGTGAATGAATAAGGTAATTTCCTTCAAATTTCTACAACAGCACATTGATACAGTAAAATACAAACCTTAAAGAACAACCTGTAAAGTTTTTTTATAATGTGGAAAAAACAAGAATGTATTTAATGAATTCTAATCTCATGTTCAGTTAGTTTAAAGTAAAATAATAAACCTTTCTGGCGAAAATATATTTTATTTTTAATTATGGGTTTGTGGTCTGTTTATTGGAAATACATTTGATTTAATGTAAATGTGAAATTTTATTGAAGATAAATGGTCAAGAAAGCTAATTTTTGTGACAAACATGTTAATTTTTATTTTATCTATTTCTTTTCTGTAATCGCAAGAAAATGTTGTCAGTGAATCGATGTGTGGGAGAGCTTTTGCATTTGAGTATTTGTGTGTCTTACCAGAGTGAGTTTATATAAGCTGTAAACAAGGGCAGCTCTGTCCTCCTGCAGGAGGAGGGTGAATGGAGAAAGAGCTGTCCAAGAGAAAGTGTGAGACTAATTGTAAAATGATAATTTACTTTTTTTATTTGCATTTCATACCAATCAGCTGACAGGTGAGAAAGATACATATTTTATAATCTCTCAGAAAAATTGGAAAATAATGCACTCAGTCTTAAACTCAAATACTTATATTAAGTCGCTATATATTCAGTTTTTAAACTATTTTTTACCATTTTCTTGAATACAAAGAACCCTGGGCTCATTCAGATGTAAAAACTTCCCCTTCAATTGATTCTATTCTTGATTTAATTTGTATTTGATGACTTAATAAAGTTCAGAAAGAGTTAATAAATGATTTGACCGACTGTGATTATCTCCAATGAAAAACAACTCTGAAATTTTGAAAAAATATGACTTAAATATGCTCAAGCAGTGTGAAAAAGTTGTAATGTTCTCTGAAGTAACCCTACTCTTCTGCTCTAAGGAACAGATGCTCACTTAGTGCGGATCTGTCTGAGGATGGCCTGAGCTCAGACGAGGATGATGGGGACAGTTCAAACTCCAGCAAGGAAGACCTTAGATCATCTGAAGATAAAGAGGTACACCATTTGCACACCCAAAACGCCATAAATCTACCCATCTATAGCTCACTCGAAACCATTATTTATATTACTGTTGTTTTAAAGAAGCTCATAAACAATGTCCAACAATCATTGACTCAAAATTTACATCCTAGCTTGTGAGCATCATAATGTTTATGCAAGTCCTTTCCTCTGGCTATTATAAGCAGGAAACTTCAAATTTCAAATATGCATTTTGGTGAGTTGGCAAAAAATGTATATTTATGCGCTTTTTTCTTTATTAGCATCTTTATTCTAAACCTTACACAGATTTAGCAACCCCAATGTATTTCCAGATTAAGCACAAGAGTTGAAGCACTGCTGATCAATTAATATTTAGTCATGTAGTGTTTACTAAACAGAATGTAAGCAAATACACCAGAGAGAGAAGAGAGAGATTCGAAACCAGTGTGCAGCTGCACATGAAATGTTACGCTCAGCTACCACTATACCATTGAGCAGGACGAGTATTGCACCTTTCCTGATGCCTATTGATGGGATAGTTGTTGAGAGTTTTAGCAGTAATCAGAAGTGGTGAATGGTTATAATGTGAGTGCCCCCTGGTTTGGATGAAATTAATCTAAACAAAGTATTGCACAACCAGTCCTTTAACATTTCAAGTTGTATATCCTGCAGACTCTGGGCCTCTGTTTAGTCCAGTGACACACAATTACTCTTCCATCTGACAAACAGGGGGTGCTTTCAATCAAACTCTTGCTGTGTGTTTAGACTAAGTGCCATCCAAATAAAGACCTCATCATTTAACCACACACACATAAAAATAAGACATTTGTGTGCCTTTGGTGTTGCTTGTTATGGTCAAATGTACAAGATGTGTAAGGGAATGGTGGTTTATATGTAATTCCAAGACAAAAATAATTGACATCATTTAAATGTGTGTTTCTTTAGGAGGTTGAGAGGGTGAAGAAGAACAAGGTGGTTCACATCGCAATGGAGATTATGAGCTCAGAGAAAGTGTGAGTACAAACATCCTGTTGGTGTGTAAAGAAACAAAATGCAGATTTATGGCTTTTTATGCAGTGTTTGGATTTCTCATGTGTAGCGTTATGTTGTGATTTGAGGGTCATTATTTGAAGGGGTCATGAATTGTGTTTTTAAGTCCAATTTATACATTTTTGTTAAAAAACTGTTGCTTTAAGCAAAATCGCACATGCTACGATTGTCTTAGCTGCCACATTTAAGAGGTTTTAGGAACCTCTGAATTAAGGGCACCTAAGTTGTGACAGCCTCTTCTAATTAAACACAGCTTGAATCTATGCAGAGGCTCAAACTCTGATATCTAAAACTCTTTCTTATATATGAATGTTTTCAAACATGTTCTCTAATTGTACCCATAGTAATGCAGCTGTCAGCCTCTTTACAGCAAACTGATGGACTGTTGCACATATGGTATTTTTAGCTTTTACTAGGGAAAGATTACTGCAAAAATTATTAGTGAACATAAGGACAATACATAAGGATTTCCACATAATGTAAGGATTTCAATCTGCAGAGTGTGATTGACAAATACATAGCCCACAATTCGCAAATGCACAAAATAAGATTAGTACTTCAAAAGTGATTTTGTATTTGCAACTGTGTAAAATCTTGAACCATGTGAAAGCAGTTTTTTTCTCAAACACTCAGATACAACTTCAATTGATTCATTGCAATTCACAAACCTTGTAAAAACACATGTCTTAAATTCATTCTGTAACGTGTAAAGCAGCAGAATATCCATCCATTCATCTTCATGTCGGCTTTCTTCCCTTTCGGGGTCGCCACAGCGGAATGAACCGCCAACTCTCTGGCATATGTTTTACGCAGCGGATGCCCTTCCAGCTGCAACCCATCACTGGGAAACATTCACACACACACTCATTCACACTCATACTTTATGGACAATTGTTTTTTTCTCAATTCACTTATACCGCATGTTTTTGGACTTGTGGGGAAACCGGAGCACCCGGAGTAAACCCATGCGATCACGGGGAGAACATGCAAACTTCACACAGAAATGCCACCCGACCCAGCCGAGGCTCGAACCAGCGACCTTCTTGCTGTGAGACGACCGTGCTACCCACTGCGCCACAGTGACGCCCTGCAGCAGAACATATTCTGGTTATATTCCGGGAGACTTGCTGTACATTGAGCGATGTTGGCATCTAGGGGATGAATCGATACCTCAGCCACATAGTTGTTGGGTTGTGAAAGACATCAGAAATGTACTGGACACAATGCTTGGTGTAAGTAAATAACAAGAGAAAACACACCTAGCTGTGAATTTCTGGTGTTATTGAAAATGTTTGATGGTGTGTGTACTCCAGCTATTTTATTTTTCCACAGCCTGTGCAACTTCTCATTGACATTGTGGCCATTTCATGGCTGCGTTAGACAATATAAAAGTTATTGGCAGACAACACCAGCACATTGATTGCACTGTCTAACTGATCATGTACACATAGATAAAGATTAAGTATGTGTGAACAATTTTTTTATGTTTTTCAGCTTTTTTATTGGGATTTTGATTTTTTTCTGTCTGTTTCAGATTTGTGGATGTTCTGAAGTTGCTTCACATTGTGAGTACAAGCCCAGTTTTCTCTGAATAAAGTTTTGAACTTTAAAGTTTCTGCTATTTCCAGATGAGAGGTTATCATAGAAAAGGAAAACAGGCAGACCAGAAATCCATGATCTCAAAACAGGCTCTACAACTGAAATAAAAGAAATTTAGATTTACTAAAAACGAATCAAAAAGGAAAGTCACGTTGCAGACAGACAATGAGGGAAGCAAGTATTTGTCCCCCTGTTGGTTTGAACTGAATGAGAAACAAAATTTTTTACACAATTACTTTGTCTGTTGGTAATTGTTCAAAGTTATTTTTAGCAGTGTAATAGAGTACAGTGGTCACTCTCTATAATGAGTTTCACATTTCGCTGCTTTGCAGTTTCGCAGATTTTTAAAAATGCGTTTTTGCATGATTTTTTGACAGGGAATTGTGTTCTGCATCCTGTTCTCTTCAAACATAATTTATTGGAGCATGACTATTTAAGGAATTGTCTTGACCAGAAAAAAAAAGTGCCAAAAACAACCAAAAACTATGTTCTTTACTCTGCAACGAGCGCTTCAAAAAGATGTGCACCAAGATGAAGAGTTGCTGTCAGAGGAACTGTGAAATACTAATATCCGTCATTATTATATAATGGAAGAATGATCTTTTGTTTCATTCTTTAATTCAGTATATATTTTTGGTGTAGTATTAAAGAATAAAAAAAAGGTTTGAACCTTTTTTAAGCAATGGGTTTTACTGGGTTTTAAGTGCCTGTCTGTGAATAGTGTATAAAGTGTGTATTGAGTGATTTCACAGCCTTTAAACATCTATATTAAATGTAAGAATTAAAGCTAACAACTTAATTGATTTTACTTCTTGCTGGTTATTCTTGGAAGTTATCTCCCGCAATTAATGAGAGACTACAGCACAGGGGTCAAACTCAATCCCGGAGGGCCAAAACCCTGCATAGTTTTGGGGCAACCTTAACTGTACACACCTGGTTCCTCTAATTTTACTCATCTTGCCTTGATCAATGCTAAAGTGTCCCTTGAAATAGGGTTGGAACAAAAATCTATGAATTATTCCTTGATCACATTAAATATCATCCTTCAGTTCTTTCCAAGCCAATTCAGTTTCATTACCACTAAAGAATGTGTTTTGAAGCAAATAAAAATGCTGGTATTTGTTTAAGATCTACTTCGAGACAAACCAGTTGCTTCAGACAAGCAAAAAAGAGCTTAATCAGTGGAATCAGGTGTGTTGTATGAGGGCTGAAATGCAGGATTGCAGCCCTCCTTGCCCATCTCTGATGTAGACTGATCAAAATGACTGGGACCGAGAAAAAGAAACAGACAGGATAGAGAGTGCAGAGGAAAGAGCAGAGGAAGTGCTCGATCGGAGAGAACTAGAGAGATCAACACACTGGGAGAGTTTTCAGAAAGGAATCACAGACCCCCTCCCTTTAACCCACTTGTTTGGCCTTGACCCCGAACAGCTGGCCTAAAGACACGCATGTCTGTGTTTTCTCCATTTCCTGTCAAAGCTCCAGATGGAGTGCGCTGTCAGTTAATACTCTTCAGAGCAATTGTTTTTACTCCACATGTGTTTTCATTTCTTAGTTTACACAGTGCTTTACATATTTAAGCCATCAATTAATACATCCAATCCAATCACACTTAATCATTGACATGCATGGCAGAAATATCAGTAAATCAATAATGAATAAATAGATTGTCACAGTCATAAAGTCTTTAAATAATATTGAACAGTATTGAATGCTCAATACTATTCATTTATTTTTTTTCCATGTGTTACCAACATGTTATTATATCAACTTTTATGGCACTTATCCACTTTTTGATGCTGGATACCACACTTGTTATTTAAGTAATTAACATTTAATTTTCTCCAGGATTTCCGGGATGCAGTTGCCAAAGCAATGCGAACCAGTGGGAAGCCATTGGTGGAGGAGAAAGTATTGAATCAGATCTTGTACTATTTGCCTCAGCTCTACGAACTCAATAAAGACCTGCTGAAAGAGCTGGAGGAGCGGGTAGCACACTGGTAATGCTCACAATCAGTGTAGACCTGTGTTTTGGTTGTAATTATTTGCTGTTTAAATTTGTGAATGGATTTACATTGTATCTCATCTATGTAAGCCAACTACTGTCAAAGGCAAGGCTACATTAACCTCAAGAAATCCTAAAGCTTTAATGCTTATTTTTATGCAAGTCATGCTCGATGTCATCTCTTTAACTCACAACTGACCACGCCCCTTTTCACTGGGATTTTCAAAACTGAGATATGAAGGGACCCTGCTGAATCAGGGGGTGTTGTAACGCTTCAAGTTGTAAATATATATCTAAATTTTGGTAAATTGTTTTAAGAAGCATGGAAACACTGTCTCACTTTGACTTCTGTGTAATTAAGTCTGTGACAGAACTGTAAAATTAGACAAAACTATCTCGTACCATCTAAGGTCAGAGAGTGTTTTTGTCTATTCTACCCTTGTTAACTGTAGAAAAAACACTGTAGGATTCATGGCCAACAAGACCATGTGCAACTCTGGGGGGAAATTACATAATTAATTAGTACAATTAATTTGTAATATGTTATCTGCTTTTTGTTTCTGGCTTCTGCAGGTCTGATCATCAGAGGCTAGCAGATATCTTTGTTCAGAAGGGTCCATATCTGAAGATGTACTCAACCTATATTCGAGAGTTTGATAGGAATGTTGCCCTGCTGGATGAGCAGTGTCGTAAAAATGCTCCTTTTGCCAGTGTTGTGCGTCAGTTTGAGGTTTGTGTGTTTGCTTGTCTATAGAACAAAACAGCTGTGAATTTAAACATAGTTGGCAGTAAAATTACCAAGACATTTAAAATATGCCTTGGTTAAATACAAAAAGAATTGTAGATCCTGAAAATTTAATTTGGATGATTGGTTAAATGTGAAAATGTGACTAAGGCCAATTTAGGAGTAACTAAATCACGCTTCATATATACCTGTACTTCTAAACAAGAAAAACCCTCCCAATCAATGCTATATAAATCAGCATTTCTATATAATGCAATAGCTTTGCAAGAAATATTATTTCTTGGACAAACAACTTTTATCACATGTACAAATAAGCTAATATTTTTAGCATAAGTCTGTACCATTTTATTTCCACATTCTCTGCTAGCAGTTTTTTCTGCATGAAAATCTTGATATATATGATCAAAACTTTGCTCACCACTGAATCAAAAAATATGTAAACTCTTCAGAGAGTTGCCCAGAGTAGGTTTAGACTAAAAGAAAAGTGTTAGATAAAGGAAAAGAAGAATGGTCATTACACAGTCACTCTCTTGACTTCGAGCTTTTGCTCAGTGCTAAAGGAAAAGGGAGCAGCTGATGATTGGCTGTAACTCTATAAAAGTACACCTAAAGTACACCCACTCTTGGATAGAAAAGCAGGTATACAATAGTGTTTTTAATCAGTGAAAATGGTTAATTAACATGTATTTGTAGTGTTTTCATTTACATTCTGTTAGTGTGGTTACACTTACACGGCCAGTCTGATAGAATGTGCACCACACCCCTGCTGTATAATAGTAGAGGAAACACTGCATGTAATTGAACAAAAAAAGGCTAATAACGAACGCTGGATTTGTACTTTGCTTTGGAGTTTTTTTGTTGTGCTTTTTTTTAACCATCACACCTACTTATCCCATCGTTGTCATCAGTGAAAAGGGCTTTTCTTGCATTATTTAATTGTCGTCCATCATCTTTATATCTGTGTTTAGTGAAAGGTTCCTGTTTTTTGTCAAATATACTATGTTCCTGTGGTTGTCTGTGTCATAACACTTTCTTTCTCATACACTTTTATTTGTACGGTCTTCAGTTTACATTTTGTGAGGTGGAATTACATTCACTCAGCACTCACACAGTAATTAACTCCAGAGTCCTATATTTGTTGACTTTTTAAATTCAATAAGACCCTTGGACTTGATTGTTTTAGATTTAGATGGTGACATTATTTATGACCCCTGCTCTATGGTGTGCTTCTCTTTCTCTCTTCTCAGATGAGTCCCCGCTGTGCCAGTCTGGCTCTGAAGCACTACCTACTGAAGCCAGTGCAGCGGATTCCTCAGTACCAGCTCCTGCTTACAGGTAAATGCTAAATTCATGTTAATTTACTTGTTCCAGCTCTTGGATTTCACATTTTTATGTTTGACCCTAAAATTATAATTATAATATTATATTAATATATAAGAATTGAAATGTTCTCACAAAATGCTATTTAATCATCAATTTTCAATGGTCTGAAAAGCAGGGTTTCTGGTCATTGACACAGCTTTTTTTCGACTGTGTCTAAAATTGTGTTGGGGAATACACAAATTTCAGTGCTGTTTGTTTTTTATGACGGAGCTCTGATGGTCTCTTTTATGCTTGTGTCATCTTGTGTTTGTGTTTAGCAATGTGGCAATGTGGGTTTCTGCAGTGAGATAAGTGAGAAGTGTGTCAAAAAAGGCAAAATTGGTGTTTAAGCTATACAGTACTATGGTTGCTTTATTGCTGTTACATGTGCACATTTGCAATTAAAAAAACATCAACTGTGTCCCTCTTTTGCTCTGTTGGTTCTCTTTTGTTTTGTCCCAGTTGTAATGGTTTGGTGTTTTCCTTATTGTGGGTTTTTATGTTGATTCATCAGTACTTTTGCTCTGTAAAAATGTGATTAATTATTTCACAATGCTAGTTATGTCCTAGCAGCTTATAAAGATATGTGTATTATTACATTGACTTTTGTTTTGCATGTATTCACTTGATTTGAAGATCTGACCATTAACTAAAATGGCTACTTAAGTATAAACCAAGGTTGAATAATTTTTCAACACAACAATGATCACTTCTTTGAAAATGAAAAACATCTGATAGATATGTTGCAGACAAAAGGTTGTGGGTTTCAGCATTCAGAGCAGTCTCAGGTTGGTAATGCTTTGAAAGAGCGGGTCGAAAACGCTTTAAGACACGAAGAGAAAAGGGCTGAGTCTTCAGTATGTATGCTGAGAAGCTTATATTATCTTGGATGAACGTGATTGGAGACTAATAAAAAGTGTTTGAAACCGCTTACTGACAAACCCTCCATTATTCACCATTTAACAGATGTAATTATATTACATACCAATGTTCAATTTGCTTCTTTTTCAGATTATTTAAAAAATCTTCCAGAGGATTCGTCTGACTACAAAGACACGCTAAGTAAGAGTACATACATTTTCTTGCTGATAGTGACTGGGGGACGTACATTCAGCGTTTGCCATATCATCAGTTAAAATTATAAATGTTTTATATGATTTTCACATGGCGTTTTACCTGTCTAACTAAAATGTTGGAATGTTTTCTTGCCTTCGCTTTTTGTGGTTACTTCAGCTGCGCTAGGTGTCGTGAAAGAAGTTGCAAATCATGCAAACGATATCATGAAGCAAGGGGTAACACAACTACATCTTTATGAAAGCATTTATTATAAAATAATGGGATTGAAACATCTCCTAAAACATGTTGTTCATTTAGGACAACTTCCAGAAGCTTATGCAGGTTCAGTACAGCCTAAATGGTCAGCATGAAATCGTCCAGCCTGGCAGGGTAAGAGATTCTTTTACCCGTGATCAAATGTGCTAATGTGTGTTTTCTAAAGCAAAGGTGTCTTTCTTGTTACATGTGCAGGTTTTCTTAAAGGAAGGCACTCTGATGAAACTGTCAAGGAAAGTTATGCAGCCCAGAATGTTCTTCCTGGTGAGAAAGGCTGATAAGATCATATAGTTGAAGGTTTAGTTATGAGGAAATATTAGTTACAAGAAAGAGAGGGTTGATTATCATCATATCACATGTATTTTCATGTTTTATTTTTGGTTTTGGTTTTTTGTGTTTCAGTTTACACTTTTGTTAAATAGAACTCGAACTCATTAAACTCTTTTTACATTTGATAAATGAAAATAATTTTGTTACAGTCATTTACAAATTTTTAAAGAATGTAAAATATTTAAAGGAGATTTAAATAAATTTTTAGAAGTTGATTGTTTCATTTTGCACTTTGCCTTGATGTGTAAAATTACAGATTTCGCATTGATTTACATTTTTATTTTTTTTATTTTAACAATGGTTGATTAACATTTATTTTGTTTTGGTGTTTCTTTCGAAGGGCCGATTAAAACAGGCACAGGATCTTGAGTATGTTAGTAAAAAACACCACCATTTATATAGTTTTGACTAGAAGTAAGATGTTTAATTTATGGGCAGAAATATGACCCAATAGGCATATTTTGGAAGCAGTAGATCTTTAGTTGTTGACACCTAAGACACATTTTTTAAATCAAGGTTGTTGTATTTTGAGCTTGTCTTTGGTTTTTGTGTTAATTTTGCAAATACTTGTTATCAACAGCTGGCTTTTTTTCTGAAAAAGACCCAATTAACTAATTTGTTATTAAGCTTCGTTTTTTATTCATTGATTTGTCCCAAGACTTGAGGCCGCAAAATGATGTTAATATATTTCACAACACTGCCCTCTAGAGATTTCAACCATTTCACATCAAAACTAACTCTAAAACTCTAACTCTAAGACTAACCTCAAAAATATTCTCATCTGGTAATCTGTGAATCAAAATTAATTTAGTCCCGTAGACTGATTGATTTACATGTATTTTTTTCTACCTTTCTGTTGTCTCAGAAGCTTCTGAGTTAATGAATATATAATGTCGAACTGCAGCAGTCAGTAAAACTGTTCAGTAAAGCTGCTTTCTATTAACAGTTTAATGATATCCTGCTCTACACCACTCCGGTTCAGACGGGCCAGTATAAGGTCAACAGCATGCTCTCGCTGGCTGGCATGAAGGTCAGAATCCCAGAATATACCGCATCAGTTCTTTACAGGTGCCTTGTGGAGAGAGAGCTAACAGATCTGTGCTTTGTCTGCTATAGGTGAGTAAACCCAGTCAAGAGGCCTATCAGAATGAACTGAACATTGAGAGTGTGGAGCGCTCTTTCATCCTGTCTGCCAAGTAAGAAGCTGTTGATATGAGAGAGACTGTTTGTTCAGGATTATCAGATTTTGGGATGGATGCATGTCTGAGAGAACCATTATCAATCTTTTAAGTCTGCTTGATGTTTGCAGCTCAGCCACAGAGAGAGATGCGTGGCTGGAGGCCATCGCTGAAGCCATAGATGACTTCACCAGGAAAAAAATCTCTTTCTTCTCCAGTCGAAGTCAAGAGGTGCGTTGTCGTATGCTTTTGGATGATAACGTTGAGTTTGAGTAAGTTTTAAGTGTAGAATAAATTCAAGTTATGAACAGAGGAAACACAGAGACATACAAGCTAAAACCAAACATATTCGCATCAAAATGGACAAGTCTCCAATAATGCAACTTAAACTGCTATAACAAAGGTCCTTGCTTACTTTTTGTGGAGGATTGAATGAGCAGAGCTTTCACGCCATCAATGAATTAGCCAAAAATGCTGGTGTTTTGCAATCGTGTAAATGTTGAAAAAAAAATGGGTTGTTGATTTGTGTGTTCTTCCTCCTCCTCATTAAAGCTGGAGGCACTCTCTGACGATGGTCTGCCACTGGGCTCTAAAGCACCAATCTGGATCCCGGATCTCAGAACAACGATGTGCATGATCTGCACCTGCGAGTTCACCCTCACCTGGAGACGACACCACTGCCGTGCCTGTGGAAAGGTCTGTTTTCACATATATTTGTTTGTTTAGTTATTCTACCTCCAACTGTATATTGGTATATCTTACCTCCTATCTTACTTTCTGTGTAATAAAGTTTTGTATTAATGCACCTGGTATTGCTAAAGTGTTTTCCTACACAACTGGTCAGGGCAGTTGTGGTCTGGTGGATAATGAGATCGACTTGTGATCGAAAGGTCGCTGGTTCGATCCTCAGATCCACCGAGTTGAAGGTGGTGTGAGTTACTTGCTCTCCATCTTCATCAACCTCAGCTGTGGTGCCCTTAAGCAAGGCACCAGTTTCCCGACTGCTTCCCGGGCGCCACAGCCATGGCTGCCACTGCTCCGGGTGTGTGTTCAGGGTGTATTTGTTCACTGCTGTGTGTGTACACTGGGATGGGTTACATGCAGAGCTCAATTCCAGGTATAGGTCACTCCATATCTGGCCGACTGGTCACTTCCACTTCACTTTCACTTCACTGCACTGTTGGTTTGTCTCATTCATTTAATATAGTTAAAAGTGAACTTCTGGTAGCATCTGATTGCTGTCCACATTTCTTAATAATATATTTTGTGCATGATAACGGCTTGTAAAAAGATGTAGCCTAAAAGAGAACAAATCTTTCTTTCTTTCAAAATTTGCTCAGTAAGGCCTATTTTAAGGTGTGCTCTAAAATCTAGGTTTTTTAAATGTTTGTGTCTTCACAAATCATTGTGTCTTCTTTTCTTCAATTCTTGTTTTCTTCAATTACTTATTTTTTTTATTGATGTAATTGTTTAGAATTCCAATACTTGTATATAATAAACACTTCATTTTATGTTATCTATGAATATTTTGTTTGAAAGTCCCTTTTTTCGTCATAGGTGGTGTGTCAGGCCTGTTCATCTAACAAATATTACCTTGAATACCTGAAGAACCAACTGGCACGAGTGTGTGACCACTGCTACATCAAACTAGTGCACAAAGGTACGCTTTTCTGGTGGTTACAATATGACATTTGTTTCAACACGCCATTGAAGTACAGTAAATTATGTTAATTATAAACTGTTTATCACGGTCAAGGATATGTTTGGAACATTAGTAATCAAGTAATTAGACACAAATTGAAGTAACAAATGTTAGTAATGGAGATTAGTAACAACATCTTTCACACGCTTTTAGTTTTATGAAAGTTTTATGGTATTTTTTTCTCCCTGATTTACTGTCAGTGACTTCCTTTTTAACCACTTTTTTATTGCAACCTCGTGACACCTTACGATCATGCATTCTCTATGGTCGGTGTTTTCCCTGGTTGGCAAGAGATGAAACTAGTCATCAAACTACTGTTGATCAGTTGACAACCCTTTAGATATTGTAGGCCTGTAGGTGTTTTTCATCATTGTTCCAATTTTTGATAAGGCAAGGTCATTCAAATAGTTAATTTTACAGGAATCTTTGGTTCTTTTCATAGATTTTGACATACAGCAAGCCAGAACTCTCTTTAGCCCAGTTTTGGTACTTCAACCATGTGTTTGTTTCAAGAAAAAGCCTCATTGGGGTGAATTTCAATGCAAATTTTCACAGAGTGTGAGCAACTATTCACTTTTAATTTTCAAATAATTTGGACGAGCCCGTACAGATTGCAGTGAACAGCAAAAAAAGTTTGGCTCTTTACTCTCTCTCTCTCTCTCTCTCTCTCTCTCTTGAGGAGCTTCCTAGAATAAAAAGCTTAGAAGAAGAACCAGGAAGAGAGAAGAAGACCCAAGAAGGAAGCACTTTTTGTTAAACTTTTTACTCATTGTTGCACTGGTTAATCTATTACTTTTCTTCAAAATTGTGCCTGTTAATATAAATTATTGTTAATTTATATTTATATTTTAGAAATTGTAATTTTACATACAATTGCACTTTATTATGACTATTTAATTACACCTTTGCACATTCCGTCTACAAAAAAATTTGTTATACCAGTAATTATAATTGAATTAGTTATAGTAATGTTTGACAAAGATAAGTAAACAATATCTGTTTACTACTATTAAAATGCAACAAGTATCCCAGACATGGAAAGACATTAAGTGCATGATGTGATAAAATGTCAGCAGTGGAAATATTTCACTTTTTATAGTCAAAGGTCACATCTTGTTGTTAGACAATTGATGGTGCTTATGATTCAATTTAATTGCCTCATCCTAAGGGTTTTTTAAATACAATAGATTATTTTGTAATTTTACTAGAACCATGCATCAAGTTGCATGTTAAAATGCAAGAAAAATGGTAAATTGAGTGGTTTATGTAGAGATGCAGAGCATGTAGGGAAGGCAACTGTATGCATATCCGTTCGGACAGAATGCTTGGACAGTTTATATGTATTGAAACAGTTCATACAGTTCCAGCTGCAACCTTCAGCTAGTGCTTCAAGGCAAATGATGTAGAGCAGCAACTCCTTGAAGATCAGAGATGACCGAATTCACAGAGACGTTATTTTAATTGTAATTTTGTGTTCGTGTGTGTGAGAAGTGCTACCTCATTTCTGAAAGAAAAGCAAAGATGGATTAAATCATTTATCTTTGTAGAAAGACTATTGATGGTTTACTTTATATTATAACAAAAACAAGATTATCGTTGTTTTAAACTTACCCATTTACTCAGTTAATAGGTTTTTTTTTTTTTTTACATTTTTTACATTGCTCTTTTTCATAATATTTAGCTTTAAGTCTTCGTAAACCAACATCTATACCTCCAGCTCTGCTTCTAAAAATAACAGATAATCCTCAGGTTTGTATGAGAAATCATGTCATTATATAAGCTCAGAGTGCATGCGTTAACTCTCGGTGAACAAGTGAAGGTAGATTAAACTAACTCTTCTCTGGGGTTTTGGAACACACAAACCCGGAGTATGCTCAGGTTTAAGCAGATGGTAAGTTAACTTTGCTTTCTGTAACTCTGCTACAGCTATCTAGGGTTTGTTTACCAGATTTTGTGATAAACCTTGAGCGTCGTGTAGGGCCTAGAGCTCTGAAGTGCCACCCCGCAGTTGGAGATTCTTCGTTACTCTCTGGTTCCATTTAACAGCAAGGAGCTCCAATGCATCTCTATTTCACTCGAGCTGGGCAAACGGCCCCGTGGACCATTTACATGATGCCCCGTGGGGGCAAATACAATTCACCCCAATGTGGCTGAAACTATTTACCTTAAAGGTGTGCTACTACAAAAATCTTCAAGTGATAATAATGCCTACGGAGGGGTAATGGTAGCCTTCACAGCGCTTCCCCAGCTTAAGCTATTGTTTTTCTGTTTTTATCAGGTGATCAGTCCAGTGTTACCCTATCTCCAGGGGGACGCGCTTCAACATTTGCTTTTTCTAGAAAACAAAAGAAGATCCCTGCAGCTCTCAAAGAGGTGACCTGAAGCTGTTCATCAATTATATTGCACCTTAGTTTTTTTTGTTACTTAGTGGGGCATGAATTGAGAAACCAAAATGCTGTGGATTTAGTTTTGTTTTGTATTATTTCAATTTTGATTTATTAATTTACAAAAATCAAATCAGGAAAGTAATTAATGCAAAATGCCCCTTAGTGACATAATGCGCATGGTTGATTGACTGAGGAAGCCGGATGTTTTTAAGAGAATTCTGCTAGAACCCAAAGATATTCTGCAATATAGTTACTTGTTACATAGTTGTCAGTGTGGTTTGTGTGGAAAAGTAAGTAAGGTTGTCAAATTTGTTTAGTGTCCCATTCTCTAGAGTCTTTATTAAACATATAAAAGCGCTGTCTTTTCCAGATGTGTTAGGCCATTTTCAATTGCTTGTAAAGATGTCTTTTGTCATGCAGCTTTTATTATGCATTGTTTAAGATGGAGTAGATAAAGAAATAGCTGCTTTTTACTGAAGGCTGTTTTGCAAACAAGGAACCTGCTCAGTTCTGGATTTTGTCAGAGGCTGACTATGAAGGAATGCAGCTCACTTTAGGTTTTTTAAGTCTTTAAGAAGAAATTCAAGTTTTTGTGTTTTTCAAGTATACAGTTTTATATCAACTATTTCATATACAGTACTATTTACATTTCTTTTTTAACTATTTCATATAGAATAGTCAGTCACTCTGATCTGTTTGTAACACGTTTAAAATCACATTTTATAGATCATTCCATTTCCACAACAGATAAATATGATAACTGACTGAATTTTTTTTTGTACACAGGTGTCTGCAAACACAGAGAACTCTTCAATGAGCGGATATCTGCAGAGATCCAAAGGCTACAAGAAACCGTGTAAGAGGCTGTGGTTTGTGATCAAGAATAAAGTCCTGTACACGTATGCCGCTAGTGAGGTACGTAGAAAGTATTCATTTTTGTTTGATCTTTCAGCTTTTATTTGAAAGTGAGCCATAAACCGTAGCTGTAACCACAAATTCAGTTACTCTATTAACTAACAACAAACAAAATAAATGTTAAATCTGGCTAAAACTGTGGCTAATGGACTCTTTTCTAGGAGGGATACTTTTAGTCTGTCATTTCTCAAATTGAATTGCTGCTCTCCTAAATATCAACTCTGTTTAAACTGGAAGAAATTTTGACATGATATTATGTTTTATAGATTAATATAAGCTTAGAAACTCCAGTTGTCATCGTTTTTACTGGTTTTTATATTTGTTTTATATTAGAATTTACAGTGGTTCTTCTCTTCACGTTGATATGGCATTGCTTTAAATTCACAAATCAAAAACTCTGGGGAAAAAAACTGTAACAATATAACATCGAGCTTTAAAACATTATCCAATATATCAAACCAACCTGTGGTTCAAATATGTATATTTTTTTGAACTGAACTGATTGAGATGAATATTTTTCGCAGGATGTGGCAGCTCTGGAGAGCCAGCCGCTTCTGGGATTTTTCCTCCGTGAGGAGAAAACTGGGCCGGCTCAGAAATTGCAGTTTAAACTCTACCATAAAAACACTCTCTATTACATCTTCAGAGCAGAGGACATCCCCACTGCACAGAGGTAAGAGGAGAAGCATACTGCAATTTATGTCTGGAAGTATTCAATTAGCTCGTATAATCACCAATCTTAACTAATCAGCATTAAGAAGGGTCACAACCTAATTAAATTCTTACAAAAAGAGAAGAGGCAAGTCAACCACCGTACCTTAAAAGAAAAAAATTTATTTCTGCAATCTGTCAACGGTTTTTGATTAGCACACTTAAATAAAAAAAGAAATTATAACATATGAACTTACTATAAATTATATTTGAATGAGTTTTTCATTATTTACACCTTAAATTCTAGTTTGAAATTACTCATCCTCCGATATCTGCTGACTAAAAAAAACACATCATGTGAATGAAATTTACCAGAAAAGGCTGTAAACAACATTGAAATTGGTTGAATGGGATATTTAGATAGGTGGAGGAGCCGTGTTTGCAAAGTTGATTGTACAAATCTAATCAATGATTTCACCATGAACCTCTTGCTTCTTTGCAGATGGATTGAGGCGTTTCAGGAGGCCATGATCCTCTGACTCATCAGGATGGATTACAGTGATTTAAAGCTGCTACTGCTCTGGGTGCTACGTTCACAGTTTGAAGAAAACAAATTGAAGCCCAGTTTGAAAGAGAGGATGCTGGGAGATATAGTTAACGTATAAATCTGCCCTAGGCAACCCTAATGAAGGAAACAGAAGTGACTCTTAATCAGACTCTTGTAATATCTGGTTTTAAGAAACACACTCTTCTCTTCACATCATGATTTCTGATGGCCAGAGATCACTCTGATTTTGGAGTTTGGAGTTAGAGATGAAGAATTTTCATAGGCTCCTGACTATTCTCTTATTTAAATTCCGATGATACTTAGTTTTAGTAAATATTTGGCAACTTTTGGGATAAGAAAAGGAGCATGAGGTTGCCAGGCCATGTGATGAAGGCTAGCTTGGTGCATCATGGGAGATTAAGTGTTAACTGTGAAAGGAGCCTCCAAAGGTGACTAGGGGTTAAAAGGTAAACAGGGTGATGTGTATAAATTGGGCTTATATTTTATTTATGCAAATCCAAATGAATCCATTGTTGGTTTTAGCACCATTGATGAACAGGAATCATACCAACAGCCAGGATTTCAAAACATTCTGGTAGTTGGGCGCTGTGCAAAAAATCCCTTATAACACAAAATAGGATATTTTGACGAGTGTTTTACCTTTATTGCTCTATTTTGTCTCCATGAAAATCTGAAACTCCGTGGGTTGGTAAATAGTGTGTACAGTTTCATTTGTATTTTTTATGTTGGCACATGCACAAAAAGAGGACTAACGTCATTATCATTTGTGAGCATGTTGACCTTTATTTCTGAGGTTTACAGCAAGGACAGTTTTAAAGTGTTACCCTGTTCTCCATGTCCTTGCATGCTTGTCTGCTTTCTCAAAACCATATTTGTCAGAGGGTTTGGTGACTTTTCTATGTTGGGTGTGCCCCTGCAATGTTCTCAATGTTTTTTACAGCTGAAACGAGAAGTCTAAGTGTGTTTTACGGTTAGATTTAAATTACTATACGTTTACTTTTTCCATTGTTTTCTTTTTGGGATCTGTAGCCCTCCTGACTAATACATAGTACCAAATTGAAACAATATGGAGGATGATTTATGGAGGATATCAAAATTTAGAGTACTCATAATTGCAAAGCGGGTATGCAACATGAGCAAGTTTAAGATTTTGAAACATAGTATTTTACATTTTGTGATGGACATTTGGGTGTTGTCCATATAAAATTATTCAATTTGTTTATGAATTAATTCATACATGCATGTTTTCTTAGGTGCCCTAAATGTTTCTTTGAGACTCTCCAGAAGCTGAGTTTGAGACTTTTGCATTAGCATGACAAAAACAATTCATTTTTAATCATCTTAGATTAATTTTCCATATAGTAAGTGTTCCATTTGATGTTTTAAATCTTTCTACTGAAGAGAACTGGAAGGGAGTAATATGCCAGATATCCTGAGGGGATTATGGCTCAACACTGTTTAACTGTAAGAGTTAGATTGTCACATAGCCAGTGCTCTTGCATAAATGCACTCAATACATTTTAATACACCTTCTATATCATCAGCCTATGTTTAGTTTTTACTCCTAGCACAAGCCAATGGTAAATCAATAAATCCGCTTTTAACTCAATTTTATGTCAATCACATGTTAAAAGTTAATTCAAGTATGTGTCCTGTTTTAGGGAAGTATAGACTCATCAGATCTTGTATTAGGCATTGAAGAACTGTGCTTTTTCTTATCTCAATTGGCACTGGCTCACTGCTGTCATCCTGTATTTCATTCGCTGATGGATGTGTATAGAGCAAATCATTTGTAATAAATAACATTGTAATTAGAGGTGTGTTTGTCATTTTTGAGCTTGGTTTCAGTATGACATAGAGGAAAAAAGACATTAGTCTGCAGTCATCAAACTCTGCTATTTCTGTTTCTTTGATGCAGTTAACAGGTCTGAAAAAAAGTTTCTTAATGCAATCAGAAGTAGATTTATGGAGCAAAATATTGGGCAAATTACCAAACAAAGCTAGCATTTTTCACACACAATTATTTGTCAATTATTTACAAAGAATAATTTGCCCAAGACTTTAGTATTTGTGGATAAGAGGACTTTTTTCAAAGCGGAGTCATAGATGACATAAAACAGGTTTCATTACTGTTATTGGGAAAAGGAAAACCCTCAAACCAAAGCAAAAGTCTCTGACATAACGGTCTAACTGCCTTATTGCACTATTAAGAACACAGAAGTATCCATAGTGAATGAAGAAACATATTTAAACTCTAAATTTTAATTACTTTAATCTGTAGCTAACTGTAACAAGTCATTTTGTAGTTTATATATAGTAGCTTAACATAATCATGTAAAATCTGATAACAGATGAATACTTCATTTGAACAACATTTACAAATTTATAAACTGTGAAGTTGATTTATCCCTATAAATTATATATAAAACATATAAGAGGTAAAAACTTTACAGCCTTACCATAATCTTAAACCCCAAGTTCATAAGGTTTTTCAATATGTATGACTAAAAAGCGTCTACTGAATATGCGCATGCGCAAACGTGAAAGTCTCTTCGAGCAGGTCGCGAACTCTGACCTCCGGTAGCTGCGGCGAGCTGTCACTTTACAATAATTTACCATAAACCACGATATTTGGATAACAACCTTCACGTTAAGGGTAAGAATAACGTTCAATAAGTCGCCATACCTCTCTGTGACAGTAAAAACTGTGTAGGGTGAATTTTTCAACTGATTGAAAACATTGCTGTTAGCCGGCCTGCTAACCACGCTTTAGCCCGCGCAGAGGCTAGGAAAACAAGAAAGACATTTGCTTTCTCAATATCTTATTGAGATGACGACGAAGAGGCAACCGCTTAAAGTTAACTTTAACCAACTCGTTGTGTTATATAAGAGGGATATGAAACGCTGGTTTTCGATAGTACAACGTTTTAGTATACGTTGTTGTCATTTAGCAAGCTAGCGCTAGTTATTGCTACCACAAGCCATGTTAATCTCACACCACCTCGTGTTCATACAAAGCTCACACCCGGAATAAAATAACTGAAACTGGTCACTGTGGCTTATGGGTCTGTGGTTAGATGAAGATAGTGTCTTGAAGATAGAACTATTATCCAGGTGCGAGGAACCACTGCGGCGAAGGTCCGTGTTTGTGTTGCGAGCTTTAACCCTTCAATCGTGACCTTTAACCCACAGGAACAGATCCAACTTTATCTTCCCGGATCACAAACGCTCACGTCCCGCTTGTGTTTTTGACCCCAGCGGTCATAAGGAACCTCTCATGGCCATCGTTAAATCACTGATGTTTTGATTATCAACAAATCGCGATGCTACTAGCTGATGCTAAGTAGCCTTTCTTGTTTTCGAGATTTCAATGATTCGTCGTCAATTTAAAAATAATATATTAAACTGATTAAAAATTGCTTACTTTCGTAACGTTGTGGGTTGTTTTATTTTATCCACTATTATAACATCACAAGCATATGCTAAGCAAATTATCTACCATATCGAAGGCATATTTACGATAAAAAATAATATATAGCTGTCCCATCCAGATTGTATTATTTAATTCAGCGTTAACAGCCCTCGCCCATTTAACATAACTATAATTTTAAGCAAGCTTAATAATCACAGGTAAATGATGTCCACGTTGGTGTTTTCTCATGTGTTTTTAGATGGCTGTGTGTCACTGATTGAGACGGACTGAAGTCATGGAAGGAGAAAGTCACAGAATTCAACTGGTGTCTGCAGATGGAGGCTTACAGGTCATACATCATACTTGTTTTTTTAAATAAATGTGTGTAATTGTATTGAGGGAAGCAAAAATTAGTTGCTTGCTGATGCTGAGAGAAGGCCTACTTAGACTGTTGCTGCATCCTAATCCGTGCACTATTCTCACATTTATGGGTGCTAAATGAGAATTAGGGTGTACCAAATGGTAGTATACATAAAATAGTGTCTGAGAGGACCTGGGTGTGTACGGTTCTGGTTAGATTCTGAAGTGCAGATCCATGAACCCTCAACCGGCTGATGTTACCTACAATCCATTGCGCTTGGGGAGAAGGAGTTTACTCTAGGACCCAAACAAATAAGTACTCCCTGTAATACGACTAAATAAACTGACTTTTAAAGAAAAAGCACATGAATAAAGAATAGCAATAAGTAATGTTTTATTTATTATTAGAATATTTTTAATGAAGGAATGTAAATGAATGCGTTAAGTTCTTGCACACTTCGTGCGTGATGACGTGGCACAACTACTTCTGTCACGTGATGCTTTAGTGCATCCCAGATCTTGCACACTCTTGTCTCATACACTAAAAAGTATGTACATTTTCTTCTGAAAATGAGTATCTACTTTTAGGGTGCAGTGTAAGTGTTCGGATTGGGACACAGTAACTGTCAGAGAATGATGGTTGGTTGTTTCTTCTTCATTGTTTACTATACTGTTTTTGAGCTTCAAGCTGTTTTTAAGTCTGCAGCTACTCAAGTGACATCCACTTACCAAGCGCTGTATGAAGTATCGCTGTTTTAGTTACTGTTACACCTTGTGACTTTTTTTCCTAATTTATTTCCACTCTGATGAGTAAATGCTTTCCTGCCATGTCGTTTTTAGATTTTAACAGAGCAGCAGTTGGCTCAGAAAGTACAGATAGTCACAGCCATCGACCAGGCTGTAGCCGGCAAGCAGCAGTTTATTTTAACTAACCTGGATTATCCCAACAAAGAGAAAGTGTTCCTCAAACAGGAGTCCTCCACAGCCAAGGTGATCCTAACCTCCTCGGATGGTTCCGCTGTCAATCAGCTGCTTTTCACGTCACCCGAGCTTGCAGGACAACAGATCCAGGTGACAAACAATAATCTTTAAGGGTGTAATTTAAGTTTGACTTCCCAGCAGTTTCCACCTGTCCAACCTGGAGACAGAATCTTTCTGTTCTAAAACGGTTTTGCTAAATTATACCATTAGTCCTCATATATTTTTACTCAAGGGCCAAATATGTAAAGCAAACCAGTCTCGGAAATACAAAAAGTCCGACAATTATCAAAACACAGAAATATGTAACAATATTTAAAAATCTGTTCGAGATTAGGTTTTTATATAGCATTGGGGAATACAAGTGGGGTGACTGAACACTTTTAAACAGAATTTCACACCAAAGACCACTTATTTTGACAGAATATTGAAAAACAGTATATCTAGATATTTTTAAACAAACTTTATTGGAAATCACTAAAGTGACTTTGTGTACGTAAGCTGAATTCTACAAAATTGATAAATAAATAAATGGTTTCAGCCAACAAGGAGGTCCCTAGCACATCAGTCTGTATAGAAATTTTACCAGTGGCCCCCTAAACTATCAACAACCTTCAAACAGCTCAGATTTGAGAGACTCTGTAGTGTTTGAAACCTGGTTTTGTGGACACTTGTCTGTCACAGATGTCTGGAGGAGCATGTTGTCTTCCTGGGGGTCGAGGGGGTATAAAGCTATGCTGCTGCCTTTCGTGATAATATTAGTAACTGTGTTCTAGTCAAAGCACCCCAAAGTCAAGAGTTTGAAGATGTTAAAGCAAATTTAGATGTAAAAACTAAAATTAATACAAGTATCATCTGGAATAAATTGTGTAGTCATAAAACATGATTGGTTAGATAGATTGGTCCAACCCATTTTTTTTTACTAAGGACAGACTTGTGCTGGAAATTGTAATTTAGCTTTAAAACAAGTTTTTAATGATCGTATGAACTTTTAAATTGAAATATTAACAACATTTTAAATTAGAGATAGCTGTGAAATGGACGTGTTGCCGTCAGGGCTTTAATAAGAAAAGAAAGAAAGAGCGATAGATTGGTTCCAAATGCTGAACACTCGTTCATCCTGTTCAGCTTTTGAATTTAAAAGCAATGTGAATTTTAATCCTAATTAGCATGTGTTTGATTTGTTTTGTTGTTTAGTTTATAACTGAGGGCTCAGATTTGGGCTCTGGGAAGCCTCTAGTGGAGTATTGTGTCGTTTGTGGAGACAAAGCCTCAGGTACTTGCTATAAAACAGCAAACCTCATCAGTTTTGCGTTTTTGGAGGTGTTTGTCATTTTTGATGCTTCTTTTGACCTTTTCAGGTCGTCATTACGGAGCGGTGAGCTGTGAGGGCTGTAAGGGTTTCTTCAAGCGCAGCATCAGAAAGAATCTGGTGTACACCTGCCGGGGCTCTGGTGACTGTGTGATCAATAAACACCACCGAAACCGCTGTCAGTTCTGCAGACTGCAGCGCTGCATGGCTCTCGGCATGAAACAAGACTGTGAGTTTACAGCATCACCTTCAAATAATCAAATGGATTAAAATGCTTACAGAGAGGCTATTATATAATATTATATGTAAGAGAAGATATTTCTAGTCCACATCATTTATTTATTTTTTTTTTTTACAAAGAATTTATTTTTATAGCTTTTTTTTTTAGCAGCTGAAACTGCTAGAAGTCCAAACATTCTCTCTAGCTGTTAATGCATTTATCATTTAAGTATGTGTAACAAATTATATAATTATAATGAAGTCTTATTCTCTTGTCTTCTACAGCTGTTCAATGTGAGAGGAAGCCAGTGGAGATGTCAAGAGAGAAGCCCCCAAATTGCGCACCCTCCATTGAAAAGATCTACATCCGCAAAGACCTCTGCAGCCCCCTTGCCGCCTTGCCAACCTTCGTCAGCCGCAAAGAGACCACAACTGGGTATGGGTGTGGAATTATTTAGAATAAGCTCCTTGTTTGTCATGTTTCTGATCACGATTTTGTTTCCGATCTCAGATCTACGAGTTTACTTGACTCCAGCATGCTCCTGAACATCCAGCAGTCTATCTCCAAACTTGATAACTCCATCTTAGCTCCTTCTTCACCAGATCAAGTACGACGTGATCATTTCAGTAGTATTTCTTGAATATGTGTGTGTGTGTGGTGAAGACATTTTTGAGTGGTTACAGTTATTGTTTAACTCATCCTCAAATATTAAATGTGAATTAAATCTGATTCATGTACACTACTAAAAAGTAGCTTTTAAAAATCTTAATCAGTCATGAAAAGTCAAGATCAGTGCATCTTTGTTAAATACAAACGTCATAGTTGTTATTTGGAGGTGGAGTCAGCTAGGAGTAAAACAATGCAATCCTTGTGTTAACAATCACTTGTTATAACTATGATGTCGGATGTTTATTGTTTTTCTCTTGGTTAAATAAAAAATTTGTAGCCTGGAACTGCATTTTATGCTTCAAACAGCTGACTTTTTAATTTAAAAAGCAAATATATGTTTGGCACTCTCTTAAAAAAAACTAATTCACCTCTTCAGTCACAAATGAATGGAATTTCATGGTGAGGAAACCTGAAAGGAACACCTTAAAGGAATTCCAGTTGTATGCATTTTCAAAATCACTTTCCATTGTATTGGATATATATGATTTGTACTCACACAGTTTGGTTTTGTGTCAAGTGGAGAAGCCAAACACTAAAGATATAAGAGACAACTCAGATTTCAAAGATTGTGCTTAGATTTTTGGTAAAGTATCGAAACACAAGTACAGTACAAAGATTTTCTACTATCTTAACTGTCTTCTGTTTTGTGACTTCACTTCAGAATGACTCCAGTCAGGGAGATCTGGGCACTCTGGCGAGCGTGGTTACGTCTCTGGGTCATCTCAGCAAACCCCGGGAGCTGATGGACAACAGCACTGACCTCTCTGCGATGGACACCATTAGCAACGATGACAGTATGATGACAGACATTCAAAGTAGAGATGAGCACAGTGATGTTACACGGTTTGTAAAGAAATATCATGATGTTTTATAGCATGATGGCATTTGTCTTTTAAAATCTCCTTTTCTTTAATATAACAGGGCCCTCGACAGCCTCTCAAAGGTCCTGAAATCAGAGGAGGGCTGTGAGGAAGAAGAGGATGAGGGGATTGTTTCTGTCAGAATAGATGACCAGACCACGGCATTGCTAGAACTGGATGGGCCACTGCTCTCAGAAATACATGTGCCTTTTAAGGTCAGAGATCACATTAGGTTCACACTCTTCCCTAAAAGTGTTGTGAAACTGAATACTGAATGCTTTGTGCAGCTGATGATGCCGCTGCCAATACCAGAGTTCTTGAATTTGAATTATATTTGCGAGTCAGCTTCACGCCTGTTGTTCCTCTCCATGCACTGGGCACGCTCCATACCGGCCTTCCAGGCTCTCGGGTGAGTGTAGAAACAGGGCACTACATTACACTTCTAGTGAGAGAAATCAGGGTTTATTTGTGATTAACTATTCCAAGATATAAATGTTGTTAGAATTATATCAATTGAACATTTTCCTGATATGATTTTTATGTAGTAGCCAAGCCTGTTTCTTGACTTTTAGTGAAGATGTTGGTTATTTTTAGAAGGATGTGATGTTTTAGTTAATTACATTTTTCTATTCTATGTTCTAGAATTCACAAGTATTTTCATGGATGTATTCACTTTTACTTCACTGTTTTTAAGAAAATTTGATGAAATAAAGAGGTTTTGTTTTACATTTATTCAAACCTTTGAGGAATAGGGTGTGTTAAACACACGATTAGTGCTTTTTTAAAAAGCAAATGGAGAAATTTCAGTCACATTTTCAATCTGATTAATTGATAATGAATAATCAAGAGGAACCTGGGATTAAGTAAACATGATCAAATGACAGAAACATGTGAAGTAGCATGAGTGAAACTTGTGATTATTAATCAGATATTTAATTTGACATTATTTTCTATTAGATTAATTAATTGATTATATTAGTAAAAGGACACTTATAATCAATTGACAGAATCATTTGATTAGTGAGATGTAAGTTATCGCGACAGGGATACAGGACACAGCTGCTGTTTATTAATGAAACCCAAATATAAGATATACAAACTTTAAAGCAGACTAAGAGCTTTTCAGTGCACTTTTCGATGCACTTTTTACCAGAAACACACTCAAGGAGAGGCTGGAAGATGAAACTATTGAGATTACTTCCTCTCTACTCCTGGATCATATAGATTTAGCGGGCTGGACCCGCAATCACTTCTCCTCTCACTCTCCTTGTTTTATCACTCGCTCATCACATATAAATAATACATATGATCATTAATATTACTGAAATGAATTATGATTAAATTTTCCCATAAAATTAGTCAATTATGGTCAATTTATATAAACATGTCAGTCATGATCAGTCGACTTATATGTGATTAGTTAAACATGATCAACCAACAGAAACATGATTACGTAAGAAACATGTAATTAGTCAGGCATGATCAGTGGACAAAAACATGTGATTGGTCAGTCGACAGAAACATGTGATTGGTCAGTCGACAGAAACATGTGATTGGTCAGTCGACAGAAACATGTGATTGGTCAGTCGTGACCCCTCTGAATTTCAATAGGATTTCCATGTATATTTTAAAAAGCATTCCTATGTTTACTAACTGTCAGTTCTTAATTGTCTTTAGCCCTGAGAATGGCATTACACTTATGAAGGCCTGCTGGAATGAGCTGTTCGCTTTGGGTCTGGCTCAGTGTTCACATATCATGAACGTAGAAACTGTTCTGACTGCCATCATCAACCACTTACACACAAGCCTAGATGAAGGTGTGTGTGTGTGTGTGTGTCTTGAAGCCCTCTCTTCTCTCTCTCTCTCTCTCTCTCTCTCTCTCTCTCTCTCCTGATGCATGTGATCAATTATCAAATGTTTCTACATATATTCCATCAGAGAAACTGACCCCAGAGCGGGTGAAGCAGGTGATGGAGCACATTTGGCGCATGCAGGAGTTCTGCAACAGCATGAGTCGAATGAGTCCTGATTTGTACGAATACGCTTACCTCAAAGCTGTGGTGCTGTTCAGCCCTGGTGAGAACAGTTTGAGATCAAAATGAGAGTTCTGCAATACAAACACATCTTATGCAACCTTTTTGTGCTAGATCACTCTGGACTAGACAGCCCACTTCAGATTGAGCGCTTTCATGAAAAAGCCTACATGGAACTGCAGGAATATGTGAGCCGAGTCTATCCTGAGGACACATATCGGTGAGACTTACTTCCAAACTGTAAATCTGGAGAAGGTGTTCTGTGTAACTGCCTCACCAAGAGTAATGCATTGATTATTTATATATATATATATATATATATATATATATATATATATATATATATATATATATATATATATATATATATATATATATATATATATATATATATATATTTATTTATATATTTATTTATTTTTTTTTGCTATTTGAAATACCATCATCCTCTAGCAAATGTTTTGTCACTTTGTGGTAAAAGTCATAAAGATATATATATATAAAAAAGAAAGAATTAATGAACAGTTCAACCACTTTTTTTAAACATAGTTTGTATTCCATAAAACGTTTTAAAAATGTGAGTTTAAAAATACCATCCATCAAACATGGCAGCCAGGATTTCTTCTGGTTATAAAAATGAACATTTCATTGCAAACCAGAAAAGTTGTTTTGAGTAGGTCATCTTTGAGCTTAAACAATTTCCTTAAAATCACTCAATGTAAAAACATTTTACACCATCTTTAACAAGTAAACAGCAAGAGCCATTAATAATTTTTTTGCTATTCATTGGGGAGCAATTGTATTAAACCTACATAATTATACATCTCTCTTATGTTGAGATTTGGTCTGTTTTACAGGATGGTAAAGGGTGGGACATTTCAGTCATTTTTCTCATCAATGCTTGCTTATTGACCAATGAGATTTAAGGCTAGTGTCCAAGCAAGTTCAAAATGGATATTTTCTCTGACTGTCGATTAATTACAATTTTAAATTGTAAATCAATACCAAGAGTTATCGAATAATTTTTATGGGGTATAAATGTACCTTAAAAGAATCCTTTTAAACACTCTTATCTTTAAAAAAAAAATTTATTTCAAACCCTCAACAACAAGCAAGTGGAAAAATGTTGGTGATTGTTTCAAATATAGTGAATCAAAACTCAACTTAGATCATGAAGACGAAGCTAGTTTGAAAGATGAACAAAGGTTATTCCACAAAAAAGGTTTTTTCATCATGCAGCATACCTGGCCTGCGGAATAAACCAAACCCTGTGCAGGGGTGGAATATAAAGTGTTGCCTATTTAGTGGAGTTTTGCCCTGGCCCTCTATGTAAATACCAGTGTAGCCAAAAGCATATTTCTATTTTATACTGGCCTGCCAGAGGATCGTACCATTCATGAATTCTGAAGTGAACTGTAGCTTCCCCTGTACGGAACTCATGCATCCATAGACCATGACATTGTTATGGCAATACTTTACCATTTCTTGTCTTTGTTTACTGTTCACCTTGTTTCTGCCAGACATGCTTGCCACCATGTGAACCAAAGCAGTTTAGCCAGTTTTATAAACGAATCATTTGTTGAAGGGTTTTTTTTATGGGAGAGAAAATTTAAAATGTTACAGGAGCTGTACATTGACTACAATACATTGTAGCAGTGTTTCTTTCCTTTAATCTTAAGTTACATTAAAATAAATATTAACAAAAATTTTGAGATAAACCTCTATGAAATACTGAGCTTTGTGTTAATTTAAAATGGTTTAGTATTGAAAATAACTCTCATAAAATTGTTCTTTTGCGATAAGGTTGTCAAGGCTGCTGGTTCGTCTGCCAGCTCTGCGTCTCATCAGCGCTGCTCTTACAGAGGAGCTCTTCTTCGCAGGCCTCATTGGGAATGTTCAGATTGATAGCATCATCCCCTACATCCTCAAGATGGAGTCCACTGACTACAACAGCACCAATCCTTTCAGCACCACTGAGTGACGCAAGCCCAGCAGAGCTGCTGGCTTTAAACTTTCATGATTTAATCATACAGATACTGAACAAGGAATTCATTGAGTTATTATTTCGCTTTTTATTTGCTCAGTGGTTCTGTCTATATTGGTTCTATTTATTGAACCAGCTCTTATGGTTCAATAATTTTGTCTTTTATTGCATTGATGTAATTATGAAGAAGGCTAAGAGCTAGTCCCTGTAAGAACTTTGCCCTTCCCACCTCCAAAAGCACTGACTATCTCTGGATGTATATGAATCATGTATATAGGATTAATAATAAAATGTCAAATCAGGGCAAACACGTCTGGGCTTACTATTTGAACCTGCCTAGTTTAACACAAAAACAGCACAAGTCTTCCTTAGCATGTGTTTGTGCTCTAGATTTCGTTAACAACCTCACTTCTTTGTATTTCCTGTGGTATCATTTAAGTTACAAACAGATCAATCAACTCGTGATAGCTTCAAGTTCTAGGTCATTTCTGTATTACTGTTTTATTTAAATTCCAGTTGTCATTCTTATTAAAGGCAAATCATTTCCCAATTATTTGAAGAAGCACTAAGACTATTTGCAAAGAAATGCTGTACTCCATTAGTTGGTGACCTCAATGTCATGTCGAATGACTCAACTCGAACAGTCAGATCTGCACCAAGATGAGTTCACAATTTCAAACAGGCCAATAATCATTGTGTTTTGAGCATTTGCACAACATTCGTTTAAATGTAAATGATGGACAATTGAATTTACAACTATTAAAATTGTCTACTATTAAATGTTAGTTTCGCTATAAAAATGAGACATGCACAGGTTCATGCTCCTGAGATCTTCATATGATTTGTTTTCTAAAATAGTATGCAAAATAAGGATATTTACACTCGCTCTGTGTAGCAATCAAAGCTTGGGAACCCTAATTACACAAGTAACACAACTAATATCATGATTTGATAAGATACACATCAAACCGTGTTATTGTTATAATTTTGTTTTTTTTGTTTTTTTACAAAAACGTCTCAATAAACAGAGGCTGAATCTAGTTTGCCAATAAAGGAATAAAAGAGGAACCTTTATTAAACAATCGTGTTTCCGGAGGAATTGGTCAAACGACGCACGCGGTGCGTCAGCTGTTGATGTTCCGTCTCCCCTAACTGTGTCCTCAGTTATGGCGCAGCTATTGCGGCGCTTTGTCGGGGAGCTCACCGGTCATGGTGGAGTAAAAGGGTTGCTGGTGCAGTTCTTTAGGTACGTGGCTCGGAAAATAATAATTTGATCTCTTTGGGGAGAACGAAGACTTTGTATTAGTTCTGAAGGATGGACTCAACGCATTGACCTTCCAGGCTCAAGAGGCAGCTAACTTTACTCGGTCTAAGTTAAAATAAGAAATGTCCAGCGTTAATGGTATTCGATATATTTGCAGTATTAATTTAAATAACAGTGATAATGGACAAAGCATATTATTTAACGTTAAGTCGATACAATCCTTGTAAGCCGAGAGTCTGGACGTAGAAAATAACAAGTTGTTTGCACTCTTGACTGTAAACAAATGACGTTATTATAATGAAAACGAACCGGGAATTATGGTTGGTATAGTTGGAAGGCTAGTGCAATTTTGAAATAAGAACATAATAAAAAAAAAAGATTTCTGATCCTCTAATCTAATCAAACAAATGGAAAAAATAATATATTTTTTATGCCAAATGTTTTTTTTATAATGCCAACATGAAGTCGTCATTTTGATTCCATGTTTATTTAAGTATTTTCACCCTCTAACCGTTTTGTTATCTTTCTCAGGGTGGCTGAAACAAAGACTGGAGCCTTGATTGGTGTCGACAAGTATGGAAATAAGTACTATGAAGACAACAGATACTTTTTTGGTAAGATAATTAAATTCACTGTTGGTCACCTTCTTTGGAACGGGAAGTGCCCTCGTAGTGTTGGCCAGCTGTCTATAAAGCTATTTGCACATACAAATAATTTTGATGTGTGTGTTTTGCTTGTCTTCATTATTTATTTATTCTTACCAGGCCGTCACCGATGGGTGATTTACACCACTGAGATGAATGGCAAAAATACATTTTGGGATGTTGACGGCAGTATGGTTCCTGCTGAATGGTAAGATAACTTGTATATTAGATATTATGTAGTTATGAAAGAAAAACTTGAAATGATAAAGGATACAAATCCTTCAGCACAAACTGTTTAGAAGCTGCATTTGCATCCAACTTGAAAATGTATTGCTGGCACTCAATTTGAGGAAGGCCTTAGGAATTTGCCACAGATTTACAAAAGAGCAAATGTAAACATCTTGCATTTTACTAATTTAATTACACTTTATTTTATTTAAAAAGACCTGCTACAACATCTCTATTTCATTAAACATTTGCTTTCACATTTGACAAATGATTATTTTAATTTAGTAGTTTTAACCTACACATTTTTGGCTCAACCACCATAAAAGATGCACTGCACCGATTAAGGTCTGCTCTGACTGTCTGAAGCTAGAGTAGTATGTATACTAGAGCAGCGATGCAACTAAAATCTGCAGGGCTCTGGCCCTCCAGGACCAGATTTGGGGAACCCTGATCTAAACTATATATACACTCAACTATCATGTGTAGATGTTTAAGAGTTATTGTAGTGGTCTGGACATCGCTGTGAGATCAGCTTATGTCAATGACCTGTTTAATGATATTTTGATTTATGGTATTTCCATTTGAAAATAAAAGAAACAAAGTGTACAGATTAGGTGGGGATTTAAATCTATGCATCATGATCTAAAAGTTATAATTGCAGCTGAGAACCAAGTATATACAGAACAGCATAGGTCTGTGTCCAATCCCTTGTTCTACCTGTGCTTTGAGAAAGGTGCTTCCTATTCAATTAGTTAAGAACCTCTAACATATTTTATTACTTCTCTTTCATGTCGTCAGGCATCGTTGGTTGCATTGTATGACAGACGACCCTCCTACCACTCACCCTCCAGAACCCAAGAAGTTCCTGGCCAAGGTTCATCAGATTAACCTGAGTGGATCCAACAACTGCTATGTGCCCTACTCCACCACGCGAAAGAAGATTCAGGAGTGGGTTCCTCCAAAAGCTTAGGAAAAAAAAAACGCCCTGCTCTTGAGAACATTATCTAACTAAAGATTTGTTCATGAATAAATATTATTTCTCTTTGTGAAAGTTCATTGTTCTCATGTTATGAAATATACACAGTAACTCAAAAGTGGGTGAAGAAATTGGTTACAAGACCAAAGAACGCTTCATGAAAAATACAATGCACAGACATTTTTGGTGCACTGTGTGAAGTTTGCAGTGTTCTAGAACATAGCTATAAATACCTTCTCAAACTACTGTGTTCTCTGAAGAATATTCCCTTTATTGAGAAGGACTCCAGTCAAGTCCAAACACAACTAATTTAATTCCTTAAGCAGCGGAGTGGTCATTTCTTTATATAACAACAATGACAACATTTCACTCTTTCTCCCACATAAAATTCTTTTCACAATCATGATATACTCTACTACAGACTTCCATAAAGGCTGCAGTACTCACCCTAACACCTTCCCAAGATGATGAATGCACCTTAATGCTCTGCACTATTTAATCAAGAAGAACCCATTTGAACTAAAATTATTGGTATACAAACATGTATACAAATGACTATTTGGTATTATCACATGGGTTAAATGAGCTGCAAAATAGACGCTACATTACTTAAACCCCAGTAAATGCTACTTGGGCTCCTGTAACAACTTAAAATTTCAATTTGTCATATGACTAATGAATACAAGCACTGTATTTGCAACAGAAAAGCGATGACAACTTGTTTAGAAAAATGCAAAAATATTCTCCTTTATTGAGGTAAATTTCTCTATAAATTGAGGTAACAATTTGCATAGTTTTGCATTTAAACCTGGTAAAAGAGGCAAAGAACATGAAACTGGACCAAATGTAGAACCTCAAACATTTGGGCAGTATATCGCACAAAGACAAATCCCAGACGAAGATGTAGGAATAGTCTTAAGAAAAGCTAGAGTAAAGCGGGAGTACACCAAACACACAAATCTTTGCTGGTGAAAAAATCTAAATTCTCCTGTACAATAGGAAGAAAACAGTCATCAACCCCAATGCCAGGTATAAAACTACATTCTTAGACCGTGACAGAAGATTTTAAAGTCGGGACATCTTTAAAATTGATCTGACTTGGCAGGGAGCTTTAAAACTCCCATTTAAAAGTGTGAACATCACATAATTAAAACTCAACTTTGGTTTGTGGTGGACAATCAGGAAAGAAGAGCGAGAAGATCACCCAGCATTGAAATTGGGCGAAATATCAATTCTATGCTTCTGAATTGAAGCAAACTTATTGATGAAAAGAAAGCAACAAAAGATGCCTCCAGGTCAGATCGGACAGCTGTCAAACTGTAAGGCATAAGTGTGTTGAGCTCTCCACATCTGCTGAACACAACATGCTATCGACAGAATGTACAAAAGATACAGTCTCTATTGGGCTGGGCCGGGGTCAGAGGTCACTGGCCTTGCTTTTGTCCTGAGAGGTCCTCTGAGTATAGAAGAGAATATAGGCCTGGGCCTTACACACTTCCTCCACGGCGCACACACTGAGTTTTGAGTCGTTACAGTGCACCCAAAACCCTGGGGAGGAAAGAAAGACAACAGGATTCACTAAGGGTTCTCTATGTGTGCGTTTCTTGCAAGCATGGTTTTCACCCTAATAGGTTCTTTTAGGTTTCTACTTTAAAGTTTCCACACACAGCTGATCAATGGTTGCCACTTCTTATCTGACACAAGTGAAAAAAAATATTAAATCAGTAATTATTGCATCAAAAAAGTTGTTGATTATCACAAGTTTGTTGATGATCTAAAATAACTAAATGGGACAAAACTGAAAAATTATCAAATAAAAATCAAGCAGATGAAACACAAAAGCTTTACCTCCTTCTGTGTTATAACAGTAGGCAGTATAATGGCCAGAGCCGAAGCCCTTCCCATGATGCATCACGACAGCCGAGAGCTGATAGAGGAAGTGTTGGTTGCTGTCGTCCTTACAGCAATACGGCTCCATGTTCAATTCTTGGTCGAAGCGAACATGAACACCGATCTTTTCGCGGTGGTTGCGCCCAGACCACCTGAACAGACAAGAACATTTTACACAGTCTTCCTTCACTTTCTGACAGATCCAGCTCAGGCACTGTCAGCTTTTACAGTAATCATCAAGATAGAATAACATAACCCAGTGTTTCTCAATTATTTTCTGTCACACCCCCCAGCAAGCAAAAAACATCTCGTGGCCCCCGCACAACTATAAATACCATTATTTGTCTTTAAATTTGTTATAAGTACACCTCTGCATAACACAGTATCGTTATTAATGTATAAGAGAAAAAAGAAAGCAGTATGGACCAACTTACAACAAAGAATGGCTTTATTAACTGTAGCAGAAAAGAGTTAAGCTGCATCTGAAATGTAAAAAACCATTAACTCCTTAATAAAACTATAAAAATTGACTGACCGATTGCTGGTAATATTCGGCACGTTTTCGCTGAAAAAAACTCAAGCGGCTTTTCAGCGTGGGTGTGATGTCTTTAAGTGACGCCTTCATTTATTTGGCTTCATGCTGTCCGCTGCCAACATTTTTAGACTCAGTAAGCACACCTGTCTCTCCTTGTCTCCCACCGTAGTCACAGTGAAGCCAAGCACTATATACACTTTGTCATATTTCCTCGTCTTAGCTTTCGGGAGACTTTCGTTTCTCTCTCTGCCTGTCTTCTACACTTCATGTCTACACTTCATACTCTGCCAATGAGAGCGCCACGCTCCCTAATGTAGTGGAGTGGTATTGCACTTTGTTCTATAATAGTAAAAAAAAAATAGACAAATAAAAAAGCATGTTTCCCGAGTTCAAACTCGCCCCCCCTTGACAGAGCCTCGCAAACCCCCAGGGGGGCACGCCCTACTATTTGAGAACCACTGACATAACCCAACCCAAAAATAAACATCCTAAAATCTATTTAAATGAATTAAATTAAAACCAATTCAATACATGTGCACATTTACATGATGAAAATGTAAAGAAACCAACATAATAAATGATACCAAAACGCTCTCAGTTTAAGACATACTCACAAACGCAGAGCACCAGGAAATGGACATTGATTTTAAGCTCTAGCAATTCCTGATATTCCACATTTTTAAACACAAAGGTGTGATTTACTATTTTACAAAAGCCATTCAAACAAGGCCCTGTTGGTTTAGGGGCATGATTGCTTTGGTGATTGAAAAATCAACATTAAATCCTAATGATTGCAATTTTAAACCCAAATGCTGATGGCACATAGACGTCGCGACAAGATCCGATAAGAGCCACCCACTCCGGCATGCTTTCAATTTCTGCATCTTTACTTATTTTATTATTATGAGGAATAAATTACAAGATAATGTAGTTGCTAACAATAGCCATACATAATACAGTGAACTTCAAACAAATTATACAAACTGTGTTTACCTTAATAAATGAGGCATCATACACTGCAGGAACAAAACTAAATTACTTTAATTAAATAAACTACACCAAAATGCCACTTTTGTTTTAATATGACGAACAAGCTTGGAACAAAAAACATGTTTAAATGGTTTCTGGACAGAAATACTATTTACACTTTCTGCCTTTAATAAGCGCGAAAGAAAGTAACAGCCCGCTGTGCTAAACATACATTCAGATGGAGCACTATCACATACGCACCAGTCTTTATGAGCGATGTTGGACATGAGAGGAATATCCATAGGCACGGCACCAGAAACAGATTACTCCAGCTCTTCTCTGTCACGCTGGGCCAGGTGACTGACTCGTGCATGTTAGCGCTAGTGCCATTTTAGTAACACGTTTAACGTGAGTTTTTGTGGTTCTTAGCTCGGGTGTGATTTCCTCTGTATCTTGGGTCAAGCAAGGCTGCTTTGGGTCTCTCCCTCACGGTGGCGTTATTGATATTTGCCTTCGATCTGCTCTACTCCCCAAACCACTTCAGACATATCTTGTGGCTGTCCTCTTTCATTTGGTTTAAAGCCAAAGTATTGCCAGATAGGTGAATGTACTCCTTTTTTACCAACTAAAATCAACCCCCCCCCGTATGTATTAATTATACAATACAACAATCCCCGCACCCCTCCCCCTCAATACCCACCACCAGAGACAATGTCTTCGTTCATCGCAATGTTTCTCCTTAAACATTGTACGATGACAAATTGTTTGACATCGCTCAACCCTAGTAGAAGTGTATTGTTAGAGAGTGACTTCTTAAAGTCAATTGATCTTGAATGCAGAGTGTGTATTGTGGACCCTTGTGGATTGAGCCCTATTAGCACTACATGGAGTCCACTCTAGAGCCAGTGGGACAAAAGACCATCTTCTCACATTGGGTTTTGCTGGCCAAAGAAACAAGTGAACTGAGATTTTCAAACATTTATTTAGGAAGGGGAAGTATGCTTGGTGTGAACTCTGCTTTATACGGTTCCTGAAAAAAACTGGTTCATAAGGCTTTCCTTCAATATACAATATTTAGAATAAACAATATTTATCTTCAAGGAACCGAAACGAGCTCATGTTACTCCCCTCTTCATCTGTCTTCATTGGCTCCCCATTGCAGCTCGGGTTAAATTCAAATCACTAACATGCAAAACTATCTCCAGATCAGCCCCTGTTTACCTCCATGAGCTCATACGCTCCTACATGCCCTCCAGAAACCTGCGGTCAGAGAAGGAACAGCGACTTGTGGTTCCATCCCACAAGGGCAGAAGATCTCTCAACAGAATCTTCTCTTTCACTGTCCCTGGATGGTGGAACAAACTCCCTGATCCAGTCAGGAAAGCAGCAACACTAACAGCTTTCAAAAAGCAACTGAAAACTCTTCTCTTCAGGGAACACCTTCTATAAAAAATAAAATAAAAAAATAAATAAAATAAAAAAAAACAACTTTCTTTTTTCCTCCTCTGTCTTTATTTTCTTCCTCTACTTCCTCACTGCTTTGGTTTATTGATCAGTTGATACAATTTCTATTATGAGAAGCTGAGATAGACTTTGACGGTGTAACAAATTGCATATTGTCTCTCCCCTAATGTAAGTCGCTTTGGACAAAAGCGTCTGCCAAATGCATAAATGTAAATGTACAATATACACAATAAGGCAACGGACTGTTTACCTAAATCGTTTGAGGTGAAGTCTGAGAACTTGAGGCAGCTTGTGAACCATCAGCTGCTTCTGAGCTTCGGTCAAGATCACCTGCTTTGAACAGAACCTTCGGCGTTTGGCTGAATAAAACAAAAACAAACAAAAAACCTGCTTGAAAACAAGAAGAGTCAACAACTCAGAACAATTTGATGCTATATGCATATATAATTATGTTTATAATTTTGCTGGACTAGCTGTTCTCTTGATGTTTGTTTAGTTTGCTTCTAGAACTGGCTCTTCAATGCATCTTCTTTTTGAAACAGGTTTGTCAGATTGATGCTTCTCTGTGAGAACCCAAGCATAGGGGGTAAAATCTGGCAGGTTTTATCTTTTTTTAACTCCAGGCGCTCCTGGAAACAAGAGTCCCTGGTTATTGTCACAACAGCAACATTCATTCGATTGACTATGTAACATGGTTGTACGTATTATACATAACATTTCATATGATGGGTTGAAGATGTTCAGATTGGGGGACACTAGCAAATGCCATCATGAAAGTGCGTCACTTCTCTGTAACCAAAAATGTGTCCAGAGAGGCGCAGCACCAATGGCTGATTGGCTGAAGGTTTATATATTAATTTAATTCACCCCCTTCAGAATGTTCATGAACGTCAATACTAGCGGTCTGAATAAAAAAACATCTCCAAAGTAAGGCTGTTTTAACAGAGGAATGTATTAGAACCTGCTCACTTCTGACCCTACACCTGTTGTGGCCAGGCAAGGTAGTACAATTCTGTCACATTTTACCACACATTGTCAGGGGGAGGAGGTTGCCACATGATTTATACTCACTATTGCAGTGGTCGCAAGCATATATTGCTCCCTCCAGTGCCTCGGTCTCTGTAAACTTGGCCAGCATTTCGGTCAACCCACAAGGCACCTGAGCAGCATCCTTACTGTTGCTATGGTAGCGCTTCGGGAACTCCAAAGAAAGATCCCAGAAGGGCTCTATTGTGTTAGAGCGATGGTCGCATACTAAACATCTCACCTACGAGGACAAAAAAACATTTGGCAAAATATTTGAGATGCAATAATGATTAACATGGGCAGCACCACCAGAGGCAGCATTTAGAATGGAGTAAACAGAGTAAAAACATTGTAATATCATCTTCTGTCAGGCACCGTCACAAACCTTTAGAGAGTTCCCATAATAGGCAAAAAGTTGGTTTAGAAAGTTTCTAACAGCAATAATTTAATGCTTGTATATTGTCCTTCTGTCTGTCTGTCAAGTTATCACAATATTAGTATAGTAATAAAATTGTATTTATTATATAGAACTACATAGATATATTATATAGAACTATTATATTATATAGAACTAGAGCACCAGCACACACAGTACTATGGAAATAAAAGCTTTCTCTTTCAAATTGTTCACAAATAACATCACAATATCCATTAATTGTTGCATACTTGCATAAAATAAACAAATCAATTGAATTTTTAAAGAAATTTGCAAATATGTTCTATATTTAAAATGTAACTATACAAGTATAAATATTTTTGTTAAATTGTCATTATGTTAGTTCTAAATGGTGTAGATTTACACCAGAAAAATCTGATCAATTGCTTCAAAAGCTTGAACCCAACTCCATTTGTGGATCTCTGGTGGGTATTTAAGCCAACCAATTTATTTTATAGCTTTATTTTTAAATTAGAAAAATAACTTCCAAATCCAAGTTGTAATTATTGGTCCTGGTATCTGATTTTAATAAACAATTAAAAAAATTCCTACATTGGTAATGTTGAAAACACAGTGTAGTAATCATTGACCATAAAGGCAAGCACATTGCATCCACTTGTTTCTGAACAGCACACTTGGAGTTTATCCTAGGTGTGTCTTACACAACCTTCTTCTACATTCCCCCGCACCGCATTTACCCCCCAGTCTGCAATATGATTCCATCCTCTTATGTAAAGTGAATGAAAGGAAGAAATCATTGCATTGTTTCTCATAAAATAAATAGTTTCAAATAACAGGGTTGATTATTTATGCTAGATATCTATACAGTAGACAAAGTTTGACTGCATTTTTACTTTTAAGTTTATTTTCATATTGTCAACTTTCTAAAAAAAATTTAAACGTGGTTATGTGATTGACAGCTACACGAACCCAATCACTGTACTGCATCGAGAGAAAGGAGAAGTCATGCTGTCAAAGATCTTAATCCAATCTTCCTTAAATAATTGTTTATGCTCTAAAAAATTATCTGTTCTGCTTTAAACTCTACTAACCCACTTCAAGGTAACACATCGGAGAACACAGGGGCCAGAAACACTCAGCTTGAGTTAAGTCGGGTTAAGACTTAGCCATGCTATGAAAAATAAGAAACTCTTTAGCTTACAGTTGCTCATTTTGTCAAGTTGCGTTTTAATTAAGTTACACTTATAAATGGGAATAAGGATTATGATATTCCAGGCAGGGCTGGGGAAAATATGACACCACCCTTTTCTCCTGTAAATCAATTCTGCGAATGTGCAGTCTCTGTCTTTCTGGCCAAAGCCCGATCGCTGAGGCTTCAAAAAGACCAATGGCAGGAAGCCTCGTCTACATTTTTTACCGTCCTGGTTTTATCCAAGCCCATTTAAACTGGAGAGTGAAGAAGTTGGACATTTCATGAGAAGCATTCATCTCTTAAAACGATTGTGTATTTGAGAGCCAGCTACATTGCAGGTCCATGCAAAACCACATTACTATGTACTAGTTTTTAGGAACGTCAAAAGCAATAAATAAACAATAATGATGACTAAATAAATAAATAATTTCTTAATAACAAGAGTCCTAAATCCAATATTGCACTCATTACCTGGCTCAGCAGTTGTCCATGAAAGATGGTGTTGACCACGCTTAGCACCTGCTTGATTAGCCGCCTCTGATTGGCAGGAACAGTGGTTGGTGTTAGTGTTCTGGTCCGTTCCAGCTCATGCTGGACTTTATCCAAGAGTTCACAGAGAAATTCCTGCGCATCCTGCTGGGCATAGCCCCGGAAGGCAGGAATCAGCTGCCAGACTGAGTGCAACATGGCAAACGGTGATACCAGCGCCCACTTTCCTGACCACATCACCTGGAACAGTGTGTGTAGCTCATGACAGAGCGAGATATGTTTCGAGCTGGGCTCCTTTGGTTGAATGAGCTCCATGCTGCGGGATCGGGATGCTCCTCCACTGAGCCCTGCTCCAGAGGTAGAGCCCTTGGGCTGCGTGATGCACTGGGCAGAGAGTCCTAACTTTCGGCTGACTGCAGTAGCAAGTAGCTCCAGTGCCTGGTTGAGATCCAGTCGTAGAAAACACTCCCGAAAAACATGCAGGTGACTCAGAACCTGCAGTATGGAGTTCATGTAGCAGGTGTTCCCAAGGTTACGCAAGCCAGTCACTCCAGGTGTGACAGTGGGACGCCGTTTGATTGGCGAGTCACCCTTTTTAAGAGGGTGTCCCTGGAGCTGTTTGGGCTTAGCTTGAGGACGGAGCCTCTGCTGAGTTGTCCTTTCTCTGGGAGTTTGTGGGGTAGAGAGGATAGCAGGAGGGTTCCTACGGCTCACAGTTTTAGTGCTTTTGTTTTGGACTAACATGGCTTTCGAGGATGCTGCATGCAAGCTCTGCCGACGAATGCGATGGCTCTTCCTCGGAGGTGCACTCTCTAATTCCTCCTTGTGCTGTCTTTTGAGTTGCTGCCTTCGCTCCCGTGCTTCCAGCTTCCTCTCCTCCTCTTCCTCCTTTTGCCTTTCCTCCTCCAGTCGCCTTCTCCCTCGTTCTGTCTGGACAAACCAGAAGCGAAATGCGCGGCCGATGAGGGCACGGCGCCGATGCCAGAGGGCAGTGAACATGCGATCCTCATCTCGTAGCTGGAGCTCCTGCGTGCTTGGGGAAAGCTGTTCACTGCTTGCAGAAGATGAGCGAAGGGTACGTCCACTGCGTGTGGTAACTTCATAGCACTGGCTCTTGATGGCACTCAAGGTGCTTCGCAGTAACTTTAAGTCTCCTGTCGCATTGTCGTTCAGCACGTAGTCATCACACAGGTAGCAGTAGACATATAATTCATTAACCTCCAGTGCCAACGGGTGGTGCTGCTCCTGTGAGAAGATCAAGAGTGCAGTTGAACAAAATTCTAAAATCAAAATATAAATGAGATAGAGATGTGTGATATCTAGATGATTTGTGTAAATGATTTTAGAAATGTGTTTACTTTAATAACATTAATTTGACAATGCATACACACACTCACGTTCAAAAAATTTTCAAAAGTTTGGACAAATGTATGCGTTAGAAAACGCACAAGCGTAAGCAAATGGCAAAATTGTGCAAAATAACTTAACATTTGGAAAACATAGAACATTTTAAACCCTAGCAAAAAAAGCCCTAGCTAAAGTATGTACCAGTCCCAGTGCTATTCCATTGTCTACATAAGGCTGAAATTTATTATTATGCATTTCAGAATGCTGCATCAGCTAAATAGTTTACAGCTTCTGTTGGCAATGGTTCAAATTAGTTTCATTTTTGTTTCTGCAAACATTTTTTTCCTTTCCTGAACTGGTTCGGCAGTCTAAAAATAAGGTTACCATTTAGAGGTTAAATTAAGATAAAACTACATCAGGAAGCAAAGTAGATTGACCAATCATTTTGTTAAAAAAATGGATGGCTGGGTTAGCAAGTAGTTTTCCTCTCAGTGCTCGCATATAGATGTGACACAATCCTAATAAAACCGGTGCTTTAATGAGAACATTTATTCTATTTCATGCTCAAATGTGCATATAAGAATTATTGGTAAAAAAAAAAACAAGTAGGTGATGTGAAATGTTTTTTTTTTCCTTGCTGTTAAAATGGGATTGATCTTTTATGAAGCTTTTGTTTCTTTTGAGATCTTTGGACAGAAATCGATGGAGCTACCTTAAAGTGCTGAAGGGCATGTTCTTCTATGTAGCGCCCGCAGGCGACATGTGAACAACCGAGGCATGCCCACACAGACTCGGTTGTGTTGCAGTCGACGCAATGCCATTTCTGTGGGTTAAGGATCGAGTGGTCCTGCGCAAGCCGTAAGCGATTCACATGCTTACATCGATCCATCACACCCTCTCACTACCCTCCTCACATCGCCATTGGGACACCCGCCAGCAGAAAAACCAACCCTCTCCAACACATTATGGCCAGTCTGAAAAACAGAAACATATCAGACTGTTTTAGAGTGAAAATTGTTGATTTGGCTGGTGACGTAAAACCCTATGTGCATTGAACATAAATTGCTGTAACTGAATTCTCAGGTCTGTACTAATACGTTAATGACATTGAAAATGTATTTGAAAAACAAACAAATATTTAATCATGATGATCCTGCTAGTTTCTTTGGGATTATTATTGACTTGTTTTGTTGTAGCTAATGCTTTCGTGCTGTTCAGTACCACAACATGACAAAATGTTCCTGAATGAAACACATTGAGATCTCTAGCATTTATAACATTGGAACATCAGTAAAAATTTGAAAGCACATTGGCAGCATTAACAGGTTTCAAGGAAAATTCATTTTCATCACTATAAAAACACCAAGTCAGCTCTTTGTCATTTTTGCTACAATTTAAGGCTTCGTAGCCTTAATTTTTGGAGGATAATCTGATAACCCACCCATGTCCCAACCTTATTCCTGAGGCATCGCACTACCAGATGTGCTGGCTTGAATTCTGTACAGATGTTTCCACCACAGCACAATGGGGTGATCTTAATCTTCTTACAACTCATTTAAATGTATTTTTAAAATATATTTATGAAGTAGCTTATAGGTTGTGAACTTGCATTAAAAGATCATGTTGGTAGCCATCTAAAACATGAATGATGCAAACAATCCAACTTCGCACTCAACAAGAAAGCAGTTTCTCATGGATAGCAAACTTCATTCACTTTAAGCTTAGCACCTAAATACAAGCTAGCTAACGCAAACCTGTATTTAGCTTCCCAGCTGCTTAACAATCTGCGTCACCTCCAAAATAACCTCCTGCTTCTTTAGGCTGCACACTTGTGCTGTGTGTACTGTAAACAGTGAAGGGAAAGGCATAATTCACGGGCAGTCACCATTAATGCATGTTGCTTTACTAAATACATGACACTTTAGGCTTGTATCTAGATGGTTTGAAAACTAAAGAATAGATAAAACTACTATCTATTTTAATAGTGGATAGCAACATCATATTGACATATCATATAAAACATCAATTTTTTTAATTGGTGCTGTAAGTGGTCAACATGTTTTATAAGATACAAGTACACAAACACAGTTGTAATTTATTTAAAAACGTGTTACATATGATGTCAAAACTATACAAAACATCCTAAAATATGTGCTACTTTACGACTAGTTAATGTCACTTATTTGTTCCTTACTTTTTTATTTTGTGTGTTTTTGTATGACATTTAAAGTGCAATGTCGAACTCACCATAGTCAACAATGCTTCTAAAAATAAAAAAATATCCTGGATTTACAAACGTCTTATATTCTCCACATAAACTAAATTGTTAAATGCTTTAAATTTGATTGACTTTACTAAAAATAATGGACTTTTCACTGTATCAATTATCACTGGATAAGTCATTGTTTTTGTTAAAAGGGTAAAGTTACATTCTTTCATTTCAAGAAACTAGCAGGGATGATCATAATAACAAAAAATAATAATTTCTTTTATATTGTTAAAATAACGTTAACCGACTACTATTTTGCAGGGGGCTTTGAAACTAGCGTATTAAATGTGAGAGGAATTGGCCCTGTAAATGTGAGTACATTGAGGGGGAAATGCGTTAATTGCCAACATAAAGCTCCATCGAGTTTTTGCTAGAACAGTCCATTCGCTAAATCTGTGACGAGGTGCGTGTTATTCTCTCTTTACTAGTTTGACTACCGGGTTGACTTTGAATCTCCAAGTTTAGCGCGCCAATGAAGACTGATGCTAAGTGCTAACACCCTCCCTCGACGCAAATATTAACCATGATCAGCCGCGGAGTAGAGAATGCCTTGGCTAGTTCCCTGCCTCTGTTAATCTTGTTATTGAAGCAAAGTTACCCAGCACACTGGTAGCTAAGTCTGCTAAAGCTAAAATCCTACACTGCTGGAGTCAGATTGAAGTTTAGTCTTCACAAAAGACCGGGTAAGTTTCTTTCCGGCCACCGGAGTGAACGAGGTGAGATCGGAGTACGTAAAATCGGTTGGTTTCTCACTAACCTGATTTTCCGTAAAAAGATGTGGTTACTTCTGTGACACAACACCGAGCGCCATCTTGTTGTCTGCACTTGTCGCGTGGAGTGTCCCTCCGTTACGTCACACGCCGAGGACAGCCAAGGTGCTCGCGTCCACAGCCCAAAACAAAAGTCACTTTCAACACACTTTAAGAATGAATTTGAGAAAATCGATACTGTGGTGCTCATCCCACTAAACGGATTCAAATCGAAAAGTACAAGTGTTTAAACTAAGTCTTGCTGAGATCAATTTTTTAGATCGTCGTGTAAATTGACGAGTCTACATTTTCTTTCTGACTTTCTTAAACCGACATACAATTTAAATGGTATTGTTCTATAGAAAACATGAATAGTCGGTTAAGATAACGAAAAAACAAAAGTATGAAAGTATGTAAAATTATTATAATGAAAATAAATTATAAATATTCCGGTAAAAACGTCAAAAACACAAACTGCGTCATAGACCGAGCAATAAAGTGGACAGAGTGTTCGTGACGTCAGCCATAGGGTTCTGGCAAAGTCAAATGAAGCTCAAAATGGGCGGAGCTAGTGCACGAAAACACGTCCTCAGAGGCGGAACATGGGCCTAGTGAAGCCCTCTGATTGGCTGAAGGGTTAAATCTTTATATATATATATAAAAACAAATTTAAAAATCACTTGTCCCCCTTGAAGTGTTTATGAAGATCAAAACTAGCGAATTGAGTAAACAAACCTAATGGAGCCAGGGGTGAAAACATGGGTTTTTCAGCCCCAAAGTTGGCTAGTTTTACATTGGAGTGAAAGAAAACTTGCTCTGTTTTGAAGTCAGTCTCATGTCTGCTGCAGTTTCAGTCACTTCCTTTCGAGCTTCAAGCGGGAAAGAAGGAGGTTGGTTGCTCCTTAAGACAGAGCTGAGTTATTGACGTCACTTCCCGTAACCATGATGGCGGTGGATTTGACTCCGCGGTTTAGACGGCTGAACAGTCAAAGCTGTTTTAGAGAAAATAAACAGTCGTCAGGTACTAAACAACGTCTTTTATATAATTTAATAGATTATACCTTCTTTTCATCCGTTATGTTTTTAAATATAACGTCGTATCGAACTATTTAAAACTAAAAATCAATTATTTTGTTTTATTGCGTTCTAGATCAAAACTTGTAACGTACGACTTCACATTAGTTGCAATCAATGTTTGTTGAAAGGTAAGATGGTTTTATACCATGTTAATGTAACATTTGCACATGGCTTCTCTTTTTTTTCGCATTTGTTACTGTTTTTAAACATTTATTCAAGACTGTCTATCATGTAAATAAAACAGTTAAGTCAAAGAAGATTACCATAATATTTTCAGCAGACTTTCTCGTTACTCATGGCGAGGAGTTGCTCTGGAAAAAGTGGATGAACTTGGAAATGTACAAAGCTTCTTATTTCAATTTTATTGAAATCAATCTTGTTAAAGGAAAAAAAAAATTAGATAAGTGGAAACGTCTCTCTAAACTTAAAAATGTCATAAACAAAAAAATTTTTCATTTGCAAGAATCTTGTCGGTTAATTTGACACATTAATGAAACAGTAAAAGCAGCGTGAACTCTGAGAGTAAATAGAATTAAAAAGGTACCAGTATACCGTTTTGTACAAAAATTAGGTTTCTTAGTTTGTGACTCCTTTAACGTAAAATTTGCATATTGTCTCTCCCCTACTGTAAGTCGCTTTTGACAAAAATTTCTGTTAAATGCATAAATGTAACAGCATTTATATTCCTTTTATATTTCTGTTCATGTGTTTTATTTTTCTCTCCTCTTTTCTCTTCAGGTTTATCTGGGCCCTTCAGAGCCACTCAACTTTGGCAGAGCATCATTGAGGCCCTTCAGACTCAGGTGGATCTCCGTCCCCGCAGACAGCACCTCCGCCTCCATCCGGACTGCTTCACTGGCTCAGATGCAGTGGATGCTGTCCTCAGCCACCTCATGCAGAATATTTTTTTCTGCACCAGTGAAGTGTCTCGTCTCAAGGCTGCCCGGCTCTGCCAGGCCCTGATGGAGTCTAGAATCTTTGAACCCGTGGGTACTAAGCTCTTCAGACGGGAAAGAGAAATTGCGTTTGAAGACTCCAGCTGCAGCCTCTACCGCTTCCTTGAAGGATCAAGTGAGAAAGGAGCCAACACCGGTGAAACCCAGAGTCCAGACGAGCACACTGGAAAGAGGAAAAGCACTTTGAGGTAAATGAAATTTAGTTACAACAAGTTTTTCTAATGCAACCGATAGTCAGTCCACCCTAAGATTAAAATCATGCCGTTCCAAACCCACAAATGCTTTGTTTCTCTTCAGAACAGAATTTGAGAAAATTGTAATCCACAAAAATAAAACATGTTCTGTGAATCTTTAATAACTATCCCACAAAACCTCAATGGCGCTCACCTGAAAGGAGACACAAGCATTGCCAAGCTGCCTTTCACTGAACAGAAGGTTGGAGAAAAAGCTGTTAAGGTGGAGAAAATCCGCAGGTAGCCAGAACTATAATTCCTCAACACACTACACTAAGAGCTTAGTCTATCAACAGACATTTTCTTTGTAGATGGGAACATAGATTTGGTGTTTTTAAGACTCATCAAATTCATTTAGAAATCCAGCAATAGGTAGTATGTAGATACCAAAAAGAAATAGTCCCTGAATCAAACCGTGTGGCACTCCATCTGATGAGACAGATGATACAGATATAGTGGGCAGAGAGGGCTTGATCAGAGCAGACTGCAATAATCCACCGTATCACTTTATATTGTTAAGAACTTCAAGAAGAGCTGTCTCAGGACTATATCTTGTCTAAATACACGAGTTGCACAACCCATTATGGTCAAGGTTTTCCCAGTGCTGGTCCCAGACCCACTTCACCTGGATCTGTGGTTTTGAACAATGAAGGTTGCAAATTTGTGTTGTTGTTGTTTTTCTATGCATTTATTTATGCAGTGGGTTTTATCCAATCCAACTTGCAATAGATGGAGAGATAATAAGCAATTTGTGATAAAGGACCAGACTTGCTCAAGGAGGGGCGACATAGAGTACAACAAAAATAAACAGCATCCAGTGTGGCAGGTGAGAATTATCCACGTTTTCATTGTGATGAGGATGTGATGTGTTGTTGGTGATCATCCATAATATTGTCTATGGTTTTGTGAATTTTATAGGCCACTCCTGGTTAGTTGCAGGTTTTGAATTCACCCATCACGGTGCTCACAGAAGAGAATGGTTTGTAGTAGCAAGTAATGCTGCTCTACCTCTTGGTCAGTAAGATTGTTCCACTAGCAGGGGACAGTGAATGCGTGTTCTAGTGGGGGATTTTCTGCATTTCTGAGATAGAACCTCAAGATGTTGTTTGGTCTTTTAATGCTAAGTTCGAGAAGGGATGTAGCATTTGGACAATTGGTTGGTACAATGACAATATGACAACTGTAGTGCTGGGTCATGCCACTCTTGTTATGCCCTTAGTGCAGGTAATTTTCTTTCCCTCATTATTCTGCCATATTCTGAAAAAAAAATCTAATTTTCATTGTCAGATGATTGTAATAGTTACAATTGGAATGCCTTTTATTTAATATTTATGCGTAGATGTGGAGCATTGCGGACCATCTCCAATCCTTTGGTTCTTGGCTCATCAGACAGAAGAGTGGAGCGACTGCTGAAGAATATAAACTTGAACCCTTCCATTCCCTCAGATCTCCATCGGGCCACAATGTCCAACAGTTTTCTCTCAAAAAAAGGTGCAATGTTATAAACTCGGTCCCTCATTTTGTCTGTTATTGTCAAAAATAATCTCATCACAGCATTTTCATGAAACACTCTGGAAAGTTCTATATGTATTTCATCACAAAAAATTAAATTAATAATAATTATAGCAAAGTACAGTATTGTTCTTATTGTGTATTCTGGTTTAATCTCCTTATTTTTAATTAGTATTTTTTCTTAGATTTACAGGGGGGTTGTGAAGTGTGATGAAAATATGTATTTTTCTGTTATGATGGAGGGTGGGGGTGTTGGTTGGTTGAATGGTAAAAGAAGTGCTGCTGCTGCTGTCCAGACTCAGAATTCCTCTGATGCCGGGAAGGTTTATGATAGGAAAATTGGTTTAAAGTGTTTTCAAATTGATTTAATTAATCTGTTTCTGCCCTTAAATTATTGCCCTCTGAAGAAAGTACATGTCTCTGAGGGTAGCTCTAATCTTTTGGGTTGATTTCTTTGTGGCAGTGGTGCAGGATATTTGGAGGCAACAGACGCTACTTCAGCTGCTCCAGGTGGTTGAGATCTCCATGCTGGATGGCATTCTGACCTCACACACCAAACCAGAACCTCTGCGCTCAAATTTGCGTAACCACTCAGACCTGGTCATCTCCAACACTTGTGTTGATCGGGAGGTCTCGGAGAGCCTCAACCTGCCAGAGTCAGTGATCCGTTTACACCACAAATCTTTCAAGTTTTACCAATTAACAATGCTGGTGCTTTGATTTTTGAACGAAAATGGTTAAAATTGAAACGTGACATCTTGAATTGTAGTCTGAAATATTTAATAATGAAACTCTTGCTGCTTTGCTATTTCTGAAGCCAAATCTGGGGGATAAGGTTAATATAGATGAACATGAGAATCTGAAAATCCCTATAAAGCAGGGATATGATGTTTGCTAGCTTCTACGTAATGCAGTAGTCTGATTTTAATAGCAGTTGTGAAACTACTAAGCTCAGAATTGTAGTTGTCTGTTTTTGTTGATGTAAATAGTTAATGTACGAAAGAGTATTCTATCATACCCCTCTGTTTCTACGAAGCCTCACTTTTTTGAGGGGTCTTCAGATCTGCTACTTGCCTGTTATACTTTATTCAAAAGAGAATATGGAGACATCTTTGTCTTACATGAACGCACAAAGCAGAGGCTACGGAGGGAAGGCTAGGAATAGTAGCACTCCACCTAGAGTTAGATCAAATCAGACATTAGATAAATATTACAAAAACATGTCATCTTTACTTTCATGTATACTTTTTTTACTGTCACATTAAGTACTGTTATACTGTTTTTCTCTATTCCTGAAGGATGGACTCTTGGTTGACTGCGGCAGTGGATTGTCTCGAGCTGTTCCCGGATCAGTTAATTGTGATGGCCAGTGTGCAGCTGGAAGCAGTTACCAACAGGGACAAGTTTGTAGAGTACAAGAAGCTACTTTTCGACACCATCGCAAAGTATTACAATACAGAGAGGCCTCCACTGCTGCCAGAGCGCTACAAGGACATCCAGACAGGGATTCTACAACTGCTGGGTAATTTAAATATTTGTTATAAATGTTTGAACCTCTCAAGAGTAAATCTCTCTTGTCTTCTGCATGGTGTGCCTTGAGTGTTAACTAGTGCATTTGTTTTTTTGGAGGCATAATCTCTCTTGGAAGCTAGATGGTGCAACGTAAACACCAGATAAATGGATGAAAACACTCACACCTCATGAGTATTTTAATTCTGGACAATTCATAATTTGACCTAATTACTTCACTGAGTAGAGAACTTCATCATGAGCTAAATCAAGAGGTCTCGTGGAACAGTATGAAGAGATTTGCTGCATGAGAAACTGCATGTAAATTTACAGACACTGCAGAGCAACAATACCACTCTTGTGGTCAAGTGAATGGACCCAGCACTTCTTTGCTGGTTGTTTGTTCTGTTTGGAGCTCAAGGAAGAGTTTACACAATATCAAGCAGCAAGTCAGGCAACTACATTAACATGAACAAAATAACTAATTGCATTGATTCACATAGGGGGCTGTTAATCAGAAACGAGATCGCTGCGTTTGTTGAAAGTGACACGGGCATGTGACGATGTTCTCACTATCACGCTTTATCTTAAGATGCAGGTTTGTATAGTGCTCAAGTCTTGAGAGATTTAGTGATGGTTAAAACTGTTATTAGTTATTTGTTCACATGACTCGGCACTTGGTGGAGTGAATGACAAAATGTTCCCTTGAGCTGAAAATAGAAAAAAAATCTAAATAGAAAAGTGACTTGCTTCAATGATTCCCAATTGGGGCACTATCCACACTTCTATGGCTGTGGAATGACAATTAGGGTGTCACAAATCTGAGCAGTGCTCGAATCTGTGATTTTTTTTTTTTTTCCTTTTAGATTCTGAATTGGAAATTGATGGCTGCTCACACACACTTTTCTTCTTCTGAAAACGAATATATATTGGATAGTATAAGGGCGCAGTATAAGTTTTCGGAATGGGACGTGGTATGTGAGCAAAATAATCAATACGCTCAGTGGGAGAACAACCTCTTAAACGCACAACACCCTATTCATAATTTACGTGTTTTCATGTTTCATAAAATAATAAAGCAACATCATTCACGTTGAACGTCTGCTTTTTCAACAATGTGGAAGTACTGTTCGTCAAGTCTCTAAGAGGAAAAAGCCTCTCCCACAGCATCTCGCTGTATTATAGGATCGCACTAGATCTGAATTAAGTATTAATTAAACACTAAATAAAAACAAAAAAGTGTGTATTTCTTACCATCTAGCATCATGGAGAGAATCTCTTCTACTTAAAAAAAGAAAAACATGGTGTAACCACGCAAGCAGGAGATGTTTAAAGGGCTTTACAGAGGGTCTTGTTAATCTGTCTGTGTTGTGGATCAGACCGGGGCAGGACCGCTGAAGCTCTAAGAGCATCCCAGCTGTGTCTGCAGCTGCAAGAGTCCACAAACAGAGATGAGCTGCGCAGATTGCTGGGGTTTATGGCCGCCGCCGCACATGATCAAGCTTTTAGACTACACAAGCAGGTCAGTGGGTAAAAAAACTACTTTTTCAAACCATCAAAGGAGCAAACTTTAGAGGTTGCATGAACAGAGAATCAGGGGAATGTGTGTATAAAACAAAAACAAATAACATGCATATGTTTACTGTTTACATGTTTGAATCTTTTATTTGAAATATGTTTGCGCTTTAATTAGTTATCCATTTTTACATACAAATTGTACTAGCACCGATAGCTGTTTTTTATTTAAATAATGTAAAGTTTTATTGCTACACTTTCAAAAATTATCTCATGACTGCTGTTGTGTTAAATCTGAGGGTTTTCTGGAGTTCTATTCTATGAGGAGTTTTAGGTTGCTTGTTATATGTTAAATATTCTGATTAAGATTATAGAATAAATCCATTAGATATAAATTAAATGTCCTGATTTTGAAGGTATTGTTTGCTCAAGATTATGCTTTTAGTACTTCTATTGTTTTTTGGGGCAATTCTCCTGTTTATGTTAACGTTTGTACATCTGAAAGCAGGATTTTAAAAGTTTTTTTTTGGAACAGATGGAGAACCGAGCTTTGGTTTGTAAGACATTTGTCAAGGTTGTGATCCAGAGTAAAGAAATGACTCGTCCTGAGTGTGAAAAACTACTGCTGTTCCTCATGGATAATCACACTCTGCTCTTTAAGGTAGTACTCCTCCACCAAAACCTCCCCCTCTCATATTTATTCAGACCACAATAATCTTTTTATTCATCTGTTCAGACACCGTTATCTGTTGTTGAAGCTGTGAGGAAAACTCTTCAGACTTTGCAGCAAGGAAAGGATCTAGATAACATAGCATGTACGTGTTTCCCAGTGAACCTTTTCTTTGAGAATGGTGCATGGCTGAAAATGTTTTGGGGTCAAAACCTGGTTCTGATTGCATTTCAGCATGGGATTTTGTGGGTAAAGTTTTTAAAGAATTTAAAAGGCATTTCTGCTTCTTTGGCAGACTTCCATTACAACCAATTTGTAGTTCAGATTGATACACCAGGAGGCCAAGAGTGCCCCATTAACACTAATGCTTTATGGAATGCTCTAAAAATTAGTTAAAGATCATCAAATTACTCCATCTGCAAATGAGGTTAGATTAAATTTGTTTTTCGCCATGACAAACACTCGCTGTTCACTATAAAAAATACATTTAGGCTCAAATTTACTTGCATACACAGATACTCTTCTGGGACATGTAAAGAACAGTTCCACATTTCAACATCTCACTTTAAATTAGATAATGAATCCCAAGAAATTAGATTATATGCCATGTAAAAAAAAGGTTGCGTCCGTGGAAATTTATGCTGGTGGGAATGGTCATATTAGGGCTTTTTGTTGCATGTACATGGTTAGCTATATAGGTGTGTGTAGTGGTTTTCTAGAAAACTATTAGATGAATTTAACCCCTTCCAAAGGTTTTCATAATTAACATGTGTCCTTTAATGTACAAGACTTCATCTTCTTGGTCATCTTGAGCTTTCAATTTGCAACCCCAGCAACTGTAGCTCATATAGCTCCAGTCAAGATTTTAGCTTGAAGACACTGCACAATTTCTGTTATCATTCTGTTCCATGGTGTTTTTCCATCCATAGCTGACAGTATCACACTTTCTCAGAACTCTTACCTTGCAGATGAGAGGTTTTACTGATCTTTGTTGGTGCGTTTCAGCACTGGAGCAAATACTACTGATTTTATGTTTTGTTTGAATGAATATCCACATGTACCGGTATCAAACCAATTCTTGCCAACTATAGAGTACTAAGTCCTGTATTTCTTTCCTTGAAGTGTTCAGATTCTGCCAGCCGGTCTCGATCCAGCAGTACGAAGAGAACAAAGACAAGGCCACACTGGAAAGTTTAAAGCAGCTGATAGGGCACATTGCACATGCTGACCAGCTGTCCAACAAACACAAGCGGCGACTCGCCAAACACTTCCAGAAACACCATCCAGGGGTGTTTCTGCAACACTTTTACTCGATTTTCTAGATCAGAAGTCGCTGGGTTGTGTGGTAGTTAAAATATTAACAATGGTTAAAGTAGCAGTTTGTGGCCAAAACAGTAGCATAGATAATACTATGGAGTGTGGATTCACTCCCTCTCCAATTAGATTACAGGTTGGCAATTATAGGATTTCTAAACTATGTTTATAGACTTTTTAAGACTACTTCCTTCCATAATACCAATGCTTTTTTTTTAGCAACACCATCTCCATTGGCTTTGCTTTTCAAAACAGAAAGAGCTAAAACTATTTGTTAAAAAACAAAGCAGAAGACAGGCCAATTTATACATTTTAATATCTAAAAAAAAACCTCTACGATTTTTTGGCACTTTAAATCCAGGGCCTCGTTATATTGACTTGTGCTAAATTTTGCATATACTACTGTGAGTTGTTTGTTTCAGTTATGCGCTAAAGCATCAAGACCATCAAAAGTGATTTACTAGATAATAGTTGCTCAACCTTGTTGAATTCAGCTGTGGATTAAGAGCATACAAGTCATTCTTTATTAGTGAAAGAATATTTACCCACTAGCAATTTGCCAATATTTTGTTTTTATTTAGCTGTTGTTGAATATGTTATGAAATTGTCGTTTTAAAACACTGGTTCTTGTTGATATGGTAAAAGCTAAGCTTTTTATAGTTGTCACAACATCTGAAAAAATAAGGTGTGATCTGTTTTTTATTCCAGTCAGTTGTCTGAGAGAAGGGAACTGTGGTACATGACTAATTTAATCTGTTTAATATGTCTGTAATCTTAGATGCAGAATTTAATCTTAGCTCAATTACTTGAAATGTTTTTTTTTTCTCAGGTTTGAAATAGATTTCGTTGCACTTACACCTCAGTGATTGTTCACTTTTTCTTATTAACACTTTTTATAACAAACTGAGTTTAACTGTGGTTACACATATATTTCAATTGATTTAATTTAAGAAATTTAACATGTTTGGGTGTAAATGTATGTTTGGTTTATATGCAGGAAATATAAAGGGAAGATCAGAAATAAGTATGGTAATGGATACCAACTGTTTTACATATCAGTGATATTTATGATTAATTTGAAAGAAAACACAGGTGTTGCTGTTGTTTTGTACTTGATTATGTTGAACAATGAGCTATATTTAGAGCACTTTTAGTTTTTCTTATTCATTAAATACTTGATTGTTTCAGTCTGAGTCTTCTTTTTTTATATAGAATTACCACATAGTTTTGCATTTATTGCATTTGTAAAGGTAATAACACGTTGGATTAGGTTTTTATACAATTTTTGTGTTACATATAATACATATAAGTAATTGCTTTGAATTCTAAATAGGAAATACATTTTATTTTATGCACATACACAAGACACTTGTTACCTTGACCATTACCTGAAATAAATATATTTAGGATCAACTGTAAAATGGGATGTTGCAATTAAGTGTGATGAAGGATATATATATATATAAAGAGACCGAGAGAGAAATTAAAAGTTTGCAATGCATCGTCATCAATTGTGACAATATCGATATAATTAATCAATCAAATTATATATCATCATCGGATGACGGGTAATCAACATTTTACATATGCAGCTGATTTGTTTGAAATGTGCAGCGTGCTTGTGTAACTATATATTTTTCAAACAGTAATTTTTAAAAAGGGGCTTTTATTGTAAAACAATGTTTGCGTTTGTTTCTTCCGCTTACGCGCCGCGGCCCGTGAGTCTCAGGTGTTTTGATGAAGTGTCATGGAGGCTGTTGTTGAACGTTGCATCTGACGGTTTTCTTACTGTCTGAATCCAGTTTATAACCTCCCTCTGTCAGCTGCTCTGGAGTGAACGTAAGAAATGTATGATTGTTTCAGTTAAAAAACGAACCCGAGAGTTTCTTCCGCGTTATCGATTGGGTCTGTAAGGTGACATTTTGCACCATTAGCTTTAGCTCTTTAGCTTTGCTGAGTGTTTTGAAATCAATTACACTTCTAACATTATAGGTAAATGTTTCTTTGACTAACCGAGTTTACTGCGTGTGAACGATGCTATGAACTGATGAAAGCTTGTCGTCTTTTAATGTTTGTCTTGCTTAGCGTTTTCTGTTCATCTTTAACTTCGAGAACGTTAGCTGTTCAGTGGGCTAAAGATCTGTCATTTGCTTATATTTAAAAAAAAGTAGATGGTACACGACCAACGACTGAGTGGTTGTCTCTTTGTGTCTCAAGCTGTCAGGTGTTCATTCATTAAAGATGAGAAACACGTCACACCCCTCCTGAATTACGTCACTGTGAATATTTAAATATGTTATATATATATATATATATATATATATATATATATATATATATATATATATATATATATATATATATGTAATATTTTAAATACGTTAAATATTTTTCATGCATATAGGATATCGAAGTTTGAAAAATCAAAATCACACACAATTGTGTTAATATTCGTTTCTCCTTTTTTGTCTGTTGAAAGATCTGATGCTTTTTTAAAAATCGTTTTTGTTTTGACACCTGAATCATGGTTGTACTTTTTGTATCTCTTTATTTTTATCTCATCTTTTATTTTGCTTTCTGAATGCCTGGTTCCTTGTCCCTGTGTTTGATTTTCACATTTTGGATTACATCTTAAATACTGCAGTTGTTATGTATGTTGATGTTTCTTTGTACTTTAGTCCAAAATGAAAAATTATAAAGATGTTTTTACTTTTCATTGGCAATGACTTTAACTGTAGTTAAACTGAAGCTGTTAAATCACATCCACAAACAGAGTTTTATACCTCCTGCTAAGTACAATGTGTATTTAATTAGTAAATGATAATTTAATGACTCGCTCCCTGTTTCTGGATTTTCTATGTTAGTAACGACATCATGGAGTCCATGCTCAATAAGCTGAAGAGCACCGTTACCAAGGTAACGGCTGACGTGACCAGTGCAGTGATGGGAAACCCAGTCACGAGGGAGTTCGAGGTGGGCAGACACATTGCCAGCGGAGGCCCAGACATGAGCTGGAGGATCTACCATGGCACCAAGAAATCCACCAAACAGGTGAGGAGTTCAGAACAACTAAACCCCAAATTATATCGCTGGGCTATCAAACACTAAATATCTTTACTATCAGAAGTGGTTTAGGTGCTGGGCACTGCAATTCTGCTCTAATATTATTGCTGCACCAACCTCTAAAAACTTCGGCTGCATTTTTTTACGCGTGAACCTTACATTATAATTTTTTTAATACGGTTTGAATTAATTCTGAAGTTTTTATTTCTGACCCAGGTCACTACTGTTATTAAACATAAACCAATGGGGCACTTTTTACATTATAGAAGACATTGGAAGTTGTCTAAAACAATAACTGTAACCTTCCAAAAAGTTTGCACTACCCAGATTAAAGACTGTACAAACATCACCTTAATTATCATTTAAAGTGCGTATTATTGTAGCTTTACTTTAAACATTAAAGGTAATGACTTTGTGATTCTAAATTACAAAGAAAATTATTAACAATCAGATGATCTTTCTTTGTTTTTTTTTTTTATTCAGTTAGAGAGAGAGCTATTTGTCATCCAGGACAAGCCAAAATATTGCTTGGAATTTGTCTGTTTCTGATCTTGTTTGCTCTACGTAGTAAACAGCTTGATTATGCTGACCAGCGCATTTTTTTTTTTACCTGTATGTGCCTGTGACCTAATCCAAAATGTTATCTTCTTGAATATCTTTTTTAATATTATTATAATTTTGAAAGATTATAATAAGAGATCATGTTTTTTTGAACTTAAAGTTTACAGACCCTGAAAATGGCATCCTGTTAAATTAGAATAATAGGTGAAATTTTCCTTTAATAAAATACCAGCCAGTGGTACACTACTTCATTATCTATACCTTTGACGAAATGAATTGTACCCATAGTTTTGCATTCTCTATACTTCAATTAATAGGATAATTTTGTGCACATATGTAATCTAAAAATAAATTTAAAAACATTTATTTAACTATTTTTGCATGATTTACCTATTTTTGTCAAATAATTTATTTCATTTTTCTGTGTATTTTGTAAACAAAACCTTTTCTTTCCTCTCCCACAGGAAGTGGCTGTCTTTGTGTTTGATAAGAAGGTTGTGGATCGCTATCAGAAGTTTGAGAAGGACCAGATCATCGATTCACTGAAGAGAGGTGTTCAACAGCTGACCCGGTTGCGACACCCACGCCTTCTCACTGTCCAGCACCCCCTCGAGGAGTCCAGGTAACTTCTGTTTCACTCTTGATTCTATCACTACCACATGGGCTCAAAAATCATGGTCAATTTAGACATATAGATAAGCCTTTGTTGCTGACACACCAGTAGCACTATAATGTTCATTCAGATACAATATTTTAGTTCTACCCATGTGGCTGTTTTCAATTTTAATATGGAAATAATAATGAAGTCATCATAGAGTCTTGTCTTCTGATATAACGAGCTTAGAAAAAGGAGGGCATGAACACCACAGTGCTTAATTTCTGCTGTTCTCACTAGATGTGGATGTGTGTTTTTCTTCCAGAGACTCTCTGGCCTTCTGCACAGAGCCTGTGTTTGCCAGTCTAGCAAATGTCTTGGGTAACTGGGACAACCTCCCTAGTCCAGTTCCCTCGGACATCAAAGAATATAAGCTGTATGATGTGGAAACAAAATACGGCCTGCTGCAGGTAAGACAAAGTCATCTAATATCACCATTGTTGACGATATCGGAAAACCCCTTAAAAAAGAGCCTCAGGGCGCTTTCACTTCTGCCTTGCTTAGTTTTTTTGTTTATCCATTATAGTTTATTTTTCAGTATTTCTGCTCTACATGTAAAGCATTTTGTCACATGTCGCATCATCTCGTCACAACTTAATAATAAACAGTTGAAGTTGTGATGATTTAATTTCTGCCTTTTACTTAATTGCAATCTGCCTGGAAGATTGGTGTGAGAAGACACAAGAAACTTTAAGATACCTACACACAGTTACACTATTCAGTTAGAATTACAGCTTTGCATTTCTTTTATTTAATTTATTAGTGCGAAATACGCTACAGTTACAGTGCTTTTGATATTTACACTGTAGAGGACATTTTTTTCTAGCTTGTTCCCGGTTAGGTACGCTTCTCATTGGTGTGAAAGTGGGGCACCTTTCACAATGTTTAGACAACAGATCACCTGAGGTCTGTACCATGAACGTGGCTAAACAAATTCACTATTACCAGATGTTTTTTTGCAGATGCTGATGTTACAAAACCTAATGGTTCCTTTTATATCCTTCAATTAGACAAATGTAAGCGCAGAACATAGCCTGCTCCGAAGTATGTTAGCCATGTGGTGTAAGTAACCAGAAGATTGATTAAATCCTAGTACCTAAAACCCAGGGTTGGTGCAAACTAATCCTAAACATAGCTGGCTAGCCAGTTAATCCGGATTCATGGTGCAGGCCACTGAAACATGTTTTGACTGGCAACAAAATGGAGTTTGGAGGATACCCATGCAAGCCTGATGAGAACATGCACAAATTTAAAATCTGATTTGGGTCACTCTGGCTTGTTAAAACATAGCCGCAGCATACTTTAAAGGTTCGTATATTGTTTAAATTTCAAATCTGATAACTTTTCTTTTGTTCTTTCCCAGGTCTCTGAGGGCTTGTCTTTCCTCCACAGTGGGGTGAAAATGGTTCATGGGAACCTGTGTCCTGAAAATGTTATACTGAATAAAAGTGGAGCCTGGAAGATAATGGGCTTTGACTTTAGCATCTCTTCCAGTAACCCATCTGACGCTGAGGTTAGGAGTGACTGCTCTCAATAAGTTATCCAATACTTGTTGTACCTCAATGACAGAGGTGGGCAAAGTCCTTCCAGCAGAGCCACAGCCATGCACAATTTTGCTTCGTCTTCCAACTTTAACTGAACCAACACGATTCCACTAATTGAGCTCCTCTTGGCTTGTTTGAGGCTATTGGTGTGTGTTCACACAGGGTTAAAACACAGGATCTCCAGGACTTTGCCCTTTGAGCTTCATTCAGACTTCCTGCTGTGTCTATCTCAGATTTAAGATGGCTGAGACATCTGGTTTCTCTAAGCAAATATCTATTGATAATTTACATTTTTCAAAAGTAATGAAATAAAATTAATATAGTATAACCGGACTGTTCTCATCTCAAATTGATCAACATTATATTGTCTTATCAGACATTCTATTAATTAATCTGAAAATAGAACATGTAGCCAGTTGTCATGGAAAGGGATATGTTCGTGAATGGTTCTAATACTGTTCCTCCTCTCTAGCCCAAGTACGTTTGTAAAGAGTGGGAACCAAATCTGCCTCCCCTTTGCCTCCCAAACCCTGAATACGTGGCTCCTGAATATATCCTGTCCGTTAGCTGCGACTCAGCATCTGACATGTACTCACTTGGAGTCTTGGTCCATGCTGTCTTCAATGAGGGCAAAGCTGTCTTTCAAATCAACAAGCAGGACATATTCAAGAGCTTCAGCCGACAGCTCGACCAGGTCAGTAAATTAATTCCATTAATTAATCATGATAGTTAGAGTTTTATAGGAAGGGGTGGTCAGTTAATTTTAGTTTGTATTCCCAACTGAATATCAGATTAACTGCCCAGTTTACATCATTTGGCCCTTGACCAAAAATAATTTGAGACCCCTTCCCTAATGCAACATTAAGAGTGCGAGTCTTAAATTTTCCTTTATTCTCATGCAGCTGAGCCACCTAAGTCCAGGGCTGCTGACTCAGATTCCAGAGGAGGTCAGGGAGCATGTGAAGATGCTGCTTAGCGTCACCGCTACAGTCCGTCCAGACGCCGACCAGATGACCAAGGTTAGGACATTCTTTTCCAAACTGCTTAATCTTTTCGGTTTCTTTCATTAAAAAGTACTGATTAAATAAGAGTTAAAGGGATGCTCCACCCTAAAAACGAAAATGTAGTTATAATTATATAATAAAGACCCCTTTTTGCTTTATTTCTTCTTTAAACTCATTTTAAGATTTTTTTTGAGGCCTGAGACCCACCTATTGACACTTTGTCAAATGTCCATATCTTCAATTGGGCGTTAAATATTTCTTTACTGCAACGGTAACACTTTCTTGACTCAAAATGTAATTAAATGAAGACTTAAATCCACATTATCTTTTCCTTACCCTTCCTTGTCAGAAAGCTCATACTCACTACTGGGCACAATTTCTGATTTTACTTTATTATTTTACAGTTTTTATGTTTTATAAATGAGTAATGTTATATCATGTGACAAGACTGCTGTTAATGCATGGATATATGTAATTGAAATATTTAGTTTTTTTGTTGAAAAAACTTGGATTTTTTAAAGACTGACTTCGAAAGGACAAAACACACAGTTTCAACTTAAATAACACAATTTTTCGTACAGAGACGGGATATCAGCATAATATATATATATATATTATATGAACTTTACAGCCAAGGAGAAACGTATGCAGCCCCGCATGAGCCGCTGTATAGCTCTACTGTTTATAGCTGCCTCCAGAGCCAGAGCTCGATTTCCGAGATTCTTTGAAGCTTTCGTAAGGTTTTTATCAATCATGGAATGGTCAGTTTTCTTCAGAATTTATTCCAGCTCACTAAGGTTTCAGAATTATTTCCAGCTAAATAAACAAATAGTTCTCCAAAACTATCTAGCTTTTTTATTCTTAAAAATGACACAATACATGGAATTATTGGAGTGTGGTGCAAAATAAGACACTTAATGACCCCTGTAACGTTCAACCAAGTAATCTAAAAAAATCTGTAAAAAATAATAGTTGACTGATGTAGTTATTAATTGTTTGTTGTCTAAGATATTAACAAATAGAAACCTTTGTATATTTTCTCAGTACCAAAACACTCTTGATAGATAGTGAGGCTGACATTTAATCGAGACTGGTGTTTGTTGGCATTCAGATTCCTTTCTTTGATGATGTGGGGGCGATGACTCTTCAATATTTCGACTCGCTCTTCCAGCGGGACAACTTGCAGAAGTCTCAGTTCTTCAAAGGCCTCCCAAAAGTCCTTCCCAAGCTACCTAAGGCAAGAAATGACAGGCTGAAGAGTTTTTAATTGCACATTTTGATTCCTTTCATTAGTAAGCTGTCTGTTTTAGTTTTAACAGTTAACTTGAATAGTTTGATTTGATGTGTTGTAATGTAGTTAATGTAGTCATTTGTTTTTTCTCTCAGAGAGTTGTTGTGTACAGAATTCTGCCGTCACTTACCTCAGAGTTTGTGAATCCTGACATGGTTCCCTTTGTCCTGCCAAATGTGCTTTTGATTGCTGAAGAGTGCACGAAGGAGGAGTATGTCCGCCTTGTTCTCCCAGAACTTACCCCCGTCTTCAAAATGCATGAGCCTGTGCAGGTACATAAACAAAGTTGATTGATAAATAAAATTCTCTCTCCGTCTTGGTGTATTTTGTATCACTGTCTGCTGGTATTTATACATTTCAAACTGAGGGAGCAAGTTTATTTATCCTCTGATTTTAAGTGGTTTTTTCTCTCTTTCATGCACCAGGCCAGCAACATGGTATGTGATTGAATGGGATTCTGTTTTTGGGGGTTGTTCTAATTTGCTGAAAATATTTATTGTACTACATGTGTTGTTTAATGTATAAAGTTTTATCTCTACCTTTTAATCTCAATATTTTTCTGAAACTCCTCTTCAAATAAGACATGGTCCTTAGCATTATTAGCGTTAGTCACCCATGTTGTTCCAGACCATGTCATTCTAGAGTTAAGGATTCTTTCCTCCTCCGAAGTCTGAACACATTCCTCTTAAATATTTTGAATTCATGACATTCATGTCACATTATTTAATTTCTTTCTTAATCTGAATGTGAACTCATCACAGTATTAAAATTTGTCTCTAATCCTCAACAGCAAATGCCTCCAAATATCTCACATTGATATCAGAGGTGGAAAGAAGTCGAATGGTTTGGAACAACTGTTGTCGGTATAAGTGATTAATGACTCAATTTTCGATTAAAAGGAATATGTCTTTGATATTTGTGTTGTTGTCTTGAGCATGTTTATTATTTTGTTTTACATGTTGATTCTTTTCTGCCCAACACTGTTTTGATTCGCCTTTGCTGCATTTAGCTTATTTGCCCATTTGCTTGTTTAATTGGTTTAATGTTTGTCTTTTTCATTAGGCATTTTACTTTGATTTGTATACCTTTAAATCTCTTGTGTTTTAATTCACTTTTACTTAGCTTAATTTTCTTTAATTGAGCTTCCTTTTGGTTTTATTTTTTGCTTAGTTTTCATACTTAGATGCTTAATTTTTTTTTACAGTTATGCTTTAGTTTACATTGTTAGTTTATTTATATGGTTTTGTGTCAATGCAAAAAGGTTTAATTGTTTGGAAGATAATAATATGGTTGTTGTGGGTTTTTTTTTTTATTTATTTATTTATTTTGTTTTTTACTACAGATCCTGCTTATATTTCTTCAAAAGATGGACCTACTTTTGACTAAAACTCCTCCTGAAGACATCAAGAACAGTGTCTTGCCAATGGTTTACAGAGCAGTGGAAGCCCCTTCTGTTCAGATACAGGTAAAAAGGACCACAAAGCATTTCCTTTTGATAGTTTTTCAGCTTATATTTTATGTTTTCTAATTTGTTTTGTCCTAATGAATGTTTTCTGACATCTAGTTTTGATGTTTTTATTTTAAACAGGAGCTTTGTCTCAATATCATTCCCACATTTGCCAATCTGATCGAGTACCCATCTATGAAGAATGCTCTCATTCCTCGGATCAAGTCCACTTGTTTACAGACCTCATCGCTGGCGGTTTGTGTCCTCTTTTGAGTTCAGTTTCACATGAGAAAGCTCAAGGGTTGTTTCTAATATTAGGTACATTTTCTCTCTTTTAGGTGCGGGTGAACTCTCTGGTGTGCCTGGGCAAGATTCTGGAGTATCTGGATAAGTGGTTTGTCATTGATGAAATTCTCCCTTTCCTGCAGCAGATCCCGTCCAGAGAACCAGCTGTGTTAATGGGCGTTCTGGGTAATCTTTTTTTTCTAGAGAAGATTTATTATGAATTTTACTCGTCTTTGTTTTCAAAACAAAGGTAGATAAAATGTAATGATTTTTTTCTTTACCTTAGGCATCTACAAGTGCACTTTCACCCATAAAAAACTGGGTATCCCTAAAGAACACCTAGCTGCAAAGAGTTTACCTCATCTGGTGTCTCTAAGTATTGACAACAACCTTAACCTTAACCAGGTGAATTCTCTTGTTTGTTTTTGTTTCGCCTAATATATTCTGCCTGGAAAGATTCATAAACTTTGTTTCCTGACTGTGGTTTGTTTCAGTTTAACTCTTTCATGGCTGTGATCAAGGACATGTTGACCCGCATGGAGGCTGAGCACAAGACCAAATTAGAGCAGCTGCATGTCATGCAAGAGCAACAGAGGTGATTTTCATTTTTCTATCCATTTAATCATGAAGCCTTGTTCGATTTACTGTAGATAGGTCTGTAAATCTATCTGTGTTGAACTAGCATTGAGTCACATGACCAGTGCCAAGTAAACATGCCTTTTTTCTTAACATTTTACATTCTAAACGTTAGGTCACTTAGAAATAAGGCACACCTTGTAAATGATTTTATTTTAATACATAACTTAGATTTTATATTGCTAACTGAAACATGGCTAGATGATCGCTATAGTGCAACCATACTAAACGAGGCTGCACCAGGAAACTACAAAGTACACTACAGGGTTTACCGATTATTTCACTGAACTGCTCTCAACCATTTCTTCAGAGTTTGACTCATCACCATCGCTGGGGATATTAATATTCACACGACAAGCTCGATAATAATGCTGCCAAAGCTCTCAACAATATTTTAAACACCTTCGACGTGACTCAACACGTTCAGGGTGTCACAGATTGTCACGGTCACACACTGGACTTAGTAATTAGTAAGGGCTTAAATATTTTTAATGTTTAAGATGTTGCTCTGTCTGATCACTTCTTTGTTTTTGTTGATGCGTCAATCTCCCATGTCAAAATTGCTAAATCAATTTCTGTGAAAGAGACACATTAACGATAACGCCAGCAAGATGTTTATGCATGCCATATCTCAAACACCAAGCATCACAGCTGGCCCAGCTGACTTCCTTCTTGATGCATTTACTTGAAAAATCAAATCCGTTATAGATGACATCGCCCCTATAACTGTCAAGAAGAAACCTGGGAGACAAAAAACACCCTGGAGAAATTCAACAAAAGTTCAAAGTGTGAAAAGAGTTTGCAGGAAGGCTGAAAGAAGGTGGAGAAAATCCAAACATGTCATTCACTACGACCTTTATAAAGAAAGTCTCCGTGCTTTTAATTCAGAATTAATTAGTTTTTCTCAAATTTTATTAATAACAACCTTAACAATACTCAAACTCTCTTTACAATGGTAGAGAAGTTAACCAACCCACCAAACCAGACTCCAAGTGAGCTTCTGTCTGAGGATAAATGCAATGAGTTTGCTTAATTTTTCATCAATAAAATCATTAACATCAGAAAAGGCATTAGTGCTTCCCCCTGCAGGGCTGGGGATAGACATCCTCAGCCTCCTCTCTCAATGTGCACCTTCAATCTAATCGATAGCAAAACATTAATAGAGACGATTCAGAACATCAACATGCAGTCTTGACACTCTACCAACAGTCTTTTTAAAAATGGTTTTGAAGAGTCTAGAAAAGGTTATAAACACCTCCTTGTGCTCCATCTCTTTCCCAAAATCCTTTAAAACCGCAGTGGTAAAGCCAATACTGAAAAAGACAATCCTAGATAAACTGTACTGAGCAACTACAAGCCCTTCTCAAATCTCCCTTTTATTAGTAAAGTTATGGAAAAGATTGTGGCAAAACAACTGATTGAATTCCTGACCCAAAATGAACACATGGATTGATATCAGTCGGGTTTCAGAGCTCATCACAGCACAGAGACAGCTCTACTGAAGATAGTCAATGACATCCGGTTAAACACCGATTCAGGAAAAGAGACTGTCCTGGTTCTACTCGATCTGAGCGCTGCCTTCAACCCACACAATCCTTCTCGATAGACTAAAAACTATGTTGGTCTTTCAGGAACTCAGATTAAATAAATTAGATCTACCTCGAGTTAATTTCAAACAGGGAAAATACTCCTTTAGTTAGCATGCGGCCCACAGATAGAACCAGCTTCCAGAGGAGATCAAGGGTGCCAACACTTTAGTCACATTTAAATCCAGGCCAAAGACTCTCCTGTTTAGTTGCGCTTTTGTCGTCTGAGCACCAACGTTCGAACAACTATGTTACCTCTGCACTTCACGTCTTAATCTATGTTTTAATCTATGTTTTACATTTTCAGTTTTTAATCACTATGATTTTATATGACTTTTTTATGCTTGATTTTATTAAATCTATTTTCTTTTTATTCTTTGTTTCCAATGTAAAGCTCTTTGAATTACCCTGTGTACGAAATGTGCTTTACAAATAAACTTACCTTGCCTTGGGTTGGGCAGATTATTCCACCACCCAGGGGCAGTAAATGAGAGTTCTGGAGAGAGCTTTTCAATCTTTCTAAGATGGCACCACAATTTGTTGTTCCTTCTCTAAACGCAAGCTTCTGGAGGGTATGTACCATTGTAGAAGCTCATGAAGGTAGACAGAGGCAGACGTATTGATGGTTTCCGATGGAGAGCTAGTGAAGAGGGGAGTGACGACCTCGCTTTGTTTTTTTTCATCTGCAGAACTCTGAGTGCATTTGATGCAAGTCCTAATAAAAGATCTTAGTAGTAGTCCAGTCTGCATAGGACCAGTGACTGAATTAAATGTTGAGTTGTATGCTTCGTAAAGAAGGGCTAGATCTTTCTGATGTACAGAACAATATTGTCTTGGTGTTGTTGTCTTTGAAGGTCAGCTTTTAATCACTCCCAAGATTTCTGACTAAAGTAGATCAGAGGGATTTGCAACATTTTTTCCATATTGAGCTGTTGGTGATGATTCTTCATCCAATCAGAGATTTTGTTTAGGCATTCTCCAATGTGAGTGGTTACTGATGCTTCATTGAGGTGGAACGACAGAGTTTTGTGCCTTTGCAAAAGCATTTGCATAATGGAAGTGATCTACAAAAATGTGTTAATTACATTAGAAGGGTAGATTTTTCTTTCCTGTCTGCTAGGACATCTGAGTGATTAAAATCAATGTTTTCAAATGAATTACAAGTATAATTGTAATTATCCCATAATCAAACCATTTTTTTAATATAAATAATGTTAGGAATTGTGAAATAAAAGAAAACATTTTCTTGTGTTACATCTGAGCTAGTACACAGTATCAATGCTGAAAGCTGCCTGAAAATATATATTTTTTATTATTATTATTATTTTTATTTAGGAGCTTAAACATTACAAACCCGATCAACCAGTCAGAGGACACCAAGAACTCTCCAAGTCCAGCTACACAAGTCCGAGATGTGAGTCCCTTCATCTTCTCCACCTCAGCAGCAGATCAACGCTTATAATTTCAGAACTATGTAGTGAAACTGTTTCTGCCTCCTCTGTTAGATTGATGAGATATTTAGTGGCTCTTCAGGAAGCTCAACTGTGAACGGGAAAGAAAATGGTTCTTCCTTGACCATGTCTCGAGTGAGTACTTTGGCTGTTTAAAGTAAATTGTGCATTTTTCACTCGTCTGCTATCTAAAAGCAGAAGATCTGTCGATTTGGTTGTGTTCAGGTTTCTCTCACGCTGGAGGAAAAGCAGCGTTTGGCTAAAGAACAGGAACAAGCTGCTAAACTCAGAAACCAGCAGCCATTGGCTCCACAGAGCGTGAAACCAGCCACTACAACACCTCAGGTAAAAAACAATGCACAGCATCATGCGGATTAGATGGCAACGTATGTGCAATATAACAACAGATCAAATATGTTTTGAAAATTAATTGGCATATGAACTATTTTCACCTTCGGACAATAAGCAATTGTAATAATGCAATTGTTGGTTTTATGGTTTTATGTTATAGATTGTTATCCTGATCAGTTAAAAGAAAACTGAGTAAGTGTTACAGCTGGAAGGTAATTTTTAAAAATCTTGATCTTTCTGTGTTGCTCAGGCAAAGGATCTCACCAGCAGCCTTCTCAACAACATGACATCCCTTAATAACATGTCTATAAACTCTGGCCCTAGAACGGCCCCCATACAGGGTGGCTCCGTTGTTTCAACCTTTCCATCAGGACCCACAATGGGAGGAATGGGAGCCATGGGCATCAGCAATGGCTTCAATACGGCCATGGGCTTTCAAACGGGAGGGATGGGGATGGGTGTGAGACCTGCCGCTCATGCTTTGTATGGAGGGATGCCCACAACAACCAGCACTCCAAATTTCAGTACGCTTTCCCAAAACCAAGCTGGCAGGCCCCCAGATATGTCCGCCCTAGACTCCTTGTTCAACTCTAACAAAACCAAAGTCAGCCTGAACCAAATGGCTCCAGCAGGCACCACACCATCTCCCTGGCTCAATCAGTTTGGTGCAGGCCAGCCTTCACAGAATGCGCCCATGCAGCCTTCAGCAATGGGGATCCAGGGAGTTCAAGGTGGGGGCTTCGGGATGCAAGCTAACCCTTTCTTTAACCCCCACTTCACTCAACCTCCAGCAGTGAACACTGGGACCCTGAAACAAAGCTCCTCGGTCAACAATGACCTGAAGGATTTATTTGGATGAAACCCCATCGCTGGCCTTCACATTCCAGTTTTAACTTGAGGATCAGACATTTTGCATTCACTGCTGCAAAGATGAGTGAAAATTTGGGATTCTTAGAAGAGGGTTCTAAATGGATAGTTCTGCTTAGTAGCACAATTTCATCCTCGTTTGTTACATGTGTTGTATATTTCATTCATAAATTTAACCACACTTAAGTGACAGATTTTTTAGTGCATAAGAACGTCCAAATTGCTGTAAAAGATGTAAAGCTGTTTTTGCGGAATGACTGGAATCATTCATATTGGAGTTGTAAAACTCAAGATGCGTTTTAATGAAAAAAGTTCCTGAAGTGCCACTCTCTTGCACTTATTTTTTTTTTCATGCAAAATGGTTTGGAAAACCATAAATTGATCATAATTTTTTGGCAGCATCTACCAATACAGACGGTAAAATAAAAACAATTGAACGATTCTTTTAAAGCACCATCGTTTATATTCATATCTTCTTCAACACACATGCTTGCAAGTCAACCCCACAAAACCTTTCCTGAAGCTTCTTTACTCGGCTAAATTCAGCCGTTCAGTGCTCGGTCTGGCTTAACGAGTGCGCCTGAAATTATTTACTTTTTGAGCGAGTCACTCAATCATCAGAATGTGTGCTTAACATTTACTGTTTGAACTTTTATACGGCGTTCTTTGTGTAAATACTGTTTCTGCTGTCTTCTTGCTAGAGTTTTATACTGAATCTTGATCTGCTGCTTTGAAAGATCGTATTTGAGATGTTAGACACAATGGTCATTCCAAAGCAGATAAGAGAAGAATCACGTTGGGTTTGAGAGGTCGATGGAGTTTTCAGTGATGAAGCAAACTGTATGCATCAATGAGTATGGTCCATTGGGTTTTTTTTTCCTTACGTTTAATGAAACTTTGGGGTGAATCTTTATACATGCACTGAACTTAGGCAAATGGTGATGAAATATCATTCTATATTATGATCTTGTTTCAATGTAATTTTTTAATGCGGGCATGTTTGGAATTAGTGTTATGTTATAAAATATACCTGGCAGAATTATTACCTTTTTTTTGGTTATACACTGCATAACTGATGTCTCTGCTCCCCAACATTCCACGACCAAAAAAGTGTTTTAGCCTTAATGTTTTTGGAGAACTTCTAATTTCAGTGTTTGGATATTTAGTTTTATTTTAGAAAATGGTTAATTTCAGCTTTGTGGACAAGTTAATCTGCATTTCTGTTATATAAAGATTTTAATTATGAAAAAAAATCTCAACTTCTATCTGTATGACAACATTGCAGTCCTGTTTCATAGTTTGGTTTACCAAATTTTGCTGTTAAATGTTTTGCTTGCTCTTTGGTTTAAAAGATAGATATTTTCCTGTCAAGTTGTGTGTTTGGGGAAGTCACTGACTAGTCGGTTAACAGTTGGGGTTTTTGGTCAACATTGATTAGAAAATATAAAATTGTGGAATTTTAATTCCTTATCAAACATGATAGCATGACCAAACTAACAGACCTGAATGTGTTCTGCCAGAAGAATTAGGCATATAACAATGAAATGCAATTTATAATAACACTTCTGTCATCTTTTAGTCTCTGTTTACCGTAAACCAGTGTTTGGGATTTTCCTCTAAGTTTTTATTTCTAATATGAGAATGTTCAGAGAATCTACAAACTTTTTTTTAAAGGGACTGAATGAGAGGCCTTATGAAAGAAAGAGAATGTGCAATAACAGGTGTACACTGGGGATGATGAGTTTTCTGTAAGTGATTCTATGTTCACACTTTCACATATAATTCACTTCAATGCAGACAAAACCTTTGAATTGTGTTGATTTTACCCACGTGAATGGTGAAGTGGTAAGATGGTTTTTCAATCAAATAAATTATATAAAGTGCAAGACCATTTCATTCATTCTGTCTCAAGTTTGTGACTTATTTAATCAATAGACTTTTGAAAAACAGTGTTGTAGAATACAAAGAATGCATAATGCTTGAATTGACCTTCATGAAAACCAGAGGAAGGTTTATTTTTTTATTTGTTGTCCAAGTTGACAACACTTAGCAATGGATACAAAATTGGGACCAAAGCAAAAGAAATTTCCTGGTGCAATGATCAATGAGTAAGTCAGAATAATTATACGATCTCTAAGATTGGATGAAAATTGTAGTTCAATCTAAGAATGCAATCTTAAAAAAACTATTATGGAGCACAACTGAAAGGCAAAAACCTATACAAATAACACTATGCAAACAAACAAATCTTTGTGAAGCTTAAAATGATTTCAAAGCCACGTCACATGGACTGACAGAACACAAATCAAGAAGAATATAAAGGGAGATACATCGTTGGGCAAATTAGCCAATTATCAGGTAACAAGACACCAGTCCAAAAGCAATGTTTTCAATGAAACAAGTGACATGAACATCAGACACAAAATGCTCATCAACAAATAAACATCTCGATGCCATTTTGATTCTTTTGGAACAATCTTTATTTTTCATGAGGGTAGAGAATTTTACATAGTTACCCATAACATAGCATAAACAACATCTAGATTAAAAAATTTCATAAGGTTTGATGTAAACTCTCAAAGTTGGCAGTTTCAAAGATTTTTAATCTTTATCTGCAGCTAACAAAATCACCACATTCTGCCAGTAAGGAAATATAAGCAAACATTAAGTATATTTAATTACTGTAATTTAGCAGACACAGGGTAAAGATGCAACTAAATTTATAGTTATTGATAAACTTAAACGTATATTTTGTATCACATTTTCAAATGAGATCACTCACTATGACTGTAAACTGTTTGAGTGCGATAATAATAGTAAGTAATAATAATAGTAAGTAATTGTAGTCAACTCTGGTCTTGACAGATTGGCTCCTACTGCAGAAGTCGTCGCACTTCTCTCGTGGTACTAGTGTCCAGGTTGGTTTGAGTCATGTCTGAAGCATAAGTCATGTTAAGTTATTAGCACAGATTAAATTGACATTCTGAGATTACTTCATAAACCTGAACATCACTTATCATGCACACACTTGAAAAGTCAAGTTCGTAATGGAATCTCCCAGTCTTGAAAGTCATGATCCTTGTTGAGTCCAGCTGAAATGCAGCTTCAATATCAGCACTTGAAATGCTGCACCTTCCTCGGGAAGAGCCCTGAGAGAGTCCCCAGTTGAGTTCAAATTTAGAAGAAGGATTTGCATCGTAAGAGTTTTGATGTAATCAAGCATTTGTTGCAGATATTTTAGAAACTATTTTGTAGAAGTTTGTTTACTTTACTGTAATCCTTCCAGCTGTCATCTATGTCTCTGAACTGCCATAGAGTTCCTGATGATGTACTGTGTTTAAAAAAAAAGATTATAGCTTTAACATTATTGTTAGTGGAAGTACTGGATGACAGAGAATAGATGAAATGGTAACAAGCTTCCAATGCATTGTTTTTGATTTAGCCTCATTCTGCAACTCTTCCTGATATATCAAGTAGATTTGAACCATTTTGGGACAAGTTCATGTATTCTGATTGGCTTATAGCATTTTAACATAGCACAGAAAAGATCATTGAAGCAGCACAGACCAGTTGCATTTTTGTATCAGTTGTGAAGCAAAGTTGAAAGGAAGGAGGTGGCAGATGCTGTGGCAGAAAACTTAACCAAAGCACAAAAAATCTGTTCAGTTCCTTTGTAAACATATAAGTATACAGACACTTCTATTTTTAATCATATCAGCTTGTCATAAAGCCAGGTATTTGAAAATTTGATATGACCAGGAAGTCCATAATTACACTTCTTTAGAATATCTTCCTCATGCTTACCCTGCAGATGGAAGGAAATGGCTGGTTCTCCAGCTATGGCTGTCTTAATATTATAGATTTCATAAAGATTTTGTACCTGTTAGCCTGCTGCTGGATCCTCCTGACATTTCTTCTCGTTCCCATTGAATTGTTCAACTGAAACATTCCTGGAGATAAATATACTTGCATTAATTTCAGTTAAATATATGATTTCTAAAAAATAGAGATCATGCTCTGCTTGAGTATGTCACAGTATATGTTGGGCTTCATGGTCCTCTTAATGAAATATAGCTCTGATCACAATGCTTGACCACAGGCAAGATGCACTTGGTTTAGTACTCCTCACCTAAATTCTACCACACACTTATGTGTTGGTCAGGTTGAGGTGCCATATTGAATTTCATTTGAGCAGTGTGAGAGAAGCAGGGAGAGAGATTGGCTACTCTGATCCTTTTGGAACATTTTCGGTATATTTACATTTATGACTTTGATGTCGTTGATCGAAATCTTACCTAGTTTTGCTGTTTCTTACCATTGAAGTACAAAGTGTAGGAGAATCGTCTGGCTGTGAATGAAACTTGGCTCTGTCGGTCAAGCTTATACAACCTCTCGAGTTCTGCACTGTCCACTGAACACCCCTGGAGGCACAAAGTGGAGTTCAGTCAGCATAGTGTGGAGAAATAGACAAATCAGGCTATGCTTTTGCGTCACTCGCTGCAAGATTTTTCAAATATTGACCTGAAAGAACTGCTGAAAATAATCACAGCATCTAAATCAATGACTAGCTCTCTCGATCCTATACCAACAAAATTACAGAAAGATTTGCTACAAATAACTCAAGAACTGTTTTATATATTATGACGTTAAAGAACCACATCTCTTATGTTACTAAGACTGCCTTTCACCTCAGGAACATTGAAAAAGTACAGAACATGCTGTCTACCGTAGATGCAGAAAAATTAGTGCATGCTTTCATGACCTCAGAATGAATTATTGTAACGCTCTGTTAGCTGCTGCTCAGCTGCCATGCTACAAAAAATACAGTTAGTCCAGAACGCAGCAGCTAGAGTTCTCACAAGAACAAGAAATATGATCACATTACACCGGTTCTGTGCTCTCTTCATTGGCTTCCTGTAAAATATCGCATTGACTACAAGATCCTGCTCCTTGCCTTTAAGGCGCTGAATGGCTCAGCTCCGCTCTACCTGAGCAGTCTCCTCTCACGATATATTCCAGCTCGCTCTCTCCAATCACAAGAAGCAGGACTATTGATTATCTTGAAGATTAGTAAATCCACCAGAGGAGGAAGAGCATCCTCATAGAGAGCTCCGAAGCTCTGGAATAAACTACCGGATGTTGTCCGGAGCTCAGCTACGCTCACAGAGTTCAGAACTAAATTTAAAACATATCTGTTTAAACTATCATTCAAATAATTGGCTCCTGGTATTTCCCTTGTTAGTTTCTGTTTTGTCTTTGTTTGTTTTGTTTTTGTTTTAGTTTTTTTTACTTTTCATCGACGGATCTTAAGTTTGTTTATTGTTTTGCTGGGGAGGTGACTACCTCAGTCCCAGGGGCCTCACAGAGGGAACTCCTATTTACTCTACCTGATCCTCACAAGGACTTTGTGAAGCTGCTTTGAAAGCAAGAGCTAAAAAAGCGCTATATAAAAACTTGATTGATTGATTGATATCAGTAGATGTCAGCCAATTATAATTTGGGGTCTACTGCTTGCAAACTAAAACTGGATATTCTCATGATACTACGATTTCATAGAAAACCTGTATAAAAAATGGTGATAGGCTCTGATTTGTCTCTGATTTTGAAACAATGACAATGTGGCAAGGCTTAACAATAGGCTTTTTTACTATACAACATTTACCTGCTTTTAATTTGGTAATCAAATGCAAAAACAAATAATACCAAATTTTTTGACACAAGAGCTGATCCATCAATAAAATAATCCTTTTTTAGACATTTTTAGAACTCAATATTTTGGTTTAAAAAATATTTACTTTTTAAATTAGAGACAACATCTTTTGTGGATAATGTTTTTAACAAGGAGTGCCCAGATTATAGATTAACACAGCCTTCATGGAGCAAAGGAAACTACATATTTCTACTACATATTCAAAATGCTGAATTCGGATCTGTCCTGCAAGCAATGTTATCCTTGACTAATGCGTTAGTTTGTTACTATTAACGTTATTCTACAAGTGATATGTTCTAGAAAGCTTAATGATGGGTGGATTGTGGATTTTGAAGGGAGGAACTCACTGGTTTCTGGTATTGTGTCCAGATGCCCTCATCGCCCATAAACTCCCAGACAAATGTCGATGAGTTAGAAAAATGTGTGGTATTCATCTGAGCTGAAGAACTATGGGTGAGTAAATTTCAGATTTTAAAATAACGTACATCAGTCATAAATTCTTCATGATTCATTTTACTTAGAAAATGCCATTGATAAAGAGAAGCTAAAAACACGTTTTCAATTTAACTCATATTATGAAATGTACTGAAATGTAAAAAATACTAACTTTGTGAAAAGGTTATTTATAAAAAGTACAATGCAGCTTTAAAAAAATGTATTAATAAATCGAAACAATACAAATGTACAAGTGTGTATCAAATCACAGCTAGTTCATTTAAACATGTACCTGTATTGCAATGTGCTGTTTGCTTTTATTGAGTTGAATTTTGGCCGTCGTCTTACTTTCCTCATCATGGACGTGGACAGATTGGTTTGAGTCATGGCTGAAATAAAAAGAATTAAAACAGACCCATCATAAACATACACCTTATTAAATTATTGTAGTAATGCTTATTAATGCGTAATCTCAAACCCATGGCGTCAGCTCCTATTTATTGATTTACCGCTGAAGTCCAGATTGTAAGTTATGTTTCCTACAGTGAACTGAAACGAGCCGTTGGAGTTTCTGTTGAACTTTTGCTCAATAAAATCACTCCCAATCGACGATGCTCCTCCACCTGAACCCTGGTAAAATTACATCATTTATTGATATGAGAGATTTTAAGAGGAGCTTAGATGAAAATCACACCGTTTTAGGGGTTTAAACAGAAATGAAGTTTAATCAGATAATAAAAGCAGGAGCATATTCAGCTGAGTGGTGTTGCTTCTCCAGCCAGCAATCTTAGCATTGTAACGGCAGCAATGCAACGCTTGGTTGGTGATCAAATCCGAAAGCTTCTATTTCATCTTGTCTAACTTAGACACTTCTCTGATTCCTCGTTATCAGTGTGTGATGTCAGAAGCACTCAAACATCTTCATGGGTAGTTTTTGAAAACAAGTTCAGAGGTTGCATTGCAAAAATAGATTTTTTATCAGATTCTGGAGTAAATGTGAAAGTTACTTGGTTCAGTAAAAAAAAAAAAAATTAAATTAATAGTTATTATTAATAGCTGTTCAGCCTGTTATGAAAATAACAGATTCAGGTCACATGGGCAAAAAACATTTGGTTTGTGTTACTTTGGGATGCAGTCTTTAGCCAAATTCTGCTGATGCACCCAACTCAATGCATGGTCACATGACCATGAGGCAGTGAAAACTCCGCCTTCCAGGAAGCATGTTTTAAAAACGAAAACAAAGCTCTAAATATAAGGCCTAACAAACAATTAGGCTTAGGGTTCGTAAGCTCCTGGAACAACACTTCAGCAAAATGCTCACTTCCAGGGAGAGAAACTGTCCGCCCTGATGCATCCCTCCATTACAGTCGCAGGCAATAAAAGCCACTCACCAAATGGCTACATATTGAATCTCTGTTTACAGCCTTTTAATATTTACATCCAGAGGCGACAGATCATTGCGCATGACGGGTTGATTGTGTGTTTTTTTATCTTTTTAAGGGGATTTTTAGTAATAAGTAAAATAAAAACAAAACACATTCCTGTTCAAACACCTGAAAAGGGTGCGGTCACATTTAAGATAGCCACTGTCGACTATATAATGGCAAAACCTTAACTTGTTTAATTCATTTGATTATTTACTACCATCTGACCGCTTACCTGAGAACCATACTCACACCAGCGATGTGTATCTTTATAGTACCAGCCCATCTCCTGGTTTTGGTTACGCGTAATTCTCCGAATGGCGAGGTCATCCAGCGGCCCTTCTGCTGTCATCTCATCAAAATCTATGTAGACAGACCTTCATAAAGAGCATGAGGGCATTTACATTTAATCTATGTTTATGTTAGGATTATACATACAGGTTTGAGAAAATATTTGTTTTGAAGGATTCCAATGTGCATTGTTTAGATGTAAAAAGTAATATCCCCGCAAAGTAATATTTATTTAGTCAATTTGAGGGTTGCTCAAATAATTTATATTCAACTTTATATAATATATTAAAAACAATATAATTTCTGTCAGACTGATTGTTTTGCTTAAACAAACATTATTTCTGCTGAACAAATAATAAGCTACTTTTACAAATATCTGGAAAAAAACTAAAATGTTTATCCTAAAAGTAAGTTAATAGTATAGGATCTGCATCAATCGGAGATAGTCCACTGGGAGAATAATAGATGGATGACTCTGTTCATTAGTAGAGCGAACTGTTACCCTGTTTCCAGGTGGATGGAGATCCCATTGGCTCCAGGCTGACAGTAATGAGCCTCAATCACTACATCGTTATCGATAGAGAGCCACTGTCTCTCAATTCGCAGCTGCCACTCAAAGAGGCTCCCTAAGAGACAGAGACAGAGGCCACATATCTCAAACAACATGCTTGTTTTTAGAAAAAAAATGGTTTAAAAAGTACTTGGACATGACTTTTTAAATCATGGGAGATGATGTGTGTGCGTGTGTTTGCGTGCATGTGCGCGTGCGTGTGTGTGCATGTGTGCGTGTGTGTGAGTGTTCAATTACCTGAGGCCATGATATCTGACGAGATGAGAATCAGGAGGAGAATCTGAATTGATCTCTGAAAAAATTATTTTAACACGTTACATATATTTTTAATATTACAGGAAAACACAGCACAGCAGATTTACGATCTTCAATACACTCGATTGTATCAATTTTTTTGCACAGATAAAATTGTTTGTGCCATTTTAATTGACTCAGTCAGGTTTGTGCACAGAAAGCAGTGGCCTTTGTTACAGAGGTGAGGAGATAATTCATTATTTGTGATTGCATGAAAGCAGTAAACGGCGTTTCCCGCTCATCATAGAGAGGGGCTGTGCTAGCGATTAATATGAATGACAAGTGGATGGGGCTTGGGCGGCGATAAGGAAAAAAGGCGGGGGTAAGGAAAATGAGCCGATTTCACGTTATCATCACATGGCACCTTTAAATTAGGTTTAATTGACAGACTATTAAATGTGCGTGTTTTTTTTTTTAAGATTATGTGTGGAGCAGGTCTCTGAGAATCAAGGATGTGCACAAGTCTCCATAGCATTAAGCTCAAATTCTGAGCATACTGCAATTGTGTACAAATCCACAACATAACTATATCTCACAGTTCAGAAATATTTGATGGCAAACAACTTGATAAATTCAAAGTAAATCAGGCAAATGCATATGTGTAGAAATTGAAATTGTATTCATTGTTGTATTTATTTATTAAATGAGTATTATGATTTAGTCATTTAGATATCTATTTAAAATATTAGAAAAATAGATATTTTCACGCGAATCACACAAGGAACTGCAAACTAGCAATTTCACATAAGAGGTCCAAATTTGAACTCTAACATTATTTTTTTTAAATAAAATATCAGCTGATTTTTTTAATAGATTCTTTTGATTTCTATTCTTTTGAATTTTATTGCTTTATGAGCACATTTGACGTAAGCTAATTAACAACAAATACAAAATATTTGGAGATTATAAAATGTGTTATTTTGCTTACACCTTTGAACATTTCTCATAAACTCAACGAGTTTCTGCTTTTAATGACAAGAGCTAAAAAGCCCATCAAACTTTCCACTCTGAAATAAAGTGAGGCGAACCCAGACAAGCTGAAAAAGCTTTTGTTATTACTTCTTAGTATAGAATAATTGTGCTCTACTTACCGTGTAAAAGTGTAGAGAAAGTTACAAGTAAATGTTAAACGCCGGCTTTGTTGATCCGAAGTCACCCCGTTCAGGACCAGTTTCACTTTCAGTTCCAGTGAGGGAACCTGCGTTTCCTGGCTTCAGACAGGCCTTACATTTACATTTACAGTTTTATAACAGAGGCTGCCATATCTCTGAGCGAAAGTACTCATTAATTATGAGATGCTAGAAATATTTTGATCAGATTTTCCACAAGCCTCTACCTGACATTGATAAAATGCTGATTTTTTCTACTATAAGTGCACTGAAAAATGAAAAATTGTTTAATTTCTCTTGTACACGTGATTATGTTCAGGTATGGAAGAGACTTTCATGCTATTATGACTCAATGGAATTGTAAGTGGGATTGTTTTAAAGAACAACTTTAAATCACCATGATATGTTTAAATTAAGTGAACTGAAATTTATATAAGACTGAGAAAAAGTGGTTCATATTTGACATACAAAAGCTGAACCAACAGTAAAATAACACAACAAATTACACTAACAGTTCAAATTAAAAAAGGAAATGCAAACTTTTAACGGAGTTGTTGACAGTTATGAGCTGTAAATAGAAACAGTCTGATAAAATACCTGATGTGTTTTGAACTTAAATTGGTACGTTCAGGAAACGTTTTGTTGTGTTTTTAGCTTCTGGATGGATGCCGAAAACGCGTGAATAATCACACGAGAAAATAAATTCCTTCTGAAAGTTTATTGAATGATTAGCATGCCGAAAAGCTCAAAAAGATAATGGAGTTGGGATTTAACCCTCACCAGCGAAGCAATCGAGCAAACAACTGCTGACGAACTATAAACATCAATAACCACGCCCCCATGCGTGACGTAATGTGACTGGATTGGACAACAGAACATTTAAATACCAGCTTCAACCCCAACAGACCAACACAGTAAATAAAACATTATTATTTATCTATTCTTATCCTATAACAGTATCATTGATAACACATAAAGTAAAAAAATGCAAAATAGGTGTCATTACTGTCCTTTAAGAACAAACAATTTGATTCTTTTTAAGGAGTGAAACTCTTCTCGATGTAGGAATGGTCAGTTCTTAAGATATTCATCCATTCTGATGTCTTTCACATGTCTTAGAAACTGTTTTACTAAGGAAGGCACCGTATGGATTCAAATTTAATGAGACAAACGACGTAAGCATCAGGCTGGAAGGTGTTTATTTTGTATTCCTTAAAAGGCTTAAGTAAGTTATGTATGTACATTTTTATTTATGGTTCATGGGTTGCCATCATTTGTTGCAAGTAGTAGTCATGGTGTCAAGAAATGAACCAAATAAAAAAATCTTCCTGGAGTTGATTTCCTGGCGCAACCAGCAAACAATTACTTCAAATCAATATAATTACAAGTTTTGGACAGCAAAAGTCATTTATTAAGAGGTTTTTTTCTTGGAGTAGTAAATAAAACAAATCACGCGACAGAAAATAAGGCCACATTATCCTTTTAAATGCCATTTTCTACAAATAAGTGCAAATGGATGTACACTAGTGTATGTACATTGCAGTTGTAAACTGATGACATGTTGCACCTTTCATTGATTCAGTTTCTATGAATATAAATAAAAATTTTTTACAGTGTTAAACATGTTATTAAACTGTGCATTTACATGAGATGTACTATACATACTGCAAACACCGAAGGCACTTACTGTAAACACACAGAATGTAGAAGTATAATCAATGACTATACTGCAACAAAGCAAAAGAGTACTAACTGAGCAGTCCAGAACTGAGAAAAATTACTTCAAAGTTTTCCTGTCAACCCTCCTAAGACGTTGTAGCTAAATAAATGTTTATCAAAACACATTTGATATATTATATTGTGTCACACAACAAAGGATGCCTTAAATGTCAAACATAACAAATATTTCACCAAAAAGTCAGTTACAGATTTATGTTTTGTTGGCAGTAAAATAAAGATAATAAAAACAAACAGGAAGAGAACTTCTACATCAGATACTATGTACTGTAGCAGTGAGGGTCTAAAGGTTGCCTAAGCAGCAGGTTAGCACCCTTAGGTTTCGAAGTTTCCCTTTTTTAATTACAGTAATGACAGTATACTACAGTACACTGTATACTTTAAGTAATATCAGAATCACACAATGTTTTGTATCAGCTACTTCACATTTCCTGAATTGCTAATTGTATAGACATAGAGTGTATAATTGCTTGTCCTTTTTCTTCACCACTTTGATGCCATGCTGTTTTTGATTAAAGAAAGAGAAAGAGATGTGTGTGGCTACATGCACGAACCAAAGAAGTGTCCTGCGTATGTAAAAATATGCAATCAGTGGAAATTAAAGAATCACTTCAGTAGCAAGCGCAAGTCACAAAAACAACAGTACAGACCCAAGAAAACAGAGAAAAAAGTGCATGAAGTAGAACAAGCACAGGAAGAGGATGTCATGTTTATGGGATGTATTAAAATCAAACCAAATGAGTTTTAAACAGACGTTTTCTTCAAGCTTCACTTTTGCTCACAGTTTTCAAATAATAACATTCATGACAACGACATTCTATTCACCTATATTCTATCAACATTTTAAAACCTATTCTTACAAATATTTCCTTGAGGTGGAAAGGGTAGATACATTTCATACTTAAGTAAACGAACTGCTGTTTCCATGAAAAGTACTCAAGTGCAAATAAAGTTACTCATCTAAAATCCAGTAAACTGAAAGTAAGAGAAAATAAAATAACATAGTGGCCATGGCAACCAGATTGAACCTTTGATCCAGTTTAGACACGTCGGATCTTGCGTTCATTCTTCGTCTTGTGGTTTATTTGAGTCATTCCTGAATCAAAAGAAACAGCATTGATTACAATATATTTTGTTTAAAATGGCATAAAATAAACATTATAATGAAATTAATTGACATTTATTCAGTAACCATTAACATTTCTTATGTATACATACATACATACATATACATATATATATATATATATATATATATATATATATATATATATATATATATATATATATATATATATATATATATATATATATATATATATGTATATATATGTATATATAATTATATTGCCATATATTTATTGTTCTTTATTAAATGATGCTAAAACTAAAAAAGAAGTCAGGGAAAATTGGGAGTTACTTTATTTCAAAGAAAATACTTATTGTGTTATATAACTTTCCGTCTTGGATTTTGTGGCATGGCTTTTTACGTCCATTTTTTCACTTGTATTTTTAATCATATCAGTGGTTTTAGATTTTTCTAAATAAATTAAATCACAAATATAACCATTGTTCCTCCATTTTTGGGGTCATACTTGAAAAGTCCAGGGTGAAGTTGTCTCCATTGACAGTGAAGTTAACGGAGCTTTTTTTTTGCTGATAAATCTCCTCAATGTTGGCACTTGAGATCGAACAACCACCCTGTTAAACAACACCGCAATTAATGTCTTGTGACCTTCAGATTAGTGCAAGAAGAGAAAACAAAAAAGGGACTTTCAAGCAATCATTATAGTAAACTGAAACCTTGCGGCTTTATCTGAACCATTGTCATTACTACTGCCCTCAGGATGTGTTACAATAATTACAGGTTAACTTACACTAATCTTCTCTTAAAAAGAGTAGATAGTTAATGTGCATAGCATTTTGCCTTTTGAAAAATTCATACCAACAGCTTTTCCTTCTTAAAAATAATAAATTTCTCTGCACCAAAAAGACAGGGCATAAGCTGAGTATTCCTTTTTAAAATCATCAAAACACAAGAGTTCAGAGGACACGGCTTCACGTGAAAGACCAAGGAGTTAGAGACAGAAAGAGAAATAGGCTATGCTTTGGCAAAAAGTTAAAAATATTTAAATAAATTAAAAGGCTAGTATTTTTAACTTATACCTGGCCAGCCTGATAATTTAAACATGAATATAAGTTTTTGTTATATACCAGTTATATATTGTTATATTTCAGAGAGGGGGGTAAAAATGTTAACACAAAATTGTTTTTTATTATTGACAAAAACAGCATACCGTTTTGCTAAAAGTGTGCCATTTATGTCGTCCTTCAAACTGCCACACAGGATGATTGTTACCTGAGGCTGTTGCCATTTTTGTCTGCTGCCCAGTTATTCCTTGTCCTCTATGAAAACATTTGCTCATGCTCAGATCATACAAAACAGATACATTGTAAAGTGCTTAAGTAACATAACATTTAAATGTAACTGAGGAAATCTCAAAGATAAGGGCAAATCTATCAGCTGTGTAACGTTCTCACCTTGCTTGAGAAAGATCATATTTGGGGCGACGCCTAACTTTTCGTTTGTTGCCTGTCGATAAATTTTTCTGACACATTCCTGGAAAGACAAGCAAGCATGAATATGCAGACTTTCTGGTTTAAAGAAATGTTTGAAAAAAAAATTTAAAAAGTACAATCCAACCTTTAAAGCAGATCTCATACTGTTTCGAGTCAATGGTGAATTTGACTGAGCCACTCCGGTTTCTCTGATACTCTGTCTCTAGTTTTGAGCTCTTAATAGGACTGGACTTACCCTAATCGATAGATAAAAGGGAAGCATTTTAAAACTTACAAATTATTTCTGTACAAAAACAAATTATTTGCTGATTGGTAATAACAAGTGTTTTGTTAATTGGTCTCCATTCACATATTCAAAAGCTTCCCTTTGCTTCCCTTGTTAAAAGCAGATAAAAAAAAGTAAGCATTGGTGTCATGTTGATTACACTCCCTGCTTTTTGACCATCAGTGAAACGACTGCATTTAGTGGAAGGAAGAACATAAAAGGGAAGCTTATAAGCTTAAATCTAAAAGAATCAGACTCGATCATGATGCTCATAGCTTACATCAAGACTGAATGAAAATGGAGTTTGTTTGTTAAATCCACTTCCCCAAATACAAATACAGGTCACTGCGATGTGTTGGGTTACTCCTTGCAGAAACTAAACAGAGTTGGGTTTTAGGGAAGGGTCTATTGATTGAGCTGGGCATTAAAGAAAGGTTTGTCTTACTTGGGTGAAAGTAATGTGAAAGTGACCAGTTGGACAGATATGGAGTGACCCCAAATCCGGAATTTGTTCTCTGCATGTAACCCATCCCAGTGTACACACACAGCAGTGAACACACACACTGTGAACACACACCCGGAGGAGTGGGCAGCCATGGCACGGGGAGCATTCGGGGAACTGGTGCCTTGCTCGAGGGCTCCACAGCTGTGATTGTTGAAGATGGAGAGCAAGTGTTTCATCACTCACACCACCTTCAACTAAGTGGATCTGGGGATCGAACCTGCAACCTTCTGATCACAAGTTCATCTCTTTATCCCCCAGACCACAACTGCCCTTACAACTGTAAGGGGAAGGGTTAAAGTAGTTGAAGACATTTCTAGCAACTCATTTTGCAAACTTCTCACAGGGATGTTCGTGTGCATCTGACAACATACACTGATGGGTCAGAGTCAGACTGAAAGTGCACTCGGCATGGCTTTCACATCATAATTCAATCTTTGGAAAAAGGCTGCATGCAGAGAGACATCCCTCACTTTACCTTTTTTTATTTTTTTAGAGAATTAGATTTTTAGACAACTTCGCACAGCATTTAAAAGGTGTCAATGTTGTTTAAAAATTAAAATATAACATGGGACATATACATATAAAAGAACACATTTTACCTGAAAGGGAATATATAAAGTGTATTTAACTTTCAGTGTTGTCCTGAAACTTTAAGTGTTGTAGAATATTTGCTTCAAGTCTTATATGTTCAAATATCAACCAATTATTTTGTTAGAATAGCAGATATTTGTGTCAAATTATATTCACAAATTCTATTTTCATTTTTTCGAGTGTTCCACTTACAATTGATAAGGCAAAAAAGAAAATAACTTTTCTTTTGTACACATTAACAAGTGAGTGTTTGAGCTCACCTTGTCCCCCAAAGGGTACCAGCTGTGATCCCCCCTGTAATACCAGACCCACTCTGTGTCTTTTGAACTTAGGCGTCGGATTTTAATGTTGCTTTTCTGAAGAACTCTCATCCTTGTGAAATCAATGGAAATAGCCCTATGAAATGAGTACAGAGAGATAATAAAACACATTATGCTTATCGATATCAGTTTCACCACATCTCAGACTCGGTACTGGATTTAAATTTGGATTTTGGAGGTAACTGATATTTAGTCTCCTTCTGATTCTTTACATTCAGCTGATCTCTGAGGTCCATACTAAGCACCTTGGTGATTGAGAGGTCTTTGTTCTAACTTCAGCACTCCTCTATTTTAGCCCCCCCCAACAAAAGAAATAGTTTTGAGTTACAATTCATCTATAAAAGCATATTTTCCTAACCCAGCGTTGGTGTTGTAGATGCGGATTCCTTTATTGTTTGGCAGGGAGTACTGAGCTTCCAGGATGTGATCATGAGAAATGTTTTTCCAGCCCTTTCCAGTGTTGAGCTGCCAGCAGAATGAGTCTTCACACTCTGTTTCTGAATGTCAGAGAAATTAAGAATAAATAAATCAAAATCTTGGTTATTCTTCAAGGTTCAACAATTTCATACCTGAGTGGTAACTTTTGTAGATCGAACTGCACAATGCACCTCAAGCAACCAGTTCACAAGTTCAATATACATTTCATTTTAAAGCATCAAAATAACTATAACGCTTCTTTTATGTTATTTTGTTTCTAAGTAGATAAAGCATGGTTTTCAGTGTCGAATGACCAAATGGACTTGATTAAAAAAACAGTTTATGCACCATTGCTGTGTAGGAAAGTTATAATATTGGTTGAAATGGACCATGAAAAGAAAAAAATATAAAAAGACCATATGTAAAAAAATGAACCAACTCACAGTATTTGTAGTAAATTATGTCTCGGTCAAAAAGGCAGAAGGGTGGGAGAAAAAAAAAAGCATCTTAAATTTATCATAAAACCAATAAATTAAAACCAGTTTTTAAAAACTTAACTGATATTTTTGTGTAATGAACACGATAATGTTATCTTAAATGGTGCTCAGTGACAAATATTCCCATTTAGAAATCTACACATTCACACTGAAGACAAACCTGGATCTGACTGTGCTCTCTCTCTGGAGCTGAACCTCTGTCGTCTGTGTCTGAGACGGCAGCCAGAGCCAAACTTGCACGAACCCTTCAGAAACTCAGCACAGATGTGGCGATACTGGCAATGCTCTTCGTTCCGGCACCCACCGCTGTTGTAATACTTGCATGCAGCACGCTAGCACAGCATAACACATGAAATCAAATCTAATCACAAACATCAGTGTTACAATAAAAGTACTATTGCACATCTTATTGCAGTCACATTTTCTCTGTATAGATCTTTTCACTCTGTTGAACTTCAAAACATTTTTGAATGTTTTTTTTGTTGTGTTTTGGAATTAAATTTATAGATGCATCTAGTCATCCTCAAAAACATTGTGTTTAACGAAGGTAGGAAACTGGAAACTGAAGACTAACCATTAATGGGGGATTTACTCCTGTTATTGTGGTTTGAGGTGTTATTACAATTAAAAAATATAAATATATTGAAGATTTTTTTGACAATAGTAACTATTAAAACAACTCTGTTTCAGAAGAACTCTTTTGTCATCCACTACGGCCTTTATAAAGAGAGTCTTCATGCTTTTAATTCAGAATTAATCACAGCTAGGCAAGAGTTTTCTCAAACTTAATTAATAACAACCTCAACAATACAAGAACTCTCTTTTCAACAGTAGAGAGGTTAACCAACCCACCAAACCTGACTCCAAATGAGCTTCTGTCTGAAGATAAATGCAATGAGTTTGCTTCATTTTTCATCAATAAAATCATTAACATTAGAAAAGGCATTAGTGCTTCCCCCTGCAGGGCTGGAGATAGACCTCCTCAGCCTCCACTCTCAGTGTGCACCTTTAATCTAATCGATAGCAAAACATTAATAGAGTCATAATAGAATTCAGAGCCTTAGAACATCAACATGCAGTCTTGACACGCTACCAACAATCTTTTGGAAAATGGTTCTTAAGAGTTTAGAAAAGGACCTCTTAGAAGTTATAAACACCTCCTTGCGCTCTGGCTTTTTCCCCGAATCTCTTAAAACCGCAGTGGTAAAGCCACTACTGAAAAAGACAAACTTAGATAATACTGTACTGAGCAACTACAAGCCCTTCTCAAATCTCCCTTTCATTAGTAAAATTATGGAAAAGATTGTGGCAAAACAACTGATTGAATTCCTGACCCAAAATGAACACATGGAATGTTATCAGTCGGGTTTCAGAGTTCATCACAGCACAGAGACAGCTCTACTGAAGATAGTCAATGATATCCAGTTAAACCAGTAACCGGTTAAACAACCGATTCAGGAAAAGTGACGGTCCTGGTTCTACTTGATCTGAGCACTGCCTGCGACACAGTTGATCTCAAAATCCTTCTCGATAGACTAGAAAAAGTCAGTCTTTCAGGAACTGTGATAAAATGGTTTAGATCATACTTAGAAGAAAGAGGTTTCTATGTAAATATAGGTGATTACATATCGAAGTGGACTGCAGTGTCATGTGGAGTCCCTCAAGGTTCAATCCTCGCTCCTTTATTTATTTACTATTTAACCTGTACATGCTTCCACTGGGCCAAATTATGAGAAGGAACCAGATATCATACCATAGTTATGCTGATGATACACAAATTTATATAGCTATCTCCCCAAATGACTACAACCCCATAAACTCTCTCTGCCAATGTCCTGATGAGATTTAAAAAAATATTGGCTGAAAAACAACTTTCTTGAATTAAACAAGGACAAAACTGAAGTCATTGCATTTGGAAGCAAAAGCGAGGTTGTTAAGGTTAACACGTATCTCAATGCAAAGGGCCTAACAACTACAAATCAGGTCAGGAATCTTGGAGTGATTCTGGACTCTGATCTTAGTCTAAATAGCCACGTAAAATTAATGACAAAATCAGCTTATTACCATCTTAGAAACGTTGCAAGAATCAGATGCTTTGCTTCCAGACAAGAAACTGATTCATGCTTTTATCTCCAGCAGACTAGACTACTGTAACACTCTTCTCAGCGGTCTTCCCAAAAAGTTTTGTTACATGATAACATCCATTTACACAAACGTACAAACGTCCTGTTCATTACTGTTTTATCAGTGTGAAATTCTTTAAATTTTTTATTTTTGATTAAAAAGAGAACTACATCTTGGCAATATTTTATTTTATTACTTGACAATCTTGTCTGTTGAGGGAAATTTTCTGTTTTTATTTCTTTTGTAACCAAGAATGTAATACTTTAAAGAAAATATGTGTTCAACATAGGTTCACTTTTTTCATTATTGGTCGCTGGGATATTAGTTCTTAAGGGTTTCGATATTCTTTCTCTGCTTGGACATTTTGAAGAAAATTTGATGCTGGAATCCAATGTCAACAGTAGAATGAAAAAGTTGATTTGCTTTTGGATTTGTACTACAAATGAACCTCGTGTTAGAAAATAGAAACATTCAGTGAAAATGGTCCAAGCACGTTGAGTTAATTCGATGTTTGATACTAAATTGAATTCAAATATTGAATAAATAAGCCTCGATTTTTAGTTTTCATATGAAATATTTTAGTAAAATTACAGTATATCTGTATTGTTTTGCAAATAAATAAAATATTCAAAATTCCAAGGTTTTTTTCTTTTTTTTAAATCATTTTAATATATAGTATTACAAGTTGTGATGTTGATCTATATGTTAGCGATCAAATCAATAACTTAACAGCTTGTGTTTGAAGTCTTTGAAGGTAAAATGCAGAATTTGTGTTGTAAATTTACCCACAAGCCCCAGAATATTACCTTGTGAGTCATACGACTGGACCGTTCCCTGTCGGAATCAGAGTCGGAATCAGAGTCGAAATCATAGTTGGAATCAGAGTCACTGCATTCTGAATTGAAACTGTTCTCTTTCACTGCGTCATTGCTTTCGTCTGAAAAAACAAAGTTCGAAAGTGTGAACTAAATGATCACCAAATGCCTCGTCAACTACATGAAATCGCATTTATTTAGTTCATTTTGCATTTTTAAACAACATTTATCAAAGAGTCATGTCAGTGAAATAGTATCTTTCTAATCACCAAAAATAAAGATTCTGCAACAGTTTGAAGTGTAATAATCTCCTTAAAAGTTCAATTTGAAATACAAAACAAACACCTAAACACATCTTTACAACATTATTTCCAAAGGAAAAGTCACTTAGAGACACAAACTTAAAACTACGAAAGTATTGAACGTAAAATATGCTGAAACGTTTTTCAACAACGTATATAAATAACAAAATATTAAAACCATTAATTAAATGATCTTAAACACGCAGAAGAAACTCACCGCAGCTGTTCGAAGCCATGTTTATGAGTCAACCTTTCAGTTTCGATTTCTCGCAATGGAGGTAACGCTTATACAGGTTATGCGCTTCTTATAATTAATTTATTCTAAACAGGACTTTATAACTTTATGTATATTTATTTAAAATGTTTTATTACGTATGTACCTCAATACACAGATTAAATTATCTGTATACCAACGTAAATAAAAAGGTAGTTCATTTTCATATAAAATGGCGCCATCTTCAGGAAAATTGTAGCTACTGAAATATTCTCGGCCTTTAAAGAAAGCTGGGCTACACGTACTCGTTGAGAAAAGAGCTGCTCAAGCACAACTTCTACCAATCAAATTAGCTACACATTGCTAAATTGTAAGAAATCTCTTCGTATTTAATCTCTGCTTAAGTTTATTAGAACAATAAAACCTTTAATAATATTCCTATTTCGTGAATAAACCAAAAGCAAAACGCTTAGAATACATATGAACACACAAAGTATGGCATACTTTTTAAATCCTTTTGATATAAAAATGATAATCTTGCGAGGATAAAAGTAAAAAAAAGTATTTTGGTGCAAATTTGAAACATATTATGTTCAAAAATATGTACAATTTTACAAAACATATTTTATATAACAGGTTTCCTGTTTTCCTTTTTGAGAGGGTAAAAAGGTTTGCCGTTGAATTTGATGAGTATTTTATAAACAGAAAATAAATGTAAAAGTAGCTTAGCCCTGCCTCTCTTAGATTCACCGCCTGTTCTTAGAAAGGAACGGTGAGAACCGTATGTGAGCGTACAGGCTGGAACAAAGTTGTATAAGCAAAATCACAGGGCAGCTACTCTGACCACTGTTTTCAGCTGGCATCGAACAGGGAAACCATACCTGTGTTTGAACTGAATCTCTGCTGCTTAACAGAGGCCGCCACTGAAGACAGAAAAATACCCAGCTAAAACCTCTTTTTAAAAAGCCAGATTGCTCAGCATGGTAGAGTTTTGTACATCATTAGGTGTCAAATCTCAGAAGATGTAGCTGTAACTCAATAATCTAGCCTAATGCCTAATGCCAATATGGGTCAAAGAGGGGGACTAATGCTTTGGTTAAAAACCTATAAGCCTCACATTTGAGCTGAAGATTGTCTGAGTTCCTCTAAAGATCTCAACCCTCTGCAAAAAAGGCTCTCTTCTCTGATGGCTCAGGGTAAGGATCTTGCTGAGCTACTGTGCAGCTGCTAATGTGTAAACGCTTGTGTTTGACAAATTTCTCCATGAAGAATCTTAATAACTGATGCCTCCACAAGACGGCAGCATTGTCTGGGCACAAAGAACCAAAATATTCTACTGTTACTCTGCCATTAGTGAAGAGGAGGAGCTGGAAAACCTTTTTGAGAGAGGTCCCTTCTACTATTCTCTAGCTGCCCAGGTAAGCATCTCTCATCACTAACAGAAACACAACCCATACTCAGAGCTGACTCTAAAAGTTCATTCAGAATGGATGTCTTAATGCCAAATCCATTTTGTGTTCATGCTAATTTCACCTTAAGAATGCACATAACTGTATAGATTTTTTTTAATAGAAGTATTAAATGTGACTACAAAATATTGCTTTATGCCCTAACTGACGGTTTGGCTCTGGCATACCTGAGCAGTCTCTTATCACGATTAATTTTATCACCAGAGGTCCCGTTTCCAAATCAATGATGCTGGCAAAGAAGAACTGGCAGCTAGCTGGAGTTTATTCATTTAAAGCTTAAAGTAATCAGGTTTTGAAGGTGATCAAAAAAGTCACAAACTGTTTGTACTTTTGTAGCAATATAGAAATAGCGTTGAATTTTTGTAACAGTATATCCTGTAAAATTGATTACGTCACACCTCTGCTTGTATAAAAATATACTGGCATGTTTTCAAAGAGGGTACAGGCTGCATCTGACTCCGCTATATTGTATTACACCCTGAGTCAGCAGGTTTTCATTAAGTGTGACACTCTACCCAAATCTTTGCTTCTGTCTCTGGCACAGCTGAGCACCTTCAAGCTACACAGCTACACACTTTGGCTGTGTGTCAGATGAACTCAAGTAAAGGAATAGAGAGAGAGTGATTGAACATGTAATAGATTGAATATGAAGAACATGCATGTGGTTGCACGCAGTGGCACAGTGGTTAGTCGCTATCCTCTCAGCAATCAAGGGTTTGTTCATGATGCTGCATTAATGCACTTGGAAATATCCCCAACTGAATATCTGAGAGTCTAATGAACGTGCAGCAGCTTTAGTTTTCCCACTTGTCTTTCCATCTGTGGGCTCAAGGACGAACCCATACATTTTCCATATCCAGTTACACATAAATAGTGAATTCTCAAGATATATTTTCAGTTCATGTTGAACACTCATTGAACTAGATTGTGATTAAACGTTACAGGGATTTATACAGTATTATTAACCAATTTTACAGCTTTCCTGCAGCGTGTGAAATAACAGTCTAAGTAACTTCCAACGGGATGTTTTAGTATGTTCCGTACCAAAAACACTGATGTCTTAAAACTGATGTCTTTTAAGGGTGTAGTATTTGATTTAGATTGGTATGTGGACAATTACAGCTCTTTCAATTATAGCATTTCCTGTGCAAACTCTTGTATACACTACTTCCTCATCAAATGCCTTTTAGAGGTGCTTTTTTGAAATGGCATCATATGGATGGAAAATAATGGCTATGAACTCTTAATAAATATTCATACAGATACATATGATTTCAAAATATCTCTAGCACAGTCATTAAGACTTTTATGACGCACTGAAACAGATTTTAAGTCAGGGTGTTTTTCTCCCTCCTGCATGCACATTGATCTGCTCTAAAGTAAACTACAAATAGAATAGGTTGATTTACAGTACATCTCCCTGCTCAGGCTTTTAACTAGATTGATTTCTGTTCAGCTTTGGCCTGCATAAGGTTACTCTCCGTCCACTTGTGTGCTTACTCTACTCTTACTCTGCCAGGTTATAACCAAGTGTCCAAAATGTGGTACAGTCAATGGTCATTTTGAAATGTTTACTTAACAATAAAAACCTATTCAACAAATGAAACTAATGTCACTTTGATTATTTTAATAGATACAGGCTATAAATAAAATCTGTTTTAATGCTAAGGGTTACTGCCTATAACTTATTTCCAAGACTGAGTTTGTATTTCAAACTAAAGAACAAGACCATACTCAAGTGCAACACCTTAACTTCTCACCCTACTCTCACAATTTTATCTGTTTATCTTTTATCTTTTACCACTGTAAACATTATGTGTTGGAAGCGTGCAGATGATGATGCCTGTACTGTTATAGTATTTTGAGAAAATGTCTTTGGCTGTGGGTCCATTAACGGAAAAACCCTTTGTTTGGACTTGAATAGCAGCATACCGTTTCCACTCAAAATAGAGAAGTTTAAATCAAACAATTCAACAAATTACCATCAATAAGTAAATAAAAGGCATATTTCTTCAGGTTTCAGGATAATTAGGAAGGCCCAGAAAGTCGCAGTAGCCATGGAGGAACTACCATGTGCAGCTCTTATGAAGTGGCCCATAAAGCTCCTTGGAAAAAGAGCTTAGTTAAGTCATCTCTAACTGACTACTCCATGATTGCTTGGTGACAGAATGGATGAGGTCATCAGCAACCAAAACCAGGCTTGAAATGCATCCAGACTTGCCCAATAGAGGTTTGCCAGATTGCCCTTACATGTTGCACACTGGTCACTGTCTCCTTTTTGTGTTGGACCCTTTTTTTGTGTGTTGAATCTTCAGCCCAGAAGTCCCCTCTGCACCATTGTGTATAGACAATTTTCTTTATTTAATAAAGCCACCATTTTGTTCATACTTAGTTTAATCGTGTGTCTCAATTGCAGCTGTGATAGAGGGAATGTTCCAAACTGGAAACTGTGAGAAAGAGCTGTGTGCCATGTTTGTTTACTTCCTGTATGGTCCTTCAAATGTTAAAAGCCTTATTTTGGAGCCTCAAAACATCTAATCAGAATTGTCAACAAAGCTGATGTGATTATGAATGGACCAGAAGAACATTACACAGGTTCTTGTTTGCATATAATTTTCCTCATTATCTCAACTGTACTTTGAAGCATCTGGCGAGATTTATGAGTGAGGGTTCTGATTTCAACTGGAAGTTTTTCCTGGAAACACTCCTCAGATTCCTTTGAAACCAGAAGCCACTGATGACTTCTCTCATCAAGGAATATAAGTGTGGTTGAACAGGGAGCTTGAGAGGACCTTCAATGTAAGTACTGATGTGTATCTTTGGGTTGTATGGTCGAGGGGCAACTAAAGATAAATTAGATAACCAGGATGTATGTTCACTAGGGCCATAGACCTCAGCTGTTAGTGCCGAGGTAATGGCATTAATTACCCAATGTCCTTTCAAAAACTTTCATCCTGGTTTTAGGTTGTTTACAATACTTTACTTTACTCCAAAATTACCAAGTATCATAAAATTTCTATAATAATTAATACACATTTGTTTTTTAAATAAATGAAACCTACTTTAGGATAGACTAAGAGGCACTTAAATTCCTTGAGGATGAAACAATGTGCCGTACTATAAACTCTCTGTACTATTAAACTTTAATTCTCGCAACTCTTCTAGAGCAACCCGAAGACTCTATAGTGAAGGAAACATAGCCAGTGCAGCCACAGTAGATTAGTAGTGCATAAAAGAATTTGCACTTACAGAAGCACTTCCAGTAGAGACTGAGAGAGAGAGAGAGAAAGGCAGTCTTTGTTGTAATGCTCAATCAGGACAAAGGGCTATAAAGGGTAGTTTAAATGACCCCTGTGACCTCTGGGATGAGAATTGACTGTGCTCAGTGGCTGATGACAGAGGGAAGATGAAGTAGGTCAGTGCTGGAGAATGCATGCATCTGTCAGTGGGAGGAATAATGTTTAAGTGCTGTTCTGAGAAGTATCTGCTTCATTGATTAGAGTTAAGTCAAATTTGATTTCTGAATGCACTGGTGTAATATAAAAAAGCCACAATTAGCGATTTTTGAACAATCTTTCAGGTGGTTTGTACCATATATGGCTCTAGGTTTGGGGAGCATAAAATGAGTCATAAAAATAATTTCTTCAAAACAATCCCTTGTTTTGTTAATTACGTACAAAAAAGTACTAAATATTTCCCCTCCCAAAGAAAGTTGTGTGTACGCAATCATAGAAATCTTAAACTTTATTATATTTAGCTTACATCTTGTTATAAAACGCAACCCATTTCCATTCATGGTCAAGTGAGCTGATCTTTTCATTTCGAGTAAATATTTGTTAAGAGATGTGCAGTAATCATGTAAACCTGCAGCAAAAGACAAGAGTGAAGCAATGTTTTGTGAGTGTCAGTGAAACACTGCTGCTTGAAACTTACCAACATACCACAATCCACAACAATGTTTGTTTGGCAGATATCAAAATACAAAGAAGGGGATTGGATGAATTGTATAGTTGGGAAAATCTTTATAGCTAAACGAATCATTAATCAAGGAAAGAGTTTATGGATACATTCATATGACTCATATGTGTTTAAGGAGTTCATGATTAATACATATGGTAACTCATCATTAAATCATCATAAATTAATAGTTACATTTATGAATGAACTTAATAATTTGAACTTAAAAAAAGCCTCAAACCATAATCCTTTGCAGCTTGCCTCCTTGAAATCTGGCACTTCAAAGATACATGGCCCTATTGACTTTCATCACCTCCAAAATTGACTATGGTTTTCAGATCTACACACATGCACACACACACACGCAATTGCTGCAATCAAGTTCTGATTGTGTGTTTATTGGCCCAACATTGATTCCACCGAGACACAGAGCTTTTAAAGGAATGTTTGACCCTTAAAGGAAGAAGAGAACATGAAGAAAAAAACTTGAAAAAGTTGAGTAGTGACCATAATCAAAGAGAAATAAGTAAACATGTTTCAAATGCATCTAGTTTTCAAGAATCCCACTGCAAACCGCCAACAAATATTTTCTAGTGGATAAAAGCATAACTCTTTTCAGCTGGATAACGCTCCTTATGAATGAAAGCGATTAGTTTCAAAATGTTTGTAAAATATGTTTTCACGGATTTCACTTGATGGACTTAATCGCCATTATATCTCTTAATACTCGCTTTTTGAAGTCTGCTCTATAGCAGTTAGGGGTGGAGAGTAGATCAGTGTGGAGCCTCAATCTGGACCTAGATTTGGTTCTTCCCTGATGACTCTTTTTTTTTTTTTAGAAATGTTATTTATGGCACCTGACTGACTGAATTGAAACAGGCCACACTTGAGATCCCAGATAATTGCTTGTAATGAACAACCCCAAGATTTCTGATTTAATCCCACATTTCTCTGGTATAAACGGCTCAAAACATCATCTCTAGTACAGTCCCCTTGTAAAGATGATGTTTTTTTTTATTTTTATTCAATGTTGATTATTGGTGAGAAAAGTTATTATTAATCAACATTCCAACTTTTAAACAATATGTTTTTTTTTGGTCAGTACATTAGTTGGTTATTAGGTTGATGATCAAATAATGATTCCACTTTAAACTGAGGTAAGCTTGTGAATAAATACTCAGCACACTGGTCGACCGGAGGAAGGTAAATTATTTAAGTTGGTTGTCTGTAAAAAATTAACTTAAGTTTAAAAATTAGCACACAACTGTACCCAATAGTTATGTATTAACATCTGAAATATAAATGAATGGACTAGACTATAAGGGTCAGTTGTTTAGGCCAATTGCTGATTAAGTTGTTGTCTATCATAACTATATATATTAGGCAAAAATATATTAGACAAAACAAGTCTTTTAAATATATGAATTGTCTGTGTGTCTCCGGCAGTTATTTGTCATAAGAGTTTCTGTACTTTCTCAATTTTGAATTGACTCCTGGCATTGATAGGGTTAGTGACAAAAATTATTTATAATGTATATATTTATTCGTAGTTTTGGATTGATTTGTATTATTGTATTTCAGTTTTGTGGTTACAATATTTGACAGTTGAACGGGACTGGAATTATTTACTTATGTGGCGGAATGGTAACGGGGTTTTGTCTAAACGTTAGGCACTATATCTGATTTCTTGATAGGTTTGCCCAATATTTACATAGAAAGATTGACAACCGACTACGCCACCCCAGGAATTTCACCTGGAGAACTTGTAAGCACTAGGCACGCAGATAAGACACTCTTAGTACGTGTAAAAGGCAAAACCCAATGACTCGTTCTTTGGTTACACTTTATTTGATCATTTCGGAGGCATACGTTATAAACAACCATTCAATATAGCAGGATAATTTTGGTCAAGTTACCACCAGGGGCCGTGGGCAGAAGGCACTTGCCCAGGAGTTGAGGACACCTGCATGGGGGAGGGGAGATACCTTCCACAGCAAACGCACACAGTGAGACTCAACCACCCACGTCAAGCAAGAGGATGCAAGCCAAATAATTCGTGTCAACACCTGGGCCAGGTGCACCCGGGTATCCCCAGCCACCAGCAGGGCCACTTCTCCTGGAGGGTACCAGCACCCAGATGCAAAGACCACGCCCCTGCCAGAACAGACCTTCACAATTATTCCCGCCACACACAGATCAGATAAAAAGAATTTCCCCCGTACATGTATATATATGCTAAAACTGACACAGTGCTACTCATTCACGGGCCCCACGTTCACAAAGGCATATTCCATCCATTCACACCAAAAGCTAAAAGTGTTCATATTACTGGCGAAATACCAGGCGTCATATGCACTTATCTTTCAACATCCTCCCTCCAAGCAGCAGGTCCTTCGGGTGGTGTAACGCTTCGGCAGGAGAGCGAGAACGAATCCTGCGAGGGACTTTTTAGCTGCTTGTTGCCGAGTGACTCGTCCGTGCACCGTACGAGGCGGCGAGATAATAAAATAGCCCTCCGAGGCAACAGTCCAAGGGGAAACAATTTAACAAAACCGAAAAGAAAACTAAAGTGGGACGGTGATGTAAAGAAAATAAAAGGAAACAGAACGGAATGAAAATGAAAGAAAAGGAAAGGAAAGGGCAAGGACAAGGAAAGGGCAGATCCTGCAAACAACCATGAGACAGTTATTTAATTAGTTTAGCCCAGGTGACTCAATCTTTATACGCACTCACCCGGGAATCTTCGCTGCAGTTTTTAACGGCCCTCCATGGCAACGGAAGCGTAGCGAACATACGCCCAACACACTGACTCTAGACGGAGACACGCCAACACAGCGCGTCACACAACATTGCACAGCGACCAGCCGCACGCTCGCTACGGGGGTGTTAACAGCCTTACTCACCCGATCGAGCCGTCTGTCGGCACCAATCCCCCAACCGGTGGTGCCACCAGCACAGTAAATGCTGCTCCGATTGCAATTTTACTACAAACAATACCGATGGGGTCACTGACTGCCAGTGCACAGAGCAAAACATTTGCCAAAGGCTAGCGCCTACCTTTCCCGAAGGGTGAGTGAGGTTGCCCGTATGACGGGAAGTCAGCTGGAGAATGACGTATCCGTGTGACTCCCGCTATCGCACTTAAATACGGCAGCGCCACCCTGTGATTGGCCACCGCTACTGCCACTCTCCCCTCGTTATACTACAATCCACCCCAGGGCCCTGCAACGTCGCCCCGACGGTGAACTAGCCAGCTGATCACTGAGTTTAATCCCACGGTCGAAACCAGGCCACCCTATTGGTGCCAACCACCGAAGACACCATACCCATTCCAGCTGACCGCGGGAGGTGGTGCAAATTTGAATGTTGTCCAGCATTGCCCCGACTCGTTCTCCGAACTGGGTTATCAACCCTAGCACCATCACCTCTGAGACCTGGTGGCGCTTCTCCCATCTCTTGGGTTTCTTCTAGCTGGTCAACCCCGCAAGCCCCTAAGGTAGGAGGCCCGGATAGCCCCGCCTCCTGCTGTGGACCCCTATTTCCTTGAGGAGTTTCAGGTACCAATACGAGGAAGTCCCCCTCCTCCATTGTCGAGTCTTCCTGACCTGGAGTCGAGTTCTCAACCTCTTTTACCAAATCTCTAAGTGGGGATCCTATAGGGAGCCTTGCCTTCAGAGCAGACCTGTGCACATGCTTTAGGCGGGTGAGATCGGTGACAGGGGCGATGGTGTACACTACCCCTCCAGGTTCTGGTGCCTTCACCACAGAATATACCACTGCGCTCCACAGGTCCTGGATCTTATGTCTACCCCGGACACTATGGTCACGGAGGTATACCAGTTGACCCTCCTTCAGTGGTGCCTCCTGCACCTGCCTGTCATGCCGCTCCTTCCGTTGCGCTGCCATTGCAGCCAACCGCTCCCGAGCACCCTCAAAAGCAGCCTGCAACCGGTTCTGGTGCTCCAGCACCCACCTATGGATGCTGCCTACCTCAGGTTCCTGAACTCTTCCTAACAGGAAATCAACAGGCAGCCTTGGTTCTTGCCCGAACATTAAGAAGTAAGGTGACTCACCGGTTGACTGATGCGGAGTGGTGTTATACGAGAACAGGACCTGGGGGAGGCAGGAAGGCCAATCCCCCTTGCTAGTTGCAGGCAAGGTTCGCAAGAGATTATGCAAGGTTCGGTTAAACCTCTCACACTGACCATTTCCGGCCGGATGGTAGGGGGTAGTCCGTGTTTTCACCACCCCATACAACCTGCATAACTGGCCTATCAGTACAGACTCAAAGTTGCGGCCTTGGTCAGAATGGATGCGAGAGGGAACCCCGAACTTGCAAAACCACTCCCCCACTAATATCTGGGCCACGGTCTCTGCTCGTTGGTCCCTCGCAGGTATGGCCAACGTGTACTTACTGAAAATGTCGGTCATTACCAAGACATTCTCAAGACCGGAGTTAGAGGGTTCTAGGACGGTGAAGTCCATAGCCAGCACCTCGTTAGGTCGTGCTGCCAGCAGGTGTCCCATAAAACCACCGGGGGCAGAGCGAGCCTCCTTGGCTTGTTGGCACCTCTCACACTCCTGACACCAGCGGGAAATGTCTATAGACATCCCCGGCCAAAAACAACGTTGGCGAACCAACTGGGAGGTGCGCTCCACTCCTTGATGTCCATGCTGTTGATGGAGTTGAGATAATACCTCACTCCTCAACGCAGCAGGCAAGATGACTTGGAGCGATTCCTCTCCCCCATCTGGGCGAAACACCCGTCGATGCAGAGCACCATCCCTCTCTACTAAGCGGTCCCACTGCTTCAGGAGGGCCATAAGGGGTCTGGGGAGACCTTGTCTCGCTCCCCCAAGTGGGGGTGCCTTCTGCCTCCACCACCTCCACAGCTTCCCAATGACCGGATCGTCCTCTTGCAAGGCGCCAACATTCACTGCACCAGCCCATGGGAATGATGAAATTTGATTAACCTGTCCCTGCACCCCTGAACCAGCTTTCTGTAGATCCTCTGGGACACTTAACCCAGGAACCAGAGCCTGGACCACCTCCACCTCAGGTAGAGGACGACGTGACAGGGCATCCGCATTTATATTAGACTTTCCCGACCTATATTTAATGGTAAAGTCAAAGGACGCTACTTGAGCAGCCCAGCGCTGTTCCATGGCACCAAGCTTGGCGGTGGCCAGGTAGCTAAGAGGGTTGTTATCTGTATAAATGACACACCGGTGGCCCAGGAGATACTCTCTGAATTTCTCCGTCATGGCCCACTTGAGCGCCAAAAACTCCAACTTCATTGAGCTGTAATTGGAGGTGTTGCGCTCAGTGGGTCGTAGGCCACGGCTAGCATATGCTATTGGTCGAATTTTTCCCTCCTGCTCCTGAGAAAGGACTGCCCCCAGCCCACCGTGGCTGGCATCCACCTCCAAAATAAATGGCAACGAAAAGTCAGCATATGCCAGCACGGGAGCCGTTGTGAGCCTACTCTTAAGACCCTCAAAACTCTCCTGACACTGTCCCGACCAAGCTTGGGCAAACTCCTGCCCAGTTTGCTTAGGGCGTTTCTGGGATGCCAGCCCGGCTACCAACTTGTGTAGAGGAGCCGCCAATTTGGCAAACCCACCCACGAACCGTCGATAGTAGCTGGCAAAACCCAGGAATGAGCGGAGCTCTGTTAGGCTGGTGGGACGTGGCCACTCTGCGACCGCCTGAATCTTGCCCGGGTCTGTAGAGACCCCTTCTGCCGAGATGATATGGCCCAGATACTGCACTTCCCTCTTGAAGAAGGTGCACTTTGAGAGTTTCGCCTTCAACCCTTCCTTCTGGAGGCGACCTAAGACCAACTCCATGCGTTCCAGATGTTGATGGACTGAGGAGGAAAAGACCACAATGTCATCCAAGTACAATAAAAGAGACTGACATTGTTGGTCCCCAAATAACCGCTCCATTAGGCGTTGGAATGTGCTTGGGGCATTACAGAGGCCGAAGGCCATCCTATTCCACTCAAACAGGCCAAAAGGGGTACAAAAGGCTGTTTTTGGTTTATCCGCCTCAGTCACCGGAACTTGATTGTAACCACTGGCCAGGTCCATAGTGGAGAACCAACGAGCCCCCGCCAGTGAGTCCAACGTCTCCTCTATTCGTGGAAGGGGGAATGCATCCTTCCTTGTCCTGGTATTTAGATGGCGATAGTCCACAAATAGGCGCAGGCTACCATCTTTCTTCTTCACCAAGACAATCGGAGAAGCAAAGGGGCTACAGCTCTCTCTAATTATCTGGGCCTCCAGCAGTTGATTGATGTGGGCTTTCACCACCTCGTACTCGGAGGGTGGAATCCTCCGGTACCGCTGCCTGACTGGTGTGTCATCCAACAGGGGAATATCGTGCGAGATCAGGTTGGTACACCCCAAATCTCCATCATGTCTTGAAAATATGCTGGAATACTTTTCCAGCAATGCCCTAACCTGCGCCTGTTCATCAGTGGACAGCGCTGCCAGATCTGTCCCCGCAATCTGATCCTCCACTGACGGAGAAGCATGTCCTGCCTGTGAATTCACCGTCACAACCGTGGAGGGGACTTCCATGACACCAGGTGGCAGGCTCATGACATCGACACTGGTTAAAGTGCCGATAACCGAGTTGGGGTACAGGAGGACTTCCTGAGTACCCACATTTACAACTGGCACATGCGCTGTACCCCGGTCTAACAGCACCAAAGACGTTGAGGCGAGTAGACCCGCAGGCAGACCTTCCTCCGGGGGCTCAAACAACATGGTAGTGCCAGGGACCTGGGTGGCACATGTGGTGGGCACCCATCTAAGGGTTCCACCAGGAATACGCCAAGTTCGACCACGTCTAACTTTCACTCGCCCTCCCAAAGTAAAATTGCACCGATGTTTGGTATGGTGACAGAACTGCAATGCTTTCAACACGGAATTGGGTGCCTGGGATATAGCTGGCAACTCAAAGAGGTGGGCGCCATGCCAGCCAAAGAGTTCCTGGTAGCAGCGGCTCAGGACATTCATGCCCAAAACCCCTGGGACCTCAGCACACATGCCACCAGGCGGGTCTCTGACCACCAATACCCCACACCCCATAACTATCTGCCCACACAACTCCACATCCAGCTCCAGATAACCCCTGTAAGGGATGCTGAGCCCATTCGCAGCTCTAAGTTGCAACCAATTACATGACCGCAGACGTTCTTGGCCCCAGTGGTTAAAATTAGCCAGAAAACAGCTTTCTGTAATGGTAGACACCATAGACCCGGTATCTATTAAGCTAGGGACCTCAACACCACCCATTATTGCAGTAAGCTGAGGGCACAATGCCATTAACTGTGGTGCAACTCCGAAATTAGTTGGGCCATTCTGTTCCCCAACCAAACCTTGACCCTCGGGCTTGGTGGGGACTAGTTTCCCGATGGCGGGTTGCCTGCAGGCTGCCTATTTCTAGATGGTGGCAAGGCATTGGGGGGTACTGATGCCGATTGCCACCTATGTTCTCCCTCACAATCTTGAGCATAATGACCTGGCTGGCGGCACCGCCGACAAATTACTTGCCTGGACTGAACAGGACGGGTATTGCGCTGGAGATTTTGTATCCGTGACATACCCTCTGCAAGTTGGTTTAGCTGGCGCTGTTGTTGTACCAACATCCCCCGTAGCTCACTTAGCTCTGCTGTGTCAGACCTAGCAATGGCCGTGTCGCACTGCTGTCCACGAACGCCATATTGTAAGCCATAAGTCAATGGAACCGACTGACTACGGGCCCGTACCCCTCCCGGCATCCCCTCCCGCTCCCAGCGCATTCCTTCACTACGCGCCTGCAACAATGTAGTGGCTGGTTCACGACGGGCTAATTGCTTAAGTTCCCTTCTAAGCGCCCCGTCCCTTACATGTTCAATGAACTGGTCACGCAGCAGGGTCTCCGCATTGGGAACGCCATGGGGGCTTTGACTCTGTACACGTTCTAACAGACTCCTTAGCGCCAATGAGAACTCCAAAAGAGTTTCTCCTTCGAGCTGCCGGCGTGAAAAAAATGCTTCTTGCAGCGCCACGTAAGATTCCGTACAGCCATAAAGTTCCTTTAACGCCTGTATAATTTTGTTTGGATCTGCCCTTTCCTCACTTGAACGGTATCGAATTTCCTCCTTAGCCTCCCCCTCCAGGTGATCAAATAAAAAGAACGCCTGATCCCCGGGCGAGAGATGGCGAAGCCGCATACAGGCTTGCGCCTCCTCTACCCACTCACCAACACTGATGCCCGACCGACCACTAAACTTTCGACAGGTTCGATCCCGAGGGACAAATACAAACCTTTCTGCGGCCGGGGGCACCAGGTTGGCATGCGGGCGAGCCATACCTTCCCTATTTACAGACTCGGGCTGTACTACAGGGCCAGGCACTGGGACGACCTCCTGGCGCAGCCGATCATTATCTGCCCGCAGCTGCTCGACTAGTTGTCGCAACTCTCGTATCTCATCCTCCATTTTTTTGTTTTTATAAAAAAAATTTTTTTTTTTTTTTTTTTTTTTTTTTTTTTGCTCACTAGGAGAGAATAACACCCAACACAGAATCGCTAACCCCCTCACGGACTATAACAATGCCGTACTTGGATGGAGACTGAAACGTAGTGCTTTCCAAGAGAGAGGAAAAAAAAAAAAGATACATATAGAAAAATATATAACCCCCTACAAAATATTATACCAATGAACTGATCAAGGGTTTGCCTTTTACACAGAGTGACCCTGCCGACTACGCCAGAATGTGGCGGAATGGTAACGGGGTTTTGTCTAAACGTTAGGCACTATATCTGATTTCTTGATAGGTTCGCCCAATATTTACATAGAAAGATTGACAACCGACTACGCCACCCCAGGAATTTCACCTGGAGAACTTGTAAGCACTAGGCACGCAGATAAGACACTCTTAGTACGTGTAAAAGGCAAAACCCAATGACTCGTTCTTTGGTTACACTTTATTTGATCATTTCGGAGGCATACGTTATAAACAACAATTCAATATAGCAGGATAATTTTGGTCAAGTTACCACCAGGGGCCGTGGGCAGAAGGCACTTGCCCAGGAGTTGAGGACACCTGCATGGGGGAGGGGAGATACCTTCCACAGCAAACGCACACAGTGAGACTCAACCACCCACGTCAAGCAAGAGGATGCAAGCCAAATAATTCGTGTCAACACCTGGGCCAGGTGCACCCGGGTATCCCCAGCCACCAGCAGGGCCACTTCTCCTGGAGGGTACCAGCACCCAGATGCAAAGACCACGCCCCTGCCAGAACAGACCTTCACAATTATTCCCGCCACACACAGATCAGATAAAAAGAATTTCCCCCGTACATGTATATATATGCTAAAACTGACACAGTGCTACTCATTCACGGGCCCCACGTTCACAAAGGCATATTCCATCCATTCACACCAAAAGCTAAAAGTGTTCATATTACTGGCGAAATACCAGGCGTCATATGCACTTATCTTTCAACATCCTCCCTCCAAGCAGCAGGTCCTTCGGGTGGTGTAACGCTTCGGCAGGAGAGCGAGAACGAATCCTGCGAGGGACTTTTCAGCTGCTTGTTGCCGAGTGACTCGTCCGTGCACCGTACGAGGCGGCGAGATAATAAAATAGCCCTCCGAGGCAACAGTCCAAGGGGAAACAATTTAACAAAACCGAAAAGAAAACTAAAGTGGGACGGTGATGTAAAGAAAATAAAAGGAAACAGAACGGAATGAAAATGAAAGAAAAGGAAAGGAAAGGGCAAGGACAAGGAAAGGGCAGATCCTGCAAACAACCATGAGACAGTTATTTAATTAGTTTAGCCCAGGTGACTCAATCTTTATACGCACTCACCCGGGAATCTTCGCTGCAGTTTTTAACGGCCCTCCATGGCAACGGAAGCGTAGCGAACATACGCCCAACACACTGACTCTAGACGGAGACACGCCAACACAGCGCGTCACACAACATTGCACAGCGACCAGCCGCACGCTCGCTACGGGGGTGTTAACAGCCTTACTCACCCGATCGAGCCGTCTGTCGGCACCAATCCCCCAACCGGTGGTGCCACCAGCACAGTAAATGCTGCTCCGATTGCAATTTTACTACAAACAATACCGATGGGGTCACTGACTGCCAGTGCACAGAGCAAAACATTTGCCAAAGGCTAGCGCCTACCTTTCCCGAAGGGTGAGTGAGGTTGCCCGTATGACGGGAAGTCAGCTGGAGAATGACGTATCCGTGTGACTCCCGCTATCGCACTTAAATACGGCAGCGCCACCCTGTGATTGGCCACCGCTACTGCCACTCTCCCCTCGTTATACTACACTTAGTTAATAATGGCTGAAATTTTACTGTGACGCAAGCATAAATTAAAACTATCAATTTGAACAGACATCTAATACATTTATTTCAACATGATTATAGCATTTTAAACATAATTTAACTTTTTTTTTCAGTAAGCGAAAAAGATGTTGGATCAACATCAGCTGAATGTTGATTCATTAGATAGTTTGTTTGCTATCGGGGTAATTTCTGGTTTGACAAACAAAAGAGTTTACTGAAAGTGGCATAAAGCCAAAAACACAAATGAAGGGAACACCGTGGAAAAAGATTGCTTTATTGTACAACAAAGCAGTTAAATAATTATCTAAATGGATCATTGTGTGCCTGCTTACTTATCATCACAGTAGTTTAGCTCTCTGGCTGACTTGCTACATTGATGTTAGTTAAATTATGGTTTAGCCAGGACGTGAATTTTCTTCATTCTAAAATAATAGTCCATAGAGTAAGTGGAGGCCACCTGAGGTAGTATTACCTTTGGATTGGTCTGATCTCAGGCGTCTGGATTTCACAACGGATCATTTAAGTCTGGTATTCAGAGCAAATTTTCACCCCACACTACACAAGGACAACCAATTCTCTGTGAAGTCGAAGACTTAATGATTTTCATGGTCCAAGCTTCAAATCCAGACAGACACACTTTGTATATTAAATTTGCATTTGGATCGCTTCTCATTGTACTGTTACAAAGTCAAAAACTGTTTGAAGGCAGAGTTGGTACTTACCAGAGTTGGCATTGTGTGGCATTGACCATTAGTAAATGTAAAAATTAAAACATTTTAGCTGGTGTGAGATCACATGCACCCCAGTAAAATGGATAATCTACTGTATAGTGCCAACAAATTAGCCAAATTAGGCTAAACTAGGCTTATAGAACTGTCTAATATTAACTTGGTCCCCATAAATTGAACAAGGATAATTTAATCTTCCTGGTTTCAAAAGGGAATCTATTTTTCATAAGTTAACCATATATTAAAACTCTATATGATTTTTTAATTAAAGTTATGTTAATCCACATTAGGCATCTTATTTGAGAAGTTGCTTTGAACCAATTGCAAAAATAGAACAAAACATAACATTTTGATTTATTGATTGATTCTTGCTTTGTTTATTACCTCTGAGAGCATGGGATGGCTTCAATGGTTTCTAAATGGTTTTAAAACTAATGGTGTTTTGAACATATATGCATTTGACAGACACTAGCGACTAACAGTAGGGAGAGACAATGCCGTTTGTTACACAGTCAAAGTCTAACTTGGGGTGCTCGTATTAAAAAAAGAAATACTATTTCCAATTATTTGGATAGTTATAAATAGTACACAATTTGTAAGAAGTCTAGTTCATAACCCCTTTAAAGTAAAAAATAACATCTGCAGCTGTTTGTTTACACTGATATTCACTAAATCCCTTTTGTTTAGATCACTATACCACTCAAGTGCTATTAGGTTTTAATTCATCCCTTCTCTGTCAGCTTTATTTGACTGCTCTGATTGTGTTAGGCAGCCAGTTGGCTGGTATTGAGTGAAACGAACTCTTCCGACTGAAAATCAATAACAGCACCTGAGCGTACCATTGTAGAGTGACTAAGGGGATTTTGCATATGTTTCAGACCATTTGCTCTGGTTTTACTGCACTGGATGGTAATAGCTGATTCTGCATAGCAACATGGCAGTGTTAGCTATAATCTTTGACGGATGCTTGGACCGTTAGAGGTTATGAACCAAAGCTATAATCTAGTTTACACGAGAAGCGATTTATTGGGGGAATTTGTGTTTCTTCTTTGAACAGAATAGATTTGTTTAGCTGATGATGTTTAATAATAAGCATTCTTGCCAACCAGGAACATAGCCATGAACCCAAATCATGCTGCATTAAGACAATCATTTTTGTCCAGTTTTTGAGCTAATGAGTAGTTCTGAGAGATATCGCTATATGATAATGTTAATTTCTCTTTTTTTACTTTACCATAAAGGTAAATCATATGGGATTGTTATTTTATAAATGAAAATTTTGTTTTTATACCAATACTTTTGTCTCTTAGCACATCAGTCCAATTTTATGATTGTGTGCTTCATTTCATATGTGCTAACCTTTAGTAAAGTTATCTGACCTGTTTTAAGCTTCTGACTCAGGAGCATGAGTTGCTTTAAAGAAAGTGCAAAGTTTATGGAGTTTTTTTGAGTAGTCCCTGACACATCAAAATTATTTTCAGCATGTTATTTTGCCCTTATGACTGAAAGTGCTGAACTCATCATGATGAATGTGAGGGAATTCAGCATCTTGAACCCAACGCATTTGTCCACTGATGTATAACACATCTGAAGCATCAACAGATCTGGTCCATTACATTGGCAAAATTTTTTTGATGGGGAAACAAATAAACATTAGTTCCTATTACTCCTGCTAGTTACCATAGGAACCAGATAAAGGTTGGAGTAAGTAGAGCACAAAGTCTGCGAGCACTTTGTGCTAAGCATTTTGTGCTAGTGACTAGGCCCACTGAAATTCATTTCCTCTGAAACCCATGACAAGACCCAAGGCTACTAGTCTCATGGTTTGCACAAACAAGAAACAAAGACATCTTGCAAATACTCTTCAACACAAAAAACATAGTGACACAATGAACATGTTTTAAATGTCTTCAAAGTGCTGGAACATTTTTAGTAAGAAAAGGTTGTGGAACTTGGTGATCTTGCTTTACACTGCAAATAATAAAAATATATACCAGAACGACTTCAATCTAAAGTCAATCGAATTTTCAGTGCCTCAATCTACTGCTCAATGAGAGGTGAACCACTTATTGGCTGTATACTTGATATAACATCAGAGGGCCTTCTATAACACCAGATGGTATAAGTTCACTATATCAACTAACCAAATCATTACTACCACGGCAAGTGGAGGTAAACCTGCATTCGTGGGCCCAGCATTTCTAAATTTAAAAGCTTGCTAAGAGGCCTTCCTCAAACAACACCATATGAAGGTGCACTGGTACCTGTAATCAGGTTTAAAGTTCCCCCTGGAATGTGACAAACTTTGTCCTGATTTCACTCTTCCTATCTGTAGGCTATCAACTCGCTGGTACCACTGAAGGACCTAAATAACTAGAAAAATTAGCTGGAATATAGTTGCATTCCATGTTGTCCCAAGAAGTTGTGCCACTATCACTAATACGCTACATGTAACAACTGTTCATCCACAAAATCTCTATGTATCCCCGGTAGAGAATATTGAGATGATTGGCAGCCTTGAACTGTTACAGCCTTGAGTTGGTCACCCTGTCCCTTATTATTTGGTTTGTTAACCAGCTTTCTGTAACAGGGGACTACATAAAACTAGTGTCTGTTATAAGGTTAAAAAGTACTGTATAAACCAGGACAGACTAAAGTAAAGCAGTCTGATGACATGAAGGGATTTTGGAATTAATTTAAAGGATCTTGTTAATTGTTTTATTTTATTTTGTTGTTTGGCACATTGGTTATATTAAACTGGTAAATACGTTATTGCCTTTCCATGGGAGTCACATTGAACATTGGGCCCTGTATGTTTGGTAAACTTTGGTAGAAAATTTGAGATGTTGAACAGTAACTGTCAGTGGAACACATTTAGTTGTCTATTTGACTCAACTTTATTTGCACTTGCGAGGACAACAACCTAAAAGCAGAATATCAGTCAATTTGCGTTTCAATTCTAATGTTTCCCCAACCATTGAGATGAGTCCCCCATCCAAGTTCAAATAGCCTCTTCTCCTCTTGTCAAATGGAAAAAGTATTATCTTATCAGAATGAACTGATCCACATTTAGTGAATACAGGACTTTAAAAATTGGCTCTCTTCGTAAATAATAAAATACATGACATCATGTAGTTTGTAGTACCACTCCATAACCTACTTCTAAAACATGTAAACTTCAGGTAAACATTCATTCATTCATCTTCATGTCAGCTTTCTTCCCTTTCGGGGTCTCCACAGCGGAATGAACCACCAACTCTCTGGCATATGTTTTACACGGCGGATGCCCTTCCAGCTGCAACCCATCGCTGGGAAACATTCACACACACACTCAGGTAAACACTGAATGCAAATAAAAGCTGACATTAGATTTGAGTTGACAACCTTTTTTATTGTTAAAGCAGTGTTTTACTGTCCTTACATTTATTGTTCCATCATTGGCATAACACAAGAGGAATGAAAAACAATCTTCGTACCTCTTAACTGTTAGATTGTGACATGCTCAAGTACTAACAACTTTTTTCAATGTCTTGGTGCAAAAAAACCTGACACATCAATGAGAAACTTACAAACCTAAAATCTATGCTCATGTGATTTTGGTCTATGAGATTAACAGTGATCATTGAGGTAAGCTCATTTCAGCAGAGCAATGTTTCAAAGGGCAACATTTTCCTTACAAAGCTGTCAGTGAGGTTATCACTCAAAATTAGTTTCACATTTTGTAGTTTCAAAAACCAATCACGTACACAGTCAAGCATGCTTACAAATAACAATCTCATTCACAAAACTGAACAAAAGGTGCAAAAAATAAATAGATTTCCAGCATCATCAAAGGTTAGCAAGTTTTAAAAAAAGCATTAGTCTACAACCACATGCAGCTTCCAAACAACCACACAAGGTTTTACCTTCACAGCAGAAAGAGGATTTCCTGCTGTGTCACACATCACTATTGGGCTTAAAATACTTTCGTTTGAATTAAAATGATAAACTACTACTTAACAAAGTTTTCTTTGATATAATTATGTTTTTAGGCACATTGGCTTAAAGTCTGAAAATTATAACTGAACAAATGTTTTCTGTTAAGATCACAGAGGGTCATTTCATTTGGACTTCTGTCTTATTTACAAGAAATCCATGGACCAGGAGTGAGGAGAAACATGACAGATGCCTGGAGGAGAGGGCAGCACAGAAACCCAAGGTGAGTGGTCTTTTATATATGGCTCACTTCATTGAAAATCTCTATTGAAGTCAATTTTAAAATTAGTTTCCAAGACTTTAGTCATACAGTGGTTTAATAACAGTTCGCCAACTATAATGAGTATAGTAATCTTTATTCTCTTAGCATCATATTTGCCGAATCATGTTTGTATCTCAAAAATGAAAGGAAATGATATCCAAAACTAATATAATGGATGTATTGAATTTCTCGTTACTAGGGGTTCAGTCCCACCACAATGCTTGGAAAGGCATCTACATGTGTATTGGTTGATTATATTCATGTATCATTTTGGATGAGCCTTTCACCTTGACAGCTCTCCAAGCTTGACATCTCTAATTTATTATCATCTGCTCGTTTCATTTATTTGTGGATAATAAACTTGTTTATTTCTTTTTTTAATTTTTTATGTTTCACTCCTCACTCCAAAAAGGATATAATGAAATATAATATTACAGGCACATTGGCTTAAAGTCTGAAAATTATAACTGAACATATGTTTCCTATTAATATTCCTAAGGGTCTTGATTTACTCCATGAAAGAACATTTGAAATAAAACTGATTGCAGTGATTTCAAAGCTAGCTTGCAATTGAGCAGTAAAAATGTTAATGCAACCAAGTTTTTTTAAATCTAAATTAAACCTGACCACTACCAAGAAAAAAGTTATAATTTAAAGCATCTTTATTCTACCAAATAAACTTTTACCAGTGCTAAATTAGGACTAAACTGTGGTGAACTATCACACATTACAAGATTCAATCTGAAAATTGTAAAAACAAGTCAAACAAACAAGTTATTTTCCTGTGTTAGAAAACAAGTTACATTCTGAGAATTCCCAACTCTTAGAAACTGGTGAATGAGAATGTTGTACATGCTGTGGACTAGCATTCAGCACCTTAGCAGGAAAAAATTGCCATTGTATAATTTTCGCCCCTTGAATCATCAAGGAATCTCAAATACACAATTCATACAAACAGCAATTATAATACCATTAGAGGCATCTCCCAACAGGATATCGGACATATTTCCTTAATCACAATTCAGTTTATTCTACAGATGGCTTTAACACTCAAAAGCCCTTCAGTGGTCTTCTTACTTCATTGCAGGTATGAATAAAGCAAACACAAAGAAACAAAAACATCAGCCTTCATTTGGAATGAATCGCAAGTTACAAAATGTTCTTCTAAATATTTGACTGTACATTCAAAGCGTATCTTCCCCTGTCCTGGTTTCAAACACTGAGAGAACATGTTTCACATTGATCATCAAAATCCTTAGCAGGTCAGCTTAGCAGGACATAACCAACAAAAATATTGACTAAATATTTCAAACCAACAATGCTTAATTGGCATTAACAGACAATACAATTCAGCAGCAACCCAGAATAACGAAGTGTCAAGGTTTACGTATCCTGCAATGGTTGAAAGGGTGGCACTTTCCAAACACATGATATGGCTTATGTTACATTAACTGGCTTTATTATTGTATTTGTGCCCACCTTACTGTTGTCATGTCAACAATAAGCAAAAACAGAGCATAATGATATGGATTTTAATAAAAAAATTTGTTTGCATTTTTATTTAAGCCTTATTTTAAGCTTTGAGTAATACTAGAAGGTTTGCTTCATAACATCTTCACATGCATTATCACTTTGAGATGGTTGCAGTAGAACCTAATTTTCGAAACCATTAACCAATCAGAGCAGTGCACAAGTGCTTCTCAAGACCTTCATGTCTACTTCATCCTACTCTTCTCAAGTCTAAAATACAAAATGCCTTTTTCCCCCAAAACAATATTATTTGTGTATGTAAAAACAGTGTAACTGTACAAATGTCCCAAAGTAGAAATCCAAGTTCACAACCCATGTAAATCTAGTTCAGCGAAACATGTTGTGACGATTCTCTCTGGCCAACGGTGTTCAGTAGACTAAACATAAATTTACAATCTATGGCAAAAAAACTCTTGGAGAATGTTTAAATCAAAAGTTTTATTGTATTGAAAAATATCCAAGCAAAAACATGCCCCCAAATTTTTTTTACTACTATTTGTTACTACTATTTTTGACAGATCAAACAGAATGTAAACTTTATGCCAACTTTAAACATTATGTCCTTTCATCTAGAGAGTTTTTGTGGGAAGATTAAATAAAAATATATAGTTTTGTGGCATGTTCATGCTTATACTTTTTCTAAACAATTAAACATTTGCATAAATATCCTCTAAGAGCGATGACACTTTTTGCTAGGAGTAACCATGTGACTTGCTTGGAACCTCTGCCAAGACACTGAATGAAATGCAATGTAAAAGCAACAACATATAAAGAAATCCCATCTCCCCAACAGTCAACAATGAAAATATGTACCACACTCTATTATTAAGTGTAAAAGCACGATTGGTTTCAACATCAGAATCCCGCTCCTTCTACTCTTCCACCCTGCAATTTTATCTTCTGGTGTATAAAGGACACAAAAGGCTTCCAGTGCAAGCATAACATCAGGTACACATGCAAATCTCTACAACAGTCTCTTGATACGTAGATATCAATTTGGCATGGAGAGGTATTTGTCAAAGTCGTTTCATCAATTGGCAAATTTTGCAGAATACTTATGCTGCCCAGTGTGTTTGATGTTTAAATGTTGACCAAAAGTCAGTCAGATAGACCCAGACAGTTCTGGCCCATTGAATAGGATCTTAGATTTGCTTCCCAATCAAAGACTGAGGACACAAGATGTGTTTTAGTTTCCTCAAACTTACATGAGGTCTTCATAAAAAACGTATGGTAATGCCCATTGAGTTTGAAACAATAGGGAAGGACCTGCTAATAGCAGTTTGTTTCAAGCTTATAGTCATCAAAGTCCCACATTTACGAGGAAACATCTTCACTTAACCCTAAGTTTTATCATGCTAATCCAAGGACAGCATCATTTTCCTATGCGGAGGAAAAGAGTTACAATTGGCAGGAGTTCCATTTATTTTTCCCTCTTCGCCTCTTCTTTGGCACAGCTCCCAACACGCATCCGCAGAGTCCCAGTCTTGTGTAAGTGCCAGAGCTGCAGGAACTCCTCAGGCATGGAGTGAAATCTCGATGATGGGAGGATGTTGTCATAATAGTGATGGCTGACTGGTTGCTCATCAAGCCCAACTGAAAACGGCCAAAATCCATAAGCAGTCACTTCTTCGCACAAGCCCAATGCAAGACTGACCAAGAACAACCCAGTGGAAAGCCGTTTTCCATGTACTCCATGGTTCTTCCAGAATCTACCAACATTTTTTAGAAAGTCTGGGTTGGCAAAGAGAACGGTCTGGTTGGAGGAGAAGTCTGAAAGGGTGTGATAGGCCCGCAAGGACGGGTCTGTGCCTGGCTTCATGGAGAAGGCTGGAATGTAGATGTAGCTGGAGCCATAGGCCTTCATGCTCTCCACAAAGGATTTACGGGACCATAGAAGGTTCTGAAAACTGGATAGGGAGAAAGGATTATAAGGAGATTTTTGGTCAACATACAAGATTTTTGGCTACGAACGTTAACCAGATGGACTTTTCCGTGTTATCGTGTTTTTATGTTTCTGCTTTGTATTAAATGGATTAGAACTGTCTGGAATGCACCTCTGAGATCTCCTAACATAGGTATTGACAAAGTTATTCTTGGTTTTTGCTTTAACCATGTTTCAATAGACACAAGGTCAGCTTCAAACAAGCCAAGAGAAGCTAAAGGGATAATCTAAGTTAAAGCTATAATCTACTTAAAGTCAATATCAGTCCCTCAATATCTGTCCCTCAAGATGCCTGTGTGTGGAATTGCATGTTCTTTCTGACTCTTTAGGCATGGTTTCTCTGCTGCTAAATACCACACAAAGACACAATTAGCCAAGGCTTTTTTTTCCACAGAGAAGGGCTTTATGAAGTCTGAAGAGAATGCATTGTGGTTGTGAACAAAGATGAGATAGGAAGCAAACACAGAGAGAGCCAACGGATCAGGATTTTCCTCATCTTGGGTCCAATTCTTGACACTGTCTGGCCATTACGGATTTCAAGATTATGGGTTAAATTTCAATCATCCACTGTTCAGACAAACCATGAAATCCTAGGGGGGTATCACAGAAAATAATCGAGAAATACTGGATTAACCTGAGAGACGGTTAAAGTATTAAAAACACTTTTGTTTCCTGGTCAGATAACAAAATGGAAGAGTCTGAATTGGTTTGGAGTTCTCTAGTCATCTGGTATACAGACTAGTCTAAACTAGTCACTAACTCTCAATGTTAGCATTAAGAACATCTGTCTTTGTTGCTTACAAGTAAAAAAATCTCATATTTTATTGAAAAACTTTCAATTAATAGATGGCGTTTCTGAGGCACATTTCCTTAAAGTAAAACAGATCTTTTTTCCTCAAAGTTCTTTTTTTTAGCAGTTTTGTGTGTGTTTGTTTTTTTTAAACCTTGCTCGTATGGAATCAAGTAGTTTTTTTTAGCTCAGTAAACATTTAAAAAGTAGTAGTAGTACACATTACTACTTACATGTTTGGTGTGAAATAAGATGAAGTAAAAATAAAAGATAAAAGTGTTAGTGAGAATACACAAACCTCTTTTCAATGATACTGGGATTGGCGCTAACCAGATGTGTTCTTGTGCCAACATCAGCTCTGTACTCTTTGGACAGAGGAGGAAGATTACATCTGCAGAATGAAGATAAGAGAATTGTTCACAGTGTGGTTGCTCAGACTGGTTAAAAAAACAAATGGTAGCTTCCCATTGTCTTAACACAGATGTGACAAAAAAAACAAACAATTCATCAAATTGTCCCCTGAAATTGGCCTCAAAAGGAAGCAGATAACATTGAGATCCTGTGTGCGAGTGTCCTGCTTTACAGCAGAACAACATGTTTATAGCCTGGTGGCCAATCTTATTTTGTTCAATTTAGAAAATGTTATGCTTCATATAAACTTTGAGGGATTATCCATGTTCAACTTTTAAAAGTGAACATTATGAGTGTTGGCTTAAACATCCCTTTGCTGTCCTTTTGGGTTATATGAATGAGGTACTATAAAGATGAAAAGATTCCAAATCTTTTAACAAAATTAATATTCTGTTTCGCAGATGCATTGTCAGTATATGGCCAGCAGACCAAACAAAACACCTCTTTCCCAACGGAATTTCCAATGAAAGACATGACTAGACTTCCTCATCAGTTTTGCAAATATCTCTTTATGTAAAGTTATTATCTTGTTAATGAGATACTGGGAGGCACCAGTTTGCCTGTGAGTGCTCTACTAATCATGGTATTGATGACCAAAAACAAGACTTTTTGCGGAATAAGATTAAGGATCTTATATAAGGCAAATTGTACAAATCAGCATTCAGATGTATAAACTTTCACAAGCTTTTATTTTCCAGAGATTAACCTCTTGTAGGGCACTCGTTTAAACTAATTAGAAGGTACTAGTTAGAACTAGTTCGAATTTTTCTAACATTGAAGTCAATCATATATGGTCTCTGTTATTAGTTAACATTGCATTAATTTTCATTTTCAAGATATAACTTTTTCATTGTAAATCATCTTAACATTTTCTAACAATCATGATCTGTAGCACTCAATGTAACAGAAATGGTCAATTTTGTTGACTGTTAGATATTCAGAGTCTAATTGTTATACATTGTTAGAAACAATAAACCCCTTCCTCTCAATCCTCTGTGCTACTGTGGTCTAGACCCCTAAGTGCTGAGGGTTATCCTCCCTCAGGCATTCTTCTATCCTCTCCCCTCCCCCATTAAACCAGATCCTTCCCCTTCTGCATCTTCTACCAGAACCTGCAATGCTCCTTCTAATCCTCACTCGTCATCAATACACTAACCTTATACATTACCCTTTAATAATCAACAACCCCACACTTTTCCCTATTGTTCACGACATTGCATAACATTGAGTTATTGGTATAATAGTGGTTTGGAATTAATTGAGCAGTTAGAGTTCAGGGCATTTCTATGATTAGAGATTTAAGAGTGCTTGGCTCTGAATGAAAGCAGTACATTACTTTGATGCTGAGAAATACTTGACTATAGTATTTTATACATTTTTAAAAATAAATTAAGTAACACATATTAAGGGTCATTGGTAAGCAGGCCAACTGCTGAGGCTGATATCTCACAAAGAGTCAATGGCTGGTTAACAATTGGTAACCATTGTTCTACAGTCATTCTCTGTTATAAGTTTCTCGATTTAAATGCTATCTGAGAAAAAAGCTGAGGGTATTCAGTTAAAACCACATCCTGCGATGGCTCTGATGAGGGAAGAGTGTAACACCCGGCAGACAATTTGCAAGCTACAATCATTTAAGAAGTTTAAGAGTATCTGAAAAAAATCTTGTTTTTATTTTATATGTCAAAATTAGCTTATGTGTTTTTCAGCTTCATGTCTTTTATCAATGAGTGTATCAAGGCTCAGTTCTCAACTAACATTGAACAGTTTTTTTATAAGTCCAATTTAATGTTGTCTTTATCTGTTGATGTTTAGCTGGACACCTGACAACTGTCTACCCATGTGCTCCTGTTCAATACAAGCCGGTGTGGTCAGTTTTCAGGAGCAGAATGGCAGCCGTCACATCATCCAGGGTGATGCTGCAGACTGGTGGTGAAATCCCAGACAGCCCACGCAAAATGTAAAGTGCTTTGAGTATATAGAAAAGTGCTTTATATGAATTAGAAAATTTACAAAACGTTGGTTAACTTAAATTTTTAACATTTATTTCTTTATTTAATTTATTATTTTGACTGAATTGAATGAGTGCTAAAAAATTAAACACACTCCAGCAATTTATGCTCACATTATGAGGTTAATCATCTGATTGACAAGTTCGTGAGATGCTTGGCTGATAGTTTGACTAATACCCATATCATCTCCAGGATATAAGAGATGACCAAAGAGCTAACATCTACATCGTTCAAGCTATCCCTCCTTCCACCCCTTCGCCACTTACAATGCACACCTCACCTCTTCTCACTTTGCAGAAACGATCTATTCCTCGTTTAAACTAGTTAGAAATCTAAGGGGGTGTATTCTCCGGGCCCAGGAGTCCCGGACTAACACTCGGACAGCTTGCCTAGTACACTTCACCTTTTCTCGCCAACCACGCTTACAATACTAGGCAATTATGGGCAAGAGCGAACTTGTGACTTCTTTACCCCTGTGTCCATGTCTCATTGGCCCCTGCATCAGTGGAAAAGTTTAATAGATTTGTTTTTTATCATGTGACATAACCACATGACTGACAGATTTATTGCTGCTTTGTATAGAGAAATGAAAATCATTACTTCACCCACAATCAATTCTGAGCAAGCACAGCCTCATTCTACCTCTCATAGGGTAATCAATTAAGTTAACTTTGTCCTTAAATAGTAAAATAACAAAATAAGTTGACATCCATTGCATATTTGTACAGTTGATTTGAAAACACTTGGTAAAATTAGATCTATCCTCGCTTGTTTTTAAGAAAACTGGCCTGGTGTAGTCATATCCAGCTCAGTTTCCTTAATTGATGTATCAAGATGTTTAGTCTGATAGACAGACTTTGGACAGTTCTCACAGCTTGTCCAAGCTGGCCATAGCTGGGGAAAGAAGTCAGCTTGAGGCACCACCAGATTATTTCACAAACACATTTGGCAAATCTAATAATAAATGATCATATTCTCACCTCATGATGAAGTCAGCTTGGTCTATTTCATTTCCACAAGCACTGTGTTTCAGGACTCCTCCATTGCCCACAACTGAGCACTTCTTCAAAGGAAGCTGCAATGGTGTATCCTAGCAACACATAAGCAGTGGGTGTTTCACAAGTGGTCTGCGCTGTGCCTCACACAGAGAGCATCTCCAATTGTTTCTTTTCATCAGTACATATTCAAATCAAGGTTGCTTCAATATTCAATATTCACCACTGAGTCAAGCTGAATCAATGAAAGACCTTTTGGACGACCCCTCTGGTGATACATTTACATCACAGGCCACTATTGTCACCTCAAACATGTATAATTAAACACTCCTCATGAGGCACTCTCTCTGAGTCTTTTGGATGAGCTCTCTTGGTTTGAGTACATGATTCAAAGCCACGTTCCTCACTATCCCAAAGAAGGCTATTTTCTGGAAAGGAATTGATTAATTGTTTGGGTTGTGCTAAAACACTTTACTTTCTTTGTTTAAATTAATCAGAAACACAACAATACAATAATAATTTCGCACACAATAATTCAGTCAAGTATGCTGAAATATTGGAATGAAAGAGCTGTACAACATGATTGTTGCCTTTTCATAAAGCGATTTCATTCTTATGGGTACTGTCAGACCTGGCTCTTTTAATTGGCATATTAGGCGAATAGGGTGCCACAACAAGGTTGAATAAATTGTGTTTAATATGAAGTTCGATACAATTGCAATATTAAAAAACAGAGAATGTGTTTCTAAACTACCACATTTGAGTTAGGAGAAGTTTTTTTAGAGATGATTCGAAACATGTTTTTTTCTTTCTAATTATTACTTGCTGATATGTAGGCATCAGGCCCAGAGACAAGAACAAGCACACAAAGATGATTTCTACAGCAAGTTAGATCATGTTTGGATCCCTAAAGGATATTGTAGAAACCAAAGCCAACACGATAAGCGTAGAATTCAGGACCCCATCCGCCCTTCCCTTAAGCAGATGATACAGAGAACAGCCAGCAACTGAATTGAATTGGAATTATAAAGTTCTCTATTCTGACTTATGTGAGGTGTTTCGTAAAGTTATTGACCTGTTTTGTCTTTTTATTTAAAAACAAAATAGCTATATCTGTATTTGCTACATGAAATGCAAAGACTTTAAAGTTCAAGTTTATCGCAAAGCTCCTCTGAACTAAGATAGGAATCTTAAATTTCCAAGAGTATAACATAGAAACCGTCATACTATCAGCCATTGTCTTATAGAATTAACAATAGGTTGTGTTAGTATCAAAACAAAACGTTTGCATACAAAAGGTAGCATAAATGTGTCATCATATTTTCTGTAAATTTTATAAATACTCAGAATCAAGAAAATGTTTATTGCCAAGTATGCACAAAAAGTAATTTGTTGTAGTACAGGTGTACTCTCCAGTGTTGATACATTAAATGACACTTTACATTAAATGACACAATAATGATGAACAGTAAACACAGGTAAATTGCTAAAGTTAAAAATAAATAGAATACGATGCATGATGAGTGGAGGTAGTAAAATATAATGTAATAGAACTATGCTTAAGTAAAGTAAAGTAACGAAAAGTGCAGCAACAGAACAACAGAATGTGGAGCAACTGAAAATGTGCAGTGTCCACATCTGAGTCCCGTTGCTAAGTGCAATATTTAATGTAAATAATTTAGAATGTTGGTGGGGAAATTATGGGCTGTCCTGGTGTTTGGGGGGCTCTGAAGCGCCGGCCGGAGGGCAAGAGTTGGAAAAGGTGGTTGCCAGAGTGGGCAGCATCCAGAATGATTTTGAGAGCCCTCTTTCTCATTCTGGAGGTGTACAGTTTTTGAAGGGAGTATATGAGAGCTCCAATGATTTTTCACAAACTGTCCTCTGGAGTCTCCGGATGTCTGATTTAGATGCTGAGCTAAACCAAACAGTGATGGAGGTACACAGAACAGACTCAATGATTACTGAGTAGAACAAGTAACTATGAGGTACATTAATATAGCACTGTCTATATTCATAATTTGTTATTTTCCATAGATTATATATGATGCTGGTTTTTGGTGCTACATACTAGCGTGGGTCCTTTTTTCTGAAGCTAATAAATGCAGTACCCAGGTCTGCCATTAAAAAAGATGAAACTTAAAATGGATGGTTTTTGGAAAAGTTCTGGCCTAACTATTAAGAAAGAGACATTTTTAACTCCATTGATCAGTGACAATAAATTGAACAAAATTTAAATACAGTACTTGTATACTTTCCTGACAATAGAATGAGTAAAAAAGAGAACTAATCACATGATTCTAGGTTCCATTCTTTATTATATTTAATTTATGATTTTTATGAATTACTTATTCATATATGTTATTAATATTATGAATATTTAATTATTCACTTTCATTTTTAAATATAATTGATTTATATAAGGAACAACTGCTTCTGCCTTAAACAGGGATTTCAAATCTTGTAGATTTAATCAGAGTGCCTGATGCTGTGCTGCACGTCTGCATGTTTATGGTTAATGAGAGTGGACTTTCAGACAGCGTAGGAGGAACATTGCAACTGACAGGCGGCATGTTGCCCAGAACAGGACAATCAGGACCCATGTGGGTGTCTTTCCCATGCCTGTTTATTTTTAGAAGGTAGAGTGCTGTGCTGAGCCTTATGGAGAGTGTGGGTGGAAAGTAAGTAAGAAAAAAAACAGACCAACTGCTTCATTTCTGATTGTTTCCTTAATCAAATTAAGATGTTCTAGCTAAAGAGATCCTGAACACAATCAGGTTATTACAGTGAAACAGAGGAATGACTTCATCAAAAGAAAAGACTATTTAGCTAAAATATACATTTGTTTAGTGTCACAAATGTTAAAATGATGAATGTGAACAACATATTTTGCTAGATAGCAATCACTTGAGTATTCTTTCAGTCTACCATGTTAACTTCACATTAACACAGTCAAGATAGTGGAAGGACAATGAGTTACAATGAGTTTTATTCTTTTTTGTACTCTTAAATAGAAATGAAGAGTTGAAAATCCCCACAGTTTCAAAATGCTAGTATGGATCCCAGATCCTAGAAGGAAACCTATCCTCATCATTTATCACACATACTGCAGCTGATGCAAATCACCTGTATGTTGTTCCACTGTTCAAACCACTGATTTTTAGTTTTTTTGGAACTAAAGATAGATTGATCTCAAGTTCAAATAGGCTTTATACTGGGGAGGTGATTAGCACCAGCCCGTCACAATCTCCATCTCATTTGATTGATTTATCGTTTAATTGAAACCTCAAACTAGCAGCAGAGAATGACTGGCAAACTCAATGAGATGAGGCTGGGTAACACATAGTAAAAGAAGGCTATATTAAATACCAGTGGGTGAATTGGAAGAGAAGGTGTATGGTGTTTAATGTTGAGAGGACTTGAACAGTGTATAGTTTGGGGCGTTCTCTGGCATGGTTACACACATAGTTGCAAACATTGTGCAAACAAATGAAAAGGTTGAATTATTTCAGTACTTCCATTCAAAAAATAAAACGTCTGTAATATATTCATTCATTACACACAGGCGGATTACATTTTTTTAAACAAATTAAATTGATTTCTGAAAGTTAAAAGATTGTGAAAAGGTTCAACATTGAAGACACCTGGTGGCTCAATCTTATCAGCTCTCTTAGTCTAGTTTTTACACAATAATAGGGAGGTCTGCTGACTTGACAGTTGTCCAAAAGATTACCATTTACATCTTACACAAGGAGGGTAAGTTGCAAAAGAGGGCCATTGTCCAGGCACATGAGTATAGACCTAAAGGGAAGGAAAAGATGTGGTAGAAGCGACAGACTGATCAACTCCATGCCATGCCACACTGCTTATATTTACATTTATTAATTTAGCAGAATCTTTTGTCCAAAGCAACTTACAGCAGGGGAGAGACAATATGCAATTTGTAACAGTCAAAGTATAACTCGTGTCACTTTGTAGTAAAAGTTGATCAATAAACCATAGCAGGAATACAATAAATGGTAAAAAAGAGTTTTTTTTCCTTCTTCAGTGTAAGTGTTCCCTGAAGAGAAGAGTTTTCAGTTGCTTTTTGAAAGCTGTTAGTGTTGATGCTTTCCTGATTAGATCAGGAGTTTGTTCCACCATCCAGGGACAGTGAGAGAGAAGGTTCTGCTGAGAGATTTTCTGCCTTTGTGGGACGTAACCACGAGTCGCTGTTCCTTCTCACGCTTCTGGAGGGTATGTAGGAGTGTATGACCTTGCAGAGGAAAACAGGGGCTGATTTGGAGATTTTGTACACCAGCGTTAGCGATTTGAATTTAACCCGAGCTGCAATGCGGAGCCAATGAAGAGTGATGAAGAGAGGAGTAACATGAGCTTGCTTCGGTTCCTTGAAGATAAGACGAGCTGCAGAGTTCTGGATCATCAGCAGAGGAGGTTTAAGTGCGTTTGTTGGAAGTCCTGCTAGGAGAGCATTGCAGTAGTCCAGATGTGAGAGGACCAGAGCCTGAACCAGGAGTTGAGATTCATGCTCAATTAAGAAGGGGCTGATCTTTCGAATGTTGTGCACATGTAAACCTGCAATAATTCTGGAGTAATTATTTCGACTGGTTTTAGGTAATATTTCATTTTTCAGAGAGACTGGACATTTTTTAATATGTATTAGTTTGTCAGTTATAATTATAATAATGAATGGGAATTAACATTTGAAATATATTATTCCCTGTGTTTTGCTTGAACCTAATATACAAGTTTCACAGGAATAGAATGGAATCACTGAAATAAATCTAATGTAACGAGTTCCACATATAGACTCTTTTTTTTAGTCTTGTAAACAATTCTTTTGAACCTTGTGTCAGTCTTCCCTGCAATTTTTACACTTTTCATTTTTTTGTGTAAATACTTTTTTCAAAAGAATCCTGACATTCTGCAACCCATTGTATAGTACAAACAAACGTTATTTATTAAAAAAAATATATAAAAAAGATATTTCCAGCAGAATGAATTACAACTTCAAACAGAAATCACAAAAGAAATTTTCACAACAAAATAAATAAATATTGTCGTTGTTATGCTAATGTAGACCAATGAAAATGTTTTTTAAAATGAAAAATAAATCTAGACTCAATTTCAACCTCTTGTTAAAAAGATGTTTGTTGTCAATCTTCACAAAAGACTTACCTGGACAAAGAATGGGAAGGTTTCATTGGTGACTGTGTGGTAGTGGTAGATCTCACCATCATACCACAGCACTTTCCCTAAGGGAGAGTTCTCTTTTGTGATAGCGAACATCCGTTTTGGGTCACAGCAGTCTGTCAGAAGCCTCCTGAAGGAGAAAAAAATAATAGTTAGCTTTGTGCTCAGCTGCATCCCAGGAACCAGAAAGCCTTTGGTACAGATGCATCATGGGCTCCATAAAGCCTTATGAACGATGCATCCTGTGATCCAGAAAGACTCAAATACAGGTGCATCCTGAGTTCTAGAGAGCCTTGCCTATATCTAAATCCTTGCTTCTAGAAAGCCTTGTGCATAGCTGTATTTTAATCTCCGGGAATCCTTGTGCACAGCTGCGCACTGTGATCCATGCAGCTCCATGCACAGATGCATCCTGAGATCTCGAAAGCTTTGCCCATATCTGCATCCTAGGCTTCAGAAAGCCTTGTGCAAAGCTACAATCTGTGATTCAGAAAGCCTTGTGCACGCATGCCTCAAGAGCTCCAGAAAGCCTTGTGCACGCATGCCTCAAGAGCTCCAGAAAGCCTTGTGCACCGATGCATCAAGAGCGCAAGAAAGTCTTGGGCACAGATGCATCATGGGCTCCAGAAAGTCTTGGGCACAGATGCATCATGGGCTCCAGAAAGTCTTGGGCACAGATGCATCATAGGCTCCAGAGAGCCTTGTGCACGGACACATCAAGAGCTCCAGAGAGCCTTGTGCACGGACACATCAAGAGCTCCAGAGAGCCTTGTGCACGGACACATCAAGAGCTCCAGAGAGCCTTGTGCAAGGACACATCAAGAGCTCCAGAAAGTATTGGGCACAGACACATCATGGGCTCCAGGAAACCTTGTGTACGCATGCCTCAAGAGCTCCAGAAAGCCTTGTGCACAGATGCATCAAGAGCTCCAGATAACCTTGTGGACAGATATATCAAGAGCTCCAGAAAGCCTTGTGCACCGATGCATCAAGAGCTCCAGATAACCTTGTGCACAGATGTATCAAGAGCTCCAGAAAGCCTTGTGCACAGATGCATCAAGAGCTCCAGATAACCTTGTGGACAGATATATCAAGAGCTCCAGAAAGCCTTGTGCACCGATGCATCAAGAGCTCCAGATAACCTTGTGCACAGATGCATCAAGAGCTCCAGAAAGCCTTGCGCACAGATGCATCAAGAGCTCCAGAAAGTCTTGGGCACATATGCATCATAGGCTCCAGAAAGTCTTGGGCACAGATGCATCAAGAGCTCAAGAAATCCTTGGGCACAGATGCAACATGGGCTCCAGAAAGCCTTGTGCACAGATGCCTCAAGAGCTCCAGAAAGCCTTGCGCACCAATGCATCAAGAGCTCCAGAAAGCCTTGTGCACAGATGCATCAAGAGCTCCAGAAAGTATTGGGCACAGACACATCTTAGGCTCCAGAAAGCCTTGTGCACGCATGCCTCAAGAGCTCCAGAAAGCCTTGTGCACGCATGCCTCAAGAGCTCCAGAAAGCCTTGTGCACAGATGCATCAAGAGCTCCAGATAACCTTGTGGACAGATATATCAAGAGCTCCAGAAAGCCTTGCGCACTGATGCATCAAGAGCTCCAGAAAGCCTTGTGCACAGATGCATCAAGAGCTCCAGAAAGTCTTGGGCACAGATGCATCAAGAGCTCCAGAAAGCCTTGCGCACAGAGGCATCAAGAGCTCCAGAAAGTCTTGGGCACAGATGCATCATAGGTTCCAGAAAGTCTTGGGCACAGATGCATCAAGAGCTCAAGAAATCCTTGGGCACAGATGCAACATGGGCTCCAGAAAGCCTTGTGCACCGATGCATCAAGAGCTCCAGAAATCCTTTGGCACAGATGCATCAAGAGCTCAAGAAATCCTTGGGCACAGATGCAACATGGGCTCCAGAAAGCCTTGTGCACCGATGCATCAAGAGCTCCAGAAAGCCTTGCGCAGACGCATCAGGGGCTCATGGGCTACAGATTAACAGCATCATCTAGGTCTAACATTCAAGCTCCACAATCATCACACATTTTTTCTGGTAGAATTAGAGATCTTTCAGGGTTTCCCTACAATGTTTTACGTTAACATTGAAAAAAAAAATAAAATAAAATAAATTAGGTGTAAAGTACCAAATAAAAAATACACCAGTGCACACATCATGCTCCACATTACTAAAAGCTAGAGAACCTAACTTAAAATATTTTAACGATAAGAATTAGGACGAACAATGTGACGTCACAAACCTGGCCTCTCGGAGTTCAGCGCGGGGACAGAAAGAGGGTCTGCAGCTTTGCGCATGCTCAGTTAATAATCCGTTTTTGAGGATGAATGTACTGCGACGGCATGTGAGGCAAATTACTTTTTTGCAAACCCGTATTTGCCGAATCACACTTTGCAGCGTGGAAATAACCGGTGAAATTAAATCACGTTATCGCTTTTGAAATAAATGAGCGCGTGGGCGGGCTTTGGTTAACGCTAACTTCTTATATAAAGGATTTTAAGCGGGTTACCTGTAGATCTGAGCAGCGGTTCGGTTTCGGTTCCAGCTCTGCCCTTGCCGCAGCACCTCCTCCACCATTTCCTTGTCGCTCGGTATTCGGTACACCGGGAAAATGTAAAGCCACAGCAGAGCAAGAAGCGCCAGGGTGGCCCAGACAAACCGGCTCCGGTGGCATCTCAGAGACGACATCCCGACCGTACGCCAGCGCCCCGTCCACAAGCACTAAAGCACCCCGCTGCCGTTATCGCGCTCGAGCCATCCCTCAGCCTCCGTGATGATGATGATGATGATGACGGAGAGGAGAGTGATGATGTCTCACGCACCCATCAGACTTATCTGCTGAGCTCTGTCCAGGGGTTTGGTCTCCAAAGACGCATTCGGTGTAAACGGAAGCCTCCTGAGATCCGACTCCCCTTCACGCGCCGTTATCAGCGCATAAACGTGTCGTTAGCGTGAAGAGCTTGGGGAGGCCTTCCCCGTTCCTTCCCGGTTGTGAGGGGCTGTGTTTGTGAGATGAGCGGGAGACAAAGCTCGTGTTGTGGTGGTCGTCGGTCCCATCCCGTTATGTGCCGCGCTGCTGCCATCTTCTGGAGAACACGCTCCCCTGGCGCAACTAAAAACGCGAAAATAGCCACGCAGTCGCTAATCAAGCGCTTGTAAGCGCATTGATTTGTTTGCGCAGAGCGTGACCGTTAGCGGGGTTTAGGATGACCCCTTCAGGTTAAATGCTCCATTCTTAAACATTGTCCATGTAGGTGTTGAAGATTCATTAGAAACCTGCTTTTCTGCTAAAATGCTTACATTTTGTTGTAATGTGAATTCAGGAGCCTCCACAGATTTTCTGGGAATTTTCTGATTTTTGGATGCAAAACGTTTATTCCTTTTGAATGAAGTAACCTGAGGACTTTATTATTCAATTAAAATAATTTAATATAATCATAGTAACCCATTGTTGTTGGTACTACTACAACAACTACTACTACTACTACTATAATAATAATAAAAAATAAAATAATCACTAGTATCACTACTAAAATCAATTTAACATCAAGTTAATCAACTAAAAACTAGAAAAAATGAAAGAGTCTTCAAACATAAAATAATAGATGCCCAAAAGATAGATATAATCTAAAAATAAATAATTAAGCCTGTCATTTAATAGAAAGAGGAAAAAATAAATTAATCAACTTTTATCACATCTGTTAAACAAATGTTTATGTGTTTTTGTTTATTCTGAAGTATTGTTTTAATCCAACCCGATTTTTCATTTTCTGTAATTAGGAATAATCTTATATATTATTTTAAAATCCTGTAATACAGAGTAAATAACTTTTACTTTTATAATTCCCTATTCTGGTATTATATAGTAATGTATTAATTTGATCTTAATATGTATGTTTTAATGACTGTGTTCAAAGCTAATCTATTTACTTATTGCTTGCATGTTTTAAAATGACTAAATTGTCTATAATATTGTGATAAACTTCACATTATTCAATAATAATCTGGGACTGCTCGTGGGCTTTGACAAAATAGTTGCGCTACAAACACATGTTTTGTGCGGTTATATTGCATTGTTCATTGTTCATATATATATATATATATATATATATATATATATATATATATATATATATATATATATATATATATATATATATATATATATATATATATATATATATATATATATATATGTTTATATATGGTACATCTCAGTAAAATGACAAAAGTTATCATTATAAGAGATTTATTGCACACAAATAAAATACAGAATCAGCAACTATTAAAAACAAGTAAGACTGGCTGCTTCTTTCACAGATTTTAACATTTTTGCTCCTTGTTTATAGCCACTGCAAAGGTGCCTAAAAAGGTTCTGTGTCCCTTGTCCATCTGGTTTCTTTTGTAAGTGCATTTATGTCTATTAAAGTACGAGATTTCTTTTTTTAGTTTGTTAAAAAATTTTCCCTCATAATGTGAATTGCTAATCAGTTAAACCATTAGTTTCTTTCATGAGGAAAATAATCAATATGTTTTGTTTATGTCTCATTCTTTTACATCCATCCATTATCTTGTAATTTTTTTTCCTTTCGGGGTGACCACAGCAGAAATGAACCGCCAACTATTCCGGCATATGTTTTATGCGACAGATGCCCTTCCAGCCGCAACCCATCGCTGGGAAACATTCACACACACTCATACTCATACCCAATTGACTTAAACCGCATGTTTTTGGACATTGTGGGGAAACCGGAGCACCCGGAGAAAACCCACACGTGATCACGAGGAGAACATGCAAACTCCACACAGAAATGCCAACCGACCCAGCTGAGGCTCGAACCAGCGACCTTCTTGCTGTGAGACGACCGTGCTACCCACTGCGCCACCGTGACACTCCAAGCTTTTCTTTTACAATAAAACCATAATTTAATTCATTCAGATGTTTGTCACAAGTCACATTATGAGACTTATGACTTATGCCTGACTTATGAACATTTGATCTCCATCAATCCAGACCCACAATGGCAAATAGCATGTTATGCTCATCATTTTCAGCCAGTGCATAAAGTATGTTGTTTTCCTTATCCGATAGCATTGAACATTGATGTACAGAGGCTTCATAATTCCACATTTTTACAGTGAAAATCACCCAAAAAATAGGGGGTGATGCTTTTGGCCTTGTGTGTTTTTAATTTGGTGTTGGTTTTGTGGCTTGACAAAATAAGTCAACAAACAATCAATTTTGCTGAATAAGAAAAGTTATGACATCTCATTACGTACACTTTTAAAATCGCTAAACTGAATTGTTATAAACACTGCTCCACCATATAACGAAATTTAATTTATTTTTCAATATTGATGTTTTACTGGATGCCTCACTAATGCTGTTTTCTTTTGACTCCACAGGTAATTTCCTTTGCTACAATCTTGTCTATTTTTGTCTAAAGTGCAAGACACCGTATAGTTGTAGTTGCTTGAATGTTTTTCTGCCAATGATTGATAGGAAGTAATTTATTGATGAGCTCATGGACTGGTACTAAACTTTAAGCACATGCTGTTGTACTTTTTTGAAAAAAGAAAACCACCAGTTCAATTTCTCTCAAGGCATCAACTTGATATCAGGAATTATCAGAGGGCCACATGCAGGACTAGAGTCACATTTGTTGGACCTCAACTTCCATTTTTCTACTGCTTCCGGATTAATTGCAGATTTACATATAGTGTGACTTGATGTTTCCTGTATATATCAAAAATATTTGCAGAATAATCTCTAACCGCTGGTTATTTCCCTAACTGAATCCTAACATTTTAGGCTAAAGACACACCTGGTTAGTTGTGCTTCTGTCGAATGAGCACCAACGTCCGAACAACCGTTTTATCTCTGCAACTCCCTATCTTAATCTAGATCTTAATTTTCATTTTTTAATCGTTATGCTTTTATATGACTTGTTTTATGCTTAATTTTACTAAATGTACTTTCTTTCTTTTATTCTTTGTTTCCAAAATAAATAATTTTGAATTACACTTAGTATGAAATGTGCTATACAAATAAACTTTCCTTGCCGTGCCTAATCAATTTACAAGTCAATTTAAGAAACAGCCTGACTTATGAACATTTGATTTCCACCAATCCAGAGCACCCATTGCAACAAAGTTACGCTCAGACATTTTTAACCAATTCATTAGTTACATTTTCTTTCTCCGTCTGCTAGAGTTGTAAGACTCCATAATTCTTTACTTTTGATAATCCCTCAAGAGGGTATATTTTTGCTGAAATAGTAAAATAATGCAAATTATTTACATGAACTTGCTTGATGTAAAGACATTAGACGTATTTCATATAAATAAGGCATGCGCTGCTTTTTGTTGCCAGCAGAAGGAGATCTCGCCCTGTAAATAAAACCTTTCTGAAGTCAAAGCTCACAAACGAGTATGCGCTCATTCTAAAAAAGTAATTCCTGGCTTTATTCACAGTATGAATCATTGACTCAAAGATAGAAAAACTGGTCTGGCGTGTCAGTAGATTCTCTTACAAACCTTGACGATACAACCAGACAGTAAATCCACCAAAAAAATGTTGTTATGAAAGTTAAATAAATAAAAACGAGAACATTGTCTAAATACATTCATTCATTCATCTTCATGTCGGCTTTATTCCCTTTCGGGGTCGCCACAGCGGAATGAACCGCCAACTCACTGGCATATGTTTTACGCAGCGGATGCCCTTCCCTGCCGCAACCCATCGCTGGGAAACTGTCTAAATACAACTTCAATCAAATAAAACTTATAAATAGATGATAGTTTTTTTTTTCAAATCAAACAATTGGGGGTGTTTTTGTCAATTAGGTGACCTGATTTAACATTTGTTTAATTTTGATTGGTCTTGATTGCATAAAAAGGCAGTCTGATCATAAAGGAGTGGAGCTTTTCTGAGAAGGATGTGCGATTAACGACAAAATAGCTGTCACGTGAAACTTGTATCTGACAAGTGATACTTATTATGTACACCTTGAACATTGAACATAGCGTGAGCTGAACCAGGATGATTCCTGTATATATATATATATATATATATATATATATATATATATATATATATATATATATATATATATATATATACCGGCTTGTTTGAGAGCCGGTTCTGTAACCATCCTTACTGCTGTTCAAAGACCTAATGCTGAGAAGTAAAGAGAAAATCGGACTGAAAGTCGTAGTCTGTCTTTATTGAATTTATTTTCAAGTTTATTTAAACCGAAGGGTGAAAAAACAACCACACAATCTGTTAAAATGGTTGTTAAAACAGCAATAAATCTTTCAGAAGTGACCTAATCTACAGCACAGGGCTTTCATCTGTGTATGTGACAGGTGCTAAAGGGAGCTGAGAACTAATCCGGCAGTGAGAGGGATACTGTAATAAGCCCGGTAAGCACAGGCTCTGGATCAGCTTGCAGAATAAATAGCCAGAGCAGCTGCAAGGTCATCCACTGCTATTGTTCTCTCTGCCATCCACTAGTATTGTTCTTTTCTTTTATAGATTAGGAAATGACAGAATGTGTGCTTAACAAACAATGAAGCTATTAGAGAAGAATGATTGATGTAAATATTTAATCTGACAAATCAATTCAGATATGCAAAGGGATGATAATTTCAAACATGATTGTCTCGTTTGTAAAAGTCTACTGAGGAAGAGGAACTCAATCATTTTAAAAGCGGTGCGCCAACTATCTGGATGACAAGAAGAAGTTCCTAAAACCCTTTGAAATAGCCTCTTTTGAGTGATTTTTTCTTAGCAAACTGTAATTTTTCTTTGATTAGTATAAAAAGTAAAAATAGAGTTTTAAATATCCTGAAAACCATGAACAAATTATTCGTTTTGTTAACTAAGGAGCTTAAATAATTCCAGTAGGTAGCATTTGTCATATTTTCTTTTATTTTTCCTTAAACATACCTTTAAAGTGTTCATTGAAGTGGAGAATGTGGCACGCTTGCATTTTCTTGGTTGCACTTTTGCCTCTAAGTTTGAATTCCAGAGTAGATGTCAGAAAAATAATTAATGTTTCATTCCATAAAGCAAGCTGACGTGAACATGCAAGTTCAGATGTGCCGTGGAATAAAAAAAAAAAACAAGTCATGTTTATCTGCTCAGCACATTTCTTTTAAAAAAATAAGCTAAATATTTAGCAAAGAATATGCAAAAATTTTTAAAGCTTTAGAAAGAAAGACATTGAAGTTTTTTTTTACTTTTAATGGGAAAAATTAGGCATTTCAAAAATAGTGTAGTTTTGATTAAAGCCACATCATATTTTGACGTTTCTGTAAAAATGGAGCATTGTAATGTAAAGGAAGTTTAAGCAGCAATGGCTACGAGGGTGATTGCAGCTCCGTTGTGTTATATTGTACATGCATGACTTAAACGGCAAGGAGTTTATTGTAGAAGGATAAATAGACTCTTTTACAAATAAATATCAACTTTATATGATTTAAAATGTTCTTAATTGTGAGTAAATCACATTTGATGGTATTAAAACAAAGGCTGATTTGTCAAATGAAATTTTTCTACTTTTCAGAAGAGGCGCTCTATAGTTTTTTAGTTGTTATAACATCTGTTGTCTCCATCACATCTGTTTGCTGTAGCCATTGCAGCTTAAAATCCTTACCAGAAAATAAACATTTGAAATATAGCAAGCAGTGTAGCAGGAATAAACATAACATATAAGTTCCCTTTTTGAATGGAATTGCCAAAAAAATTTAACTTTTTCATAATATTCCAATTAGATGATTTGCATTTTAACATAAATGCATAATCACCTATTCTTATTTATTAATATGTGGAAATGAGAGAGAGATAGAGAGAGAGAGCAGGTCAACTCTAGAGCACCGTGATTATTCATTATCCTTGAAATGCAACAAGAATTGAAGATATCATAGAATAATGCAAAGCTGAAATGTAATCTGTCCAGAGTGTGCCAGGTGGTATTACAGATATTTAATAATTAGCATCTAGATATGACCATTAGCAGATTATGCAGAGCATTTACTCGATATGTGTTTATACCAGGATAGAAAGAGAGAGAGAGAGAGAGAGTGAGAGAGAGAGAGAGAGAGAGAAAGAGAGAAATGCATGTTGTTACATCACTTGTAAGTCATTGTCAGCTGTGAGCCCTTAGTGGCGCACTATAATATTTTGGAGTTCTGAGAGTTTCAGTGTTGTTTTGTTGTTGCATGATGCATGTTTGGTGAAACAGAGTAAAAAAAAAAGTGATTTCACAGCTGAACTCCCCGTGCCGTTATCATAGTACCAATGTTGTGTTTCCACAGCATCCTTGTTTCCAAAGAAAAACTTCTGAAATGTACCACTTGCTGCATTGTCACAGCTTTGCAGCTGATGATGTTTCATATTTATAGAGCAGTGCCAGGCATTCCTGGTTACTGAGTCTAAATCTGCCTGCCAGCGGTGGAAGGCCTATAAAGCCCTTTGTCTCAGCAGGCTTTTGTTTCAGAGCATCAAGAAGACCAGTCAAGGTACAGCATCCATGCTTACTCAATTCCTTATCTAAGTTGTCTTGAATCTTTAATTAAAATTACATCAGATTTGTATTTATTTTAATTTTTGTTCAGTTTTATATATTTCAGCTCTGATCAAAGAACATCACAATGGGGGAGTAAGTATTTTTTTAATAGATATTAAAATGGTGTTATTATTTTTTTAGACCATTTTTAAGATTGAGATAAATGCAGGATGTTTTATTGTTTTAGTGAACTTTACCTTAAAATTATTAAAAAGTCACAGTTCATATTGTGTACAAAAAGTTTAGTTAAAACGTGCTTCGAATGTAATTTCATTTACAATATTGATGTTTTGCTGGATGCCTCACTAAAGCTGTTTTGTTTTGACTCCACCAAACAATGATGCTTACAGTCAGGTAATTTCCTTTGTTATTCCTTTGTCTATTTTTGTGTAAAGTGCAAGACACCATATAGTTGCAGTTCCATGAATAATTTTCTGTTAATTGTTGATATGAAGGAATTTATTGTTGATTAGAAGTTTGCTAAACCACAGCTTTGGTGCTTTTCAGCAGGGTAACGGCATTCAGTCTGCCTCTAAGACACAACAATGATGGCTGTCTCCTGCTCTGTATTCATGCTGTGTTTGTTCACTGCTGTGTGCATGTGTACATTCTGGGGTGGGTCAAAAACAAAGAATAAATTCTGTATATGGGTCATTGGAGAAGTAACTGAATTACAGTTTCCCCGACCGGCAACTTTCCACTGGCAGCCCTTGTGAAAACGGTTCAACTTTACATCTGAGATAACCCCACAACCTAGATTTTACCTTCATGAAGACCGTGAGGGGATCGTTATATTATTTTATTTCTATGGTCTACTATTCTCCAACCCTCCTTAAGATAAGAAGTAGCTTTTAACCCTATTTTTCATCTCTTGATCTGCATCTGATAGCATTGTATTAAACCCAGGGATGCTGTGGGTTGCCTTAGCAGATTTGCACCAGGCCCTTGATATCAGTTTGATGTCAAAATTAGTCAAGACTGGATTACCATTTTGTTTTACAACATTTTAAACTAAACATGTAGAGGTTTGTAGTACAAGTAGGCTGACGTGTTTGACAATAAATTGACATAATTTAAACTTTAAAAAAGTGAATTTGGATTTTTAAAAAGTAATTTAAATCATTTGTTTTTATCTTGTCTAAAATGGTAAAAATGTGATTGCGTTTCACTAGTTAAACAGACACATTCTTTATTTTACAATGACTATTTGCCATATGAGCAATGCTATGCTAGAACGACAAAACAGACACCAAAATGTTAAAACATGACTTTGTAAAGGATACTAAAACCTAACAAGTGACACTACCTTCATGCTACTGTACATATAGTTAATGGTCATACCATATCTGGGAATTGCAACACTTGTTCTTTTCTGTTTCGGAATTAAGTTTAATGCTTAATTTATGTTTTCTTCTAATAGATACGAAGACCTGGGAATCCAAAAGTAGACAACAAAGTATGCATTCATTGTTACAAATCATTCAAATGTGTGAGTGTTTTGCTTGTTTTAAACTAGCCTCTCACTTCTGCTCTGTTGCCTTTTTGCAGCCAAAGTCAAAGATCTCAGCATCTAGGAAACTATCTTTGAAGGTCGGTATGTGATCCATTCTAACAAAAGTTGGGATCATGGTTAAATGACTGCTTACAAAGTAAAATTTCACAGAATGTATTAGAACTGTAAATGAACGTAACCAAATTATGCAGTAAACCAAAATGTGGACCAACTGTGTTGTGCAAAAGTCAGTTAAATACACAGATGAGACCCATTTTTCCCTGTGTAATTGTATCAATAGAAAGTTTAAAGAATCTGTTCCATTTTTCATCAGATAATGCTTCTGAACAGAGCAATGGACGATCTGGAGAGAGAGAAACAAGAAAGGGATGAAGAGAAAGATCGCTATCTGAATGAGAAACACCCTCCTCTGCAGTTCTCTGGGCTCTCAATGGCAGAATTACAGGTGGGGAAACTTACCCTGAGGGATTTGTTTGTACAATTAGTAGAAAAAAAAATCACCTGACCAAAAAACAAATGGACATCATGTTCTTTTCATGTTTAGAACCTGTGCAAGCAACTTTATGCAAAAATTGATGTAGTAGATGAAGAGAGATACGACTATGAAGACAAAGTCAAGAAACACAACAAAGATGTAAGTATATTCCAAATGAATCATAATTAATGTTTTTTGTTTTCTATAAAAATGCAGAAGGTAGTTCCTTTTGTTCCTTTTCTAAGCTCTGACGTTAGAAATTCTAAATGTCAGAAGGTGAAGCGAGAAGCCTAGACAGAACTTGACTAGACAAACTCAACCACATTCTCTGATTGGCATTTTAAAAATGCTTCCCATAGTCGTCACCGACATAAGTCTCTGTTCCCTATTCGGAGAACGGGGGTTACGAAAGTAATCATTACGTTGCTTGTTAGTAATTAATTAATAGTTACCATGAAGTTGATGCAAATTTCAATAGTTAATGTTAGTTATCATATTAATATGGGATCCTGAATGTGTGGCTTTTGAGGTGTGTATAATTCATAAGGTTTTATCAGTATTTTGCATTACATTACATTATAAACTTGCATTACATTCTTGGATAGTCTGCTGATTGAGCAGGTGCCATTATATCCCGAACACCTGCCGGCTATCATTATATTTGTTTCAGTTGGACAGTGGAGAAGGTAAAGCTTTTGTTTCTTTACTAAAGTACATGCATAAAAACATGTTTCTTTCTAAACAGTGTCTTAAAAGTGCTTGTGTGAGTCATTTGTATGCATTTGTAATTACATATTGAATTAAAGTTAAAAGATGCTGACAGATGTGGTGGTTAGGGGTTGGAGAGCTCAGCTGCTCCTCAGTTCGAATCTTGTCAATATTTTTGTCCTTGATTCAGATTGTCATTGTAGCAGTATACCGTACAATATGTAAATTTTCATTAATTTAGTAAATATCAATACACATGACAGAAATCTCTGTTTTTAAATGTATGGAAATTCTATTTTAAAATGAAGAAAAACTTTAAAATTCCTACTATGTAACAGTGTAATGAAAAAAGATCTCTGGAGTTGAACTATGGTTCTAAATCACATTTTGTTTTGAATGTCTTTCAGTCTGTCCATCTTCCCGTGTCAATGAGAGTATTTGCATTTCTTTTAGATAAACGAGCTCAAGCTGAAAGTACAAGATCTTGGGGGAAAGTTCAAGAAACCAGCGCTGAGGAAGGTACGCGTGTCTGCTGATGAAATGATGCGGGCACTTCTAGGCTCCAAACACAAAGGCTCCATGGATCTCAGAGCAAACCTTAAGTCAGTCAAAAAGGAGGATATCAAGCAAGAAAAGGTAAAGAAGTATTTCAAAAGTTAACATAAATAAATGTAATGCAGTTTATAACAACACAGACTATTTGTTTGTGAATCCAACAGGTATTGACGAATGAGGTAGGTGACTGGCGTAAGAATGTTGAAGCCATGTCTGGCATGGAGGGAAGGAAGAAGATGTTTGATGCTGCTGGGGGAGGCCAGTGATCCCAACCAGAAAGCATATTGAAATTCAAATTATGAATAATGAGACTCAACTGAAACTTTAGTTTTTGTTTATTTTTCCATTTTCGGGTTACTTACATATAAATTCATTACATGTGCATCCACAAATGCCTTGTTGGTTGTTTAAGGTCACAAGTTCCATCGTGGTCAACATGTTTCCAGAATTTTTTTTTCGAATAAATTTTAATTAGAGATGGTACAAACGTGTGTGATACGAACTTTACAGTCCTAGTGCAGAGCATGAACTCTTTCTGGACCAATGTGTAGATGGCGTTCTAATTCAAACTATGCTCCCTAAAAACTATAAAGGAATAGTGAGAAATGTAAGCATTGATGCTTGTTTTACATGTTTTTTTTTTCTAAATGAAGTTAATAAAAAGAATTTATGGTACTCAGGATTTTCCTTGTTCACTTTCGTAGAGCTCTTTGAGAACACTTGGATCATTGACAATGCGGCATGGTTGGAAACATGGATTCTTGAATATGAATCATACGTCAACATGACTTTTATATATTATATAAACTAATAAACTAAACACAAAATGTTAAAATGTCGCCAAGACAAGGCAATCCCTGTTGAAACAGGAGATAACAACAACAAATTGAACAAATTTTAATAAATCATTTATCCATCAAAATGACCAAACACTAAAATTCCCCTCATTTAGTTCATTTTTATTTTTAGGCCTGGACCAATGAAGTTGAAGAGTTTAAAACACCTTGACGAGTTTAACACGTCATCTGGAACTTACTGTGAGGGAATATGTCCATTCTGCATCTTCTTGCTATCTCACACTTTACCATTCTTCAGTGCACACATGGTTGTTTGAAAACTATAGGGAACAATGGGTTTTAAAGAGGATGTTTGTAATAACATTCATTAGATCGCCTTGTTTTTTTTCTAGAAATATGTTGTGAGTGCAAATACTAAAAGCTAATGTTTGTATTGCATTTAGCATATTTTTGGATTGTGACTGTGGATAGGCTGTAGAATCATTAATACCTGTAAAAACAATAAACTGTAAGAATTTTTTTTTCTAAAAGTATAAATGCCATTGTCAGTGGCAGTCTGGTGAGCCACTGGTTCCAACTTCATTTAAATGACAAGACATGAAGTGCATTACGTGCAATACGCACAGAAACAACATATAGAGTAAACGCAACATCAACAACAAAAACAACCCACTTCAGTGGTTTCTATTAAAATGAGTGGAATTGACTGACTGACATTATAAAAGGAAGTTGTCTGGTATTTGTCCAGCTAAAACACATCATCCACAAACACTGATGTGTATTACTTGAACAGCTTCTTTGAAACATTTCAGTTAAAGTTTCAGATGCAGAACGAGATGTTCCTTCGCGCTTTCATTTTTTTTAATTCATCAAAAGCAACAGAGATTTGATCAATGAAAGATGTATTAATGTAAATTAATATGGCATACATAAAAAAAAGACAGTTCAACCCATTTACTGATTACAATGTATTCAGGAATGCTTGAAATGCCTGGATTTACCTGCTTTGAAATACCAAAACATATCAGATCAAATGCTTTCGAGAACCTGAAAACAGTTTCAGAACTTGATTCAGATCAAATTGTGAATAGTTTGGTATGAAATTCACACATCAGGGTGTGTTTCTATAAATGCACAGTTTAGTTTCGTCTGTTCCCTGTGACTCATCATTTCTAACTCAAGTTACTACTTGGTTTTGCTTCACCCAAATGAATTGCAGCGCAAGATTAGACAAAGCCTTGAGTTCCAGACTCAGACTGGCCGTAGATAGACATACATGGGGTTTCACTGGCCTAATTCTCAGTCAAGTTAACTTTACATTTAACCCAAATCTTTGTCCAAAACTTCAGAAGAGCAATAATAAAATACTATTGTCTCTACCATCCTTGCACCTTGTTTGACCCACAAGCTGTTTGCTAGTGCCTGACAAATGCCAGTTGTGCCAAACAAATGGCAATTTTTGCCCCAAATATCAGTATTTTAATTAAAATCAGTAGCCATTATTTAGCTTGGTATGGTGATTGTGTTATGAATATTTTGCTTTTCAAATTCCATTCCCTACTCCTCCTGAGTAAATCACTATGGACCAAGAGTAGAGTTAAACAAACAAATATAAACTAAGTAAACTCAAACAAACAGGAATTAAATGCCAAAATGTGAGGTTAAGTACTAAACATACAGTAGAATGCTCAAAAATAACACTAATAGCTTTAGGAAATGACATTACTGAACATTGTACTGTGTGTTCTGGTCCTTTGGTCATTTTCATCAGGTTAATGCAATGGAGGCTAGAGAAGATAACAGTTTTCAGAGTTCACTATTTGATATTGTTGTCCTAGTTTAGGCAGCGTGTGTTATTCAAGGTTGAATGGGATTAACTGCATTGAACAAAAGGCTAACAATAGTGTGGGAGCCACTGTAGCTTAGATGATGTCAAGTTTATTCATCAAACAAACACGCATCATTCAAGCACAGAGCCTAACCTGATCCAGAGACTTTACCACGGTAAAACCTGGTGTCCAGTTACTCTGTCTTTAGCAGAAGCATGTTGAGAGAAAACACATTGCTCCCATGCCAAATGCTAAAGTGAAAATGACAAAAGTGAATTCACTAATTTTGTTATGGGTTCATTTGTTGAGAATAATTTTCATCTTTATCATCCTTCTTTATCATGTTCTATCTAACACAATTATAATGACATTGAATGAATTATATATTTGTCAGGTTTGTTAAGAATTTATGTGTACTTTATTTGGATAATTACGTATCCTCTTAATAGATCTTGAGATGTATTATGCAAATTTTAGCTGTCTGCTAATAACAGAGGTATTTAAATATAAAAAACATGGTGTTTTTATACACGTTTTTAAACATATTTACTTTACTGTCTAAATACTCAAAAAAAAATTGAATACAACACCCTAACACATAAACAATATGGGAATTTTTTTTATATATGAAGTAAATGAATTATGTTTATACAGCATGTTCAAGATCCCAAATGCTAGAAGATCCCCAATATACCTCTTATCCTGTGCGCCTCTTGTTAGTTGAGTTGGCTGTGAGCATCACCACCCTCCTCTAAAAAGTTTGAACTAAACTCCGACAAAACCCTAACAGCAAATATTGTACTACAGCATCATATTAAATACCAATATCAACTTACCCTGGAAATTCCACATCTAACCTGAGACCTACTGTCAGATGTTCCGTAGGGGAGTGTCCCGCAGAAACTTACAATAAGCATTTTATGTATCCAGAACTTCACTCCAAAAATGAGATAAGAGAGACAATAATTCTCTAGCGGTTGCTACAGGTGTTGAACATGGGTCAAAGATTACGAGCCAGACTGGAGTCTGAACCCTCTGGAGTAGAAGCAGCAAGGTTAGCCCAGCCATACATCAATGACACCGATCAGACTATCGCTTCAGTAAAGGTAAAACACATTACACCCCACAAGCAAATGCATATCATGAAAGATCCAATTCAGGAATTTAAAACACTGCAACAACTCTGCAAAGGGTAAGTTTTCCATGTCAGCAACAAGAGCATAACGCATCAGTAAGTCCAACATGTACATCTAAACAGACTGGTTGATGCTATGTTCCGAGAGTGTTAACATGTGCCAAAGTAAAATGATGACAAACATGACAGTTAATGGACATGAATTGAATACATTACTGGACACTGAAAGCTCTATTTCATTTGCCTCAATATCAGCACACCTTACAGACAGGAAAGGAAAAACTCAGTAGAGTTGACTGAAGACTGGACACCAATCAAAAAAATCCTGTAATATAACTGGACACATCAGAGCAGGGAATTTGAGCAGTTCTGGAGCAAGGGTAACTATGAATGGAGAAACGTGTGTTTTTTCTAAACCGAAAGCTTTTTAATCCACCATCAAGAAAGAGTGTTTGGCAATTAAGTGGGCCTTGGGATTGCACTATTGCCTGCTGGGAAGCACCTTTGACCTGGATCCACACCACAATGGCAGACTCACAAGGTACCCTTCAACCATACACCTTTACCGATTCGCCATTACCTTGCGAAGAAGAACTCAGTGGTCAAATTTGCATATTCATAAAATCTCATAGATTCCTGATTTTTTCAAAGCATCTGATTTAAAATCTGTTGACCAAATGTAAAACATAAAACAAATGTTTTATCCCTTCTGGTAGTTTTTCTATTATATAAGATTATAAAAATAAAATAAACAGTTTCGTTCAGTGATAATATTCAGATAACAATCAACAATTTACATCAGACATGTTAAATGTGCTTTATTAAATAAAATATACATTTTAATGATGTGATTTCACAGTGGTTTCAACACTGTGAGGCTATTTACAAGATATACAGTAAAATCAGTTTGATATGAAATGTATCAAACTACATAAAATTGCTGGAATAAATACAACTTAATTGGACTCCTGAAAATAATAGTTAACTTTCAGGTTTGAAAGATGCATGATGAAAAAGAAACAGTGCTAATTAATGGTATTGTGCCATAATACATTAATCAATCAGGTACAAAATATATATATACATGTATAAATCTAAATAAAATACTCATGTACAGTGCATATTTGTTTAATAAAATATGTATAAATGTTGTATTTATTTTAAAATACAAACTTAAAAGCAGAATTATACAAATATGCAGTACATTTGATGTGCGTATAATTCAACAAGTTCAAAATTCCATCCAATTTCCTTTTTTTGCTTGTTCAGCTTACAGGAAGATTGAAAATCAGGAATCTTCAAACCTTTTGTCCACTTTTGTCCAACCATTGTTTGTTTGCCATAGTTTCATGGTTTGAACGATTGTAACTTTTGTTGATATTTGATAAAGCTCAAGTACACTTGTCTTTAGGTCTTTGCAAGTGATGAACAGAATGTTAAAGTAGATTTTAATGACGCAAATAAGATAATGAGGATGTTGCTTAGAGCATGTGGCTTGACAATAAAGTTATTGCTAAGATTCGTTGGCTTATTCTCCCAGACTAAAATCATTTAACAATAAAATTAAAGATTAGAACTAAACAAACAACCTCTGTTTCCATTGAGAACTACTTTTCTTACTAATTTAAATTTGGACTGCAAGACTTTACTCTTTTTTTGTGTGAAGGTCCAGCTGTTTTGGACCTATGTTCAAATCTTTGAAGAGCTAATGTCTTTTAATGCACCTGTTTGTAACTTTAGTGATAACGTTTCCGTCAATATAAGCCTTTGCCTTTAGACAGCTGGCATGTTCATGCAGAACAGGTTTAAAACAAGTTCAAAGCTTTGAGATGTTTCATTTCCTGCTGTTCACCCACATCCCACGCTTGGAGTGATAATGGTGGAAGAAGTTTTTCAGATGCAGTCGTTCCACTTCCAATCCATGTCCTAAGACTCTGACAAAGAGAACACATTGAGATTTCATATGAGTTGGGCTTGAAATTATGAATTTTTTTGTAAGTAAACTCTTAAAACCAACTGTTGGAATCAAAATGATACGTTAATAAATGAGGCAATCTGAGTGAACGCCTTTCAAGGTGGGGTGTGATTTTTTCAAGTGTTGACAATTGAAATCGTATATCTAAGATGTCTTCAGGCCAACAGAGCATTTTTTCTGATTTTGATAAACAATAAATGGTAAGTATTCTTTGGTACCTAACATTTTTAATAATTGCAAACCACATTTTTTAACTTCTCAAGCTTTGGAAAAATGTATTCAAACTAAATGTTGAAATAATGCAAAAAAAATTCTCAAGGGGAGAAAAAGGTAGTACGAAAACATTAAATAGCCAAAGTAGATTAAAAGAAGATTCATTAGCTGCAATCTTTTTCAAACAAGACCGTTTTAAGATTGGCAGGTCATTGAAAAGGACAACCACTAGGTCACCCAATCACTAAAGGATATAATTCAAAGTTGTTTATCTTCCTGTTGGCTTGTGTAATGTAAAATGTCAGATTTGACAAGCAGAGCGAAGTCATTTTGGTTATTTAAAAACCAACATTAATATTTTTTAACCTAAGCTCACAATGAAGATAACTTATACCAAATAAAAACCTTGCAGCTGCATTAATTGCACTCATAATGTAGCTGACTAACAACTCCAAACGAAGAATTGCAACAATTAAAAATAATCTCTAAACTAGGGGTCAATCAGTCAGGAGCTCAACCGGCCTCTGGGGGCAGAGAAGTGAGAGCAGGTTCTCATTCACTCCCATTTTAAAACTGCCCAACTTTGAAGATGATAAGACTTATTTATCTCCCTGATGCTGCAATGTTTTTTGATTCGATCAACCTTCATGAACAATCTGAGGAGGTAAATTGTTTTTAAATGTGTTTGTTTAACATATATTAATATTTAAACCTTTAGCTACGCCTACGTCTATGCTACGCCTATGTCTTATCTCTGTAGACTCATTTGTGGACACACTTCCATGATGCCAATGAGTGCGCCATCCTGTGCCATCTTTACCCTTCATACCAAAGCTTTGGGTGACGTCACATGATAAAATATACAGTAATATACAGTCAATGGTTATTCTGAAACTAGCCAGAAAATGGCAGAATAAAACAGACTGTTTTCCAACATAATTATGTTTATATTGAGATACACATACAGGTGGGCCTCCTTTAAAAGTACCAAGTTTAAAAATCCAACCATATGACCCAATTACAGCAAACCAATCCATGAAACCAGACAAATAATCTGTTATGTTAAGTATTGTTACTTGTGCATCCTTTAAAATCTCCACCCAATTAATCTACCACATACTGTGGGTTGTAAAATGTATTAGTACGAGGAAACATTTTAATTAAACTGACCAGTAAAAAAGTGATTTTGTGGTGAAGCAAAGCACCCAATACAGATCAAATATTCCTCAGAAAGTAAAGTTACTGACCACAAAACTAAAAGCACATTTTGTTTTCTTTGCAAATAAGCACTCAATATTTCAGATAGAGTCTAGTTGTTGCCATATTCTCAATTGTATCAAGTTCATTGCAGATTCAATTGAAATGAAGAAACCTGTTACATTGCTAAGCAATGATGTTTATCTATAGAAACAATCACGTGAACGAGACTTTCCTTTACTGGTGCTGCACATGCAAACCTTCTCATTTGTATAAACATTTCTAATCTCTGTCGCTCTTTCTCCAGCCAACAGTCGCACCCATGCCATCTGTCTCTACACACCTTGAGCACTACACTCAGTTTCTGACCATCATGTAATAAACTAGATAAGTGTGGGTTTAGATTATACCTGTCAAGAAGCTCCCAATCTTCTCCTCCCCATTTGTCTTTAAATTCTACAGTGTTCATTCCTCCAATGCGCACCATGTCGGTTTTGTAGATTCCCATCAGACCATAGCCAGCAATCTCCCAAAAACCTATTGAGCAACACAAAGACTTTCAGCATGCAGGTTGGTGACTGAAAGAGAGAGATTCCATGACACATGCTCTCATGGGTTTGTCTTTATATGATGTAAATATGTATATATATATATATATATATATATATATATATATATATATCTATATATATATATATCTAGTATATATATATATATATATATATAATATATAGATATTTATTTTTTCACCACTGAGATTGTAGTTGTTTTCCTCTACAGGAAAAAAATAAAACAAATAAATGTACATGTAGAGTTATAAATGAATGAGAGTGCCTATAAAGCAACATAACATGTCAAATAAGCATACACCATTGTTAGTTTTTGTAATGTGAAAAAACAAGTTTGTAAGGCTGTTTGAAGGAGATGTTAAAGGTCGACATCTAAACGCAGACATAATGTTCCTTGTCATGCATCACAACATGCTGTTTCCTTAAGAAGGAAGTGAGAGTTTAACTTGCAAAGCCTGGCCAGTCTGGATTTTCAAGTCAAATTTCACATCACCACTATGTGCATTGTCTACAGGCCTGAGTTACTATAACCAATAGTAACCAGCATTAGCGAATATGTAATTAGTAGAGTGGGGTAGTTTAAGTACAGAAAAGAAAATACATGTTTCATGAATACACTACACTATATACTGTTGTCTTATTACTAAAGAGAGAGGTTATGTGCTTAACATATTTATATTTTTTAAGGCCTTCTGATTATAGTACAAATCAATAATCATTATGATTTTGTGTAGCAGTAATCTCAAAAAAGTATTTGCTAGGTTTGCTTTCATATTAAAGATCTTAAAGATCACTGTGCTTCAATCTTTCCCGTCTCCACCGCTTCTCAAATCCTGTCCTTCCAATCCCGACCAAAACTTGAATTTATTATAAACTATTTTATTTACATTCGCAGCAAGTAAAGGTTCTCTAAATGAAGGTTTAGATTACCCCACTTCTTCCAAACATTTTATTCTTTCTATAGTTTTTTTTCTAACATTCAAACCTCACAAAGTTACATTGCAAAAACTGTGATGTAAACATGAAAATAGAACAGACACCAAATTGTCCTGTTATCCCTTGGCTTGAGTTTGTACCAGTCAAAGTGAAAAGTGGACAGGGGTTGGGCTTTATAGGCAGCGGTGTTCCCATGGAAAATGAAAAAGAAAATCGAAAAAGGTTGAAACATTTGTTAAGTATTTTTTACCGTTTGGAACTCTTGGTGAAGCTCCACAATCCAGTCTCATCACAACAGGGGCATAAACCATCTTTCCCTCTATACAGTGCTTTCTGATGCTGTTTAGAAAATTCACTGGGTAGTACAGGTGTAGGTCACATAGAAACAGAATACTGTGCTCATCCTGAGAAGAAAAGCTTCAAATTAATACACTTTACATTTTTTCAAAATGATGGCGATCAAATTAACCAAGCTTATGATGCATGTGAAAAGTAAAAATAAGTTACCTACTTCAACCAGATCTATTCCAGCTTGAAGACCCCCAGATCTCTGAAAATTGCCCTCCATCTTCTTAAACTTATAACTAAAAATGCAAAGATTATTAGATATACAATTCAACATTAGCATAAGCTAAGTTCATTTGCGAAATGGTTGCTAGGACAACTAATTAACAAAGGCTGAGTTAAGTGATGTTTTAATGTGCTACTGCAGAAGCTAAATTAAATTATCTGGAATGGAGTAATTAACACAAATTTAAAATGTTGTAACATTTATGATTTATAACATTTTACCTGGGTATTTTAGCCTTTTTAAGTGTTGTCTCGATGTCCATGTCCGAACTGTTATAATCTACAATTATAACATTGAAGTTCTTATCCCCGGTCACTCTGTAGACTTTTTCCATTTCCCTGATGAACTGTATAATCCATCTGGCCTGATTCTTCACTGTCACAAAGACAAAAAAAAAAATTGTTATTCTTTCTGAATGCTTTCTTACGTGGACTTTTATTTTGAAATGTAAATTTAATTAGAAAAGTTTGATTTTATAAATTGGATCAACATGGAAGAGGAAGTTTACAATGAATGACAAAAGGAACAAGGAAGTTAACCATCAAACTTTTAAGCACTCCTTTTTGTTTAAGCAGCCACTGAAGTAATTTAAATCTGTTGAATTATTTAAATGTTATGCAAGTCTTTGAAATGTTGTTTACAAACAAACAAAACATTATATGTGAAACATTGTGCAGTTGTTTCATGCGACTTTTTGTTGTAATTATTTGTTGAGTATACAGCATTCATTCGTGTTTCTGTATATTAGTTCTCACAACAAAAGTATTGACAAGCTCTCATTAAACTGCCTGTAAAAGAAATCCTTGGCTTGCAATTAAACAAGAGGGAGCTACAATAGCCATAAAATATTTTTTTTTCCTTGAAGCAAGCAGCCTTCAGTAGTAATTCCTAAAAGTCTAGCTAGTAATTCTGAGAGTAATGACAATGAACTTCTCCTTTACATTCTTAACTTATCTCACTGTCCCTAACACATTTATGGCATACAGTTAACAAAAAAGAAAGATAAGGACTTCAATCATACTTTTTATCAGTCGTTTTAATATGAAAAGGACCAAGATAAAATATTTCGGATTTTGATCTCATTCCATATAGATTTTTCCTACTATGGGTGTTACTAAGCTTTATGTAAATTCTACTGGTCTCTTCAAAGTCAGAGAAATATTGTTCCATTCACCTGCAACAATTACATTGACAGTAGCCTTGGGATTCCATCTGAAATCTTTGGGAGTGCAGAGAACTGGTGTTGGAGAGTCCACTGCATACACGTAGTGTGAAACTAACACCTTTTTTGCATGAGGCCCAACCATCTCCAGTTCAACAAGATAACGGCTACCGACGTTCTTATCCTCGCGCTTTACCACGTTTACCACATGCAACAGGGAGAAGCCTCTGAGGAAAATAAACACAAAATAATCAAAGAACACTTAAAACCGGTTCTACAGCAAATGCAAACAAATCTTCATTGTCCTGTGTTTAAAGTAACTTATCAAACCGGATTAGACAGTGCAGAAAAACAGACACCAAGTTTACAAAAGGAAACTACCTATTAGAGAAGTTATGGTTGTTTCAACAGGTCTCTTGTGGAAACTTTGGAAACCATTTTTGCATGCAATCCTCTACCCTCAAATTATAAAAACTAACAAATTAACCTCAAATTAAACAAGATTACAAAACCAATGCAATCTTGTAGCATAGCGATTTAGCTCTTTTTAAATTTGAATTATTGTATTTAAGAAAGGTTTAAAACCCCCCACAGATTTACAAGTTAAAGTGTGAAAACCTGTTGCGATTATTGTTCTAAATTCCTCTGAAATTGACACACCTGAATACCAGTAGCTGTGGACTTCTTAAACTCATTAAAAACCTGTCAAACAAATTCTCAAAAAATGTGTATACATAAATCACAACTCAGTGGCCCCACAAAATAATCCACTAGCTCTCCACTACAAGAACATCCTCCAGGCTCAGAACACAAGAAACTGAGCCAAGAAAACAAGTGGTGTTTCACAACCCCCAATGATTAGCAGTCTACAGATCATATGTTTATCAATATAGTGATCAATATATTTACATTTAATTGAACTACACAAAACTTCTGACAATAAATCATCAGTGTTCTTTGATTGTTTTTATATGAAGGATCATAAGCATTTACCATAACCAGCTTGGTTCTTCCAAAATAAGCAACGACTAAACACACATTGTAGGTATCTACTAAACTAAAAGTCAATGTTAAAAAGATTTAAGCTGGGTCAAGTCAGACCAGATAGCACTCTTATCTCTTCAAGATACTGTATTTTGAAATCAGACACATGAAATGCAAATTAAACATGGCCGAGTCTTACCGAGTCTCTTCCCTTGAATGGAGCGCTTGTACAAAGGCTCGAACGATAGGCATCACATGACGTTGGGTCATGACAATGTTTCCTGATGTCCTGCAGGCATTCACCACTGAGGACGTTTGTTTAGAAGCTGCGTTTAGTGGATTGATCTCATAGACATTTTGCCAGAAAGGGCTTTCTTCTAGAGGGTAAAAAACAGAACAATGCAATCAGCTATATAATTGTTTGAAAAGAAAAAAATCCTCCAGAAATGTGCTTTCACTTCTTCTACCGCAAAGTGCTACATTTGTATTCTTACATGCTAAGATTAATAATCTTACAGCCAAAGACATAGAGCATATAGACCACAGACAAACAAGAAATATATGAGTCAACAGGAACTGTTAGCTGACGTTTGTCTTTTGTTCTTCGAAGACTTGTTGAACCAGTGTTGGGAAGCACAATCAAAAGAGAGAAGATAATACATAGGTTGAATTAAAGAAATCAGTATTATATTGAAGGCACCCACAAAAATCACGAGACAATAGAGGGAGCGAACAGGATTCTGTAACTTGCCATATTTATATTAAATGTCTCATGTCTGCGTCTCTCTCTCTCTCTCTCTCTCTCTCTCTCTCTCTCTCTCTCTCTCTCTCTCTCTCTGTCTGTCTCTCTCTTTCTCTCTCTCTTTCTCTCTCTCTCTGTGTATTTGGTTTGGTTTACCTGCTGTTTGTACATCGGGATCTTCAACTTTATTCAGGTAGCCAGCGAGCTCCTTACTAAAACAGTTATCAGGTAACAAACTGGTTAGATAAAAACAAATCGGAGAAGAAAATTTTCTATAGTTCTAATATTTCTCACTTTGATGAAAAATTTGGATCTTGTTTGTAGAAGCACATCTCATCCTCGTGATTATTTGTTTCCCTTGTGTAGTCATTTGGATAAACAGAAGAAAACTCAACCTACAAAAAAATTCAAGAAAATATTATTGAAATCAATTTCATTGCAACAATAATTCCCTTTTTCAGTTCATTTTACCATTATGTTTTCTCAATTATTGAATTAGAACAATAAATGGTTTCATAGAGAAGTCAATAGCATCTGCTGTGTCACAATGAAGGCAGCTAAAGCAAGCTTAAACGACACATTCACTCAAAATGAATTAATTGAACAGCTATGCTGTTCTTAACCGAGCAGACTTGCTAAGCAGGGACAACACACTTTGAATTTTATTATAATTTTCGACTTTCAATGTGTTAAAATGTGTTTTATCACTTTGCCTGATTTTAATTACATAAGTATTAGATTGGAAAATTTAAAAGGTTTGGCCATTTCAATTATATTTAAGTTATACTAACTTGCATTGCTGTATTTTGATTCCTTCCGTAAAATAAAATTAACTACATTTGAACAAAACACTTGATTTTGCTCCCATTTTTTAGAAGTCCAAAAATCTAAACCTATTAAATCTTTAAGTCTATTTTTGTGAAATATGGCTCATTTATTTGTTTTCACAGCTTTCTCGGTCTGACCACATTAAAGAGCTACTAACTAAAACACAAGATTTGTCTGGCTTGCTGCTCTGTTGACTTTTGATACACTCTGCTTCAATTGCTGAGGGAAGTTAAGCAACAACATAAAATTCCTGTCGTAGATCTCGGTCTAGAGTGTCTCAAACATGCTCAATGAGAAACAAGTTTGGTGAATGACGTGTTCACCTTCAAGCGATTGTGTGCAGATACTTGTAACAAGTGTAACTGCATTACGTTTGTGACTGATTGGTACAAAAAGAAGCCTTCGATTTGATGCACTCAAATGGTCAATAATAGAATGTACCTGTGTTAGCGACTCAAAATGTTTGCCTGTTCAATGCATAACCCCATCACCACCATAGCCACTCTGTTCACAACAACGTTATCAGCAAACCATGATTCCCTCTACATTTACAACTGGGATTAATTCCTTATAAAACTGTTTCATCCCTTGTGTAAGACACTATGAGATTTGATTGTATGTTACAGCAAACTGCAGTCCGTATGAGACGACAGCCAGTTAGATAACCTTCCCCGAGACAATACAAGCTCAGCTGATCTTGAAGGGGAGGATGCTGGTTGTCTTGGAATGGTATCTTTATGTAATGTCTGTGGTTGAGAGGCTACATGTATTGCTAAATCCTCACACTATTTGTTCTGGTAGTCAAACTATTGTGCTGTGGAACAAAACGTTTTCACATTTTCATGTGGTCTAACCTGTAAGCACGCCTGTGCAAGGAACATGCTACCTAGTCATTTTGATCTGCCATGCCTTGGCAAGGGAGAAGAGCTGGCTAGCACCAATTTTGACAAATGTGTCAATGATAATTGAGAAAAACAGATATTTTTTGCATATAGGGTTTTTTTTTATCTAAAAAGGTCATAAGAGGGGATGAAAAATGGGATAGTTTTTAATGTTGGGTGCAGGCATTACATATTATGAATGATCCGCTCCAAATAAAAAATACAATTTTTATTATAAAAATACATATACATTATTTATTTTTATTCATACTTTTATATATATAATTTCCCCTTTTTATTTCTTTTTTCTTTTACTAAGAATGAAAGAAATTAGTTATGCTTCACCATTTTAACAATTTTTATTCCTTACATTCATTTAAAATTAATTGCGAATAAATGTGCAATGAGACATTTCTCTCTTTGGGAACATGGGTTAGGGAAGAGGAGGGATTGGTCTAGGGGGTCTTTGTTTTAGGGATTTATAAACATTGAGTGCCCTCTTTCACACTGAATACATCTTTGCAGTTGAGATGAACTCCCACCTAATTTTTTTAATTGTTGATGGATCTGCTGCTAGACAAAGCCTTGTTAAACAATTAGATGGTAAAATGAGTCTAATTATATTTTAATGACTTCTTCTCATGAAGCAACCTCTGTTTCATGGGAAAATACAAAATGCTTTGTGCTTTCTGCTTTTGTTGATTAAAATGATAGCAACTTTTCTTACTAAATACACTCCTTGATAACGTCCAACAGCTCCTTTGATTATGTAACTTGGTTCGTATTGACACTCGGGAAACAAGTCCTTCACATAAGACTCCCCCAGCATTTTAACTGGTAAAACAGAATGGGAAAAAAAACTATAACAAACATTAATATTCATGTTTAGAATCTGCAGGAATCTGAGGCCATACTAACATTTGAAGATGTGATCTCGTGGATCTTCTTGGATCATTTCTTTAGCTTGAGGAGACATGGGAATAGGCTCCATAAGTTTATCATAGCTCGCTTTTGTTTGCGGGATGTGTTCAATGTCTCCCATTTGTAAAGAGGATTCATCTGAAAAAAGAAAGGAATCACTAAGTCAAAATATAAATAAATAAAATAATAGATGTCTTGTTTAATGTTAAAAAAGGTTTTTGTTAAATAGAGGGTTGATGTCAACAATTTAACTTTCACTGAATGTGCTCAATAGCTGCAGCAATGCATTTATATATATATATATATATATATATATATATATATATATATATATATGAATGATAAAAGATCTTACATTTACGTTAGATTGGCTGAATTATTCAAACAAACTCCTATGACATTTCTTTCACTTTATAGTTTAGTTTTTTCCAAATATAGTAAAATGTAAGGTATAATAAAACATGTAAATTCTACAAAACTAACCTATTCTCTTCTACTGTAGCTTACAAAATTGTCACAGTCAGTTGTGGCATTGAGACATAAAACATTTGATTTAAATAAACATATCTATACAATAACAAAACTAAATTAAGACATGATTAAAAAAGGAGAGTGGAGCAGGGCGGACACCAACCATTGGCCATCTAGCATAAGACAATGAGCCCACAAACAGAGATGATGTGGAGCATATAAACAGGGGAGAGCAACTATCTACAGTGTATGGCTACATGAGTAAATAAAAGAGTGGGGTCAGACACAAGACTGGAGAGGACAAAAAAATAAACGTGGTCCTTGAAAGACAGAAAACCAAGCCAAGTGGACCGCCACAGATTTCAGTAAAGTCAAAAGAAGAGTAGATAGTGAGAGAGTGAAGTGCACTGCAACAATAGACTGGTAACTCCAGAACCAAGAATTGGAGTTCCACCACCATGACCATTAGTGACGGAACCTTGATAATCATTTAGCAATACCTTCATATAATGATAAGTACTCTGAGGTTATGATGGTAAAAGTGCTGTTGTCTTGGTTTAAACTCCACTGTAGAACAAAAAGTAGTTTGATTTTATGCACTGCCTTGGGTTAATTTCACAAAATGAACTGATTAAAATGCTGGCATACAGCAACTTCCAGATGATCCATTCCAACGTTTTGCTTCATGAGAACCTCAAAAAAATATTTCATGTCTTTTATTAACCTGCAAACAAAAGAGATATGTTTTAGTTATATCTTTCAGTATACAAATGTTTAAGGACTGATGTTTTTCATACAAAACTGGTTTGGATATCTGGGTGGCAAATTTCCAGTACTCCCCAGGGGCTGTCCATTCGGTTCCTCTCTAAATTAGGACAACACATTTTGAAAGAATTAAATGCATGATCATTCAAGACCAATTCCATTTCTAACCCTTAGAACAACATCCAGCTTGAGATTTAACTACAAAAGCTGCTTATGAAAATGAAGATTCCTATTCTCTTTTAAATGAAGAGGAGCGGCCAAAATGAAGGGTTTAAATACCTCTTCAAACAAAGTGTAGGTCAAAGCCAGACTTAAAACTACATGTAAAGTGTAAACTAAAATGTATTTCCTAGCTCACAGTGTGTTCCTCGAACATTTCGCTTTCTTCAAGATGTCAGTAAGCATGAGGGATGTAAACCTAAGCAATTTTCTCATTTATACATTTTCATTGACAATTTTACACAATGCTGTTACATGTCATTAAACGATCATTTAGTTATGTTAATGTGTTTAAAACTGTTCAAAGGTAAGGATGAAGAAATGGGGATGTAGGAAGAGAAATTGAACTGGAAGCAAATGCTGCAATTTATTTTTCAGGAGATACTCAATGCTTTCATTAACATGGCTACTTGTCTGAAGAAAAACATACATCAATATGCCATAGTTTTTACTTTATAATTATGTCAAAAGACAACAAAACCAAAACTTAAAGGTCAAATTTCATTTGGTGCAATCATATTTCTTTGAAAATCTTTGCGAATATTAACACTAAATCGTTAAACTTGTTTATTTTGTCATTGCTAATATGATTGGTAGCAAATATTTAGTTCCTTCCTATAATATTACAAAATGTAAAAAAGATTGTTGAAGCTTACAAGACAAAGGAACAATACATTGAATATTACGAATTTAGAAGTGTATCTTTTAAAAAAATGTTTTAATGATTTCTAACTACGTCATTACTGTGCTATATTTAAAAAAATTACTTCTTTTACTTTTTACTATTTATATTTTATATGCCTTATACATTTATCTCAATCAATAAGTGTTTTACATAGTTGTATTCAACATTATGTATACATACTATAAAGTGTAGGATGATATATTGTTATCAAATACAGCACGTGTCATCACTGACCTGTTGTTATTGAGTCTTTATGTCATGTTTACATTTCATAAAGTTATCAGTCCAAGAATAAAAATGCATTCATTTAATTTAATTTTCTTTTTCACAAGGTTAAGCACATAACTCAGATTTAATTACACGCTCAGTGTTGGTATGTAATATTCTTTCAAATAACTATATTTCATATTAAATTTCAATGAACATGATTTTACCTCCCCAACATACGCCAGGAGCTGAAGGTTATCTGGGTTTTCATCCAAGCTCAGCCAGAACTCTGAATTGTCATCAGAGGCCAAAGCAAAAATATATTCATCTGCAAAATATAAAAGTGTTCATTACTTATCATTAAAGCAAAAAAAGAGCATAATTGAACCAATAAACACAGCATCTGTTAAAGTTATACTTATTCTGTCAACAGCTCTTTTTTTCCACTACAATTATGTTCATAGGTTCTGAGTGATCTAATGTATTGTTAGCTTTTAAACACGTGTAACACAATCACGTCTAAAGTTTGAACAGACATGAACTTGAATCACTCACTGGTTGCTGCAGGATGGAGGAAACCAAATATTCTCATCCCATAGTTGGCCCATTGAGGAGAAACTGCCAGTCGACTCACAGTTGTGCGCACCTATAAAGAAAAGAAAAGCTTTGTTGTGATTTTATATGTTCTGTATTATCAATATTACATTGTTAAAGGTGTTTTATCCCATACATTAGGAAAAAGTGGATATAGAAGATTGTTTTTCAGCTGATCAAGAGATCCACCGCAGCAGTCATCAAAAATATGCATGTTTACTCGACCCTGAGAAGAGGAACATGGTTAGTTGACCTCTTCTGTTATTCAAAATGTATTAAAAAGCATTACAGTATTCATATATCATACGCTATTCAATTAAAAAGGAAAGATGGAGGAGTCTGTTCTGGATCGACCTGGCAAGTACCACAGCAAGCATGTAACCAATCAGCAGGAGCTCCCAACATATAGACAAGATTTTTAAAATTATTCTATTTTGGGGATTTCATAGGAATATAGGATCCTTAAGATGTTTTTATAATCAATATTTATTTAATATAATGTGTTTTGTTAATGACTGTTTAAATATGTTAATAAATGTGCCTCATTCTACAGCAAACTGCCATTGACCTTTGATTAATTCCAGAATGAAACACATTTTTATTACATTTACATGAAAAAATTTTATTATCTATAATTGAACCATAAAATATGGCCATCAACAAGTAAGACGTATAAGCTTGTTAAATGATATTTATTTTCACCTTTTACTCTTTTTTTATTGTAAAGTTGCTTTTTAAAGCCGCATTAAAGTACACTTTACAAATACTAAGGAGAAGCTTGCAGGTGTGTGTAGTGTTGTGTCTGTACATTATAACTGTATAAACTAATATAAAGATGAAATTACTATTTTCAACCCAAACCTTATGTGATTTGGCTGGTGGTTTTTCAACCGCAGGTTTATCGTCAGGCTGAAACACAAAGCATGTAGAAAGAGTTTATTATAAAGATGTCATAATGTATTGTATGTGCTTGAAAATGAATACTAAAATGGCAACATGGGTCCTCAATCTTACCTCAATCGGCTCTGGCTCCATTCTTGGAGTATTTTCTATCTCTCTGACCTCTACCTGTATGTCCATTTCATTTTTTGCAGGCGCTAGAGAAGTGAAGGACATTCAAAGCAAAATTAAATAATGTCTTCATATTACTAATGAGTCAAACTTAAACTATTATCCACAATTTGAAAAATAATAATTTATTGAATAGTTAATGGCGTCACAGTGGCGCAGTGGGTAGCACGATCGTCTCACAGCAAGAAGGTTGCTGGTTCGAGCCTCGGCTGGGTCAGGTGGCATTTCTGTGTGGAGTTCTCATGTTCTCCTCGTGATCGCGTGGGTTTTCTCCGGGTGCTCCGGTTTCCCCACAAGTCCAAAGACATGCGGTTTAAGTGAATTGAGTAAGAACGATTGTTAAAGTGTGAATGAGTGTGTGTGAATGTTTCCCAGTGATGGGTTGCGGCTGGAAGGGCATCCGCTGCGTAAAACATATGCCAGAGGAGTTGGCGGTTCATTCCGCTGTGGCGACCCCAAAAGGGAAGAAAGCCGACATGAAGATGAGTGAGAGTGAGTGAATAGTTAATTAAGATACATTATTTTAATTATATTGTAGGATATACATATAAAATTTGCAGCTAAAATATGACACATTGGTGTATATTTTTGAGTTATAATAATCATAATGCCAGTGTTTGTTAAAGGTGCATTATGTAAGAAATTAAATAATTATAAATTAGACCTGATTTGTATTTCTGTAATGGGCACTTATTATTGAAATTCAGATTTTGGTAGGTAATTTAAACTAAAAGTGAGCATGACTGATGTTAACTCAGGTAGAGTGCATTAAATTCATCAATTCTTTTAAATTAGTAAATGTATTCAGAAAGAGTGGGTTATAAAATCTCAAAATCTAAAACAATTTATCTTTCAGTCTGTACACATACAACCTGTTGTCTTTCATTTTGTGCTTTCAGTGTGCTATGTTTAAAAAGATTTGATTAGAGTACTCTCTTAGGCCACAAATTTACATATAGTATCTTTAAATAAGGTATAATAATAAATAGCAGGCTTCTAACAGCTATTAACAGCTTTAAACAGAACCCCAGAAGCCAGCATGAACTGATCTTGCTGGTTTTTCCACTAGTGCATGCTGGGTAATACCCCGTTACCTTTGGAAACTACTTGTAATGTACAACCTTTTATAAGTTATAGTTCATTTTTCATTGTGTTTCTCCCTTATTTTATTTTTTTTTAGAGGAAAACACAGTTTCATTTATTCCCCTTTATGAAGAAGAGAAACACAAATATCTATTGTCCCTCTTCTTTATTGTTCAGTCCTAAAAAGCAAATAGGAAATTTAGCTGCAATTTAAATCTTGAATTTCCTTTTACAAAACAGTTTATGTTCGAGAATTTGAACACATGTTAATGTCTTTAGTAAGGGAACAGAATAGACAAAATGTCAAACTTCTCAAAAAGGTTTAGTATTCATAACTGCAAGAGGATTGAATTCTGCTTCTATTAATGCCAGAATTTTATCCATTTAAAAATACTTTTACTTTTGAAATTAATTCTTATACTTCAGTGACAATAAAAAAACACAATAAAACCATAAGTGACAATCTTGAATTATTTGGTAAATCAAATCTGCAAACTTTTTGACTGACCTTTACTTTATTTATTCCCAAGTAAACAGCTCATACATAGAATGTTTCATCTTTATCCAAAATTAATGTAAATACTAAACTTGCTTAGATTACAAAATGTTTTTAACGAATTTTTTGGGAGAAAGTCCCTCGCTATGAATTTTCTAAACATAGCATCATTTGACAATGCTGATCAAATAAAAGATGCTGGTTAATTGAAAACAACTTTTTACATCAGCCATTGTCATTATCATTGTTACTTTTAAGAAGCACAACATCCACTCTTTTATGGGAGGCATAACAATAAATAAGAGAGAGTTTGTAAAATAACAAATCTATTGTTTGAAAGATTTTATCTTGTACAGTACAACTTTTTCAAGTTCGAAGCGAGTCAGTATTGTATAAATATTTTGGTCATAAAACCAACCACAAATCTATTTAAATTTATTACTTCATATGTCATACTTATTAAATATGCAAGTTTGAATTGACATTGAAAATTCTAAAGCATAATGTTAGCTGTCTATCTCACCACAGCTTTATAAAAGCAAATAGAACTCACCAGCAGCTATGATCTTTTCTTTTGAATCCACATAATATGCTCCCAAACATATAAGAACATAGAAAATAACACATAAAAAAAGCAGATAAAAAAAATAGAGCATCACCTTGCGGTGGTTTAACACTCTTGAGGAAACCATTTCGCGTGATGTGATGACAAGAGGGACATTACGTTTGCTTTAACCTTGGAAGAACCTGCTTGGCAAGAACCTGCTTGGCCACCAGTAGTACTGTAGGACTGGTTTAGTTAAATGAGCTGTTGACAGAAGAGCAAAAAAATTAAGCGTATGACATGAGTCTCAGAAAAAAAAAGAAAATACCCGAAGTAAAATGGGCGAGGTGACACAGGATATGCCAACCTCTTTTCTTTTCGAAGAATTTCCATTTATTTGTCCGTCTTTGAAAGCATTTTCTGAACCATCAGAAATCTGATACCATAACAAGGAAACAATGTTGCAGTAAAGAGAGCGCTATTGTGTCAGAAAATAACCCTAACCTTAAACGATTGAAAAGATGAAAAATTGTGGTGGTGTTTTTATTTTCTGTACACTGTGAACAGATGAAATGTGCAGCCTTAAACTGAAGGAAGTCATTTGATAATAGTCAAATATGCATGTGCGAATGCTCCCTCTACTTTTGAATGTACACCATCTCTCAATCGTTCACCCCGCATTTTCTTTGTGTCAGGTGTTGATGGATCTAAATGTAAGGAAGCCATTAACAGAGATTTAGTTGATTCAGAAGTTCATATAGAAACTGCTGTTCAACAGAAAAAGGCTAAACTAAATACCCATTAGAGGTTGGCAGGATGCAAAACAGAAACAAAGTAGCCCCTCCAGTTGATTCTAAAGGCACTGTCCCAGTCTTCATTTTTATTCCTGCACTTTCAATTCGAATAAAAAAAAAAAGTTCCGTTTACTTAAAAAACTTTGCAAACAGATCATATTATTTTTGCAAAGACAACTAATGAGGAAAATCTAAATAAGATTAATAACTAAACACACGTAAATTGAACGATTTCTTCTGAGTAACTTTACCAATAAACATTAAGTAAATTTAATAAGCAGATTTAAGTTATTATACTAAAAGATGGAAAATATTGTTAAACTAAATCATTTTAATATAGTAAGTTAACTTAACTTAATATGAAATGTTAAGTAAGGACTACTTATAAATCTATGTGCAATCGCTTCTTTGTAACAAAACATATAACGTTCTGAGAACGTTATTTTGATACTTGAAAACTAGAAATTTCTAATGGGGCAAAAACGACTTACAGTACTTAAGAAGCACCTCCAGGTGCTAATTCGGAAGAGTTTCGGCCACTAATTAACTCTTCAATTCGTACAGAGAACGATGTAAAACATTACATGAGAGCACCCTCATGTACCAGAAACTCAGATGATGCTCTTCTACTGCGTCTGTGAATGTACTAGAAATCAGGACAATCCAAAATCACTGTTTCGGAAAGGTGGGGGGGGTATTCAGAGGTTTGACTACAACAGATTTGGCTTAAGATAATACATTCAGAAGATGAACAGCAATGAAACTGATAGCTTCACTAACTGAAAATGGCCTAAGCAGAAGGAAGCAAGTAGACTACTAGACCTTCTGGCCTGCAAACCAACGAGGAGCAGGCTAGTGATGACTGCCAGCAAAATGACGGCTTTGTTTACGAGTCTTGATCAAAGGGCCACCTCCTGCTCTCCCTGCCTGTGCTCAATGCAAAGTAACCGAACTGTACTACCTCGACAGTCTCTTCTCATTTACACCCAATGTAAAAACAACCCAAATTTAGAACTGAAAAAAATGCTTTTTTTTTTATTCAAATCGTTAGTCAACTTCATGAACACTCTGAAGGGGTGAATTTTGGTTAACACTCTTTGTTTGTTAATGATATATTAAAATTACACTCAGTTGCAGTCTCAGTCTCCTTTAGCCGTCATGTTCCGCGTTCTACGTCCATGTAATATACAGTCAATCGTCTTGAGTTTAGGGACCAATTTCAGGTATGCTTAGCATGCCTCATGAAATCCTGGACCTAATGGACATTTGCCTCCCTTCCCTGTTCAGAAAATGATTAAGTATGGTAGCCAGGACAGGCACAAAAAGGAAAAATTCCAGTAGGTGAAGACGAAAACTTTTTGTATGTGTATTCTGTCCAAGCGAAACAATCACACAAAGAAGTGTGAGAATTTCTAACTAACCAACGGAGAATAGACCTAATATCATGTAAAGCATTGAAACATCTGCAATTATATATATTTTTTGTGTGATGTCCTGTTGTAATAAAACTTTTAATTAAAAATAGTGCTACAGAATAATAACAGTCTTTAAAGGGGATTGTAAGTGCGTATCTTGCTCAGTGGTGTAATCTTTCTTAGGTCAGCTATGGGGTGGGTGTGATGGGTAGAGGTGGTGATGGAGATGCTTGAACAGAGATGGTTTAGACCAGATGACAACAGGAGATGAATATAGATTACATGGATAACTGGTTCATGAATCAACTGGCAACAGAGTGCAAGGTCAGTCACAGGTGTGATGGTGAGAACGAAGCACAAGGATGAGTAGTAGACATTTATCGTGGAAATGCTGGGTTTAGTATACCGGTGATTGGCTGTGCATGGGACATCTGATGAGCTAAGATTCAGGAGTGATGCTGAGTTGCTCATCAGGTGCCTGGTTCTCAGACCTGATGGACAGGTTGACAGTTACCGGAGCTGTTGACAGAAACATTTCCAAAACTGCGAAATGTCAGCGCTACATTGAGCTATAATGGGTCCAAACCAAAAGTTGGTGAGACTCTCTCCATTTAATACCGTTCTCCCTGAGGTTATAAGTCTATGAGCTGATGAAAATGCAGTCTGAACAGAATCCAATCTGGTTAAAAGGTTAAAACATGAAATGCCTGGTGATCTTGGAAAATTTGTGGATGAACAGTGTGTAAAAACAAAACCTATAAACTGTTGGAGAGCATTGCATGGCTCAGGGATGTTGACCCTGGTGCTAGAGATAAAAAAGGGAATTGATTTCTGATAAAGTGAGCATTTTACCTTTAACAAACAACTTGTGAAGAACATGCTGCATATATGTGGAATGATTGGGAGAAAAAAAATGTATAGGTTGTCTTAAAATATTTTTGAAAGTGTAGTATATTGTAGTTTAGTGTACTGGACACCATGTACAGATATTTTTGTCACGTATTCCAGTATTATCCTATCAAACAGATCTTGTTTCCTACAGGTTCTTTATTCTCAAAGAAGACTGTCTGTTTTGGGAGTGTCTCTGACACAAATAACTCTTCTTGCAGAGAAACCAATACATATATATCTAATGAAATTTGGCCTTTGCTTTTTGTGTGTCATAATTCACATGGGAAAAAAACTCATAAAGCTTGACTATTTTAAATAATACCAGTTTTCAATTTTCAAATAAGATATGGTGGTGTATTGTCTGTATTTCACTCATTGGACTAAAACATTTGTTTACTATTCTACAGTTGATTTATACTATACTAGTTTATTTTAAATTGGAACAAATAATTGCGGTGACAGAATGAAAGTTCAGGGTTCATTTTACAACACATACAACTACTGCCTCAAGGGTAGACATCTCTCAAACAAACACAAATATCAAATTGACATTCTCTATAGAGAACCTTGTCACTCAATAAAAGAGAGCTCTTAGAATTCAAAGTCACATTCCCCATCATACAACCAACAAGTTTCCAGACTAGCAAGACTACAGGGAATTGTGCCGCTTATCTGGAAAAAGGAAAGAGAAAAATTAATTCAAAGTGAAAAAATATCAAGGTGAAGGAATTAAGCTTGACCAGTAGGAAGCAGCATTGGACAACTGAATTTCAATAATGAATACACCTAGAGAGATAGTCATATGCCATCTTTTCACCCCTTCACCTGGTTCACATTTATAAACACCAAGTTTGTGCATTTTAGGTTGAATTGAGAGATGTAAATCAATAAAGCTCTACAAACATCAATTATATATATTTTGCATCCTTTTTGGCTTTCTGGAGAAGTCCTAGTTTGTTTGATGTGTTCTGCTACGTCTCCTCTGAGTCTATCGATGAAACAGTTTCTAAGATGTTCTGTATATGTTAAGACATCTTTCTCTTTCATGTTGTCATCAGAGATGCCAGTCTGCGGCTGGTATGTGAACCTGCTGGCTTGTTTCTCCCTCTAGTTCCTTGCACATGCTCCTCGTCATGTCCATTCTCACAGGAAACGCTTTCAAACAGACATATTCGACTTCATAATCTCAGCCACCGTGTTTCAGTAATTAACAATATTGTGTTTTGTGTCACACCCAGCTTTTTCATTAGGAGGCATCTCTTTTCTTTTGAGGTGGGTCTGTTTTCTCTCGGGAGTACTTGGAACTTGTTTGTCCTTGTGATTGTCTGGCCATAGGTGTTGGACCAGTATTTGGTGTTCTGGTCCTGATACCTCAACTGCTCCTCTCACCCTGGATCCGTTGGTCAAGTCGATGTGTTATCCACATTTCTGTTCTCTGTTATGCTCTCCATATCTTCAATAACTTCTTCAATACCAATGACTCTTTTCTCATTTATTTTTGCCTTGTTTCATTTTATTCCACCTTTCTTTCAACTGAGCTCTGCTAAAACTCCAACTTTTTGGAAAGAATCTCTTGGTCTATATTATGTCAGAGACAGAGAGGAGCCAATCCTTGGTATGCCAAGAAAATTGTCATGGAAACCCTTTAACTTTAGCTGTTTTGAATGAATAAATGAGATGTAGAGTTAAATTCTCAATCAAAGAAACCTCTGTAAGGATCATGTTTTATGAACACAGCCGCAAACAGCAATTTATTACTCATTCCGAACATAAGATCATACCTTATGTATCAACAAAGATTTTTGCAACTGTACAGTGCATGAGAGGGGGGGAGGGGGGAGAGAGGAGAGAGGGAGAGAGGGAGAGAGAGGGAGAGAGAGGGAGAGAGAGGGAGAGAGAGGGAGGAGAGGGGGAGAGAGAGGGAGAGAGAGGGAGAAGGACCAAGAGACAGACTGAGAGCAGCAGCGAGCGGTGGGACGTCCGAGAGAGGAGAGAGTCAGAAAACGTAAGAGGCACACTTTGGGGCTTTCCAAGATATTCACCCTAGCACAACTCCCACCCTTCTACGCCACTCCCATTTTTCCTCCCCTGAACCACCCGTATAAATATATAGGCACATAGAAATTCAATCTTTTTGGAAAATTAATGATTAAATATTCTATTACACCCTTGACACAACTTTGATGTTGTGTGAGTTAAGAGTCCTCAATGATACTGAATGTATCTGAATGATGTGTCCAAAGCTTCACAGGAAGATAATGGGCTACTAATAATTTGGTGTGAATTGGTATACGAATTCTCTGCGCAGTGAAAAGCCTGTTTCTGTACCTTATGTAGTGATTGATGGGTTATGCAAGGAACCAAGATGTTTATTTGAGAAGTGAGCTTACCGGCCAGCATACAAAAAGACAATTGTTACACCCTCAGTAAGTAAAGTCACGATTGGCTGACCCACAAGTCATCTTATGACATCCTCCAATTTGCATACCATGTTTAAAGGATGAAATAATTTCCTCTACAAACAATAGAGTTCTAACTCACATGTACGCTTAGTTGTTGTAAATGTAAATGTAATCAAAAAGCAACAATCTTCACTTCCTTTTCTCTACCTCCAAGATAATAGAGAGCACCATTGCCTCATGTAATCTTCAGCGTCTTCTTTTAGCTCTCACACAACCAAGACTGTCACTGACAGTAACTAACAAAAGACTTTATAATAAATCGTTAATGTGAGATGATCATTGACCGCGTCTTTAAATCGAAGTCACAACGTGTACCCTGCGTGAAAACTCTCTGCTCTGTGATTGGCCAGCGCTCGGACACGTCATTCACTCAGCTCCTCCCCAGCCTCCCCTGCATCAGGACCTTCAATCGCCTCCTCGGACCATCATCGGCATCTCCTCCGCATCCTGAAGCACCCCAGCGATGGAGAGCCTGCTGGACAACCCGATGAAGGCCGTGCTGTATCTGAAAGAGCTCACCACCATAGTCCAGAACCAGCAGAGCCTCATTCAGACGCAACGCCAACGCATCGACGAGCTCGAGCGGAAGGTGGAAGATCTGATCGGGGAAAACCGGCAGCTCCGAGAACCGGTTCAATACCACCATCACCCGCAGCCACACCAGCACCCGGTCGCCCCCGCGCAGACCCCGCAGCCGCTCCAGCAGCATCAGCCTCTTACTAAACATCCTCCTCCAGCTCCATCCGTTCACCCCCCGCAAAACCTGCAGCTCGTGCCCACCGCGGCTCCAGCGCCACCCAAGCCGAGCCCGGGCAGCCCGGAGCCCGCCGAGCAAGAGAAACGACGGAACCCGGCCTGCAAGTCTTTGGTACCTCAAGCGCCGGCTACGCTTTGCCGTTCCGTGGGAATCACCAGGAAACCGGAGTGAGTACCGGAAACATTTCACACCGAGAGCAGGAGAGACTCCAATAGAGCAGTGCATCATACTCGCGCACGCGCGCGCGCACTAACATAAGATCATGCGGCAGCAGCTGGATGCTTTAGGAAGCGGTCAATGGATTTAGTTGAAAAATCCCTTTGTTTGGACAAACATAACAGAAGCATTTACCACAGTGCTTTAATATCTAATTAATCCCATAGACTACCTTTAAGAGAGGACAGTTATAAACATAACACATGTTAAAAAAATCACACATATATATATATATATATATATATATATATATATATATATATATATATATATATATATATAATGTGACAAGTTTTAACACCCATCATATGTGTTTAAAATTTGGATTTAGCTTACCTGAAACAGTCTGGTTGACAACAAATTTGCATGGATTTTAAAATGTATCTTGCAGATTCATGACTGCTAAAAATAACACATATAAATTATGCATATACATGATGAAGGTTTAACACTTTTAATTATAAAAGATATTTAGTGGCTTTGAGAAACTAATGAGGTGATTTAACATTGATAATGTTTATGTTTAATTCTGCACTGGTTTTCATGTAGCTCAAGTGAAGTCAGTCCTTGATAATGGTTCTTTACCTGACTTAGATAATGATAATCAACTATTATTTATAAAAGTGTTACAGTACAACCCACCTTACCTATATTGTGTAGCTCACTGTATAGCTACAACGCTCTGATTATATATATATATATATATATATATATATATATATATATATATATATGTACATGTATATATATATGTATGTGTATGTATATATATATATATATATATATATATATGATAGATTTTTGTCATAGCTACATTCAAAATATTTCTGTTTGTTTAAATTAAGGAAATAACTACAATTTAATATGTTTTTCTAATACCAAGCATGGGATTTTTTATGTTGCAAAACTTTTCAGCAGCAATCATTGGCTTTAACCTCCTCTATGTCTACAGTTTAGAATTTTCTCTTACTATTCTGAAATGCACAATCAATTCTGCTCAAATTATTTAACTGAGTCAATAAGATCTTGTGCAACCTAAAAGCCAAGTTGTTCAAGTGCAGCAGAAAACAATACTCCTATTCCAAAAGCTTAGGGCTTGTGAAAATGTGATAAATAAAGTGAAGTGAAAGTGACAAGTTGGCCAGATATGGAGTGACCCCAAATCCGGAATTTGTGCTCAGCATTTAACCGATCCCAGTGTACACACACAGCAGTGAACACACACACCCGGAGCAGTGGGCAGCCATGGCTGTGGCGCCCGGGGAGCAGTTGGGAAACTGGTGCTCAAGGGCTCCACAGCTGTGGTTGTTGAAGATGGAAAGCAAGAGTTTCATCACTCAACCTTCAACTCGGTGGATCTGGGGATTGAATCGGCAACTTTCTGATCACAAGTCAATCTCCTTATCGACCAGTCCACAACTGCCTGAAACTAAAGTTTATTAGCTTAAGAAATGTACCAATTAATATATGATCAAAGAACTCTGTCCATCACCCACAGCCAATCATTCAACTGAATAAAATGATGCCTGGCGTCATGGTGGCGCAGTGGGTAGCACGGTCATCTTACAGTAAGAAGCTTGCTGGTTCGAGCCTCGGCTGTGTTGGTTGGCATTTCTGTGTGGAGTTTGTGTGTTCTCCCCGTGATCGCGTGAGTTATTCTCCGGGTGCTCCGGTTTCCCCCATAAGTCCAATGACAATTGAATTGGATAAAAACAATTGTCCGTAGTGAATAAATGTGAATGAGTGTGTGTGGATGTTTCCTAACGATGGGTTGCGGCTGGAAGGGCATCCGCTGTGTAAAACATATGCCAGAGGAGTAAGCGGTTCATTCCACTGTGGCGTCCCCAAAAGGGGCTAAGCCAACAAGAAGATGGATGGATGGATGATTGGATTGATGGAAAATGATGCTTCTAGTGGTGTAACCTTTAAGTTTGATTAAAGGACCTACTGTGCTTAGGGCTGCCAGTAGGTGGAGTAGGCGTTTTGTAAACATATGAACTTCTTCTTCTTCTTTCGGCTGTTCCCAGTTTAGGGGTCGCCACAGCAAATCATCTGTTTCCACCTAACTCTGGCCTCAGTATCCTCTACTCTTGCACCAATTACCTTCATGTCCTCCTTCAGCACACCCATATAACTTGTCTTTGGCCTTCCTCTCGCCCTCTTGCCTGGTAGCTCCATCTCCAACATCCTTCTACCAATATAACTACTATCCCTTCTCTGCACATGCCCAAACCATCGCAATCTGGCTTCTCTGACTTTGTCTCCAAAACAACCAACCTGAGCTGTTCCTCTGATGTGCTCGTTCCTAATCTTGTCCATCCTTGTCACTCCTAAACTGAACCTCAACATCCTCATCTCTGCTACTTCCATCTCTGCCTCGTGTCTCTTCCTCACTGCTACAGTCTCTAACCCATACATCATAGCTGGTCTCACTACTGTTCGTTACACCTTTCCTTTGATTCTTGCTCACACTCTTCTGTCACACAACACCCCTGACACTTTTCTCCACCCACTCCAACCTGCCTGCACTCGCCTCTTCACCTCTTTTCCACACTCCCCGTCGCACTGGACTGTTGACCCCAAATACCTAAACTCCTCCACCTTCTTGACCTCAGCCCCCTGTAACCTCACTGTTCTACTTCCCTCCCTCTCGTTCAAACACATGTATTCTGTCTTACTACGACTGACTTTCATTCCTCTTCTTTCTAGAGCAGACCTCCAACTTTCCAGGTGTCCCTCCACCTGCTCTCTACTCTCACTACAGATTACAATGTCATCTGCAAACATCATTGTCCATGGAGATTCCTGTCTGACCTCATCTGTCAACCTGTCCATCACCATAGCAAACAAGAAGGGACTCAAAGCCGATCCTTGATGTAGCCCCACCTCCACCTTGAACTCCTCCGTTTGACCTACAGCACATCTCACTGCTGTCATACTCCTCTCATACATATCCTGAACTACTCTGACGTAATTCTCTGCCACTTCTGACATCCTCATACAGGACCATAGCTCCTCTCTCGGCACCCTGTCATACGCTTTCTCTAAGTTGTAAACATATGAACGGCGTTGATAAAAGTAAAAACTGCTTTGGAATAATGTGATAAGCAACTTTATTTAAACAAGAATCAAATTCTTCAAGGTGTATGGTCTTTAAATGACATAACAGTAACAATTTGTCATTAAGAACCTTTTACTAAATAATCCCATATAAAGTTCAAGGTTCTCCTCATTATTCTGTCGTCTAGTGATTATACAGTGAGAGGAACATGCTAATGTGTGCTCTGAACAAAGCCGCAAACTCTTATTTGATTGCTTCTTACCAGCTTCAGCACGATGAATGTTAATTTGCAAAGATGTGTCTGGATAGATCATTCAGGGCCTTTTAATGCATCATCAGTTCACGGTAAACCATGCAGCGGACGCTGATTAGTGCCTCCGCTAATCCGCTTTAAATCACAGGGTTATTTTGGGAATCTTTCTATGAAAATCTCCTGGACAAATAATATCCGGCTTTGTTCTGATGAGATGTTTAGCTGTAACTGGACTCAATAAGCTAACAGTGAGTGGGTAAATTGTTCCTCTTCAGGTATAGTCAGCTCTTTAGGTGTGGTACAATTTGTGTAATGTACGGCACTGTCTTACAGGATCCAAACTGTAATCACTAATGAAAGACATGAGAACATTTACATTTTCTTTGAAATCTGGTAAGCTTACAGTAACAGGTGTTTAATGGATTAAAAATATTTCAAAGTTTAGCTTCAATGCTGATTGAAACAATTGGTTCACAAAGGTTTCATCGCTGGTGTTGATAACATTAGTCAATTCTTCTGATACAGTCATTTTTATTGTCAGATTATTTTCTGACCTTCAAAGAACATTGAGGACATTTCAGATTTTTCCAAAATTCCAGCATTTCAACATTCAGCTAATGTAACCCTGACAGAAACAATAGGGAACACCCTCACAAAGACATTTAGAGAGGCAGTATCGGGGTTCTGAAATGCTGAATATTTGTGTTTTGGTGTCTCAATTAGCAGGATGACATCAATGCAAGGTCAAAAACACTTTAATTTTGTTATAATATGTATCTATTTCTACCTGACTCAAAAATGTTTAATTTTGCAGTTCGTTCATACAAAACTCCTCCTTTAAGTGATACATTAAGCAGCGATTGGTAGTTAGACTCAAGTCTGCTGTTATTGGATACAGGGTCTAGCGCTTCAGAAATAATACTTCAGCATCGCAGTTGACTGAGAGGAAGATGCTGGCACAAAGAAAATGGGAACTGATCCCTTTTTTACGAAACCTGAGTTGAACACATGTAGAATCCTTAAGCATCCCTTGTCAAACGGCGGAGGCATCACAAAAGGTTGGCGTTGTAGGTACTGAGGTACAGGTGAAAAGATGAAGCTCAATCATTGTTCCCTTACAGTCTCTTCTCTTAGCAAAGATGTGAATCCCTCACAAAAAAAAGTTTGTCGGCATGATGTGAGCGAATAAGTCTAATATGTGGGAGTCATAATACTTGCTCTTTATGGAACCTTTAGCCATACCTTTCAGAACCTTTTCAGAACATTCAAGTTTTATGTTTAGAAAATTTCAGGTTGTTCGCTCCCTTTAGAAAACATTTAGTGAGCTTTTGTGAGATTTATTTTTTTGACAATATAATTACCTAAATTCTCATGCAAGTCATCAATTCGATTTCCATACCTGATCGGTCGAGACCCGGGTTAACAACGACCGCCATCGGTGCTGTTGATCTACAGGGTGCCGGTGGAAATTGGACTACTGTTGGTCAAAGAAGGAGAGGAGGGAGAAGGATTCGTAGGCAGCGAGAGAAGAGGAAAGGCAAGAGTATAGGTCTGAGAATAGGGACTCTCAACGTTGGTACAATGACCGGGAAAGGTAGAGAGCTGGCGGACATGATGGAGAGAAGGAAGGTAGATATTCTGTGTGTGCAGGAGACCAGGTGGAAGGGTAGCAAAGCGCGTAGTATTGGAGGGGGATACAAACTGATCCTGAAGGAGGAGTTTGTGAGGAAAGTTTTAGAGGTGAAAAGAGTTTCTGACAGGGTGATCAGTTTGAAGTTAGAGATTGAAGGGGTGATTTTAGTAGGAATGTAGTGAGTGGTTATGCTCCACAAGTAGGCTGTAAGCTGGAAGAAAAGGAGAGATTCTGGAGTGAGTTAGATGAGGTGATGGAGAGTATTCCCAGAGGGGAGAGAGTAGTGGTGGTCAGGAATAAGAGGGGAGGAAAGATGGAAAAGAAGACCAAGTGGTGGAAGTTGAAAAAGGAAGACGGTTGTGAGGAATTCAGACAGAAGCTGAGATAGGCTTTGGGTGGTCAGGAAGAGCTTCCAGAGGACTGGGAAACTACAGCAGAAGTGATCAGGGAGACAGGTAGGAAGGTGCTAGGTTTGTCAGCAGGAAGAAGAAAAGAAGATAAGGAAACATGGTGGTGGAATGAGGAAGTACAGGACATCATCCAGAGGAAGAGGCTAGCTAAAAAGAAGTGGGACATCGAAAGGACTAAAGAAAGTAGACAAGACTACAAGGAATCACAGCGCAGGGTGAAGAGGGAGGTGGCAAAGGCCAAACAGAAGCCATATGATGAGTTGTATGCCAGGTTAGACACGAGGGAAGGTGAGAAGGAATTGTACAGATTAGCGAGACAGAGAGACAGAGATGGGAAGGATGTGCAACAGATAAGGGTGATTAAAGATAGAGATTGAAGGGTTCTAACAAGTGAGGAGAGTGTGCAGAGAAGATGGAAGGAGTATTTTGAGGAGTTGATGAATGAGGAGAATGAGAGGGAAAGAAGGGGGGAAGAGGTGAACATTGTAGAGCAGGAAGTTGAAAAGATTAGAAAGGATGAGGTGAGGAAGGCTCTGAGGAGAATGAAGAGTGGAAAGGCTGTTGATCCAGATGACATCCCTGTGGAGGTGTGGAAGTGTCTAGGAGAGACAGCAGTGGAGTTCCTATCTAGGTTATTCAACAGGATTCTAGAGAGTGAGAAGATGCCTGAGGAATGGAGGAGAAGTGTCCTAGTGCCAATCTTTAAGAACAAGGGTGATGTGCAGAGTTGTAACAACTACATAGGTATAAAGTTGATGAGCCACACAATGAAACTTTTGGAAAGAGTAGTGGAAGCTAGGCTAAGAAGGGAAGTGGATATTTACGAGCAGCAGTCCAGTGCGATGGGGAGTGTGGAAAAGAGGTGAAGAGGCGAGTGCAGGCAGGTTGGAGTGGGTGGAGAAAAGTGTCAGGGGTGTTGTGTGACAGAAGAGTGTCAGCAAGAATCAAAGGAAAGGTGTACAGAACAGTAGTGAGACCAGCTATGGTGTATGGGTTAGAGACTGTAGCAGTGAGGAAGAGACACGAGGCAGAGATGGAAGTAGCAGAGATGAGGATGTTGAGGTTCAGTTTAGGAGTGACAAGGATGGACAAGATTAGGAACGAGCACATCAGAGGAACAGCTCAGGTTGGTTGTTTTGGAGACAAAGTCAGAGAAGCCAGATTGAGATGGTTTGGACATGTGCAGAGAAGGAATAGTAGTTATATTGGTAGAAGGATGTTGGAGATGGAGCTGCCAGGCAAGAGGGCAAGAGGAAGGCCAAAGACAAGTTATATGGGTGTGCTGAAGGAGGACATGAAGGTAATTGGTGCAAGAGTAGAGGATACTGAGGCCAGAGTTAGGTGGAAACAGATGATTTGCTGTGGCGACCCCTAAACTGGGAACAGCCGAAAGAAGAAGAAGAAGAATTACCTAAATTCTCATAATTTTTCATTTGTCATACATCATTTTTTATTTTAGTTGTAAATTGATTTAGTATAATGTTTTGCTTGAAGATTTCTCCACAGGAAAACATTTAATAGACGATTGTTTTCCTGAGTGTTGTTTTAACACTACACAGTAGCACACTTGGATTGCAATACATTTCAAACAAAACTCTGAAGTTGATTGAACTCTTTATCTGATTCAAAGCTTGATCTCTTAAAGCTGTCCACTTATGACAAATATTGATTTGCAGGAAGTGGAATGAGGCTGTGGGATCTTAGTGTTCCCAAGTCAGATGAACCTGTGCGCCGAGGAATTAATGCACTGGCAGAGATTAATGGCTGCTATAAATCGGATGCAAAGGTTCAGATGAAGGGATTAAATTGAAGAGTCATTAAATGTTAGGCGTCCAGGGAGCTGAGGTTGGTTTTTAGTAAGCTTAATAGTGCTCCTCGACATTTTTTATTTTAATTTAAGTTAATGGCTGAGATGACTTCTTGCTCACTGTTGAGGACAGCTTTATGTTTGGAGATGTTCTCTATCTTCCTTGGGTTATATGTTTTTGTTACTTCACAGTGTTTGCTTGTGATGCCACATGGCTTGTTTGTGGATCATTCAGAAGCTGTTGATTGGTGAGCGTAGATCAGATTTTTGGCTTGAATACAAAGGAGAGAAAATAGATAAATTGTGCTCTAACAGGTTTTATGGCATAAAGACAGACTGGGAGATTTCCATGATGGATTATTACTATGGCAGAGAAATTTCCTGCTCTATTGGAGCAAATGGGAGGGTGTGATGTCATGTGAAAAAAGGCTCATTTGGCAACTGAAGCTGGAGACAAAAACAGGATTTTCATGATTTTTTAAATTGTTTCTTTGAACTGACGAGTGTGCTGAAGGCCTTAGCTTTTGTAGATCTGTGCCTGAAGGTCCAGTGGTGCAGTAACATGATATTTTCTGAATCCTCAGCACTTGCTTTTTGATTGACAGATGGCACATTTCAAAGATCCGATCCAAAAAATAAAATACAAATTTAAAAAATATAAATAAATTTGCAGGACTTGATTAGTTCCGAAACAGCAGCCTGAATCTTTCAGTATTCAATATCAATTTTGATGTTGTGAAGAAAATTATTTGGATTTTACAAATTTTTGATTAGAATTTTTCTAAATCTAATAGTGGAAGAGCAAGCTGATGTCTTGTATCTGAAGGCCAATGTTTTCAGCTCACCGGCTTCGTGTTCTTCTCAGCTGATGTCACAGGCCTCCAAGCACACACACACACAGGTCTACACACCATCTGTTGTGTTTGGCGTCTGTGCTCAGTGAAAGAGGCCTACATTCAGAGGGAAAGGAATAATTAGCAGTTTTTGTTTTTATTACACATTGTATGGAAATGTTGCATTTAAATAAGAAAAGAAAGGATGCAGCCAGAAAGGAGCCCTCTTTGTTTTGTCAATCTTGTATTAATAGGTATGAATTAAACTAGGAACTAGGTATTGTGAAATGTAAGGGGTGGAGCCTGCAAACAATTTAGTTTGTCTAGGTCTGAAGTCCATATTTGTTTGCACAGTTATTGTAAAACAACAGTAAACAACATTAGATTAGAACATAGCATTATATTTCTAAAGTTACCCTCAATTTTAAGAAATCCATAACATTTATTTGAAAAAATAAAAAAAATCATACAATTAATTATACATTTAAGCGTCACGGTGGCGCAGTGGGTAGCACAGTCGTCTCACAGCAAGAAGGTTGCTGGTTCGAGCCTCGGCTGGGTCAGTTGGCATTTCTGTGTGGAGTTTGCATGTTCTCCTCGTGATCGCGTGGGTTTTCTCCGGGTGCTCCGGTTTCCCCACAGTCCAAAGACATGCGGTATAAGTGAATTGAGTAAGAACGATTGTCCATAGTGTTAAAGTGTGAATGAGTGTTTCCCAGTGATGGGTTGCAGCTGGAAGGGCATCCGCCGCGTAAAACATATGCCAGAGAGTTGGCGGTTCATTCCGCTGTGGCGACCCCGAAAGGGAAGAAAGCTGACATGAAGATGAATGAATGAATAATTATAAATTTCATGATATATTTGAATGCTTATTGTTAGGAAGTTTGATTTGTTGAATTGTTCAATAACCACAGAAGTGAAATTTGCATAGAGACATATATAATTGCTAAATCTCAATAGCAGAGGAGTCAAAATAAAACAGTGATGGATCACATCATGCCAAGGTTACAAAGAGAGGGTCGAGTAATCCATTACGCCTCTCTTGAAGTGCATTTGACGCCTTGTTTCAGTTGTAATGAGTATCATCAAGGTTTGCAGATTTAGGAATTTTGTCAAGTTAGCTGTGATTCAGTGGATCAATATTATTTATTTCGAATTAATGAAAAAAAATGTATTATAGTATTCATAAACAACAGCTGAAGGTCAGAGTGAAGAGAGAAACGGAATGTTCACTGAATTGTGGGAACTGAATCCAGTTTGAGTCGAGTTAAAAGTTAAATTGTTTTTACTTAAATATCCTTTGTTTACTTAAAATGGTGATCTTTTAATGAAATTATAAAACATGTTTTTGAGCGAATTATGATGCACAAGTACTGGATTCTATTGTTTGCAGACACATTTTATTTGTTGCCCTTTTCATATGTGGTCAAGTGAATAGATTATTTTGAGTACTTTCTCATAAGGAGACATATATCAATCATTGCAAATTTAAGCAAAAGCTATGAAAAAAGACAAAACAACAATTCTGTGTTTGTTGTACTGTAGATAACAGTTGATTTTCAACTTACTCTCTGCGCTGGATGCAGTATCACAACAGATTGGGTCTAACTACTAATTAGGCATAGTAAAATATAAATGGTCGGATTAATCATTTAAAAGTTATGAAGAAACACAACTGTCTAGACACAAATACAATTTATTAGACAGTGACGTGGCTTTTTGACCTTGCATGTGCTGAATGTCAGTTGGTTGATACAGACTCCAAAAACCAAAGTATGAGTCTTTCAGAAATATGTGAGGAACAATTTAAAAGAGAGTTCATTTCGTATCAGTATTGAGATAGCTTGCACGTAAAGCATTGGTCATGTTGTATTAGATTGCTTGTTAAACAACTCAAAGACATAAGTCAAAATGTCACAAGTTTCAGTGTATTAACAGAAGGCACAAGCTCTCTGGAATAAGAATCAGATCTGGAGACTGTGTTCATGCTAGGCACGTCTGTGCGTGCTTCTGACTGAGTGACTGGCACTGGCTTTTTACCGTGGCAGAATTCCAAATCATGAATATCACATTTTCTGCTGAGTGCTTGTAGATTGCTTCATTTTTTCTCTTTTTCTTTTTTATGTTTGTGCAGCAGCATGAGCATCATCTGGGAAGAAAAAAAACTTCTCAGATCATTAGTCAGAGCTCTATACGTGTTCAGAGACAGAAATGTTTGTGTAGAAAAAGGATCAAGTAAAGGTGACTTTGAGAAATTTGCTGCACTCAGTGGTCAGAGAGAGAGAGAGAGAAAGAGAGAGAGAGAAAGAGAGAGAGAGAGAGGCGGGAGGAGGGAGAGAGAGAAAGATATATTTGAAAGGTCATAGGAATTCTGAAAAATAACAAGATATATGGTTTATTTTAGCTGGGGTGGCAGTGCTAGGTCTGTCTAAAAATGTTTCTTAATAACAAAATCCATTTAAAACATCAATTTAATGATTAAAAAGTCCTCAATTGTTAAACCTTAGTTTGTTCTATGGTCATTAATTTAATACAGTATTATTGTAATTATGAGTATACTACTAGTGTATTGTGTTAGAAATGGAAATTGACACCCAATAACCACAACCCTCAAAATACTGAGGATTTTTATTATTTTTTTTTTTTATAGCAAAGGCACAGTGTCCTTCAAGTGATTTATTCTATGGAGTGTTGCCATGTTCAAAATCACTGCATAAGAGCTTTATTTTAAATGAAAACTACAGAAAAAGCTTGTATGAACCGCAAGTCATGATTGACAGAAGTCTCGTCCAATCAGCACCTAGTTGTCACATACCATTTCAATCACTTTCCATACAACTTGCTTGGTGTCTACATATTCAATAAACAAGTAGTAACCAAATAGTAACCTAAACTTTGGTAGATGAACAGGTAACAGTTAAGACTAACAGTTTTTTTCTCGTTCAGTACAATAAAATAATTCTTAGTTTTTGTTTATTTAAGTGACACACCTAAAGAGACAACCACGCTGGTGTGTGATCTGGTTTTAGCTCCTCCCAGGCAGATGTGTTTAGTTCTGCAGTGCAGTGGTGTCGTGATGATCACTGACTGACCTCTGTTACATCATCAGTTCATCTGCTGATGACTCGCTGCTGAACTGCAGCACTGCTTGTCTCAGCATGTCTCTCCTTGAATAGTACAAACAGTTTTTTCTCATTGTTATTTGCACACCTTTTATACATGTTTTTGAACCCACAATATAATCTAGGATAAATAAAAATTAAAAAATGACAAGAAAGACGGGCAGGAATACTATTTTTAAATAGATTTAAATAGATAAACATTCAGATTGATAGCTGCATCAAGGAAAGGCTTGATAATAGTTTTTTTTTACAGCACATTTTCTTACACCACTCAAATTCATTCATTCATCTTCATGTCGGCTTTCTTCCCTTTCGGGGTCGCCACAGCGGAATGAACCGCCAACTCTTCTGGCATATGTTTTACGCAGCGGATGCCCTTCCAGCCGCAACCCATCGCTGGGAAACACTACTCAAATTGATTTATGGATATTAAAAAATTTAGATAAAAACAAACAATTGATCAGATAAGAGATAAAAAACAAACGCTAAAACATTAAAACAGTAAAAAGTCATAGAATAAAAAATATTTTCACTTAATTAAACAAGACATTACATGAGGAATTAAATAAGGAAAATAATTTTGTGTTAAATTGAAATGAACATCCAGTGGATGATTGTAACACGTCAAAACACTGTTTAAGAGAGCATACTGTTTAAAAAAACACTGTTTAAGAGAGCATACTGTTTAAAAAAACACTGTTTAAGAGAGCATACTGTTTAAAAAAAACACTGTTTAAGAGAGCATACTGTTTAAAAAAAACACTGTTTAAGAGAGCATACTGTTTAAAAAAACACTGTTTAAGAGAGCATACTGTTTAAAAAAACACTGTTTAAGAGAGCATACTGTTTAAAAAAACACTGTTTAAGAGAGCATACTGTTTAAAAAAACACTGTTTAAGAGAGCATACTGTTTAAAAAAACACTGTTTAAGAGAGCATACTGTTAAAAAAACACTGTTTAAGAGAGCATACTGTTAAAAAAAACACTGTTTAAGAGAGCATACTGTTAAAAAAAACACTGTTTAAGAGAGCATACTGTAACCTGGGCAAAAAAGTAGAAGGAAACATTTGTACCATTGTATATTCACCTTGAGAACTGGTGCTTTTGATGTTCTACAATTTTCTTGTGTAAACCATCTTCTGAATGCTATAAAACACCCTTGAGTGTTTTCTCTTGGCTCTGTTGAGACAATAAACCTTTCAAGAGACTAAAATTCTTTAATACTGAATGAGTGTGTTTGTGAATATCAAGATGGGTCTATTTTTAAATCTAATCCCCAGGAGACGACCCACATGCCATTCTTGCCCATTTATAACAATTAATCCAACTCTTGGAAGAATGCTCCAGATGACACATTTGACATCAGTCGTTGGTCTATTTGCAATATTAAGATGATTGGCTTTTTTTACTTTAATTTGTTTCTTCTCAGTATTCTTCTCAGGTTCAATATAAACCCAAATACTTGTCGCATTGCGTCTTTACAGGACACAGTTTAATTGTCGTCTTAAGAGAATTCCTGATCAAAATCTGGCACAGGTTCATCATTGGATTCCTATTCAAATCAGTCACAAGGTGAAAAGAAGAAGCCAGATTATATATTTTATGGGACCTGATCTGACAGAAGAGACCTTCACAAGATTCTAGCTGCGTTTTTTTTAATATGTAGAAGAAATTTGCCCTTTTTTATTAGAATGTGTTAGTGGTTTTTGTTGCTTTTTAGCTTTAGGTTTCTGAGAATTGCTCAGAAGAAATGTGTAGATTTCCTGATTAAATTTGACAATACCTTAATTGTTTTAATGAAAAGAATATACAGCTAAAAGAACATTTTGTCATCACTGATGAAATTTAAATAGAAGTGAGGTTTGGGACTATGAATAGATTACGAATGGAAACACGTTGAGTAAAACAAGGAAAGCTTTATCCATGTGAGGGGATTTAGGGAATTAATTTGGAGGAGCAGGACATTTTCGATGTTCAGTGTGATGAAGCTCTACAGATGAACCTTGAATTTTAAGGTTACTTCATAGGAGGAAGAAAGAGTAAAGGATGGTTTACGATAAAACATAACTCAACACATTAGAAGTATGAAAGGTTGTGAGTGCTTCAAGATCAAGGCATCGGACACATACTTATAAAAACAAAAACATTTATTGTCCGAACAAAAGAAAGGATTTATCTTTATGATAGCAAGCAGTTATTTTAATAAAGTAAAAACAGCAGATTTTATCTTTATAAAGGATAATTGTCTGGATTAGTCATTATACTTCCTACATACCAATATACATCTATATTCACATACTCATGAAGAATATTTATGTCTAAGTTACCGTTTACATGTACCTGGGGAAATATTATTAAGCGTTCTTGTGAATATCTGTGCTTTAAAGTAGATTAAAACCAGTCTAATCTCTTAGTAATATCACTCGATCAGTTGTAGATGACGAAGAGGAACATTTGATGTAAACCTGGGGGAATATTTTACTGATTTTTTTCAGAGAATGAAGAAAGAATGTTCTATATTATGCAACTTATCCAAAGTACTCAGTTTTTTATTAAAAAAAAACAATGCACTAGTTTTAGTTGTTCTATTGTTGTACTCACACTTGTACATCATGATGTACATTCTAAAACTCTTAATTTTAAACCAGACTCAACAAATGATCTCATAAGTACATAGAATACAAATAAACATGTTGTTTGTGCCAGAAACTCTTGAAAGACAATCAGGATTGAAAATGTATTGACTCAAAGGTGAACTTAAAAGTAATAAATTCTACACTTGGACCCAATGTTTTGTTCTGTGAAATTTAATATGATGCATGGCACCTCTGCTGACAAAAACAAAACTTTAATCTCTGTGAAAGCCCGCAGGTTGTCAAAGAGGGGAAGCTTTTGTGAAATATAAATAAATAATTTCAGAACAGGGCTCCTGATAAAGCTGGCTTTCACCCTGTAAACAGAGCTTTCATTTTTTCCACACACACGTTTTGGATTGAATGGTTATATAACAGCCAGATGTGTTTTTTTTTATAGGGCACTGATTTTAACGCCTGCTTACATTTCCTTAACAGCTGTTTATTCACTGAGCCTGTTAGACAAATCCTTATTAAAAATAGACATCATCTGCTTTAATGGCAGTGCATTTCACTGCAGCTCAGGGGTGGGCAAAGTTGTTCCTGGAGGGCCGCAGTCTGCATATTTTAGTTTCAACCTTCATTAAACACACCTGATGACAATACGTTCTTTTGAGTTTGTTTAAAAATACTGGTTTGTTTTGTACTGCTAGATTGTAGCTAAAACCTATAAGGGCTTTAACCTCTGACATGACTTTGCCCACCGCTGCTTAACTGACCTTGGTTTGAAAGCGTTCGATGATTAAAATAAATATTAACTAGAGCTTTAGATTTGTTAGAAGTAGTCGATTAGACATTAGACTGTTAGAAATTACAATTGTGTAGGTAAAATGAGCATGAGACTAATTTGTACACACCTTTGTTATCATTAAGATTATGATTAGGTTTGTTTGATTTAGATTTTTCACTGCATTTTTTTTTTTTTTATTTATTTATTTTTTTTGATCACTGCATTTTGATGACGGAACTCTTGAGAGATCTACAAGTCTCAACTAATTGAATGAAATGCTTAGCATTAAACTCTAGAAGAGTAGAGCTAGAAGAGTAAAACAGAAGGTTTAAAACAAAAACCTTCATCGTAGAAACAGACATGTCATCCCATTTGGGTTCAAGTGAAATTGAACAGTCTTTTTTCACACCATGTATATTACAAGAGATTGAGACTTTATCTCAGAATAGGTTTTGCCTCTGGTTTGTAGACAGATGGTAGATTTATTCCCGGTTGGGGTCCAGTCACCGTGTCCTTGAGTCGATACTAAATTCAGCAGCATTTCTTCAATAGAGACTTAATGAATCACTCTGAGTTACTCTTCATGTAATTGCAGAGAAGAGTTAAAGGGTTGAAACAGAGGTTGGAGGAGAGTGATGGATGATCTGTCTTAGTAAATGCGATTTCTGCCTCCACATTTCTAAAGTGCGCATATAACAGTAGAACTTTTCATAACTCAGCAAGAAGACTTCATGAGCCACGTTTTGTATTATGTCAGATTTGCTGTGTTTGGTATGTTCCTAATGTTGTGCTAAGTATTTGCATCAGAATTTTCAGAAATACATTTTGCAGCTATAATAAATCTTAAGTATTTCTTAAAGATTAGTAGAGTTGTTTTCTGCTCTGTGTGTAATGGCAAGCAAATTTTGACCCAGCATATCTTAAGCCAAAACAATATAATGATGGCTTCTGAAAGGACTTAATTTTCAGTAAATATTTAAAGAAATGTCATAAAAAGCAAGTCAACTTGTGCATCTACATGGAAGAAGAAATGCCACAACACTGAATAAATGAATAAACAAATTTCCATTCCAGTGAAAACTTTAATTTTTGATCTGCCTTGTATCATTAAATACAAATTATTAGTAAGCCACATTTATAAGTTATTCTAACACAAACTTATTTGCTCAAAACCAACTGTCTGATTGACAAATGAACCAATTAACAAGGTGACTGACTGGTTAAAAACGTTTTTTTTTTTCTGGAAGTAACTCCCAAACTAGCTAAATGAATAAAAAATTACACTGTAGTGTGTTAAAGAGGTATTTATGTTTAGTTCTTAAGTGTTTTATTTTTTAATAGCAGAACTAAATTTATATTAGCTGAAAAGTGTAACGATAAGACATTTCTATAAAAGAAATGAGTGAATTGCTTAGATTGAATTATCAGCGGAACATGGTGCACTATGGTAGTTATTAAACTATCATGTTGAGATTTTTTTTGTCATGTTCTGAAGCTATTTTGTTTCTATAGTATGTTTTCATTAGTCTAAATGTTTGACTATAATTATTCATTTTAATAATAATAATAATCATATTCATTGTAGTAACTCAAAATGCTCATTTAAAAAGAACAACAAAAACTGTTATTAGCATTAGTGTGTGTGGCAGTGAGACTGGGTGTGCAGCTAGAAAGATTTGACTGAAAATTGAAAGAGTGAGTAAGATGCAGATTGCTGCACCACCCGTGTTTGTGGTGTGAAAGCTCGGAATCACTGAATAAATAACACATATGGATGCAGTGTGAAACTGACCTTATGGCTAATTAGTCAATCAATAAAAGAAGACGGATGAAGAAATCATTAGGCAAGATGATATCAAGCTGTAAAAATAAACATCAACAAACCTCTATCTATATGCAAACTATTTTCAGAAAAATATTCCTGAATATACAGCCTAAATGTATATGATAATTTAAGAACAGATTTTTTCATTATTATTTCTTTCATTTATAATCTTTCCCATAAAGACATAATTGTCACAAACTTCACTACGTCAAGCGCGATGTGGTTCAGATATTGCTGCCTGCGATTACACACTTTGCCAGAAACGAACCCTTTTTTGAACCAATGCCTCTCCCAACATACCAAAAACAACATACTTTCTCAAAACATGAATCAAAACCTAAATTGGTTTAAAACCAAACATATTCTGCCCCCCACTCCCAACATGGATGATTGGTACCTCCTAAATTTTCCCAGAAAAATGGTTTTTTCTTGTTTTTAACATGAGATAATTCACTTTGGGATTGTTGGCTTGCTAAAGTTGTTGAATTAATTCTGTCCGGGCACATTGTCAACTGTGACAAAAATGTATCAACAAAAGATGATTATGTGAAAACTCAGTCTCTTTACTTACTATGATTTTTCCTCTCACAGCAACCAAACAGTCCTCCATCAGTTCTGCTGTCCTGCTCCAGATGCCCCCGAGATAACAGAGGGTGAGGCGCAGGCCTGTGTGCCCAGGTAAGAGTCGTTTTCCATTTCCTAAACAGAAACCCCATTATCACAGTAAAGTCAGTGTTCTGAACTTTCCTGCTTGCTTCTGTCTTGAAGTGGTTGTGAGTCTTGTCTTAGATAAAGAGAAAAGCCACATCACAGCTGCTATAATGTGACATCGACAGTAAAAAGCTGCAATAATGTATGCGTAGCATGTGACTGTTTGTCAGTTTTGTTTGTCACTAGATTCCATGATTAGTTATGCTCTGCTGCATGCTTTCTTTGAGGCTAGGAAAAAAAATATCTATATATATCTATATATATATACATATATAATTTGGGATAGTTTGTTTCGATGAGTATCACAAAATAACTTGTGCTTTTTTTTCCTTAACTAAAAAACACACTTAATTTAAAGCCAGATAATATGGTGCTAACTGTTAAATGCTTTATTGTGTTTCAATTTTCTGAAAATAACTAGTACAGACTGGTTTTGGGTACATTTTATAATTTAGACATAAGAAAATTTGTAAGTTGTAAATATTTCAGAAAAATAGAAACTATTTCAACAATATTTTCATTTCCAGTAAAAGAAGAAAAAGGTTCCCAGAAACAAATACAATCAATCAGTCAATCAATCAATCAGTTTTTATATAGCGCTTCTTTAGCAATTGCTTTCAAAGCAGCTTCACAAAGTCCTCGTGGGGATCAGGTACAAACTCATTTCATGTTCTACTTATGGCTGTGCATCATTTACAGTAGGATTTGCTGTGAATAACTAGTGGAAATTGAGTAAATTGAGTAAAATCATTTAACAACAAATACATTCTTTTTAATTTGTAAGTGTGCCTATTTTTTCCAACATACAGTCTCAGGCTTAATTTTTCCCCGTCTTTTCTTTATTGTTCTCAAAACACACTAATTCAGAACACAGACTTTAGTCTTAATTTAATAAAAAAATTTGCATTGTGATTTTTATACAAAAAAAATCTCTTAATAACAGCCGGTCACCTTCCTGTTCTTATTCAGGGGCTCCAATGAAACGAGTTGTCTTGTGTGAGGGCAGCTGTGTATTGGTAATTAGAGGGATCAATTGGCTTTAGATCGCTGGTTTAATTTCTTGTTCAGTCAGGAGTGAAGGTGGCATAAGTGATCAAAACTCTCTCCCAACTAAGACAATCCTTGATCAACACACAGTTTCCGACTGCTCTGTGAATGCCACGACTATAGCTCACCATTGCTAAGGGTTTGTTTTCATAGTGTGTTTGTTCAGAGGACAAATCTGGGTGTATGTCTCTCCTTCTCTGACTATGATGTCAGTCTGACGTCTGTGCACCAGCGTAGTTTAGCAGTTGGAAGCTACTAGTTTGGTAGTGTCCCTAGAACCGTTGAAAACTACTAGATTTTAACTGTCCTTAGAACCTAGTTGACCTTCAGGAAAGCTGGCCAATCGTACATATTTTAGGAGCATTTCAATACGCCATCTTCAAAACGACTTTCAATTTTTATTGATTTACTAAAAAATATACATATATAGTTTGTCCGCAAAAAATGTTTTTGATTGCTTACAATGTAGTTAAGTGTTGTAAATGGTTATATACTAATATACATAATATACATACTAATTAACAAATTATATAGTATATATACTAAGTATATATACTAATTAACAAATTAGTAATGGCAAGCAAGTTTATAGGAAACAGCTGTTTTTCTTTCAGAAGCCAACTACTGAAGTTAATCATAATGATGAATTACAGCATTTTTATGCATGCTAATTCGTCTTTTTATAAAGATATGTCACAATTTGTATTTTGTTATTTTTGCCCACAACATATTAAAAAATTGAAATGACTTTAATAACATTATTTGCTATAACATTTTGCAGTAAAACATAAGCAGTTTATCAGAATACTTGACATTACCAGTTGTATAATCTTTAACATTTTGCAGATCTAGCAAACTGGCTTTGAGGCTGTGAGGATATAGATTACCATTAATCGAAGCACTCCATTCTCTGTAGCTACTGTGTGTTTAAGAGACTCAGCTGAAGCTGTCAGAGAAGAAAAGATGAACACATCATTTAAAGTAAAAATTCTTTTGTTGACTGCTCGAAAACACTGTTTCACACATAGGGACCCCTAGTTATTGAATTAGAGAGTATTGAAGGGAACCACAATCACTCATCTCTCTTGGGTTCGGGAAATTGCATGGCATTCATCCATGGGAAGGCCTTTCTATGAATATGAAGTTTTTAGTAGCTTAGGGTCATTTGTGAAGAGAATTTAAAACTCATATAACGCATAATAATAATTTTAAGAATAAACTAGCTTTACTCCTGACTACGCTGGTCTAATTTGTGAAATATGTCATGCTTCCTTGCGGTTTGAAAATATATATACATAAAAAACGTAATAACTGGGATATTACTTGTATTGTACAAAAACTTTTATAATTATGGAGGAAAGCACTAGTAGGGCATGCAAACTTTAAATGGAAATATGCACAAGTTTCCCACTGTCTCCCCCACAGAGCAGAGTTTGAGGTCAAGGATGTGAAATCCCTTATCTGGTCTAGAGTCAGTGTTTCTGCAAGTTTGGAATAAAATCACACTCAAAATAACATACATTTTTATATCTTGTGTGTGTTTTAAAAGTATTGACTGGGATTTGTGCTATTGTACGAAAATATACATACAAGACGTTAACAAACATTACTTGTTTGTGTTTGTGTACGAGTACAATTTCCAAATGTACGACTTTGACTGTTTATACACAACGCTTGGTTTTACATCAGCCCTGTCACACGCACAAACCAGAACTTACTAACCTGAAATGTGCTTTAAAAAGAGTGTCAAAAATACATTATCATGCTCACAACTGTGTGTATCTACCAGGTGATTTAGGGTAATCAGTGCAATTTGAAGTTGTGCTTGATGAAGTTTGAATGAGAGTTTCCAAAATGACACCTAATTGCTTTTAAACAATTTTAAGATGAGAACTGCACCAGAGGAATCTTTACCGTTCACATACTTCCCTCCACAAAGCTTCACTGTCAGTATTTCTCTTGCGTCTAACCAGGTGACCTTTAAGAACTAGAGCCAACATCTCTACCGTCTGCACAACCGTTTTTCTTCAAAACTAATTCACAATACTTGGCAGATGAATAAGCATAGAAGCTAAAAAATTCTTTCTAAATTCTGCTTTTCAGAATTTTTTCAATTTATTAAATTAAATCGACGTAATCAATCATATTGAAAAAAATTGTCATGGATAGTGAAACCACCTACTTCAGAGACGGTTAGGCTTGAGTTGCTGTATTGATATTTTCAAAGGGAATTATTTCTGCTTTCTGCTCATCTGTCACATTTGAATGTTTCAGCGAGTAAAGTGTTCATGTTTTCTTGCTTGTCACTTCACTGCCGACATCACAAGGGTTGGTTCATTCATGTCATGCTCTGCTCACTCACAAATACGTGGCATGATGCTGTTATTACCATGCCATAACAGGACTGAATGATGAAAAATGTAGGGCTTTATGGTTCTGTCACAGAACATTGATGAGGGACTTGCATTTAGTAGACTCGTATTGGTCTTCATTTTGAGGTTCGATGGGAGTAACGTGAGTCAACGTATCAGGAGCATAGCCCCCCAGAAGACCAAAACTTGAAATGCATGACCTCTGGGACTGACTTACAGAATCTTCTTTACACGCTACTGCTTCACATTAACTACTAGGAGTGGGGCAGGTGCGGGAGTCAGTTGCCTTTAACCCAGTGGTTCTCAAATAGTGGGCGCGCCCCCCTGGGGGTTTGCGAGGCTCCATCAAAGGGGGGGGGGCGTGTTTGACCTCGGGGAACATGCTTTTTTATTTTTCTATTAATTTTTTTTTTTCTATTATAGAACAAAGTGCAATATCACTCCATTACATTAGGGACAGTGGCGCTCTCATTGGCAGAGTATGAAGTGTAGACACGAAGTGTAGAAGACAGGCGGAGAAAGAAGGAGATGAAAGTCTCACGAAAGCTAAGACGAGGAAATATGACGAAGCGTATGTAGCGCTTGGTTCACTGTGACTACGGTGGGAGACGAGGAGAGACAGGTGTGCTTACTGAGTGACATGCAGCGGACAGCATGAAGCCAAATAAATGAAGACATTACACCCCAATCACGCTGAAAAGCCGCTTTAGTTTTTTCAGCGAAAACGTACCGAATATTGCCAGCAATCACGATCAGTCAAACAATGTTTATAGTTTTATTAAGGAGTTAATGTTTTTTTACATTTCAGATGCACCTTAAATCTTTTCTGCTACAGTCAATAAAGCTATTCTTTGTTGTAAGTTGGTCCATAGTTCTTTCTTTTTCTCTTATACATTAATAAGGATACTGTGTTATGCAGAGGTATACTTATAACAAATTTAAAGACAAATAATACTATTTATAGTTGCACGGGGGGCGCTAGATGTTTTTTTCTTCCTAGGGGGCGCAAAAATAATTGAGAAACACTGCTTTAACCAATGATGAGCTCTAGCAATGAATGCTAAGTTTTTTTTTTCCACATCCTAATTCATAATATCGAGCTAAACCCACAAATGCATCAATAAAATTTCTTATGCCTTAGACTTGCTAAAGTCTGCGCAAAGATCAAGGTATTCATGCATAAACCCCCACCGTGTCTGAACTAAAAGCAGAGGAATCAGCCGGAACTGTGGAACTTAATAATCAGACTATTGGTGGTAACTTTTGCAGGTCCTGGTGAGATACAAGGAATAATTCAAGAGGTTATAAGGTTATATTACATCCTTACAGTAACTGCAGTAACATCATAAGGACTGCTTCATACAAGACCACTACAGAATTTGCTCAGGCTCTCGGGTGCCACACTGGTTAACTTAAGATTACTGTAACAATTCATGGCTCCTCCATATGAGATACTGGAAGAGCTTTGCCATCTTCTGTCCTGGTGTCACTCAGCATCGTGATGAAGGATATCTCAGTAATCAGATGAGGAGCTATGAGAAGGTTCAAAAAGAGGAGGTTCCAGGCAGAACTTTGCGGGCACATTATTCGACTGGAGCTGAGATTAGTATTTCTAGCAGGCTTGTGTTATCGACTACAGGGATATTAAGTGCTGGCCAGGACTGATGGGATTGCCTATCTCAATCAACTAGAAATTCCCATTCTGTGATTTTTTTTGGGACTTACAGGGACCTCTCTCTGAGCCACTTGTGTCCATTGAGCTTTACTCCTGACTACGCTGGTTTTGATACAGAGGGGGGGAGATTTACAAGCACTTCCCATTAATGCACTCATCTAAAATTCAGACCTAGCAAGCGTATAGTGCTCAAACCAAAGCCTGGAAATATGCCCAAGTTTCCCACTGTCTCCCCCACAGAGCAGAGTTTGAGGTCAAGGATGTGAAGTCCATTGCGAATTGGCCCATTTCACTAAGAAAATAGAGATGTCTTGGAGCTTGGTAAGAGGAACTTAGCTGGCAGATGTGTGCAGGGATGGTTGACTCTAAAAACTTTCAACCAATATAGATGTTTTTCTACACATATATGTTTACCTTTTTACATTTTAGTTTATGTGGCAGTTGTGGTCTGGTGGATGAGGAGATCGATTTGTGATCGGAAGGTCACTGGTTCGATCCCGAGAAGTCGAAGGTGGTGAGATTGATGAAACATTTGCTCTCCATCTTCAATAACCTCAGCTGTGGAGCCCTTGAGCAAGGCACCAGTTCCCTGACTGCTCCCCGGGCGCCGCAGCCATGGCTGCCCACTGCTCCGGGTGTGTGTTCACGGTGTGTTTCTTCACTGCTGTGTGTGTACACTGGGATAGGTTACATGCAGAGCACAACTTCCAGGTATGGGTCACTCCATATCTGGCCAACTGGTCACTTTTCACTTCACTTTCACTTTTGTTTTTAAACAAAGACATTTTTAATGAGCAATAGAAAAAATTGAGTAAACCCCCAATTTGTTTCAACATAAGAGGGGCATAAGTTTAGATTATTGTTTACATTTGAGAAAATACTTTTTTCAGGAGCTGCTTTAACATTGTTTTCACATAATTTATACCATGACACATTGTTGCACTAGGCAAAATGAGCTTGAATTGAGTATTGAGTGCTGCACATGTTCATACTTTTCATGTTAATACTGTTCAACGTTTCCACTAATATTTCCTTTATATTGGTTTGAATTAATATTCTAATTTTAAGAGACACATATTTAGAAATTTTCATTAGTTGTCAGTTATAATCATAACAATAAAGGATAAAAATACTTGAAGCACATCAATCTGGGTGTAATGAATGAATATAGTATAAAATGATTTTTATTTAAAGGGAATTACAGAAATAAATACACGATTTTCATATTATATGGCCAGCACCTGTATAAAATGTCAACCTATGAGCTTATCTATAAAAATACAAACAAGCTCTACCATACAACTGACTTGTTGGACAAATTCGTCATTAGAAATGTCCATCCATCCATTTTCTTGTTGGCTTTCTTCCCTTTCGGGGTCGCCACAGCGGAATGAACCACCAACTCTTCTGGCATATGTTTTATGCGGCAGATGCCCTTCAAGCCGCAACCCATCGCTGGGAAACATTCACACACACTCATTCACACTTAAACACTATGGAAAATCTTTTTTACCCAATTCACTTATACCGCATGTCTTTGGACTTGTGGGGGAAACCGGAGCACCCGGAGTACACCCACGCGATCACGAGGAGAACATGAGAACTCCACACAGAAATGCCAACCGACCCAGTCGAGGCTCGAACCAGCAACCTTCTTGCTGTGAGATGGCCATGCTACACACTGCACCCAAAGGTAGGCCTGCAGCTCCCGGTGTTCCCAGGCAGTCTCCCATATAGCTACTGAACGGACCCGGGGTCGGTTCCGAGATCAGACGGGATCGGGCGTTGTCGAGCCGGAGTGGCCGCAGTCATTAGAAACAATGTATGGAAATAAGATTATGGTTTGGCACTATAGTTTGGCACCATTCAATTTTGTGAAGTGTTTGCTGTGATTGTAATATATGGCGACTCACTCATAGAAAAAAAGGAAGTATGCTTTCAAGCATTTTTGTGTGTTACTGGCTTATTTGTTAGCATAGTAATGAATAGAAGTGAAATCCCCTTCTCTAATCCAATCCTTAAAATGAAACATTGACACCTTCATCAACTACACCGTCTTAAATCAGTTTTGACAAGACAATCTAACAGTAAAACAGCCGTATCCATCTTTAATGATATAGTGTGAAACAAAGCAATTATATGCAGCCTTTCAGGTGCAGGAAACACACTGCAGACTCAAAGGTTAATGAAGAGACAGATGTACTAGTAATTACAACCCTCCATGTTAATTTCTCTTAATCACTGTTTCTTTTTACTTTAATTTCCCACTCTGACCTTTCATTCTTTTGGCACTTAGTCTAAAAATGAATTTAGATGTTGGCGCTTCCCAGTACACTCACTGACTTGTCGTGCCGTTGTCATGGTTACATAGGGCAACGTGAGGACATGTGCAGACATGGCTGTCTTCACACGACAACTCTAAATGAAAAGGGCTCAGGTGTTTGTGTGCAACAGTTCCTGAGTCATGCTTTGAAACATGAAAACAGCAGCACAGACTCACCTTGACCTCACATTTGTTTTCTCATTTCTCATCACAATATTTTGCTGTGCGCAATGTAAATTGAATGCAATAACTTCAAATGTTGATCAAAAGCTGCCTGAGCTGTAGAGAATTCCATGAAGAGCTGAGAGATTTGGAAGACTTGTGAGATGCTCTGTATCGTGTTTAGCGTTAGGACTTGTTAAACCCAGATCAGACTGACTGTTATTGCTGTCCATTCTCAAGAGAAGATTCTGGACTCATTCGGGTCTTCAACATCTTGTTTTTTACAAAATTATGCATCTAGCTCCAGACAGACAGGGTCATCATTAGTTTCACAAGAAGACTACGCGTATGTGAAAAAACCCATACAGGGAATTTGCATTTGGTTTCATTCATTCCTGTCATTATGCGACATTGTTGTGCATTGTCTTGTGCTTGTCTGCTGGTGTCTGCAGTTCTCTGTCAAGCAATAGTTTCCAAAACGATTGTCATCAGCACGTTTTGCATCAAGGGGTCCAATCAAACCTTCGCTGCTCACACACACATTTTCCCGATGATTTTTAAGAATCCCAATAACTATTAAAGAGCATCCTCAGGGAGAGCCATGTGATGAGAATAAATAACATCAACAGAGAACTGGATGTTTGCTATAAATTAATTGTGATATTACTATATGTAAGTTTCTATCATGTTGTTTTGTACTTTTTTACAAGATGCACATTTCATATGTTTTAATCACAAAAATGACATATTTCACATAATTTGTGAGAAACATGATTCTCTTCAGCAAGGCTGTTCATAAAATAGAACGAAACATGGCAAATGAGCATTATTACAAAACTAATTTGTACCCAAAGTAGAATAATTTACATTTTGTAGCAACTATTAATGTGTGGCTTTTACTTGATTTATTGTTATTTTGAAAACAGATATTCTTAATTCTTAATATGTAATCCCATAAGGTTTATTTAATATAAAACTCCAGTTCTTTATTTTTTTGTCTTGCTAACGATGAGCTGGAATTTAAATTTGAGCTTGAAAAATTTTATAAAAATCTACATTGGTGCTGTCATAGATACTATATCCATAGTTTTTAAGATCTTTTAAACACACTTTGAATAATGCAATAGTGCTGGACGTTGTGGTTTAAAAGTCCAATTACTTTATATTTTTATTTGGTTTGCGTTCTATTCTGAGTTAGTACACATCTGTTATTATTTTACTGCCATGCTTCATTGTGACTTCACTGGCCTGTATTTGATTGTATCATATTTCATTTGGACTGTTTCTGCAACAGGTCATATTTTCCTAAACAAAATTAATTCAGTTTGTTGATTGAATCTCAGGAAGGTTCACTTGTTTACGAGGTCTCAAATATAAAGCCTCATCTGAAAAAGCTATTTGATGATCTTCATTTACCAGATTCACAGATTAACAACTCACTTCAAGCTTTTTATTAAATAAAGAGATCAAGTATACAAAGAAAACATGATTGTGTATTGCTGAAAGTGTCTATTTATACAAAACATAATAGTAATATAACAATATGAATTATTTAACTAATTAATTAATAAATGGCAGAAACAGACAGTGACACGAACAAAGGAACAGGAAATGATGTCATCTGATGAGGAAACTACACAACTATTTGAATACCAGGTTCTTTTCAGATATTAGAAATCTGGAAACCATAAATATTTAGAGTGTATTAATAGAGCAACAGAAATGTAGCAGTTAACATTATTATGAGGAAACATATGATCCATTGAAAGCAGTACAAACATATAGAAAGTAGTGTTAAACTATGTTCCCTTGTTTAATCGCCTGGGGAAGTCATTTAGTAAACATTTGGAATGTGATAAACGACATGTACACTTGTATTGGTTGGAGGACATATTGCCTTTTCTTCGCCCTAGAATCTCATTCATCACAAACCCTAGTATTGAGACTTCTGAGAGTATCTAGAGAGTTGGATATTTATCGTTTCCCAGGAAAACTTTGTGGCTTGTCTTTAAAATTGATTCCACTTTTGTTCTAGTAATCTATTTTTAGCTACCATAACTGCTACTTGGTGGGCAGTACATAAATCTGATACATATTGGTGAGCGAGAGAGACACACACAAATATCCTCATATTTTACCTCAAATTGGCTCCCTTGAGAGATCATTTGAGGCAAAGTGAAGATAACGAGAAGGACACATTTACTTCAGGGAGGAGTCCTTCAGTTTAGACTCAATCTCTCCATTCTCTTAAACTTGGTTTCTTCATGCTAATGGCCTGTTAGCTGAAGCAAAAGAAAGCTGAGAGTCAATAAAGCACCTCGTTGTTGAGTTTAAACTTGCAGAATACCAAAGGGAGCAGTGCTGGTTTGTCGACTCTCTACAATCAAATTTCTCACCCTGACAGCCTCAATATTGCTTTAACGAGGATTGACTTGGTGGCAGCTAAAAGAGTGCTGGAAAGGTAAAAAAAAAATATATATATATATATATTATTTGTCAGTTGTTGCTGTCTTGCAAAATTTTTAAAATGTATCTCAAAAACTGTGGCTTTGATGTTTGTTTAAAAACAATCTGGTGAGATTTACAGTGTTGTGATAAAAACATATATATATATATATATATGGTTGGCTTGCATGGAAGGCTGTTTTAATACATGAAAAAGAATTTGTTTCAAACTTTGCCAAGAAGACAAAAATAATTTGAGAAATGACAATAATACATATTTTCTGAATTTATCAGTGCACAAGATAAAGCATTTTCTCCCTTTATGGTAGTCTTAAGAATTTGTTTAAAAACATTTAATAAATAGATTTTAAACAGCTGATTATTTATGATAATATATGATATATTGCCACAATGTTCTAGATAATTTAAAGGGTAATATGAGCTGTATACATTTTAACCCATTATTATTATCATTAATATTATTACTTTTAAAAATGTAAAAAATCATATTAAAGCTTTTCATTTATAAGACTTCAGGAGATGCTCATTGTTTTAGAGTAATACCCCTGTTTTTGTTTAAGTCAATGCACTATAAAACTATAGGACCTTAGACAACAGTATGCTTATCAGTGACTTCTGAAACACACTTTTCAAAACCGTTTTAAGGTTTTAAACTATCTATGTTTTATTATGCCATCCGGATTGGATTTTGTACAAGGCATCATTGTCTGTAATATTATATACAGAAAAGACACTCATTTTGGATTGTTTTGCATATATGTTCTATGCTTTGGTAGTTTTCGTCTCTTACTTTTTTATATGTATTAGTAAATCAATAAGTACAACAGTTTTACCACCAACTATTTGTTTTTGCCAACTCAATCCGAATTGTGCCTCACCAACATTGCTTAGAAAAGGATTTTCTTCAGCTTGTTTCCATTAGTAAGGGATCCGAAACCATGAACTGTGATAATTGAAATCTGCTGTCTCTGCAAACAACTGAAGTCAATAATCCAAGTAGAGATAGAACGCTTTGCCAACTCTTGATTGAAAAAGAAATGGGAAAGCATTGTCAGAGGAGGAACTTGCAGAGTGGAAACTACAGCTGATATTGATAGCATGTAAACGTAACAAACAGAAGCTGTTAAGGTGACATCAGTCACAAAAGAAGAATTGAAATTGTTTATAATTTTTTCGAGAAATAACACAATTAGACTGAACATTATTCTTATATTCATGGTACATACATCCCTTAATAAACAGTAGGCGAATGCTAAGGGGACCATCCATCACAATATAAAATATGAAATTATTTTTAGAATATTTTTATTTTAGAATGAATTTAATTCTGTCATCACATGACTTTTTTATGTGTATAAATAAAGCTCCTTTAAACCATGTGTTACTCCCATTCATCTCCAGAAACTGTTAAGTGTTGGTTAATATGTTGCGACCAACCAGTTAACATTCTTTTATTTCGGTTTGAAACCAGCCACAGGATTCCTCTATACCAACCCAACTTTTCAGCCTGCAGCTCAAACGTGTTATGTGTTATGCCCTCTCCAGTCTACACTGACACAGGCCCCGGCAGAATCATAGCTAGAGTCCCCTGTACCCCTGTAGACCCATAGAGAGGTGGATCCAGAGGGGCATTTCAGGTCCATACGCATTTTTCCCAGAGAAAAGGAGATTCAAATCTAGAATATTGCATTTTTGCCACAAACAGCTATTTAAGACTATTGAAAAACAGCACAGTTCTCAACATTTTTTTAAATTTAGATACTTAGTTTTTTACTTGGTAAGTAAATAAACTAAGATATATTAGAGCAGTTTGAGAAAGATTGTAATTGGACATTATACATTATTTAAACATTTCACAATGTCATTCAAGGTTGCTCTTGGGATTTATCAAGAACTAAAGTAGATAAAATGGTGGTTAAACAATTTCCTTGACAGCCGGCATTTTATATTGAAATGTTTGTTGAAGGTATGCTCACAATGCATAACGGGTGGGTAGTGATTGTTCCGAAAAATAATAATATAAAATCAATGCGAGCACTTGAGTGGTGACAGTGTGGGGGAAGATGCACACACGCTCTCTCTTTCTCTCTCTCTCTGATATGATGATAGAGGATAGGGGAGAGAGGAGAGAGAAAAGATAGTAGAGCTTCTCTACTAGATGTACAACGATATCATTAGTATATCTCTCGCGGTTGTCTCTCTCTATCTATGTGTTCTCTCTCTCTCTCTCTTTATATACTCTCTCTACTCTCTACTTGTATGTACAGGTGCTCTATCTCTCTAGATCTTCTCTCTGTATCTCTTATTCTCTATCTCTATCTCTACTATTCATCTCTCGCCCTTTCTGTATTTGTCTCTCTTCTCTAATCTTTCTCTATCCTCTCTCTCCTCTCCTCTCTCTCTGCTGTCTCTCTCTTCTGTGTGTCTCTCTCTTGTTCTTCTTCTATCTCTCCCTCTCTCTGTGTCTGTATCTCTCCTATCTCGCTCTCTGTCTATCTCTCTCTGTCTCTTATTCTCCTTATCTCCTCTCTTCTATATGTCTTTCTCTCTCTACCCCGCAGTGTGAATGATGAAAGAGAGAGTATGGCCACTGTTTTTGGAGAATTACTCTTCATTACAGACTAACTGTGCCATGTTCTGAGTAAGCAGAGGAAACTCTGATTTAAAGTTCTTTCAGTTTGTTTCACCTGTCGTTTTTGTCATTTACATTTTTGTTGTTTTTGTCAGTACCCGATAAGTTATTAAATGCACATTAAATACTAGCAATTTTGCAAATAGTAATCTGTATGAACAGTGAGCATTAGTAGGCTACGGGACAATGAAATGAGATGGATTGAAGTAGAGAGTATTGAAGAGATACTTTGTTAATCTGTGTGGAAAGGTCGGAATAGCACAAATATTCTTCAAAGTTCAAATCAAAACTGTCTACAAATTTAATTTAGTGTAAAATAGTAGAAAGAGAAATAAGTTAAAAGCTATGTTCCTAAAACCATGCAATAAACAATCTAATGTACCCGCCTAGTTCAAGAGGTTATAACTATACTGAAAAGAGCAAAAAGACATTAGAAGTTTTGTTGGATATTTATCAGACAATGCAAATTTAGTCTTTTAGAGCTGTCTATTTTTGTAACCTCACTTTGCCACCTGCTGAGTGCCATCTTTATTTCAGTATCTATTATTCAGAACATCCAGTTCTAAGGAACTTTTAGATGGGAGAGACTCCACATACATGATTTTTCCTCAGTCCACTGGACCGACTCTAAGTGCTTGTGAATCCTGAAATATGGAAGACAATTCTATTTTAAATATCTAGTGGGCCATTTTTTAGCATCTAGTGGCACTAAAGAGAACTGCATAAAAATTCCCTGTGGGGAAAGTGGTAGACTGACCTTGAGTCCAGCTTGAAGGAGAACAAACCTAACTCCGAAACTTAAGCTTATTGACCATTTTCAGCTCTCCCAAATATAAAATTTTCACTCTCCCACATTTTGACTTCTCGGGTACTGAATGTGTTTTGTATAAAGTCAATTTCTGTATCGATATCTGAATAGGAAATGAGGTTTGAGAGGATGGCCTTCTGTAACTTCGCTCTGTGACATCTTTGTAAGCACCTGGATAAATTCTTTGCCATTCTTGTTCCTGAAAAAGCACCATCTTTCAATAGCTTCAGAGCAATTTCAATGACGTCAAGGTATGAACTACATATTTAAACTCACACTTCAGTCTCAAAAAGCATCTCTATTATATTGGCCGAGTATTCTAACTTGGAAATCTTTGACATTTTTATATATTAACAAAACACACTGTTGACAATCAACAAACTGAGTCACTGGACTTTTTTTGGAAAACTAGGTATAAAAACAAATTATTAAAAGTATAAAAAGGAATAAAAGTAACATGAATAAACAAATAAAAAAATTAACAATTTAAAAATGGTCCTTTCAGACATGTTATATAAGTCCACAGCAGTAAAATCCTAAAATCTACTGTAAGTGTTAACCTTTAAAAATCTTTTTATGTGATTCATAATAAGTGTGTAGCTACAGTAATTATCTTGTCATCTTTTCATTTAAATGCATCGGTTGCCTTGTTTCCCTTTCAATGTTAACTTACTGGAGTTCTTGTGTCTTTTACGCCAATCAAAAAACAGCTTGTGAAATATGTTAAATATTCAATCTCATAAATGACTTATGTGGAAGTCATGTGACACGACTGCATCATGGTTCGCTTCCACAACTTTAGACCAGAGCAATCAGTGTGGTGTTAAGATTAGCTACAATGGGAGTCGTTAATAAAATTAGAGGTTCAGTTTTCATGAACGCAGAGTAACAGTTCATTCTTATTAAAAGAATTCCAATCTAAATTGATAAGTCTGTCAATAAATCATGTATCTTTTGTTCTACTACATATAAAGTCTATTCGTTCTCATGATGCAATTTGGGATATTTTGGATCAAATTCAGGAGGCAAGGAATGCCATATTAAATGACAAGTGACTAGACCATTCAATGTCCAGAAATATTTAAAAACATTTTTCAAGTAGTTCATCTACTGTCAGTGGTTCACTATGTCGTTTGTGAATGTGTACTCTGTGTGTAAACACAACGCACATTTGGTGTTGGCTTGGAGTATACCATTAAGCAGAGATACAACAAAAGAGGAATTCAAAATAAAATATAATAATGTAAATAATTAAAAGATCAGTCATGTTAGATCTACTGAAGACAGGCTTGTTGATTAAAATGTTAAGCAGACTGTGTGGTCAACATTTTTTTTTACATAAGCACACAATAAGCAGGAGAGAACTCGTGTGTTACAATGAAAGAGAGAGTGACATTTTGATTTTGAATTGAAACCGCTTAGAAATTACACTCATTACAGCTTAGAAAACATCTGTCTTTGAAGCCTTTTTCATATAATATTAAATTCATTTATCATTATTCATGGTTGAGCCCCAAAGACTCCTTTTTGTCATCTGTTCAAAGGAAAAATATTTTTTTCTCTGAATAAGCTTTCCGCTTCTTACCTTTATTTCCTCAATCCTGTCTACCCTTGGGGATATGTGGTGTTTCTCTGCCATGTTGCATGCTGTACTTCCTGTGCTCTTCTGATTTCGTGCTCACTGACTCATGTCTTATCGCCTTGGAATTATCTGAATTGATCTTCATCTGCACTCTTTATCCTGCAGGCGGAGAGCCAAACACATGTATATTTAAGATTCAGGCTTTGTTTGATCACAAAAAGAGCTTTATTTAGAGGTTTTTGTTTCAACAAATAGCAAAATTATAAAATTTAAATGTTAAATGTTGTGTCTGTTTGCTGGGATAGGTAAGCAACAATTTTGCATTTTGGGTGTCATATTTAGTTTTGGCTATCAAAAGACTTCTTTTAAAAAAAAATTTAGGAACACGACTGCTACACTTCAAACCAAAATACAAATTGAGAAATTAGGCAGTCTTCTTACTTTAATCAGCATTAAACATTAGCACAAAACCGATTCAAGTATGCACCATAAAAATGCAGTATAGTCTTTTTTTTTTTACATGTTTAGTATTGTTTTGTCATGCAAAACATTTCTCAAATCATATTCAGATTGGTTCAAGCATGTTGGTGTAATCCTACTTTCTTTTTCTGGGGAATCAGTTTGTTAACTGTAGCCACGCCAATTGGCCATAGCTGCCCCTCACTAGCCAATCAGATGAACCGATATTGTATCTCATTGAAGAGAGTGCACTGACTGACCTAGAAGTTTAACCATAGTAGGACTGCGTCGATAAACAATGAAAAAAAGTATGCATTTGGATGTCCTGAGCCACAAGTTTTTTTTTTTTTTACATGAATGTATTCATGAGAAATGGGTGGATTTTCTTTGTGCCAACAAGGAAAAACCAGCAAGAGGCATGGTTTAAATGATGGCACTGGGAGCAACAGAAAGTACATGACTCATTTGGTTAAGCACCATTTGAAGTGATTCAAACATTGTTTATGATAAATACTGCCTTCTGAAGGGTTTTAAGAGTGCAGTGAAAGACTTGAAGGGACAAATGTTTATTATAACTAATTCAAAAGGTACGTAATATGGCACCTTTAAATTTTTAAGTTATGAAAAACTTCTGTTTAGTTGCTGTAAAACATTTGTTTGCTGTTGTAATAAATAAGGTGAAGGGTGTCGAAACATCACCTACCATTTTATGTATCTAAAATAACCATTTGATTTAAAATATTCTACTTTGTCTAACTCTTGCAGGTATCCTAAATAAATTTTACAAAGAACAGGCAGGATAAAACCATCTGTTGTCTCTCCATTACAGTCTTTAAAGTTTCCATCTCCTCACAAAGCAATGGACATAAACGATCACGTGATTTAAAAGTTATGCACTTTGAAGGCAATGCGAAATCTTACTGGTTTGGAATTGCTTGCCTTTTTTGCAATTATTTATTGAATTTTAAATAATTTTCACTTTAACTGTTTCAATCTACGCAGGGCATTCCCATCTCCATTACTCAAAAATCAAGGTTTCGCTCTTCCTTTGAGTCTTGGAAAACATTGGCCATTTAACATCAAATTCCATTTACAACGCCACTTTTCTTGGTTTGCCACCACATCACTGTCCCATCTGGATGGAAAGATAATTGGGTTTCTTTGCTTCATGAATACATTGATACCAAACATGCCTCTAAAAGCCTGTCTGTGTGCAGGACTCTGACCTGTCCTGGTCCACAAGCACTTTGTGATATTAGACTGTGCTCTGATAAATGCATGCGGGTTTGAGTGCTCCTGCTCCATCTTAGTGCCTCACACAACACAAACACAATTCCACTGGCTCATTTTAAAAGCAAGAATCAAGTAAGTGGGTAGAGGGCATAAGATTCCCAAAACATAGAAAACATCGTAGGAGTATAGTGATGGAGGATACAATAGAGCTAATGTGGCTAGGTGAATAAAGGAATTTAAAAAGCGAAAGTGACAACAATAAGTTGTTGAGCCAGCCAATGAGTGTGTTTACATTGACTAAAAACTTTGTGCGTTTACATGCAGATCATTTAACCAGCTTTGCATAACATCATCCTTTCAGGAATGGACAATGTGAGATTTTTAGACAGAATCAGAGAGCGTGGAAAACTGCCTTTGCCCTTTAGATAAATGCTTCATTCTGCGTGCATAGCCACAAGGCCATCTGAGATCGGATAGTTTTTAAACGCATGCTTACCTTTTAAAATTCTTATTGATTTATTCAGAATTCATGGATAAGTGAAAACTTTTTCACAGGCTCTGATGGTCTTGAGAATTTGTTCATTGTAAAAATGAACATGCACAAATGGGTAAAACCCAATAAAGGTAATTATGATCCTTAGATTTAAACATGGTTTTGAAGACACAAAAAAACTCTAAGTTTTTGTTAATAAAGGAAATCATTTGTTTTCTTATATGTTATTGCATGTTTATACAACAATTACCTTAGTTAAGTAGTTTAACTTACTTTAAGTAGAGCTTGAACTGATGTGCACATAAACCCACCCAGTTTCTCAGAAAAGTTACACTTTTATCTTACAAGAAAAGCAAAGTCTTTTTTGGTACAGCATACCAAGAGTACTGAAAAAACTCTATATGTATTCTCGTTAAACAAATATACATTATTATCTCTCTCCTTTCTCTCTATTTATATTATATTAATCATTACAGGGCATACATAAATTCCCAGATGTGCCAAAAAATATAGATTTAAAAAAAAATTACCTTAGAACAAATTCAGACACAATATTTTTCTTCTGGATGTGAAGTTAACTCCTTACATTCAGAAGCAAAAATTGTACACTATGTTGTTAGGTTTGTGTCTGTTTGACATGGTATAAAGACGCATTTTTAAAGTCAATTGGCAATCTTTTTGTGAGGAATATTTGGAATCCAGGTCAGTTTCTCTCCATTGAAGGATATTCACTCATTAAGACTAGAGTGAGCATTGTCACCTCTACTACATGCTCTATCCAGCATATATATGTGAGACCATTGGTGTAGCCTGCAGAATTCCTGTAGTAGAAAGGTATTAAACCCACCACCCTGGTAGATGCATGACTGTGTTTGTCATGTCTGTGTGTGTCACTCGTTGGTTATTGGCTGCACTGTCTCCCTCTAGTTGTCTTGTTACTCTCAAGTCATTTCTGAAATGAACAGCTGGGGCTAGGTCCCCAAGACAATCACTTCTCCTCTATCTCTTTGCCTGAAATGGCAAATTTGTTGAGAGATAAGAGAGGGAGGGATTGGCATTGACCTGTTGTTTCCAGGCAACACTCCCTAAGATAGAGGACAAGGTCAATTGGTGTCTAGCCTGAGGGCTGACTCTTCATTTTCTCCTCCTTTCCACAGTGAAGAGCCACCTTCCCCTTCTACCATTGCAACAGCCTCACCTGAAGCCTCACCTGGGCTGCCCACAGCTGATTCCCCTCCTCAGGAGGAATCTCCTCAGGTTGCAGAGAACACTGAGACATCAGTGGACGCAGGAGGGGGAGATGGCGACCCAGACGGAAGTATTGTAGAAGAGAGAGGAAGTCCCGAGTTTGAAAAGAAAGAGGAAATGGCACAAGAGGTAGAATTGGAGGAAGAACAAACTTGGGCTCAGCAACCTCCACAAGAGTTGAAGAGGGAACCTGAGGAGCAGGAAAAGGAATCATCAAGTTCAGCAGGAACTGGAAGGAGGCCAAGTTTGCATCATACAGCTTCACCAATTAGAGTTCAGCGGAATGGAGCATGCTGCCACTCCACCACCTCCGACTATGAACTTTCGCTTGATCTCAAAAACAAACAGGTAGGGAGTGAGGCTTTGTGAATTGCACTTATGAGAATGTCCTGTAAGGCTCATAGATTGGATTGTTGGTTGTTTGTGATTGCTGCTTTTAGATGGTGACTGTGTATTGTGTACAAGTTGGTACAAGGATCATCCATTCCCATCTCATATGCATTCATTACTATCTACTATTCATCTACTATTACTACAAGCTTTCTAACCCATCACAAACCCTACAAGAAATCTGGAGCAGATTCTGTCGCAGAATCATGCTAAAATGTTTTATATAAAACTGTAAGTGTCCAGTCTTGCTTTTGGAAAGAATCCTTCAGATTCCATCTTGAAACAATTTCAACCTTTTAACTGTTTGGAATTCCCTTGAAACCTATACTCCTTAAAATGGTGGGTTCAAGAACCAAATAGTGCCTTATATTTTAACATTTAGAACCTGAAGCAACAATAAAACAACAATGAAAGATTTAAAGCCCAAAAGTTTTTTTTTTTATAAGCAAACCTTTTCTTACAGCCAGCAACAAAGAGTTACCAGCTCTGACATATTAATCTGGTTTGTAAAAGGACAAATCTTAAGATTGATTTGTCTTAATTTCCAATGTCACATTTTAAGCAGACAATCAATTATTAAAAGTCACTTCAACATTAGAGGGCAAACAAGTGCAATCAAGGACAAAGGCTATGATCAATTAAGTAACTAAGAAGTTTGTCTTTTTGTAGGTTGTGTGGAGACCCCAATCAAGGTTTGTGATAGGAAAAAACATTTACTTGACCATCTTGTTCTGTAAATGCTATTTTGTACTTACTTTCCTGTTTAATGTTTTATCTTTTTGCTTTTCTTACTTTCAATAATACATTCCCAGATAGAATCTACCAATCCAGTTGCCCAAATTTGTCCATCAGCGTCTACAGTGTAAATGTCAAAGAATGTCACAGTTCTAATGGAACTTTCTAGAAAATAACAAAGCAGCTATTAGCTATTAAAGCATCTCCAAATAAAAGACTTTAGCCTATGTAAACTTTAGCCTCAATGACCCAAAGTCAGTGATTCAGATCCTCAGGTTAGGCTAACACTTCAAAGAGTCTCATAGTTATTCAACTGAGTTTGACAAGATTTAATTTAACCATAAGTATGCTCCTATCCTTACTGTGCGCTAAAATGAGAACTTGATTTGGGTAATTACCAAAATGCTACCCAATATGGAGGTAATGTGGAATATAATTCAGTGTATTTATGAATGCACTGTTTTATAATGTATATTATCTTCTAAACTTTCTCAGACTTACTTTTCTTTTTTTATGAGAGGATCACAATAAATATAGGCACAGAATATTTACATTTAAAATGCCATTTTAAAATCTCAACCCAACAGAAAGTGATTTTTAAACTGGGACTACTGCCTTAATTAATTAATTTGTCCTGTGACTTTATTTCATTGGGGTTTGGTAATTCTGCAAGGTCTTTGGCCTCTTGGCTTTTTTTCTAAGTTTATGATGGCTGAGCCGTGTCTTGATTCCAGACAAGGAACAAATATGGGCATACCAGGGCCATGTTTGGGGTTAATTCATGATTATATCTATTGTCTGGCCCTTGTTGGCTGTATTGCATTTATTACTTTATACTGGTGTCAGATGAATGGCAAATTTTATTAGTTGACATTGGTTTTTGGATTGAACTTTTTTTCAATTTGCATTTTAATTTGCTTAGTGTTGTTCATCTTTCTTTTAAAACAACTATGTGAATGTTAAGAATAAAATAAGATCATTAGGAAGCAACCCAATAAGGCACTAGTCAGTCACCCCCTTTACATTTAGGACACTGGCCTTATTAGACATTAACCGTATTTATTTATAGTATTTTAAGGAAAATACAGCCAAATCTATTCATAGTCTTTGAGAGAATCCAGGAAACCGCTCATTGGGGAGACACGTATTGAGATGACAGAGATGGAGAGGACAAGAGCAAGAGAGTGAGACGAAGAGAAAAGGTTATGTTGTCATGGTAACACACAGGCACTCTCTAAATCTCTACTCTTCATGTGTTGCCATTTTCTCGCTGAGTGTCCATACTGCAGAGTGCAAGTGAACTTCCTCTCCAACACCGTTTGTCCTCAGGATTTTCATTATTTTTGCATTGGATTGTCACATAGTAATTAATGTAGCTGATGAGATTCATTTTTTTAAAGGGTCCTACTGTGTTCGTTATTTTTCATTGGGAATTAGCTGTAAATAAGGTCATATTAAAACTACATTATGTGAATACAAGCCATTTTGCAATAACACATTACAATAATTTGCGAATATAGAGTTTTTTATGTTGTAAATGTATTGAATTACAGCTACTCAATTGTGGGTACTTTTTGTTTTGCAAATTGATATTACAAAGAATATCTTTAGCCAACTATTTTTAACAGTTGTCAGTATTAAAACATTACTGAGTAAAGTTTTTTAGATGCTTTATAGGTAATAAGCCAATCACAAAGTATTCCTGTACTGGCTTTTTCAGCCATTTTCTCCCTTTTTGCCTGATAGGAAATGCCTCAACTACAATTGCGCCACCACAGACTGCTTTTCTAAGTGGTCTCCATGACGCAAGTAATTCAATAAATTCAACTGAGAAAGTTACATCATACAGTATTATAAGCAGCCTTAAGTTTCTATAATGTTAATACAAAAAAATATTTAGTGTAATATAATAGCTTTTAAACTGCTTAAAATAATATGTTTTTCACAATTGCTACGACAGTTTTTTCAATACATTTAACAAGTTTCCTAAACTCTTAACATGGTTAGCACAACATCCGTCTAGGTAGGCTATACACATTTTTTGTTGCTTTCATACAAAATGTATACAGTTAACACAAATTTCAAATACTTCACTACACTAAAACAAAACAATGTAATTTTAAAGTTTACCAATGCTTTCACACTGTATGTCAGAACAGATGACATCATGTTAAAAAATTTTATAGGCTAAAGTCAAAATGTACTGCTGTTCATATTGTGATTTGAAACAAATATATTCCCTGAAATGTATTCTATTGCCAATGAGAAATTGTTTATTACAGTTATATAAATGTATAAATAAAACTTTATTCAATCTAGAATCACACTCGGAGTTGAGAATTCTCCAATCACATGATCATATATTCTAAAAGATGACTCTTTGGTTTGGGCTGATCTTGAGGGGAAAAAGGAATAATATAGTGCTGAATATAGACCTATTTTTTCTCTATCATAATATCAGAGTTTTTTCTGGTTTTATATCTTTTTTTGTTTTACAAAGGAAGTCTGTACTTCAGCAAATCTATGTCTGTATTTATCTTGATTTCGAGTCAAGATCCAAGACCAAACACAGTTTGGAGACGAGATTAAGTCCATAGAAAAATGGCCTCGAGTCTGGACTCGAGACCAATTTTGGACTCCAGTACAACAGCTGTAATAAATGTAATATGTAAATATGTAAAGTGTATCAAATATGCATGTATGATTTACAGAACTAGTACACCATATTTTTAAATTCATTTTAATGAAGGTATACCTAACCTCCCAATGAGACAGTTGATTATACAGTCATGATAATTGCCTCATAAATATGCATGTATCATTGAGAGACAAATGAATGCAAATAGAAAACTAATGTCAAGCACCCAATATGATCAGAGATGCGAAAAAGCTGATAAGAGAGTAGGTAACCTTTTCATGTGTTTGTTTTGATTTCTAAAGTTCATGTAGTGTTGCCGTTAGTTCTCACTATCCATTTCAAGGTAGATCATGAAACAAAAATCTTAAAACAAAGCTGAAATCCACTGAAATCCAAAGTTTATTTTATTTTTAGATTATATAGGGCTGTCTTGTTTGGGATGTGTTTCATATGTAGTTTTCTACAGTGATGTTTAAAAAGTGAGCTTGGACAGAGTACTGATCCAGCTGTCAACATTGATTTGTCTGAACTGAGATGATGAGGGAAAGAGGATTCCTTGCTTTACCCCTTCCTTCAATACTACAGCTTTCCCTTCTCCATGTCACTTAGCCAAGTGATTAGAAATGAACCTGACATCTGGCTAATGACTAGGTTTTCAGGAATACTGCATTTGTCACATGTCTCCATGTCGCTGTCTTTTTTTGACACCATCTTCCATGTGCCTGCTTTGGTTAATCTACACATTTAATCAGTAATAACTAGCACACCTAGATTTTGGTGCTGAGTATATATGCTGACTATAAAATGCTTGTTTAATTACTTTAGCCTTTCAAAGAAGCACATTTTTTTCATTCTTCTGGCATGGAAAATTACCTAATTGATTTAATAATTGAAATAAATTACCTTTTTGTGTTTTAACTTTGCTTTCTAAAATGTTTTAAAGTGCCATATCATGTTCCTTTTAAATAATGAATAGTAAACATTTTACCCCTGGAAGCTATCTTGCACCCTTAATAAACTTTAAAAGGCAGTTTTTATCATACACCATGTCTTTGAATCACAAATCAATCAAAGCAGCTTCACAAAATCCTTGTGAGGATCAGGTAGAGTAAATAGGAGTTCCCTCTGTGAGGCCCCTGGGAGCCTCGCTGACTGAGGCAGGTGCTAATCACCTCCCCAGCATAAAGAACATATAAACTTAAGATCCATCGATGAACTTCGCAGGACAGCACCTCAAAAACAATACCAAAAAACAAACTAAGACAAAACAGAAACTAACAAACGAAAAAAAAACAATGCTTAGAAAATTGTAACGGACAACAAACAGGTGATCAGCATCAGCTGATCAGGATGAGCATCATAAACGATGAGGAGATGTTAGAGAGGAACATTGAATCACATTGGTTTTCCATAGTTTGTATGTTTATAGTGGTCAGACACCATATAGTTTAGACAAATACCAGGAGCCAATTATTCGAATGCTAGATTAAACAGATATGTTTTTAATTTAGTTTTGAACTCTGTGAGCGTAGCTGAGCTCCAGACAACATCTGGGAGTTTGTTCCAGAGCTTTTGGGTTCTACATGAGAACGCTTTTCCTCCTCTGGTGGATTTACTAATCTGCAGAATAATCAATAGTCCTGCTTCTTGTGATCGGAGAGAGCGAGCTGGAATATATCGTGATAGGAGACGGCTCAGGTAGAGCGGAGCCAAGCCATTCGGAGCCTTAAAGAATATTTTACAGGAAGCCAATGAAGAGAGCACAGAACTTCTTTGTTCTTGTGAGAACTCTAGCTGCTGTGTTCTGGACTACCTGTATTTTTTGTTGCATGGCGGCTGAACAGTCATTGAGATCAGCGACACATTCTGAGATTTTATTTAGCTTTGAAAGGTCGTTAGATCTTGCTGAGATATAGTGCTGGGTGTAACTGGTTGTGTTCCACTGAATTCACGGTGTACCTCTTATTCCTCCCACTGCTATGCATCTGTCATACCCGCTACTGGTTTTGCTTGTTGACACACAGAAAGTCCACCCATTTCCAAGGGATACATTTGTTTTCGGCAAGTAAAAAAATCAATTGGTCAGGTAAAATTTGCCTATCCTCACTTTAAATTGAGTACACTATTACATGTTTAACAAAACGAATTAATGTTATTGTAATGGAAGCCGTAGTGACTGTTGTTTAACAAATAAAATAAAACTCGAAAATTGTTTGAAATGCTTATAAAGTACAGAAATATTAAAAGTCTTTAAATAAAACAACATTTGCACAGTCAGCAATTCTCACAGGACTTAGCACAATCTGATAGAACACTGGACATCCAAAAACACACTTTCTTTTCATTATTTATCTGATGCGATTCTGCAACAGTAAAACTTACGGATTAGTCAGCACATATGCTTTACAATGAGATGCATTAGTTGTTCATCTGATTGGTTTAAGGGGGTTGCTATGGCGATTTGGTGTGGCTGTGATTACACAGACATGCATGAATCAATCTGAATCAATCAAAGTGTGACCAGAGGCATGTTTTGGATGAAGGAACGATGCAAAAACATGCAAGAAATATTTGAAAAGCCGATAAGGAACTTCTGCTTCTAATCATTTGTACTTTATTTATGAGATGAGACATGTGTATTTTTGTACAATGCTTACATTGTTGATTGAAATGTAGTTAATAAGGGTATAAAATACACATTTCTCTGCATGTTAGCCATCTAAGGAATAGTGATCATGTTTTTTGCTTCAGGAAGGTCTGATAAGAAACCCAGGCGTGATTCAGAGCTCAATAATCCCTAGACCTAACCCTTCTTTTTCACCTAGCCTGTCTTCATATGTAGATAGCCCAGATAATATGGCTTTTCTGTTTTATTTAAACTTCTCAGATTCTGTTTGATTCTATAGCTATGTCAGGTTGCACCGGCTTACTCTTTCTTATCAGACCTTTTTGAAATGGCACTACTTTAAAGAGCTTTAATCTGTGCTCACCCATAAAAGAACAAGTCTAAAGACAGCTGATACAAGAATAAAAGGGAGAGCAGCAAGTGAAATACAGCTTAAGATATCAGCACATGAATTGCATGAAAAAAAAAACATGACTGACAAGACAAAGTATGCCTTGTGTCTGGATAAGTAAATGTGAGCCTAAAGAACAAACAATAACTTAGAGTGTATATTTTTACTATAGTCATTGTGAAACAATATTTTTGCTTCTCGTCTAATCTTTATTTGCAACAATTAAGAAAACTGGAAGTCTATGGAGTGAAACTAATAAGTAAATGAATAAAATGGATTTTGTGAATTTCCAAATAATTTTGTACTTGTATTTGAGTGTTTAAGCTGAAGAAAAAACACATAAATATATTTTTTTCTCAAATGTAGGGGAGAACAAAACTGGGAAATCATTCAAGATCTGATGGTAGACACAAGAGTGTTAAAGCTTATAGATATACCAATTCTTCAGATTCAGCCTCTGAGCCACATTTGTGTCTTTTATCCTTAGGCGATACAATCTGTGAACATTTTTGGTTGCAGATTCTGTCCAAGAAGAAAAGATTGCATATAAGGGAACATTAATGCTTCAGTTCATGATGTAGCAGAGCCTTGATCGAGGCAATGCTGAACCAGCTTGGTGTCCATGTCCATGTCCAGAAAGCCCTCCAACCAAAAATACACACATTGTGGGCTTTCAGACTGTTAAACATCTTTGAAAAGATGCAGCCTATATTATTGTGTTTATAGATTGCAGTTAATAGCACTTGTTTGTTTGTCCTTTTGCTTCCAGAGTTGTAGCCATTGCTATGGTATTTATTAGATTTTTTTTGCATTTGTGGACCATTTGTGGTGTTTTGCAGAAGGACAAACTAGGACAAATTGTGTCTGATACCTTAACTTTAGTTACTATCTAAACAAACAACCAAAACAAAAGTGGATGTATTAGCTAGAGAAAATGTGAATTTATTTGTTTTTTATCAGTGTTTACCACTGGCTGTGTAATTGGACCCCAATGAACAAAATCATGGGTTCATCCATGTAAAAAGATATTGTCACCCTTCCATTTATTTTGATTGGCTTTGATGTATAAAATAAATTGATGTAAGAAATGCTAAAATGTTCCAAGTGTGCAGAATAAGATGAACCAATATATTGTCCATAATCTCTAAGGATGAAAAAAACAAGATCTGTTCATGAGAAACAGCTTTGTACTTAGAAAATATTTTATTTGCCTAAATATATTTCAATTAATTTTGAAATTCACCCAACCTGAATTACATTTGAGAATCATTTATGTGCTAAACTCAATTGCAAACATTCTGTTAGACAATAATTAGTTGTAGAGAAATACAAAATATTAGAGAAGATGGCAGTACCTAATCTGCCCCTAATGACAGGGAACATCTACTGAGCTCATGGTAATTTGCTTGATACACTCTGTCATTTAAGTTTAACAAGCCTTTGATAAACTGGCCCTTCCTTCACAGTTTTGTCTGTCTGTGATCTTGAGATGACTGGATAGGATTTAGTATTCCCCAAACCACACAGAGAACAACTGATCTGGAAGCTGAAAGGATGACAGGCAAAGCAAATCTGTTCCGATCACAAGGGTACTGAAACTCTAATCATTTTTCAGCATGTTAGCTCAGCGTGATTTACTTTTTGAGCTGGAAGGAAAACATTTATCTGTTTGCAGAAGAGTTAAGAGTTGACAATTGGAAACTTATAACCAATTGCATATCAATAACCTGCATCAATAAAAGAAATAGGTCTGAAAAATTTGCTACCTGGGGCACCCTGCACATTACCAGAATATTGAACACCAACAATGTTTAATGGTTTTAAAAATGTTATATGCAAGCTCTTGAATCAAGCAAATTGGCAATAAAATTGGAGATAAACTCTAAAAATCTATCTTCAGTAATGAGAAAAAGTGATCAGTTTATTTTTATTTATAGTAGCACACTAAGTGTCTTTTGGCAAATGAATTATGTTCTTTTGCCTAAAGAGGTTATTTCTTGGGGGGAAAACCTAGTCCAGTGGTCCTAAACATTAATGAAAAAGTATTAAGAGAAGAGTCCTACCCCTCAGTTGTGATGAAAAAAGTGAAGGAGAAAGCTACAATATAAGGTATACATGGATTTAACGTGCAGGTAAGACATTTCCAGAAGTCAAAAATAGAAAACAAAAGACAAAACACCAGTAATAAAACAATAGTGACCAAGTCAATTATTATGATTCACTGCTGACTAAGTTATAGTTTATGTTGGTTGTCTGCCCAGTTTGTGTTTCTGAAGCATGTTTTGTAAAATTGCTTAAGTCTACTTCAAATCTTCATTTAGCTTTAGCAATCTGTGCTAAACCTTACTTTTGTGTTGCTTCTCTTTGCACACCTCTATAACTATGCAAGTGTATCTTTGATGGCATAATATAACAATCCCTGCACTCTTCTCTGTGTCTTTGCAGATCGAAATGTTAGAACACAAATATGGTGGTCACCTAATCTCACGGCGCGCCGCTTGTAAGATCCAGACAGCCTTTCGTCAGTATCAGCTTAGCAAAAATTTTGAGAAGATCAGAAATTCCCTCCTTGAAAGTCGATTACCACGCCGAATATCTCTGCGAAAAGTAAGAGTGCAAAATACAGAGGGTATTTCAGCTGAACGGGCACTGGCAGAAGGCTGTAATCTAACAAGCATTCCCCTAGTTCGCTCCCCATCCCTGCCCACCACAATCGGTGGCTCCCTCACTGACCTTGAAGATTCCTTCAACGAGCAAGTCCAATCTCTTGCTAAATCAATTGATGATGCACTCAGCAATTGGAGCATGAAGACTATGTGTTCACTTCAAGAGGGTGGTGCCTACCAGTTTGGCTCCGAGGCCTTTTGTACAACAGGTAGTAAAACTGGGTTGCTATCCACTGTCAACGAAAGTGGCACCCTGGACCCAGCATCAATCCAAGCAGACAGCGCTGAGAATGTTGCCTGTAATGCCAGCAAATTGACAATGGCTTTCCGGGATGTAACGTTACAAATCGATAGCCAGAACTTTCGCATGTCCTCCTCAGTGATGGAGTCTTCTGCTTCAGTTTCTCTCGGGAATTGTGTCCAGCAAGGGCTCGTTGTAACTGAGAGTTCAGGGCAACCTCCAGTTTATGATGCAAAAGTAAATCCAGAACAAGGATCACCACCTCAGTCACCCCGAGACCTAGTACCTCCACCTTTACAGCAAGATGCTGAGGAAGTACCAGACTGCGACTTTCCAGCACCTCCACCAAGTGAGGAGGAGCTTGAGGTCAATTTTCCACATTTATTGCTGGAAGAACAAGATGACCTTGAACCTTTCATTCCAGCACAGACCACAATAACCTCTCAAACCATGTCTTCACAAGGGGTTGCAGAGACACTCGGAACACCTGTTGTTGAAGTTTTGGAAGCTAAGCAGACTGAATCAGACACTGCAGACAACAGCTCAGAGCAAATGAGCAGCAGCAGCACTTCCACCTCTGCAAGGTCAGCTTCAGAGGTTTCATCCAAAGAAGCTTTGCAGGCCATGATTCTAAGTTTGCCCAGATATCAGTGTGAAAACCCAACAAGCTGCAAATCCCCAACCCTCTCTACGGATGTCATGCGGAAAAGGCTGTATCGAATTGGTCTCAACCTCTTCAACATGTGAGTACAAATGTATCTTCAGTCGTTATTGCCATTAAAGTTAAGTTTTGTAATGTTTATTAAACAAAAGAAACCAAATGGTAAAAGGACTGTTTTCAGATACCTCTAAACACATAACCCCATCATCCTCTATTTCTCCTCCGTCTCACTCATCTCATGCAGTTCTTTCTACAGCTGTGGCTAACACCCCTCTCACTGACATTACTCAGCTTTGACCCTATTAATAGCTTTTTCCATTTCCCCTTTCCATATCTCTTGTTGCATACATGTTCTTATGCTTATGGGTATGTTGGTATGGTATATCAAAAGCACTTTTCCTTCCAACTGTGTATATGATTATCTATCCAAGTGTTACATAGAGTAAATAATGCTTACAACTTATGTTTAATCATCTATTATTGGGCTATTTTTTTAGCAATTTTAGAAATTATTTCAAATCTCTATTTTATCGCTTGCTTTAAATGATTCAGAACAATTATTTTCCTGCTCTATGCATTTACTTGATCTAAATAACTTCTGGCAAATATTGTCCAGCTCATTTAAGCTCACCTAATTGGAATCATGTTTCTCCAGAGAGTTTTTTTAAATAACGAACATGTTTGCTATTCTATCCTCGGAGAACAAATTTTGCATGCTTTAGATAACATCAGGACCCTCCTTGCTTACTAGAAAGAAACATCATTTCATGAAGTCATGCTTGACTGGAATATAGCAATCACCTGGAGGCTATTTAAACATTTTGCTGCAACCTTTACTGATCAGATACTACACCCAAAAATGAGAAGGTTCATAATGGTTCAGTATACATATATATATATCTAATATATATAGATATATAATATATATATATAATATATATATATATATACATATATATATTTATATCTTATATATATTATATATACACACACACATACATACATCATATATACATAATATTCATATGATATGTATGTATGTGTATATTATATATATATATATATATATATATTATATATCTATATATATATATATATATATATATATATATATAATATATATATCTATATATATATATATATATATATTATATATGTAGTACTGAACCATTATGAACCTTCTCATTTATGGGTGTAGTATCTGATATATTATATATATATATCTATAGATATATAATATATATATATATATTATATATATCTATATATATATATATATATATATATATATATATATATATATATATATCTATATATATATTATCTATTGCATATCATATCATATGGTAATATACTCACTGAGCCACACTGTACCTCTCACTTTTTATTTTTCAGTATTTAAAAGTTACAGTTCAAAACGTTTGAAAATAACTATTTTTTTGTTTGGGGATCTGGAAAATTAAAGTGTGACAAATTTGCACAAATGAAAATTTTCTCACAGCATTTTGTAGATTATAGAGAATACCGTAAAAGACATACCAGACACACATTAAGAAACACTTTTACCGTTTATGCATTTTCTTTGTGACCTTGAAGAGCCTGTATGTCATTTCTTCACAATATGAGCTGTAATCTGGAGATAAAGAAGTCTTATGAAAAGTTCTTCATCAGCCATTAAATGTCATCTGGAAACATTGCTTTTAAAAGTTAAAAGAACTTTCAAAGAAGCCATTGATTTGAGAAACACTGTACACATAAATCCATCTGGGTTCTTCATGTACCATTACATTTATTTCTTCTTTCATTACTGTCGCAGTGTCCAAGGTCAAACACATTTTTCTTGTGTTTTAATGATGGTTTTTGTTCAAGATAGAATCGTGGTTTTATGGGAAAGACAAATGAAAGAATATAACTTGTGAAATGAGTCATCTGTAGTAGGAAAAAGAAGCACCTGTTAAGCTGCTTAAATCCTTTTTCAGGGTTAAATGAATGGCCAGTGGCTCAACTGTGAGTGTAGATGAGTCACCTACCATCTACCAGGCTCAGAAATCTAAATCTTTAATCTTTAAATGCAATGGAAAAATATGACTAGTACCACATAGTGGGGTAACAATAAGTTCAAAGATAGAATACTGTTCCACAAAGACAAGAACAAGAGCAAGAACAAGAACACAAAATTGCTAAACTAAATCAAATCACATTAAGAGTGGACCACTTTTGGAAAAACATATGAAACCCTAGTTTTCCTCTTCTGTGCTCATCTTCTACGGAACCCAAAACTAAATTTTAAAGGTGTGATATCATAACAACTGATCAATGATGCAAAAACATTCCATACAGTTACAAAGAGGTCTCCAAAGAAAGACTTTATAAATCTATTCAATTCTAATATAGTCTAATGAATTCATGTCAAATAAAGTAAAGCTTGTGGGAGTCAGTGCTCTTTTTTAAAAGCAGCATACCAATAAAAAAAACTTTTCACCCAATTTCACTCAGAACACTGTGTTTGGGGGCACATGTAAATGTCATTCCAACTCAGACTATACCTACTATACATTGTGGAGAATAGTTGAAAACTTATGCAAAGTGAACATTAAAGTGGAATATTATTTAGATAATAGTCAGGAGAGTTACATAGAATAAACCTCAATAAACTGATGAATTAAGCAGCCTTTCTTTATTTATACTGACCACTTTTTCTGAATCAAGTAGACATGTGCTCTAGTCCATCCAGTGTGCCTGTTTATCTACCCAGTCAGAAACCCAATCAAACATGAGAGCATTTAAAATATTCAATTAAAAGGAGTACAAACTGAGCCGATATAATGAAAGCACCTTAAATATCAAACAATACAGAAGACAGCAGACAACACAAAAAAATCAGAAAACACAAAATGAAGACAACTCAAAACTAAATAAAACTATAGAAACAGAACTGCAAGTAAAAAGCTGATGGCAAAAAGAGAAAGCAGAAAATGAAAAGAATATCACATTGGTAGCCTATATGAGTAAATAAGTGCACCCTTTCCTAGCACATAAGGGCGTCACATAACTCCACAGATCGGGAAAAGCTTCTTTATAATTAAGCAAGCTTTTGCTCCCAGAGAGTGTAAGTGGAGTGAGGAAGAGTTTTTCATTAGTTCCCTTGATGTATTTTTTTATTTTATTTTGACTAATACCTGATTCTAAAGCAGGTGTGTGTCTGTGAGTGTGTGTTTGAATGTTGAGATGGAAATGTCGAGGACTATTTGAGCACAGTTATTATAGAAAGCAAGAGTGTGAAGGACACGCAGAGGACACTCAGGCATGGACGAGAGGTTGAGTCTATTGTATTCATAAGTTTCCGACTGCCATGTGACAGGAATGGGAATTATTATTTTTTCCTTAAAAATGTAAAACGCTTTTTCAAAAAGAAAACAAAACTTGGTCACAATCAGGTACTTAAATAAACTTCTAACCATTCACCAGAGTTATCAGAATATCAAAAAAATAATGTTTGATTTGTGAATTTCACAATTTAATGTTTTACAGTGCCTTTAAAAGAGCTTTTATATTAGGTTCAGATTAAATTAAAGTTAAAATTCTGCTGTTTATTCCAAAATGTAGTCTGAATGGGGACAAAGATTGTTTGAAATATTTTAAGAACACACTTGTTAAGTTAAGAACACTAGTTGAAGCATTCAAAATGATGCCACTTGAAAAGACGATGGATATAACTCCCATAATACCCAATTTTTTTTTTACTCAAATTTGATCAGTTTGGTCAAAGTATATGCTGTTATTTTAGAGGAAAAGCAATATATGTGTTTATATTTGCATATATTCATACAAAGGGTGACCAGTCAGATTGTCTAGGGTTACCGCAAGAGCCTACAGACACAGCCTTGTAAAAAAAATTGTGAATTATAATTAAAAAACTGCGTTACCAAAGATGGCGCGAAGACATCGATTTTTCTCAGCACTAACTATAAACGATTTTCATAGCATACAAGATACTAAAACATTGATCAATAAATCAAATGCTAATGTTTAAGTACAATGTGTTTAACATTGTGTTAAACAATGTGTTCAAAAAAAGAAATATTTATTTATCTTCTAAAACGACAGCATATTCCTTGACCAAAATAAAGAAATTATTGTTTAATAATGCGGTTTAATTGTAAAAAATATTCTCAAAATCTCACACTTTAACATAATCAAATTTTACTATACATGAAAAACACAATAGAAAAAAACCTTTTTCTTTTGTAAAGTGAATTCCTTGAAAGGCTTTATGTTTGGTACAGAAGTAAATGACTGAAATAAATATAAACAGTCAGACAAGGAATAAGCCAGTTTCTCACATGTGGATGAGCGCAAGTCTTCTGGATGCTCTATAAATCCTGCTTCTTTAGAGTTAAACCTGTATACATTTTTTTGCAGAGGAAGAGAATGCTGACTGAATGATGATGAATGGGAAAGAAAGCTTTCTCTCTCTCTCTCTCTCTGTCACTTTTATGGTGAGTGCTGGATTTCTGGTTATTGATAAGCCTCTGAATGGAAGAATAGAGGTTATTAATACTGGAACGGCATCACAATAAATGAATGGATCCTCAAGGACTGCAGGAGAATGAATGAATAAAAGAAAGGCATGCAAATGTGTGTGCATTTTATTTGTACAAAAGAAAGAAAATGGAATTCGAGAAATTCTTCTCACTGGGGGACACTTCTCACTGTTTCTGTGCTTTTCATTTCTACAAGCATTTTGTTCTTTTACACTTTTTTTCAGACCTTCCCTTCACAGCTTGCCTTGCTTGCTTCCTTCTTTCTGTCAGTTTGTCTAGCGGAGATGCTGAGTTAACCATCTCAAATGGTAGAGCTTTTAAAACAAATATGGAATGGTTAACAGTTGACTACATGCACTTCCTACTCAGATACTTTAATTACATTTTACTCTTATTTGTGAGCTCTGCTGCACTGGTCCTTCAATGTCTAAGTTAAAAATCAATCTGTTTTTATTTCCCAAACGTTTTGTGACAATGACACATACTTTTATGCCTTGAGTTTTTACAAAAGTAAGTCACTATATAATCTTGTAGATCATTGGACTTTTTTTCAGATTGCCTCTTTTCTCTTTTTCTCAAAAAGCTTGCTTTTTTTTGTCTCAGTGATTGAAAACATCATGTCATGCTTTTGACACAATTTTTTTTATCATAATGAACTTAAAATGCCTCTACCAACTCAAATTAGTATTTTGTTACCCTACATTTCCCAGCTTTGGGAGGAGTACCAGCCCCATTGTTTATGGTTCCCAGATTATGGATAAAATGTCAGGGTGTACAGACCTCCCCATCGGAGCAGTTGTAAAATTACTTAAATAGTTGTTCATACTTATTTTAATTGTATGTCCTGGCTCTAAATTAATGAAATATAATTTTTTTATAGAAAATATCTGGAGTTTGAGTCCTGTTTATTTTTACTCAACGTTATCTTTTTTTTCATTTTGTTACTCCTTAGCCACTATTAATTATTTCTTGCTATAATATCTTGTTGCTTGCTTGTGCATCACTGTAAAGAATTTGACAGACTGTTGTTATTTTAAAGGTGCTTAAAAAGTTGCCTTTGCTTTATTGACTCTCTCAGTAACCCAGACAAAGGCCTTCAGTTCCTCATCTCCCGTGGTTTTATTCCGGACACACCCATCGGAGTGGCTCACTTTCTATTGCAGAGGAAGGGACTGAGTAGACAGATGATTGGAGAGTTCCTCGGAAACAGCAAGAAGCCGTTCAACAGGGACGTGCTGGAGTGAGTATTTAAACACTAAAAAATAAAACAGTTCACACAAATTTAAAACCATTGTCTTTTTCAAAAATGTTATGTTCCTTTTATAATTTTTCATATTGTTGAACATGAAAAAAGAACAATAATGTTGCAAAGAAAAAAGTTAAATAGATGGGAGGTAAGGGGGCATGGTTCGAAAAGTGTAAGCGTCAAAAAGTGAGGAAAGCCTGTTAACAGTTTTACTTGTTCGGTTTGAGCTTGTAATTTATTCTAGGGCTGTTCCTCCTGCTATACCGTAGAGACCAGAAGGCTGGTTTGGTAACATTTGTGTAAACTTTTACAGGAAAACAAACAATAATAATTAAAAAGATACTTCTGATGATTCTCTACATTTGCACACGGTTCATTACTAAAGGGCCAAACAAATGTACACAGTGCTTCACATAATGCACATTTTAGACCATTCAGTAGAAAAAAATGTTTGCTTGTATGTGTACAGAGTCTTAAATATACCTTGTATACAAATGAAGTTATAGTTTAGAGTATCAATTCTCTAAAAATTAAATACTGGATTCCATATCAGGTTTCAAGAAAATGAAGCTGGTTCAAAAATGACGCCTCATGTGGACTGTGTCTAAATGTAAAAATAAAATAATAAAACTAATAGCAAATACCCTTACATATGTTAAGGATGCCTCTGCTCGTTTTATTTAGGTAAATGTACAAAGCTGCAAGGCAAACTCTTTCTGAAAACCAACAAATTTTTATTCAAATGTATTCCTTATGAATCTACATTTACATATTTTTATTTATGACTGCAGGATGTGTGTACTACCTCAGAAGAAGAAATGTAATATTGTGAAAATACTGATTTAAATGAGCACTTAGTTTAAATGACCTCTCGTTTTAATTCAACAGTTTTACTTCCTGCGTAATAGACATTAAATATTTCTTCAACCCACCTACTTTGCTGTGGCAGCACTTTAAGAAATTGTATGTTATTCACTCAACAGTAAATGTACATACCCATGTCATATGATATAAGGCAGAAATCGAAAACAGGTTATTTTATTTATTTATTTATTGGGAGTATATGCTCAGAACAATGTTTTAATGACCACACAGTCTAACTCACCAACACTTCTTTATTAAATAAGGTGTTTTCAGGTCTGCTCAAACTGGGGCATTTGTAAATGTGGAAACTGAAGGTTCTGTCTTTTCTAGTTGCACCTTTCTATGTTTAATCACAAACCTGACATGATATGCTCCATCCAATTACTTATAAACATGTCGAACGATTCTCAAATCAGAAGGTGCTGAAATTGGAGATAGAAAGAAATGTTTTTGATGATGACAGAGGAAGAAGTATCAGAATCTCAGGATTACTCTTCTAAAAATCTGAAGGAAATAGAAGCAATTCATAAAAATCCCTGTAATTGATAATGGATCAAAAATAATAAAGATCGTTTTAAAAGATCCAGATGTTGCACATTTGTATCTGAAAAAACTTTAAGTATTGTGTAAATATTCACTTATATTTTTTGTTATTTAAAATAAAGGTTGGTTTCAAGAGCCCAGAATATCTACAGCGTAAGTGCAGGTCTGGATTCCCTGTGAGTGTTCATCCGTGGTGTTAGATCAATAATTCATGTGTAATACTTTCTCCGTCTTTTGTGAAAGCTGTGTGGTGGATGAGATGGATTTCTCCGGAATGGAGCTGGACGAGGCACTGAGGAAGTTTCAGGCTCATATCCGAGTGCAGGGAGAGGCACAGAAGGTGGAGAGACTGATCGAGGCCTTCAGGTGACGCTGAGACCAATGGAAATTTCTGCTTGAGCATTTTCAATTTGTGTAGTGTGAATGACAAACAGATAAGTGGGGCTCTTAATTAAATAGCTACAAATTAAACAATTAGGATGTATTTTGTTGTGTGAGTTAGCACCTATTTGAAAAAAAAAATAAAATAAATATATATATATATAATAAAATGCACTGCAAATATTTGATCAGGTTGTTAAATAGAGTACATATTGCTCAAAAATCCTGTTGAGATGGAAGAAAAAAAAAATAATACAATAATAAACAAGATACAGATAGAAAACAAATACCATATTGGTCATAGTAAATATGTAAATAGTTCATAATTACATATCCTAAGACCTTACGTTCCCTTCTGAGCTTCCTTGAAGACAGGAGGAGATCCTCAACTGATCTGAGGCACCTCAATTAGCTCAGAGAGATATTGATGAAGCATGGTGGTGGAAGCATCATGCTGTAGGAACACATCAATCTTTCAGCAGGACAATGATCATGAGCTCAAAGCCAAGCTATCAAAGGAATGTCTTCAAGAAGTAACTTATCCAGAGTCCATGCCATGAATCTCCATAAAGATCTGAAAAGGGCTTTGCACCAATGCTGGCCATACCACCTGAAGGAGGCAATTTTAAACCTAGGTGATATGGCTGTGCCTAGCTTGGGGTGTCATTTTTGCATATAAATATAGTGCAATTTCAGCCAAAAGTGTATATACAAAGTTTTGAGTAAAAGCTGTGAAAACTTGTCTAGCTGACTTAAATAATAATAATAATAATGAGATAATAATAATGTGTATAGAAGAGGACCCAGACACAAAGTAGCATTTCCAAAGTGGCTTTATTATAACAAACCAAACTGCTCAAGCAATAAACAAGAACCACTCAAAGTGAACAACTCAGAGAGAACACTGCAGGTATAGAAGCAGGTAAGAATAATAACTAAATACTACTTTAATCTAAATAAATATTTCTACGAGTGATGAACATTAGCAGATGACATGAAACCATCAATCTTTGCACTGTAAATAGTGAACAGGAATATTTAAAGAAAGGTTAGACCACTCAACCTCGCTTAGAGTGTAACGATGAGTAAAATGAGAGTAGCATTTCTGAATGAAGGAAGGCAAAGACACAGGGGATAATAAAAAAAAGAATAAGAAAAGAATAATTAATTGATAATAACAAAGTAAAAATTATGACTTTTAGTTTTTTACATTTTTGTACATTTATAAATGTGGGTATAGTGAGTAGAAGTTCCTTGGTTTAAAAAACAAAGTTGAATTACACATAACGCGTGATAAAGAGAGAGAGAGATAGAGAGAGAGAGAGAGACTTTTGACTTTTACACTTCTTGTATTTTAATGAGAGAGAGATGCTGTCTGTGTGTGAGACACTGGTTTATAAATAACTTTGGTTACGTAAGAAAATCCTTTCTGTTTCCGCCTGTCTCATTGGAGTCACCTTTTACAAACCTCAAATATTAAAAGATTTCATGGCAGCTTCAATTTGTTTTTTACATTTTGAGATCAATATTTTGTTTGTGAATTACAGGATTCTTCGCAAGACACAGTAAAATCCTCCGCCAGTAATTTACAAAATCTATTAATAGCCTTCATTAAGATCTATGACCATATAACTGGATTAGTGAAATTCTTTCAGAATATGATTACAGTTCATGTAATCATGTACAACTGCTAAAAACTTGATGCTGTCAACATACATTTGAAAAATAACAAATACAACTGATAACCAGCATGCTTTATTTAGCTGAGTGTGGAAGCAAATGAAAGTTCTTCTTTTTCTTCCTTTTTCTGTTTCTCAGTCAGCGTTACTGTATGTGTAACCCAGACATTGTGCAGCAGTTCCATAATCCGGACACTATCTTCATCCTTGCCTTCGCCATCATCCTCCTCAACACCGACATGTACAGCCCCAACATCAAACCTGACCGCAAGATGATGCTGGAGGACTTTATCCGCAACCTCAGAGGTCAGAAAGAAATTAGTACATCATCTATAAAGATAACTTGATCATCAAATCAGGTCAAACTTTATTTATACAGCACTTAAACTTCATGACGGTTCCAAAGTGCTTTTAAAAACAGCATCAGGGTAATATTGAGTTTTGTTCAGTATTTGATTGACCTTGTGCTGTCTCTTTAAAATAGACTTGTAGTGTGTTGCAATAATCCAAACTAGAGCTTTCGTTGTCTTTTTAGGATCATCTTTAGTGGGGGAAAAAAACTTTTCATTTTTAAATGAGCTAATTCTTCCAAATTTTACGCATGCATGCAATTTCACTTCAAGGTTCGCTATCAATGAAGATATAAAATACAAAGATTTGGAATTACATTGGAGGATACTGTATGTATGTGCTGTTTTCTTGACCTTGTCAGGAACATTTATCTCATCAACAATAATCTTTTCAGTAAATTAGGAAATGCACTGTTTTAAGGATTTGTGATCCCTGGCTTATTTTGTATTTTTATAGCTGATTTAATACATGGGGTAAAACCAACCCATTAACATATGAGATGAGTCGTAAAAAAAAATATAAGAGGGCCGAGGGTGTCAGAACTGTGGACCAAAGAGAGGTAAATGTTTATCTCTCTAAGACGTAATTGGCAACAAGTAATAAAATAGGTCTAACAATAGAGTACCTAGAACAATAGATTGATAGATTTTATTGAACCTGTAATCAGGATTTTTGTGCCAAATGATACAATGCATGAAAAACTAATACGTAACTCTACCTGTGCTCATCAAGCTTTCTATTCTTTGGTTAAGCCTCTACAGCTTTTATAAATGTGTAACTGTTTTCCATTCCCTTCCTCCATATCTCATTTTGGGGAATAAAGAGCATTTCATTGCATATAAAAGTATAGATCATTTCACTAAGTAGGTGAAACCTAATTAAGCATAAGAAAGCTTTTAAAAGAGCCTTACAGCACATTAATTTAATGAAACGCTTCATGACATCAGCCCTCTGTTAATCTGAGAGTGAACTTTGATTTGCCTCTGTCACAAAAACACATCAAATTCACATTTCATTAAACAAAGTGGCAGGAAATCATTGTCATCTTTCTACGAGACTCGATCTGGGAACACTGCTGAAGATTGAGCGTCACACACACACATAAACACACGCACACGCACACACATAGCCGATCATCAACCAACTGATCCTCACTTCGTTTTTCAGTATGCAATAAATTCCAAACTCATCTTAACCTGTCTTCCACTTTCAACACTTTCAGTATGTAAGACTGCTTTGAGCCAATTGCAGATACATACTTACCTTTGTTCTGCAGTCCATGTCTCCTCACTCATGTTTTACTATCCTCCTCATCCATACAGACCACTGGATCTCAATAATCTGTCCGGCATGAGAAAAACCTTTATCAGTACATTAAAGTTATGATTAAGAGACGTGATTATTATTTACCTGTTTCATGCGCTGTGCTAAATAAATATATAAAATAGATTGAAATCTAACTCCCTGAAAAAGTATAGTAATCCTCTCTGATATTTAAATCCTCTATCAAAGCTATAATGAGTGATTGTTTGCCAGCCTTGATGTGTTCGCCATTGCTTAGGTTCTATATGGTCTGAGTGACTTTGAGGTTTCAATCACATTGCTCAGTTACTCAGCCTTGAACACCCACTGGTATTGAAGATGTTTGATGGTTTTCTATCCCCAGTCTCATGCACTGATCATCTTCTCAGTAACAATGACTCCTTTGATGCAAAGGAATGAGGAACATTTTCAGTAGGTCTAATTCAAGATGGTTTTTTTTAATAAATATTTACAAATTCTGAAAAGAAAGGGATGAGATGATTATTTCAGGATTAAGCAATAGTGTTTTGTCATTAAAACAACTTTTTTTGGGTTGTTTTGGTGCCAAATTCAACCATATTTAAAACATTACATTGTCAAAGTCAACGCTTATTGGCATTTAAGTAAGATGTATTCTCAAATGTGAATGCATGTAAGCTCTCTAACTTACATTAAAACTCTTGTTAGAGTCAAAAGCAAGGTGTATAGTCAGATTTTAAGGAGCAAATGCCTGTAGAAAAAATGTTTAGCACCTGCACATCTAACCTCAAAATAATATTTCAATCAACGATGCTACAAAACTACTGCTTGAAATTCAGCATGAGTTTGTTTGAATTGTTACAGTCTTTTTATTTGAGGTTTTGTTTGTGTGTTACGCAGGTGTTGATGATGGTGCAGATATTCCTCGTGATATGGTGGTCGGAATCTATGAGCGTATTCAACTGCGAGAATTACGATCCAATGAAGATCATGTCACCTATGTCAGCAAGGTGGAGCAAAGCATTGTGGGAATGAAAACAGTGAGCCCAATTTTTTGTTTGTAGATATATTTTTATTTTTTACCCATAGATTAACCTTAAACTGTATTTAAATGTCTCCTCATAATGTTTTCACATGATAATTATTCGACCATGCGGTTCTGATAGTCTGACCTTTGTGAAATATGAAGATACTGTGGATTTATGAGATGATAAGGTGTTCTGTTATTTGTGGGGCTGCATGCATGAAGTAGCATTGGATGATGGTAATTGACTGGGCAGTCGATGATTCACAGCGACTCATAAGCCTGAAGCGATTCTGCCACTGCTCATTACTGCCACTCTGAATAACTCCAGAGTTTGGTTATTTAACTATTTGCAATAAGTGTGTTTACTTACTTATGAATTCATTGATTCCTTTATTTACTTATCTGGGAAAAATAGTTGGCTATTTTGTTTTTGTCTTTCTAAAAATAAATGTTGTTTATGTAACAGGATTTCGTTATTTCTTGCTTTCTTTCTTATTCATTGTCTCTGATTGAAGTTTAGATTTTGTTGACTTTATTGTCGCTATTTTATCTGTTTGTCCTATTGATGTTTTTATTTTTTTTGCTAATTGTAGAAGTTTGATTCTTTTGTGTCAGAAAATATTTGACTCGTTCACTCAGTTTTTTCCCCAATGGCAGGTTTATGAAAATATTGTCTGTCTCAAAAGAATCCATAGTTACTGCAGAGTTATTAAATAGTTGCCTCTTTGTTCTGCAGTAACTGCAGTAGTTCTGTGTTAAGAAAGAAAGAGTATTCTAAAGTGTTACCTTATAACTTGGACAGCCATAGCACACGGTTGTTTTAAAAATATTTTTTTTTTGTTATTTCGTGATTGACATGAATGTAGGTAAGTTTTCTTGAGATTGATTGCATTGTATTTGGTCATCATTTGATTATCTGATGGGGAAAACTAACACATATTTGCATAAAATATTCGGAAACCACACCTGACTGGCTTATTTTGACTTTTTGATGACCGCTCATGTACTCATAAAGGACTCATACACTAGTACATGTTAATGTGGTTCAACTGGGCTTGACAACAGAACGAACCATGATGCATTAATTATTGGTGCTTTAACAATCAGGCTTGCTTATGAATCTTGACACTCAAATGAATAATAACTAACTTCAATATTCTTTACTCTGTTTGTGCTTGTTGTCAGGTTCTCTCAGTACCTCACAGACGTCTCGTTTGCTGCAGTCGACTGTTCGAAGTGAGTGACATAAACAAAGCGCAAAAGCAAGCGGCACATCAGAGAGAAGTATTCCTCTTCAATGATCTGCTCGTGGTAAACAGACATTTCTCTTAAAAAACGTTAAAAACGTTTTTTTTCATTTGCTGTAATTAAATGGTTGGTGATAAAAAATACAAAGTCTTGCTTTTTTTCTTATCCATACAAGCACGACTTTGACTTTGAAAAAAAAAACAAAAAAAAAAAAACAACAACAAAAACACACACACACATACCAAGAAGTTCTTGACAATCACTTGCTACTCTTCAACAAAATTGTTTTGGGCCAAGTTTGGCATTAGTCTGAAACATCTGGTACACTGATCTAAGTCTGGCAGTGGTGGTATCATAGAAGGTCCAAACTTGCCTTGCCTTGCCAATGTGCAATATCCATTTGTATGATGTTACTGCTGCCATTCTGCACCAGAATATTGACAACACTCTAATAATAATGGCAAAGGAGACATGGGTAGCCAGACAGAGGAATGTAGAATACAGCAATTATGGCCTATTTGGGTAAGATTGTCAGGTTTCACCCCTACTTTTTGACAGACATGTTATTTTTAATGACCTATGACCACAGAGAGTCAGGACTCCGGTTTAACGTCTTATCCAAAGGAAGATGCTCCTTTACAGTACAGTGCTCAAGTACCCCTGTACTGGGGGGCTAGTACCCCCAGAGACCACAGGGTGAACACCCCCTGCTGGCCTCTCTACCACCACTTCCCTGGGTTAATAGTTAAGCAACTATGATCGTTCTATGCACCAAAGTCATTGAATCGGGAGTATTTGAAAATGTAAAGATACCAAAGTTGTTGGTAGAGTTTAAATTGTTACACAGAGTGTCAAACCAAATAAATCATCTTTCCATGTTGAAAATAACTGTGTTTGTGTGCACAGAAAGTTATTCTTTAATTTTCATGTGTGAAAACCAGTTTTTTTTTCACTTTCACTTTTTCACTTTCATTTTCGTGTGTGAAAACCAGCTTTAAGAACCAGTTGTGTGCACTGGTTCTTAAAGTTTCTGTGTTTATTCAAATTGTTCCTTACTTCTAACACAGTGAGACACTGTCACCTCCTCTTTATATTTTTAGAATGAAGTTAAATGACTGGTATTACATTTTAAAGTAAAACATACTGTTCTTTAAAGATTGCAGTCATTGGGGGAGTCCAACATTGTTTTCCTTATGCAATAATTTAAAAAAAAAATCCAATGAAAAAAAACCTTAAATGAGGGCAGATGACATCTATGCTCCCTCAACTGTACAGTACAAGTACAGAAATGCATTGAATAAAATGAAGGATTAAACTCCTGGGTAATTAATGAAAGGAATTAAATAGACTAAAAAGCATGCATTTAACTCTTCCTGTAATTAAAAGATCCAATGTTAATAAGGCTTTGGACTCCTCAAAAGAGCAGAGAAAGGAATAACACATTCTCCAATCATATATATTTGAAGGTAAGTTAGGGAGAAAAGAATTGGAAATACATTTAGTATTAAACATTAGATGTTAATTTTAAATTGTTTAGTATTTGGAAGGCAACTCCTTTATCAAGGTTACAATTAAAATGAAAATATTGCGACATTAACATTATCAGTGAATCATGTTTTTTCCTCATCTCAGATTTTGAAACTGTGTCCCAAGAAGAAGAGTTCAGCAGCCTACACCTTCTGTAGAGGAGTGGGGCTTCTAGGCCTCCAGTTCCACCTCTTCCAGAATGAATGTAAGCTTAAACATGACTTTAAAATGCAGAAAGCTTCATAATTGTACAAAATTTTTTTTTTTTTGAAAGTTTTTCAAGTGAAAGTAGATTTTTAATTCTAGAATAAATGAAAAGTGAATGATCAGGATCAGAATGATACAGTATGTCCATTTCCTGAACAGAGAAACTGGTAACGAGTTTAATTGGAACACATGAACAGGAACAATAGAAAACAAATCAACACACACCAGAATACAGTGGGAACAAAACCAAAGATAAATCGAGAACAGGCAGGTGGGCCAAATACACAAAAAAATCTGCTAATGTGAAGAAGCTAGACAGGAGAGCAGATGGCCAATGAAACTCAAACCCTGTGAACACACAGAATAATTATGGATATTAAAAATGAAAAACATACTTCAGAACAGAAAATTAAAATGTGATGAAAGATTATTTTAAAATTTCAATATGGAAGCAGGAGCCAAAAGAGTTTATGGGAGCAGTTCAAGCGTTATTAACCCTAGAACAGGGGTGTCAAACTCAATTCCTAGAGGGCCGCAGCCCTGCACAGTTTTGCTCCAACCTTAACTGAACACACCTGATTCCACTCATTGAGCTCCTCTGGGTTTGTTTGAAGCTATTTGTGTGTCTCCTGAAACAGGGTTGGAACAAAAACCTGCAGGGTCTACGGCCCTTTAGGAATTGAGTTTGACACCCATGCCCTAGAACAACTAGAAGTGGTCATTCTGACTTACTGTTGGTATTCTTTTTTTTTATAAGTAAATGCTATTCATTCATAAATACTGTGTTTTTATATGTGTTTTTATCTGATTGCATTGTAACATAAATAGCAATAAATATAAAAAAATCTTAGGTTTTTTAAATGACAAAAAAGCTTCATTCGTTTTAGATTTAATAAGTGTTCATAAGAATTATTTTAAAGTGAAATTATAGCTGCTTGTCTACTCTGTTGTATTCTCCAAACAGTCCTCTGTTTAATCATGTCTAAGCTCATTTTTCTAAAATTGATTTGAGTTTAATTTAATTGATTTCCACTCAATTTAAAAAAAGATGGCGAGCTTGTTCATGAAATGGGAAGGAAAAAGGTCAGAAGCACAGTACCTGTCACACACTCTCGCAGCGAGTCACGCTGATGCCGCTGTATTGGAGTCCATGCAGTGCTGTCCATCTCTGTGTAGTAGCTTGAGAAGGATAAATCCTACACATTTTGGGCTGAATATCGAGAATATTGAGCTGGTCTGCCAGCTCAATCCAGCTATGACAAGATATCAACTAGATCAAACCAGCTGTGATGTTCAAAAACACAGGTTGCGTTGGTTATGCAGATTGAGACACCAGGAGGAGAAAAGACCTGAAAGGGGTTATTCCTTAAGATTCACACCAGTGTAAGTCCCGCCCCTCTACGTCACTCCCCTGGATCATCCCAAGAAAAAAATTATTGTACCATTAATTACAATCATTAAATAATCTGTTACACTGTTTGACCAACTACACCATTGTGAAAACAGATGTGTATCAGTAAAATTCCCTCTTCACACATTTATATAGGTATTGATCACACACTCTTAATCACACAATATCAGTAAATAAATTACAACATATATATGATAAACAAACAACTACCAGCCTTCAGAAGACACTTCGCAGCTCACTTCCAGCAAAACATGATAAACACAAGAATGACAAGAAGCCTCTCATTTTTCAATTAACATGGCAAATTGTGTGTCTTCCTCCCACATACATGCTGATGGCAGCTGGACTGTAATTAAGCGAGAAGAGACTGTAATGGCTGCCATTCATATTTCGCCTCAGTCCAATCTGTAATGATTGACTCAACAGACTGGACACAATATGAGCAACTAAATAAACAAACAAACACATTTCCTGACAAAAATGACAAGCAATTAGAATTCTCAGTATAACAGTGAGTGTCTTTTATAAGCTTCAAAAATAAAAAAAGCACATTAATTAAAGGGTGGGTGAGAAGTCAGTGGTGTAAATGTGGACACTGGGGATGATTATTGGTACATTTCATATTCAATGTAAAATTATAAAACAGACTGACGTCGCACAACTTGAATTATACAGTTTCAGTTTTTGGTGTTTTTCTCTGTTTTAGACTACCCTCATGGAATCAGTATTGTATGTCCGTGCCCGGGCTCGGAGAAGAAGCAGTTGCTGAACTTCTGTGCTCAGAGCGCAGAGGAGCTGCTCAAGTTCTTGGAGGACCTGAAGGAGAGCATTGCTGAAGTCGCAGAGATGGAACAAATCCGTATTGAATGTGAGTTCAGGTCAATCTTTACACTTCTAGTTCATGTCTCCTCCACTGTTTGATTTTTACCAATTGTTTAACCTTAACTGTGATCCCCTTAGCCTTAGATCTTAAGCTAAGGTGAAATGTTGCTGATTTATCTTGGTTCTTGAGGGAATGGATGAATGAAATGGAAAAATCGTCTAGTGTTTGCTGGCTTCAGAAACTCAGATATTTACTTCAGCCATTTATCGGAAGGTAAATTGTGCAGCTCAGGGCTTGAAATATCCTCTGAAGGATTGTTGAGCGAAGCAGAGGTACGTATTCAGCGTTCACCAAGGATAAAAGACAAAAAGTGAGGCTCAGCAGTTTGTGCCGGAACAGAGAGATAAGCAGCTTTGCTCTTTTTCAGGATAAAGATGTACTGTAAGTGAACTGGGAACTGTCATCTGTTTCCCTCTGTTCTTTTTTCGCTGAAGCTTGTACAAGCCAAGCATGAAAATGCATTTATGTATTGATACTCATGCCTACATTTCATGGTTTTCCACAGAGATTGTGTAGAGTCCTTTACTCTTGATTTATTGTGAATAGAGGGAAAATCTGCCATCCTGGTTAAGGCCCTGTCCACACGAGCACAGTTATTTTAAAACCTGGGAATTGTGTACATGGTTTCGCAGTTTGTCCACATGCAAACAAAGAGTTTTTGGCTCTTCTGGAACCAGTCAATCGGCTTTTAGAAGCTTGTCATTAGCCAACATGACTTTGGGGTCGAGTACTCCAGCACATGGCAAGATAGAGGATCTAGACGGCACAAAAACACACTGGATAGATGAGAAACTGTGGTTGTGAGTCTTAGAGCAAGCAATAATGTGCTAAGGACTGTAAAACAGATAGAGACTAAATGGTGCAAGCATGAGAAGAATAAGGGTAAACACAGAGATGTGACAAAAGGCAAAAACTGCTAATGACGAGACAAGATTTTCACATCTACTCTCAATTTATCAGATGTAGGATGCATCTTTTTACTTGTAGATAATTATTTCCCTGATATTACCTTTGCACTCTGAGTTTGATCAAGTCTTTTCTTGATCTAATAATGGCATCATTAAATCAGAGTATATTCTCCCCTTTAAAATCCAGAGCAAAATGTATTCCCTTGCAAGGGAAAGGTCCTTTGCTCCCCAATTAGAAATGACAATTATCATTACTTCTCGATACACATTAGTTTTGGTCCATTTGTGTTGCTTTATGTTTCGTGCAGGGGAGCTGGAAAAGCAACAGGGTGCCAAAACACACTCCATCAAGAACAATGGCTCGCAGCTTGAGTTGAGAGGAAGACAAAGCTCTCCTTCAGGTATTTGCTAGGAGGAAGCCTACTGTGTGCCATTTTTGTGATCATTGGTATTGGTTTGAATGCTGTAGATTTAAATGAAGTATGTGTGAATGTTGGTTTATCACTGTGATACATAAGGCAAGTATGACTCTAAATATTTATTGTTAATTGTATGTGCAGTTAACTAAATGGATTTGAAGAAAACATATAGATATATCGTCAAAATAATACCTTAAGGTTGTTCATGTATACGTGTGTAATCCTTTAATGTCTTTCTGGTAGCTCAAAATGCCCAGAGGAAGTCATCTCTATACATGGAACATAACAATGCCCACTAACCAATCAGATTTACCAGAAACATAGCCCATCTTCATGCATAGAAACCGAGCTATCCATGGAAAAAAGAAAACACATACCTGGAACTGGTTTACCAAAAGAGGAATTAATTAGCCAAAATAGAAAAGATTATGTTTTGTCCAATCAGGGAAAAAAGATCTCTATATCAATGCTCTACATGTTTTTTTTTTTGTTTGTTTTTTCTTCGTATTAGTGAAGTTCTAAACAGAACTCTGTACAGATGTTTCGCTGCGTTCTGCCTGCCAGGTCAAATTTACTGAGAAATTTTGGAATGTGGAGGAAGCTTGGCTGTGGGAGGGATAAATGGCACATTTTGAGCAGTATAAAAATATATTTTACGACAAATATGTTTACAATAATGTTTAAAATAAATATGACATTTTGAAAGCTAGTAAAGATGTTTTTATACAAGTATGGGCGCTTTAAAAAATCCTCTTGATCCTCTATATAAATTTTTTTCTTTCATTTTTGTTTTGTCTTTCCCAGGCAAACAGGAAATAAACATGTCTCCAACTGGACGCAACGCAGTAGAGGTAAGCCCTTAGGGTTCTAACAGGTAAGTTGCTTCAGTCCCTGAGAGAGAATCAAATACAGCACATAAAACTAACTCAAAAGAGCATCCTCCAACATAATGTTACTGTTGGACTGAAAATGTATTGTCCAGATGACTATTACATCCCCTCAAGTCAATTAAAAAAAAATTCTACATTTTTAATTAATCGCAGCAGTGTGGAGGAGAATATTAGATATAATCTTAAGTATATTTCAAATGATCTAATATATTTCAACATAAACATTATAATATATTGTTCTTAGATAAATTGCAAAATATAAACTTAAAATTCATGGTTTAACTAAATATATTTTAGATTAACAAAGACAAGGCAACAAAGACACTCCAAAGTCTCAAAATACACTGAGAAAAATGTAAAGGTGACCATAATAAATGTGATATATAATCATGATAACAACCACTCATTTTTAATAATATACATTTTATTCCAAATAACACAGCAGTTAATTACAATAATGAGGGTTACTATTATTTCTTTCATCATACCTAATTTCAGTGTGTTAAACCTGGGACGAAATAGGGACAAAAACAAAATGCTGTTACTGGTCACTTTTTTGGGGATTTAATATTTCATTCAATAGCAAACCTTAATCCAGATAAAGAAGGTGCCCCCCTATGCTTACCTCATGATCAAGCCACAATTAATTCTAACATGAATGTGATGTGGCATCCTCATCTCTCTTTGGGGCTTGAATGACAATGTTGGAGACAAACTCAACATCAAGAACATTACTCAAAGGGCCTTGCAGTTAATATAATCTTTTGTGGATATAAATAACCCCAGGAAAGCAATGGCAAACAGGCACTAGATCACAGAGTTCTAGTCCTTTAGACCTCAACAGGGTTTATAAACTGTAAAACAATTATTGTTTGGAGTTTTTATTGTTCATGACATATCTACACATTAAAGAAAAAACACTGTCCTTTGGCTTTTATGGGCTCACTTTTGAGTATTGTTGAGCCACAAATGGGTAAAAATACTCCAAACATGCAACAGTACTGCAAGTTTCCTTTTAAGCTGTATTAAACTTTAATTAAAGTACTAGAGGAAAATTTTGGGTTCGATTTTAAATAGTACTATTAATGGTACAGTAAACAGCATCTGTAGTACTATTATAGTCCTAACAACAGATCAAAGATAACATTTCAATTAACATTTAGTTTAAAATTTTCTTTTATTCACAGCATGCAGTTCATTCCCTGATTTGTTTTGAGTTAAAATAATTTTATGAGTTAATTAATTCCATCATGTTGTTGACTTTTTTTGTAAATTAAATTGGTCAGTAAGCCCCCAAAGTTCAAAAATGTATCTACATTAAAAAAAAAAGCCCAGTTTTCATGTTTTGATAAGGGAACATCTGTGATGTTTTTTTTTTCTTTCCTTTTTTGCAAACTAATAGTTTTAGGCCATACTAACATCATCAATACTTAATCAACAGCACCTAATACTGACTTACAAATCCATTCTGTGTACACATTATTTTTTTAAGTAAAGTTTTGAGCTTAAACTAATGATCTCATTCTGTCTTTGAAAATCAAACATTTGAAATAATTAAGCGCTGGTGAGCATTGAGGATTAATTTAACAACTGTGAAAGATTTTTAACAATTCAATTCTTCCCTGAAACCAAAGGTTTCAATAATAGGATATGTATTTCCTAACAAGAAGTTTGCACTGATTTCTTGCCAAATCGAACTACAAAACAGCCTTGAATGGGCTAAACACATTAAAAGACTACTGCTCGGAACTATGTTCCAACAACTTGAAAGCTCAAAGTCATAAACTTAACTTTTACAAAACAATATTATCCATATTAAGCAATCAATCTCAAATGTTTTAGGAGTTTCATTCAGTCAGATGAGAAAAAAAAGTTGTAATCAGTGAAAATGACAAGTTGTAAAGTTACGATTTAACGTCAAACATATGGGCACACCAATCCAATACCAAAGACGGGCATATATTTTTATATTCGTACAGTAAACCAAAAAGGGACTGATATCGTCATGTTGGGAGAAAGTAGCTCTACAAAGGGTAGACTATAGCTGACAGCCAAATAGCAAAAAAGCCATTTTCTTGTGTGACGATGGGGAATTTGAAGCACAGATTTATTCATCTTTTTTCACTCTGCCTTTGGACCTGTGAGAATGAAATGAGTGGGATTTGGCTACTCTATAAACGGTAGATTGAAACCAGGCATGCTCAGAAGTGATGGTTCACAGAGCTGTCATATCAAATCTTTCTTGTCAGAAAGTGCAATTACATGGTTACAGCTGTCAATAGTTGTCACTGTTATAGTTAATCGATTAGAAGCTTATTGTCTATCCCAAGAGATTTGGTTCCAACTTTAATCAAAGAAAAACATTTAATAAATGTAAAACGTTTCACCTCGGTTTAAAGGAAAAGGAAAGATAGGTTTATGTTAGCACTGGTGGATTTTTGAGTCTGTATTAGCACTCAGTCGTTATCACTGCTCAAAATTTGACTGTTGGATTGGTGTGTCTTAGCTTCAAAAATTGTGATGACATGCATTGTCATCCATATTTGTCAAATTCCCCTCTTCCCATGTAAAAATGCTCCCTAACCCTTTTCCCTCTTAAACGTTCCCTATTCCAACAATGTTAGTGGTTTCACAAGGGAGACACAAGAGCCCTCGTTGTCTTCCTAATAACCACCACACACCATAGTCACAAATGCACAATCCCTAAAGCCCTCCACACCTTTACAACCTGTTACCCTCTGTTACGTTACTCTATAAAGTCACCAGGTAAACCCTTGTGCCACGTCACCCAGCACCACGTTGCGCATGTCGTTGTGATACGTGTTCACCAGAGGGCTGACGACAGTAGAAGGAGAACAGTATTATAACATATGATGCTATTTCTGACTGTTTTCTAAACTAGGTGTCAATTCACAACAGGCTTCAAACATACCAGCTCAACGCAGTACCTTCGAGCCCTGAGAGCGCAGCTCTCCTCAACCACCAGAGGGAGCTCTTCCAGCAGCCTCCACTGCAGAGAGCCTGCCCCACACCAACACACTCCTACCTGACCGAGATACGACCTGAAACGCTCATCCAGTGCCAGCAAATTGTCAAGGTCATTGTCTTGGACAACAGTGGTCATGGTCGCATGGAGGCCTTTCTAAGCCAGAGCCCCACTCATCACCAGCTCATCCAGTCTGTGGTTTCCACACCAGTGCGTTCCCCTGATGCCACAAACAACCATGGTGGAATTGATGGCCCGCAGCCTCCATTGCCTCCTCCACCTCCTCCATATAACCATCCTCACCAGTATATTCCACCCGATCCGCCGCTTGCTCTGCAGAGGACTGCTAGTGGCTCTCGAAGTCTAACATAAACTTCGACCTGAGGATGGTGAAACTTTGCAGGCACACTTTTAACTATATTTATTCCTATATTTGTGTATATATATATATTTATTTTATTGCTATGTATAGGCATATATTTAACAAAACCAACACAAAGACCTTATTGAATACCCAAATATGTGAAGCAACCAATAAGATGATTTGACTTTGCAGTGTGTTTTGAAAGGTTATGTAGTTTAACAAATTTCGAACACTTTTTTTTTTGTCTTTCTTGACAATGAGCGAATTCATGTCTTTGGCAGGATATCGCTGTTTTTTTTTGTTAGAGACTAAAATTGTGATGCCACAATACATCCTTTCCACTTTATTTTGCGTGGGAGCTGGCTTTATATGTTAACTTGCATTATCAGCTTTTATTATCCTGCTAATTGTCTGTTTAATGTGCGTATATGCTTTTAACTGAAATAAGATATATGTGCCAAAATGAGCACAGACGCTACCATGAACTTCTTGCACTGCTGAACGCTTATGACTAGAGCAAATATTTAACCTCTTTATGATTCCATCAAAAAAAAGTTACATTTTTTTTGTCTTAATTTTTTGTGGCCTATATTTGTTTTGGGATATACAAATTGTAAAAAAATATATATATATATAATTTATGTCAATGCTTTAACTGAAAAATGTGAAAACTTGAGAGGGTGGACTTTTCACGTTTCCAAACATAATTCTTATAATTTGTGTAATTTCAACATCCCAATGTTATTTTTAAAAAGTGAATCTAGTCAGCATGGGCATGTGCAGTTTAGTTTTATTCACACACCACTAAAGGGTGGAGCAAATTTGTACTAAATTTGGTTTGCTTAAGAATGGCTGTTTATAATGTATTATTCTCTACTGCACTCCAGTGAGCTAGACTGGCTCCAATATGGATAAGTTACTTCACCATTGTGTTATCATCTTTCTTTATGTTTAATTCAAGAGGTTCTTCCACAAAATCTGTGCCTTTAGTGTCCCTGTAATACTCGGTGTCCTGGCAAATCCTGTATTGAAGCTAAATTCTATATAGACATCTTGGTTCATTGGAACCTGGAATAACAACCAGAGTGCAAATATAATAATATGTGGTATAACACAATACTATATATTATACTACAACATAGTATAACAAAAAGTGTATTTTAAAAAATGGATCAATTCTTTACAATCAATAGAAAATGTTGTGAAAGAAATCAAAAGACACATTTGTTATAGGGACACAATTTAAGAAAGGTACAACATTTTTGTGATATGACTTTGGTCTGGCTTTAATGAAAAACAAATAAGGAGTTCATTAAAGGAACACTCTAATTTTTTGAGTCACTTTATACTCTGAATTTAAAAATATATGCAAAAAAACTACATTCTGTTAAAAAAAAGAGAGAAAGTTACAGATACCTTTTCATTTTTTTCTCTGTTTCCAAAAGGCCATTTCCATAAGTTCCAAAAGAGAAATTTCAATCATTTTTAGAACATTTATTTACTTACCATATATTTTTTTATTGTAATATTGTACAAATCTGATCCAGGGAATGGAAACTTTGTTAAATGTGTTGTTGGAAAGCTAAACCAACAAACAGCTGGGCATCTCGTCCTGTGAACAACTATTAATTCTTGTTAATTTATGACTAGGCACTATGTTTTAACTTTAATTCGACACACAACCAAGTTTATTAACTTAACAAACCCTGTATTTAAGCTAATGCTTTACATTCTCCACTGACCAACTGAACAAAAAGATAACAATAGCATTCATGTGTTTGGTATTTAATGGCATCTGTTCAATCAGCAGCCTATCTCAGAATTCAATGAGCGTTAATACAGATTTTATGGTTTGAATTCCGTAGCAGAAATGTCAAAACGCTGCATAAAAATGATAGCATAAATTATTACACTTAAGAAGAGCACAGATCAAAACAATATTGGCCTGAAGAGACATAATGTTAAAATCTCTCGATACCTTTGGCTACGATGGCGAATTAGCCTAGCTAATAGAAAGTGGAGTGTTCCTTCAAAGAATTCCACCATACAGTATTGAAAGTTAGACGAAATAAAACAAACTTACAATAACATTTCAAACAAAGCAAACAGTTTCCAGATCAGCCTCTCTCGATTCCTGGAAGTTTTTTTTTTATTTTATTTAAAATGAAATATTTCAATGGATTGTTTATGAACCTTCATGTTAATATTTTTTATTCATAAGTTAAATCATTTGAATTTAACATTATCAATGTGTATGTGAATAGGGGCATAGTCAAATTTGATATATGGCATACATTTATTTAAAAGCATTATTAATAATTATTTCAAATAATTATTGTGAACAATAAAATGTTCAGGCTCAATTCCATATTACCCTAATCTCTAACCCCTAAACCCAACCGGTGAAATAGATTGAAAAAAGTGGCAAGAATGATCACATTTGTGGGTTTTGCTCATGTTGTTGGATGTATTCTCTGGAACTAATCATAAAAATACTATAAATAATACTATTTGGAAAAGTATTCAGACCTGAATGTTCTATGAACCACTTCATCCAAGTAAAAGTGAAATTGGGCTTTAATGTGTGAATGACTCAATTTTGAAGAAAATACAGCCAATAACAACCAGAAAACCATGTTTGCAAATCCCATAGCTCTGACTCTCAGGAATTTCACAGAGTACCTTTCATTCAGAGATCTTTTATTGCTTGAACTTCACCATATGTAGCAACCAAGGAGGTCCATGTGAAAAGACCAGTTTATCGCAGTAGCCATCTTTGAACTTGTTTCTTTGTTTGTCTGACATTCTGTGAAAATGTCACTGTCCTCACAGGAATCAATATAACATCCTCTACATTCACGTCTAAAGACAAATCAAGAACATCATCCTTCAGAACGCTCAGCCTCTGCTGTGAAACTCTTCTTCAAGATCCAAGTGACACTTGAAACATTAACTGAGATGCACATCCTTAGCACAAAACACTTTATCGGAATGATTGTCTGGTTTAATCTTATTTTATTGACTGGATGGCAAACATTTATTTACTTCTGTTTCGCTTGTATGTAGCAATCATCTAGCATTAACTGTGAAAACCAGCAATGAACTGAGATCACTGTAAACTACCCACCGCTCAGTCACTTCTATGATGCTTTTGAAGTCAACATGACACATAATCAATTAGGTAGGATTAAGGTTCACTTTTACGTCAAGCGAAAAAAGGCAAAGAGAAATACAATTGAACAGATTCCAGGGGTGATGCTTCATTTCTGACTACTTTTCTTTCTTTTTAAATTTAATTTCTAACGCTTTGCTTCTATTGTCTTGGATAAAGAAGCCACATATGCCAGGAATGTGTGTTCCTTTGTTTTAATGTTGGCTTTATGTTGTATTATGTGTACTTGTAACACCAGTTATGTGTCATAAGCAGAAATGTTTGTTTTCTTCTGTTTTCTTCCTTGTATGATTTGGTGTTTGTTTCATAATTATAATGCTGCTCTTTGGAGCCCCCAATCTGATCACAGCTTTTCTCTGCAGTGTTTCATCATTTTTGTTTGATGAAGTTTGTGTCAGGAATCATATTTTTTTTTGTGTGTATTGGTGAGTTTCTTGCAAAATTGACTTTCTATATTAAGGTAAGCACTCTGCTCCAATTTACAAAAAAAAAGCTTATTTATAACATTTAGTTTATTTTAGTTTGAAGAGATTTGCATTGTTTGTGTCATCATAGAACTTCAACACTTGTCTAAAGGCAAAACATTTACGAGAAACCTAAAGAACCACTCCAACCATTCCTTTGACAATGCTGACATAACATAAATTATCGTACATAAATATCATTGATATTTTTATACTATTACAAAAGGATCACAATCTGGGGTTTTGTTTTGTTATTTGTACTTCTTATTGAAGTCTATTTATACAGACATGATTTAAAATCAATACATTCATATTTAAGCTGTAACATTTCTCAACCAGATTTCAGAAGTGGGTGGGGCTTATATTCAGACATTATCTTCAGTTTTACATTTTTATTCAGTTCACTGTAAATTCGATGTACCAACAAAACCAAACCCTCCACTCTTTCAGAGAATGTAAAACAAAGCTTCCACTGAACTATATGACCGTGCTCACCTTGTTTACACCTTGAAACAGTGAGTTTGTGAGCTGCCTTTGCTAGTGTTAGCTGTTAGCTTTCCATTCTTTCCCTTTAACTAATTTCTCTCCAAGACATTGACATGTAATTGAAATCTAATGAATGCAGCCTGTGACTTCCAGCCTTCTAGTGCTAGAGTCCATCCTATAGTTTCTAGTTCGGGCTTCTATATAGATATTCTGATTACCTAGATCTCAATGTGCTGCTGTTTCTCTGTGTGCTCTCTCTGAGCTTTGAGGTGGATGTGAGGTATTACTGCTGTGAAGCGCTTTAGACAGAGTCTCCAACCTAGGGTCAATGACTTCTCTTCATTTTTTTAAAGCTAAAGTATGCCCAGTGTCACTCAAGATGACTCCTCACTGGGTAAGTGCTTAAATTAGCTCGGAACATGGGCCTATGGAGTAAAAATACCTAGACATTGAGTAGATTCTGTTATTCAATGTTTTAGATGTTAACATTAGTTTTTTTTTACCATTAAGCTCGTATGGTATTGTGCTTCTACTTTTTTAAATTCCAAACTCATCTGGCTCTAATAAACGCAATTAAAATATTGTTTTATTGTTGCATCATATCTCAACAGATCAAGCACGTTTTGGTTTCTAAGTTCATCGCCCGGTTGATCAGTTGAACTGTTTCACACTGCACATGTAAGCCAGTAGAATCTCGAGTTCCAAACTCAAAGCTCAAACTTTGTAGTGTCCTCATAGTGATTTTGAAAGTTTCATTATTTGTATTTGGGAGTTTCCAACCACAGGCATCCAAGATAAAATTTAAATTAAAAAAAACATATTTTAGCATTAATTTAAGGTTATCTCAAGTTGACTTCAATGTAAGCTATTTTATAAGTTCAGTCTGGCATTGTGTTTTCTTTTGAAATGGTTTTTGACTGGCATTTGAGAGCTTTACAGGACATGTTCCTATCAGTTCCTATGTATTCTGCAAAGTATGGGTGGTGTGGCAAAAAAAAATACTTAGATTTCAATTTAATAATGCTAATGCAAATATATAAACGTGCCAATAGAAATTTGTTAGTTTCATGGTATGGTATTATTACTGTATTCGAATAAAAAAAAGTCATAATTCAACTTTATGCATGCCTTCCAAGAACAACTATAACTGGTTTTTTTGTATTACAAAAGGTTAGAAAATATCTTTGGCTTGCTGAGATGAGGGCACACAGTAAGCTTGGTGCTGGAATGGCTCTCTGACAGTTGTAAAGTTGGGAAACTTCTTTTTGCCTTGATTCTCTTGAATCTCATGCCTATCATATTTCATTCTCAACATTCTAGTAAAAAGAAATCGTTGGAGGAATTTCCCTCCCTAAGTCGTGACATGATCCAGGCTTCTCTTGTTTACTGAAGATCCCATTTTTTTTTCTCTTTTCATTGCCTTGCTTTTAGCCTCTGGGGGAGTTGGCATGGAGGTGATGAAAACCCTGAGCCTGATGAAATGTGCATGACCTTGGTTTTGAGGAGTTTATTATGCTGGAGCGCATGTGTCCTGGCAGGCAAATAAGATTTGATCAATTGCAGCAGATCCTCTTCACACCACCAAAGGCTGTGGTGCTAAGCTAATCTTGGTTTAACCTGCTGAAGGATATCACAATATTTCTATTTTGCTTTTTCTAATGATTACATTATGAAATAATTGCACCATGTACAACAATCTATGTAAGTGAAGTCATGCAGCTGTGCATATCAATGTAACTGTTATAAAACTGATTTCTCTAATACTTTATTGAGAGCAGGGTCTCTTGTATTTCTTAAAATTCTGGAATTATCAGGATATTCGTGTGTATGTAAAGTTCTTATTAGGGCGAAGCACCCCTAAAGCTCTGAACCATAACTGTTCAATCTGAATTATAAATGTTTTATAAAATGTAAAATTTTCTATGTGTTGCATTACAGAGTTTTACATTTGAAAGGCATTAGCTCATTTCTTCAATTCTTTGCTAAGCAAAAAATGCACAGTGCAGTCAGGCATTTTCTTATGTTTGCATTCAAGTTCCGGTTGCCTAGTTTTATTTTACATAAAACTAAAAAGACTCTATTTTAATATTTTCCAGGCTTAACTTATACATAAGAGAAATAGTCTGCAAAGAAAACCAAATTAAAATATTTTTTTGTTTTTGTTTTGATACTTCATTGATCATCTATAAAAGACGTTTGTTTTAAATTGAAACATACTTGAACCTAAATTTCAATCACAATTTGATGGCTTAGTATTATTGCTGTTACCCACATGCTATCTCACCAAGCTAAACACTGTAAGAAATATGAAATATTATACAAGAGCAGCAGACACTTTGGCCTGGCCTTTTCTGAGTTGTATCTGATAAATTTCATTTGAATTTGTTCCAAAGAGGATTGTACATCAAAGAGAAATTAAGAAAAAGAAAACAATACAAAGAATTAAATCAAGCATTCAGATCCACGCCAGTCTATGACACGTCCTTTGTGCAAGAAAAATAAATCTAATGAAATTTGATTTAAGAAAAGTTTTCTCAAAAAATATTTTGCATATCCTTTGTCTGCAGTAGAGAGGAAAATTTGTCAGACAGAAGCTTCCTCCATATTTCCGGCATTTGTAAGGTCCCTGCCATCTGATGTTATGTCCTCGGTGGGTTGGGTCATTTTACTCCAGCGCTGAAAAGGTAAAAGAGATGTTATTAAAGGCATATTCCCTTAGGAAGAGAATTACAACTGTACAGGAAAGGATTGAATCGGATAGTATAAGAAGGGACAAGAAAGATAAAGTAATTATATTCAAAACCACACACTTGTGTATTGATCAGTATACGAGATATGGAAAACAAAACAGGAATTGAAGACAGTTCGTGAAACTCAATAATTTAGAGGATCCCTGATTGTTTCTTTTTTTTCAAAGAGAATTGTAGGTATGTATACAATGCCCTCTCTTTTGTTTTTAAAACCATTTTATAGATCAAAAAGATTTAATGAATAAAGAAAATAAGCGAGAGTCTTTTGATTTTGGGGGGAATGAAATGGAAAAGATAAAAGGTAAATTTGATTGGAAACGATAAGAAAGAAAGGTAAAATTGAGGCAAGCACTATTTAAAGCATATATGCTTAATTTACATATGGACGAGGAATATGGATATGGACTTTTTTTTGGACTCTTACCTGCTGAATGCTTCCTTTGGTGGTGACAAACATGTAGATGATATATCCAGGTACCAGAACCATGGAGGAAAGGGACATAATCCAGCCAATACCCTGACCCCAGGCAGGGTAAACATACTTTCCAAGTGTCAATGGAGTCATTTCTATAGCACTGAATGTGAAAACACCCTACAAACAACAATTACAGTATCAATTTAAATACATTTGTCGGTTAATGTCTCTAAACCTAATGGGCTTACCAAGCATATTATCGGTGTAAAGTAAATCCAGCATTGTTTCCAAAAGCCACAAGGTCTATATCCAATCATTTCTTCAATATTTTTGTAGAACCTCTCTGCACCTGATGGTGTAAAAGAGCTGGATTTTACTAACCTGAGCAAAGGGTGGGACATTTGATTTGGATTTCCAAAATCTTAAAAACGTAAACATAAAGCATAACTGTGTGAAAAGTATAATTCATGAAAAATACCATATAACCATGAAATGGAGATTGTCTCAAAGAAAACCAGGAACAAGAGACACATTCCACTGGCAGAGTAGTAGTCGAACAGTTTAAACACGTACAAGCCACCCTGAAAAAAACAGAAAACAACAGGCATACACTCAACATAGTTTGTTGTAACTTATAACAAAGTTATTCAGGGCAAATAGTAAGCATTTAAACAAAATAAAGCATACCCAAATCTGATGTTCATACAAAAAAACAACAACAATAAACTACATATAAAATAATAAAACAATAATATAAGTAAAATGAGGAAAAACTTGTGATTAAATGCAATTTGAATTTGGCTTTTAATGGCTCCATCAGAAACTATTAAGAAAAGAGGATCCCTATAGTCTCAGCCTCAGACATCACACCAACGGAACGCTAACCAAACTTCTGTTGAGTTTGGTACGGAATGTTGGAAGCACTTTAAGAATCCTGAAGTCGTGGTTTGATTGGTTAAATGTTTGTCATGTTGTTTGTCATGTCAGCCAAATGGCCTCATAGAGGGTATTGACCAATAAAAGCGGCCAAAACCTGCAGACTTTCCCTGAAGGTCTGGCCAGACGAGACTAGAGGCTATTTAATTTGATATTCAGTGTATGTTGGACCTTCTAATTATTTTTCAGTAAAATCTTCATTTGTTCATCTAAGATCAAAGTATCAAGAATGAGGCTTTTACTCATTTATCATGGCTGGAGTTTCCAGGTACACCGTTGAAATTATATTCAAAAGCATCCGTTTATGTCTATTCATAAAAAAAGAGTTTTTTTATTAAGTAGATGATCACTTAAACATGTCTAAATCAGATTTTAAGCTGGTGCACCTGAACAAGGGTCTCCAACTTAAATTCACAGAGCACCAGTAGAATAGAAGCTGATGGTACAAATGTGAAATAAATACTAAAAATTGAAAAATCTTGCTCTTATTTTACAGATGGGATTCATTCATCCCATGTGTAAGATGGAGACAAAACAACTCAAAAGGCACATGGGTAAAAACATACATTTTCCATTAGAAAAATCATATATTTTAATGATCATGTAAAGCAAACTTTACCTGAGTGATGTTGGAGAAACCAATAATGAATGAGACAAGGCAGACAATGAGAATGAAGACCTTTTTCCTCTTCCTCAGAACAGTGGGATATTCATCCACTAGAGCAGTTATGAAGCCTTCCACTGTACAAAACTGTCAAAGACAAGCCATAAATATTTTACACAAATAATGTAACAAGCTCTTCTAAAGACCTATTATACATAAACTATTTAGAACATATTTTATAGTCTTCGTTAATTATTATTAACTTTGTTTTCATTAAAGGCAGTCATTTTTATCTGCTGAATTCTCTCACGTAAAATCTTAATTAAAAACATTTTTTTACTTTTTAAATAGTTAATATCTTCTTTATCTTAAACTTTTCCATTCATGGTTAATAAAAATTAAAAGGTAGTCAAGATTCCAGTCTATCACTAGTATCTGACTGTGATGAATGGAATGCTGACAAATTGATAGATGTTTTAAAGATGTGAGGCATTACCTGACTGTCCAGTCCCAGCATCATGAGCATAGAGAAGAAGAGAATAGCCCAGAGAGAAGACATAGGAAGCTGCGTGACGGCTTGTGGATAAGCCAAAAATGCCAAACCAGGCCCTTAAATGGAAACACATAGCATGAAAAATAACATTGAAATAACTGGGGAAAAATGATTATCATAATTACAACAGGAAAGAAGCTCCATGAAAGCCTTCATCCCATTTTGTTTAATGGTAAGATATAAACATAAATAACTCATCTAATTACAATTAAATATTGGGAGGTACACCATTATTACCAACTATTATCCAGTTAGTATCATGTACTTACAATGTTTTTGTAGGCTGTAATCTAAAGTGTTACCAAACTATATAAGACACATAGTTTATTCCTTTGCGAATAGTATATCGGCACCATTATTCAGAAAGGCATTCCCTTAAGAAGTCCTCATCACAAGGGTTGTTTTCCAAACATTACAACAGAAAAAACGTTACTACTGTATTTCCTTTTTTAGATTTGGACTGATTGGAATTTAGCGAGGTCTTAGCTGAGTATTTTGTTTTCCATTAAAATTCAAACACCTTCTAAAAAATCATTGACCTGACAAAAAAATTGACAAGGACTTTGTTATGTTTTTTTAAATATATTTTAAAACAGGCATTTTTATAAATGTATAAAAAAGAATTTCCCTAGTTTTACAGAATATTTATAGTTTAATGTAAATTTGCTTCAAAAACACCAATTAAGGTATATAATGTTAAAAAAAAATCTAATTTGGTTACTGTTGTAGGTGGGCTTTCAACTCTTTGAAACCATCTGAGAACCATCTTTACACAGACCATGTTTAGACAGGAACAAGTAATTCAAACATGTATTTTAGTAAATAATTCCAGCAAAGTTTAACTTCCCAACTAATTGAAACAGCCGGCAGGTATTTGCGATAAAAGATCGCCTGTTCCATCGACAGACTATCTCAGAATGTAATCGCAGTTTCAAAAATCTTGGACTGAGTCTGTAAAAAAACAGGCTTTTGTCCATCATTTTTACAGATTCTTTAAAAGATATTTACAGTATTATTTGCAATCAAGACATATTGTTTTCATATTTGCATATTATGTTTTGTAATATAATTGGCATTTGAAATATTTAAAATTCTAACCTGATGCAGCCAGTTCTTCGATGGGTTTCTTTGTGACGTATGACATAAAGCCCACAATGGAAAATATGACGATCCCAGCAAACATACTGGTGCAGGAATTGATACAGCACACTATGATCGAATCTCTGTCGGAGAAACAAGAATCAGGTCAGAACTCTACATATTCTACTCAAAGAACCTTTTCTACTGAAAGGGTTAGAAAGCATAAACATATTTAGTAGATTTTTTTTTTTGGTCAAAAGTGACTAATAGGGTATAAAGGGAGAGACAGTATTCAAATTGTTACACATGCAAAGTTTAACTCAAGTATAGTTTACTATAGTGGACCCCTTTGCTGATAGTATACCATTTTTTTACAGTCACATCTTTTTTTAATACCTTAATGAACAGTCCATGAACATTTTGTGCTGTGTTAAACCAGTCTATTGAACAAAAAAGGTCGGAGATCAGACGACTGTTGTACACCTTAATTTAATAACTGCCAGAGACCACACCTACTTACAGTTAATAGAATTTCTGACCATCAAAACTAAAGGTTGTCACAGATAAAAACCACGAGTACCTGTAGACATTATTGTTGAAGGAGTTGTAACTTCCCAAAGCAATGAGTGACCCCAAACCCAGACCATAGGAGAAGAAGATCTGAGTAGCAGCATCCAGCCACACCTGAGACATGAAAACACTGATAAACGTTATATAATCCAAGCAGCTCAGGATTTGAGCATTAATAAGAAACCATAGCCATGGTTTATATATATGCTTAAAACTGCCATTGTTAAAGATCTTTATTTTATTTTATTTTTTTATATAATTATATAAATTGTTTGGTGACATTTATAAGACAAAGTTATGGACTAATAGTAAAGTGTTTCCTTTATGAGACTCAAAACCTATTTAATACTCAAAACCTATTTATACTCTTACATTAAGCAGACTCTAAATCCTACCAATGTAACTTAATTAAGCTTTTTGCATTTTGACCATTTTCAAGTCAATGGAAAGCAAAGCGGGAACCGCTGAATTTTGATTAGTATGATTGAAAAGTCTTGGAACTCTTTAAACTAAATTCATTAAGAACTTAACAATCTATTATTCAGAGAGGAATTTATTCCAGAACACACTAGTTATGCAATCAAACCATTATCTTTTATACTTAATGATCAGAATCAGAAAGATTTTTTTGTCAAGTGTGCATGAGCACACAGACTAGGAATTTGTGTGTTTGTACATTAAATGAAATAACATTGAACAGTAAACACAGATTGTATAAGTTAATATAATTGTAGAGGATAAATATAAGTATAAATAAATTGCTAAAGATAAAAATAGAGAGAATAAGGTGTAAGATGAGTGGAGGTAGTAAGCTTTTTCACAATTAGTGAATTTACAGTTTCTAACATTTTGTTGAAACTACCATAATATAGTGACTCTTTCCAGGAGATTTTTATTCATGTAAAGTACACATCATATTTGACATATTTCCAATTGTATTAATAATATAAAATATATTTATATATATATATCTCTTGCTATATATTTTTTGCTCAAACATGGAGGTTGCCTTTAAAAGCCCCATTTTGTTCACAATTTACCTCAGACTTTAAAAGCTTTTTGAAGTCAGGGGTGATGTAGAAGAGGACGCCGTCTTTTGCTCCAGGGAGAGTGACTCCACGAAAAAATAGAATGAAGAGCATGAAGTAGGGATAGGTGGCTGAGAAATACACCACCTAGTGGAAAACAAAAGTACATAGAATTTAAAGTAAATAATGTTTTTTCTTGTAACATTACAACCTTGGTGCATTAATGAAATCATTAAATGTGTATAATACTGGTTTTTAATATAGGATTTACAAAAAGACACTTAATTTAAAAAAATATTTAAACAATGAATCAAAATGTTTTTATTTGGCTCTGTTTTGCCAGCTGCTTCACAAAGGCCTAAAGTGGATTAGAGGTGGATAGGAATTCCTATTAAATAATTTGATGGGGTAAATAGAGCAACCATTTACTCCTACTTAGAGAAGCAGTTGGCCAGATATGGAGTGACCCATACCCAGAATTTGTACACACACAGCAGTGAACAAACACACTGTGAACACACACCCGGAGCAGTAGGAGCCATGGCTGCGGGGCCCGGGGAGCAGTCGGGAAACTGGTGCCTTGCTCAAGGCCACCACAGCTGTGAATGTTGATGATGGGGGAGCAAGTGGATCTGGGGACCGAACCGGCAACCTTCTGAACATAAGTCAACCTCCTTATCCACCAGACCACAGGTGCCCTGGATTGCAAGGTTCTTTAATATAAAGAACTTGCATGGCTCTTCATACTAATAAACCATAAGGGTTCTGACACATTCCAGGAGCCAATTATTGGATTGATAGATTAGACAGATATGTTTTCTATATAATCTCGTTTTCAACTCAGTAAATGTGGCTGAGCTCCAGACACCATCCGGGAGTTTTTCCAAAGTATAGGAGCAATATATGAAGAAAAAAACCTCTTTCCCTCTGGCGGATTTACTAATCTTGTGTAAATCATTAGTCCTGCTTCTTGTTTACATTTATGCATTTGGCAGACTCTTTTGTCCAAAGCGACTTACATTAGGGAGAGACAATATGCAATCTGTTACACCGTAAAAGTCTATCCCAGCTTGTCATAATAGAAATTGTTTCAAAATTGTGATCAAAGCGAGCAAGCCAGAATAAAAAATGATTAGAGATCGATCAAGTAGGCCTGATATTAGTTTTTTCGTCCTTGTTTAAAGAGACTTACAAAAAAAAAACTAAAGCTAAAATAATAAAAGATATTATATTGTTATTTATACCTTGCCTGTCCACTCCACTCCCTTCCAAATGGAGAAATAGACAAGAACCCAAGACAAGGCTAATGTTCCCACCAAAGGCCAGCGCAATTCCCCCGGTTCCTCCAAACCATTTGTTATCTGGTGCATGTTTCTTCTGTGAAGTGAACAGATGTCTATTAGTTCATTTCACTGACCTGGACATATTTAAAACTTAATCCACAGGTAGTAGCATAGTTATTACTGGCAAAAGCTGATCATGTGAACTGTATACATACAGCATAACTGTATATTAATGAATAGTGTACACATTGTTTACACTGAAAGACTGCCCCCTAATGGTGAAGAGCAGTTTTGGTATTCTGGTGATATCATCTTACTTGAACTTTCTAAATTCAGTTTTTTTTTATTGAATTCAAATTTAGATTTAGATTATCTCTCTGCAGCTCAATTTGGTTTGGATCATGGCAGCTGGTTTGAGCTATTTGTTAGATTGTCATATCAATGGCCGGATTGAACCAGCTACAATTTATAAGAACACATTTTAAGCAAGTTAAAGTAGAGTTCCTACTGGGAGTATACTGTGAAAAAAATTACAAAAATTGAATCAAACTGGAATTTGGAGGAAATGTAAAAAGGCTTAAGTTTAGGCTAAGGTTAATGTCTGAATCAAGCAATGTCTAATGAATACATACCTAAAGCATAACTACATTTAATTAAGGGTCACTATGGCAACAGATTGAATTAATGTTATTCTGTTTAACACACAAGAAGGTGACCTACTGTATGTTGACCATTTGTACTTTTATTTCCATTTAAATATTGTTTCATCCTGTAATAGAATAATAAATTATTTGTCTATATGTTGAGCTGAGTTGACTCACTCCCAAAACTCAGTGACGGCGCTGGTTAGGTTTGTAGTGTCCAACAGACTATAGTTTGAAAAACAGCGCTCAGTGTTCCAAAGGTTATCACAGGATTGCCATGGTAACTCCTTAGAAGAGAGAGAGAGAGAGAGAGAGAAAGAGAGAGAGAGAGAGAGAGAGGGAGAGGGAGAGAGCGAGAGAAACTTTACACAGATATAATACAAGTTAATTGACTTTTACTTATATTCTTTTGCATTATTTCACCACCACCATAACAAAAATGATGCATTATGTACTGTAATATCATGATATTGCATATAAGATATGTAATGACATTACACACTGGCATATTTATTTAGAATAAATATACCATTGTGTAAATAAATAAATAAATAACATCTGTGTCTGTTTTGAATGTATCAAAAAGAACATTCATCTGAATCTTATTTTTGTTTGTTTTTCATTACTTACTGCTTTGAACGAGCTGAACAGGTAGTAAAGTGCCCAAGCTATGATGATGATGTAATATATATTGAGCCAGAAAGACAGAACCACAGCGGCAAAACCTACTCCTGAAATGACAAGAAAATACAAATAAGATGATCATGAATTAATTCGGCTTATTTGTTTATTAAGCATAATTGGTACACTCTGATACAGTTCAAAGTGAACTTGAAAATGGGAAATAACACAACATATACATTTCTAGGACAAAAACATTATTATTAAACTAATATTAAAATCCTAAAAATGTCATTATTACATAATGTATAATATAATTTTAAATAAAACTACAATATAAACTCAATCATATTCAAGCAGATGTAAAGACAGTTGTAAACACACTCACTCGTCACATACACAATATTTATTGCGTCGACTGAATGGACACACCCGTTTAAACCACGGTTTTAAAAATTTTGGAGGGAAAACTCATTAAATTTCACATAAAACCATGCTGCTGATTCTGACCTTTCATCATGGGTAATAACTTCCAGACTCCCAGGCCTCCGACTGAAGTGTACTGTCCTAAAGCTGTCTCCAGGAGAAACAGTGGGATCCCAGCGAAGACAAGTGTGGTGAAGTATGGGATCAGAAAGGCTCCTGAAAACAAACAAGAAGGAAAACTAACTAGTGCTGTCGATCGATTAAAAAAAATTACCTAATTAATCACACAATTTCTTTAAATTAATCGCAATTGCAAGACTGAAAGGGTTTTAAATCTGTAAATGTAAAATGTAAATAATTAATGTAAACTGAAGACAAAGAAACTATTTAAATAAAGTAATGGATGTTTATTTTATTTTTTTGTTTTAAATTGTAACATAGATTTTGTCATTTAAACAACATTCAATAAACCATCAATATCCTCCAAATAAACTTTTTGCTTCTCCTCTTTGGTGGCTGTTAGTTTATGGTCTCTTTAGACTCTTGTTTTTCAGAACTCTTAACAGCTTGTTTAGTGAAGCCTAATTCCTTTCATCTTTGGACAGACACTTTAGGTCTTTAAACCTTGGAACAATTGCAGTAGCGATCTTCAGCCGTGTGAGATTAGTGCTGTTTTTTTTATTGCATTATAAATTTCAAATTACTCACATGCGTTGACAGCACTAAAATTAACATAAACAAACATAACAAAAAAATGTCTAATTTATTTTAGATGTATTGCTTCTACTAAAAAAGCGTTACGGTGGTGCAGTGGGTAGCACGGTCGTCTCACAGCAAGAAGGTCGCTGGTTCGAGCCTCGGCTGGGTCGGTTGGCATTTCTGTGTGGAGTTTGCATGTTCTCCCCGTGATCACGGGGGTTTTCTCCGGGTGCTCCGGTTTCCCCACAAGTCCAAAGACATGCGGAATAAGTGAATTGAGTAAGAACAATTGCCCATAGTGTTAAAGAGTGAATGTGTGTGTGAATGTTTCCCAGCGATGGGTTGCGGCTGGAAGGGCCTCCGCTGCGTAAAACATGTGCCAGAGAGTTGGCGGTTCATTCCGCTGTGGAGACCCCGAAAGGGAAGAAAGCCTACATGAAGATGAATGATGCTTCTACTAAATTAGAGTATTATTAAAAATGATATTAAATCTTTATATTAAAATATTAGTCACGCTCTGGCCCTCCATCTATGCTGCTGTGCCTGCATTGTGCATGCCTGACAAGCAGTCTGAACTCCAGGCATTCTGTAAATGATGTTTGTTTAGCAAAAAGGGGAACAGAAGCCGTCTGCTATTACAGCTCTTTGGAATGCCCCTGGATCCTCAAAAATGACCTTGGATCCTCAACAAAAAATAATAACAACAATAATGCCTTTAATCAGGAGCTAATTACATCATTCTAACATCACTGCAGTCTTAACTGGGTTATATTAGCCACAACATTTAACTAAAAATATTGTATTGAAATACTGTAGTTTTTTTGTGGATGTTCTAATTAATGAATGGGCAGCTGGTTGCTTTAAGTTTCTAATCACAACTGTGAAATTTTATAGTAAATCCTAATATATACCCCTTCATCGAAGTTAGATTATGAGTTATGCATTTTAGATAGCAGCCGTTTTAGTATTGTAATTAAGAATTTGGAGATAAAGGTGTGCTCTTGTTTTTGAAGGTGCTACTAAGGGGGACTATGAACTAAGCATTCTTTCCTATTAGTAAATTCTTCATCACTTCTAATGAAAATCTCATTGGCCATTTCAAAAACTTGCATGTAAAGTGACGTGCTTTACTTGAAGTAGGTTAGTGTGTGGGAAGTTAGTGTGTTGGTGAATCATCTGAGGCCGCCCAGCCTAAAACAAATTGAAGCCTACATTCCACCGTGAGTTGGTATTTACATCAGTGGAGCAGACATTGAACACCATGGGGTCCTCTTTTTACGCCATTGCTTTTGCCCATTTAAGGAATTCCGGTGCTTTGTAGATGTTAGGTAGAGTCAGAGTGTTATACCAGAATGGTGTCAGCTGTATAGGGTACAATACGAAAAATGGCATCGTTTTTTTCTCCGTCTAGCTCCGTGTAATGAATGTGTTTGTACTTCCAAACATTGCACAGCTGAGCGCTGAAATCTATTCATTTCTAATCTCAACATAAAGCTGTTTAAATCTTTTAGTTTTTCAATTTATCAACTATACAGGATAGCCCTCACATAAGCGGAAATGATGAACAGATACACTATAAAGACATATATATATGATATAATATTTATTTACTACTATATATTATAGTATTTAAGTTTTTTAAAGAGTTGCAAGATTTTGGATCTTGGCACTGCAATAAATCCATTATTAATGTACTTTTAAGGTTTTTTTTTTTATTATTATTGAGACCAGTGTAAAAAAAATAAAGATGAAGCTCAATAGAGAATCAGTGTGATGAATGAGAAAGATAAGGTACTGCATGAATTCAGTCTACTCTGTTTAACCCATAAAGAGCTGTATTTAATGACTGGATGCTGAATAAACTTTGTGGAATACGTCATTGATTGGGACATTTCCATTTTTCTTACATAGTTAGATTACTTGTTTGCAGAAGTATAATTGGCTTTATTTTTCAGAACAGTGGGCTAAATTATAATTGTCCATTTCACTCACCTCCACCATTCTTTCCACAGAGATACGGGAACCTCCACACATTACCCAGACCAATGGCATATCCAACACAGGACAATAGGAAGTCAAATTTTCCCTTCCAGCTTCCTCTCTCTGGTACTTTATCCTCCTTCTCTTCCTCCATAGGGCCATTGTTCGGGTGTAGGTCCTCAAATGGGACGGCCTGCTTCACTTCCGAGGGTGAGTTAAGGTCCACAGTACTCTGACCGGTTTTTCCCATCACAATAACCCTCAGGTAATAATCCACTGATTTTCTTATGTTTTAAAACCCAATGACGATTGATCAGTTCACTGCTTAAGATGGTACTGCTGTGGAAATGAAAGAAATAGCTCTTAGAAAGAACACAATAGTATGACTTGCTGATCAGAACTGAAGAATGATGTGCTCAAATTTCCATTGATCATTATTATTTATTACATTTATTTTTAAGTTAAAATTAAATTAGTATTTACTACCCATATTCTTGTTATTATATAAAATTTGCTATAAATATACATGTTTTTTGTTCAACAATCATGAAAACCCAAACTCCAAAATTGTTTTCAGTTAAAACAACAGCTTATCTGTTTACAAGTCAATCGCTTAATCAATGATTTCTTTAATTACCACAACAATCATTAGACTGTTATTGTAGCCATATTGATCTCAACAGGAGAATTATAGTATGTCAACGGCAGCCTTTCAGTTACAGATGAACTTGCCCAGTTATATGTAATTTGTAAATAATGTTGTGACACTGTTGAAAAAATTCACTTGAATGGGATCGCATGTGGCGATTTGAAACTGGAAGTTTAAGGCTAAGTGGTGAGAATCTAGATTCTGCACCAATGAAAAGATGAGCTTGATTAAACTGTGACCTGCAAGGTTGCATCATGTGATGCAACTAGAACCAAGAGATTGGTCAAGTGAGAGATTTGGTTGCGTGGGCAGACAGCCAAACTGTGTAGAGATTGGTTTTAAACGAATCATGCTTATGTGGACAGAGTCTGAATCAAATTCAGGCCAAAAAAGTCATTTTAAGAAAATTTACTGTAAGTGAAATTAAACTACATTTATTGAAGTAACAAATAACAATCATAAGCTTGTAATATTTTTTTATGCAGCAAGCCCACCAGAGTTCAACTTTTATTCATCTCAATAAAAGAATAAACGTGTTCCTTGTATTTTGGTTAAAGAATTAGATTATTGGTTTCTAACAATAGCCAAAACATCAAATCATCTGAAATCATCTAAAACATCTTTACTTAGTGAAATTGAAAACAAGGGTTGGCCCAAAGACAAAAAACTGATTTCTAGAACAGAACAAACTAAATTATATTCTATCAATCCTTTTGTAGCAAATAATTATACCAAAATATACCTCCAAGATGTCTTAGTTCTCCTGATGATTCAGCCTTGAAGCCAAAAGACCCGAATCAATATCCCGAAAATGGCTATTAAAACATTTCAGGAAGAGCCCAGTGCCTTCATTCTCAACAGCAGTAGATCCAAAAGAAACAGCTCCGATGTTTCATCCAACAACCCGTGGTCACTTTCTCCCCCCTCTCTGAGTTTGTGTGGAGGGTCCCAGTGTGCCCTAGTGTCCCCTGGCTGCTATTGAGCCACCGATAATAAACTTCGATCTGCTTTTTGATAGGATTATGTCTTTCGCGGTAGAAATCCCACAGGCTACTGTACAAGAGACGACCGTACACCAGTCGATTGCTGGGTTTCCGCTTTTGTGAAAGTTTTGTGAGCAATGATTCTTGTGCCAGTATGGTTGCCATGGGATGCCCCCTTTCAAGGGTTCTCTGCTTCAGCATTGAAAGAGAAGGCATGGTGCCTAAAATATAGGCAGCAGGATGTCTCTGGGAGAAAAAAAAACTAATTTCAAAAAGATGGTTGAAGGCATATTTCTCCCCTAAAATGAAAGTGTACTCAGCCTAAAAGAAGAAATGTCAAGTTCTTAATTAAAATCCTGTTGTGTTGATAATTTTCTTGTTTGTTAAATCATTCTTAAAAATGTATTATTATTTAGACCAGATGTTGAACTCTGGCCAGTGTGCGAGTGTTGCACTTAAAAAAAAAACTTACTTCAATTCACTATTAGCTAATGCAATGATTTTAATGCATCTGTTTATGTATGTTTCTTGTAGTTGAATGTTAAACTTTGTTTGCTGTTCTAAGACCTTAGTCTGAACAAAAACATAGCTACTTCAGTTTTCTTTATGAGGAAGAGGTCATAGAAAATACATCTCAAAACTTCTATAATGACAACCATTGTGTTGTATAACAAACATCTTGAATTAGTGAATTCATATAGTGGTGAATATCAATGTAAATGTAGGGTTTAAGACTAAATTAAATTACAAGCATGTTGAATTTACTTCCGTTAGTTACTAACAGTTGAACTGAAACAATACAAGGATGTATATAGAGGAATTTCATATATTTGCATTGTAATTATCTGTTGCTATCCACCTCATACAATTGGTTCAGAACGTATTTACTCCATACAATGGCATCTCTGATGAGGTCTATGTCTATGAGCCAAATCTAATGTAACAATAACACTGACCACCACTAAAAATCATTGGGTCAACTCAAATAATTCATGTAACCTAAGGCAGCGCAGTTAAGAATTTCAACTGAAAACTGTTCAGCTTATCTTAACTCGGACAATCACAGAGAGAACATGTATACTCCATTATGGAAGGCCCCCAGCTGGCCTTTTCCTTAATATGGAAATGAGTCTTTGTTTCCAGTCAGGATCTAGAGAAATGTGTTCATGCTTTTATCACCAGCAGGCTGGAATATTGTAATGCTCTCCTAATTGATCCTCCCAAAAAGACCATCACACAGCAACTGCTAGTTCAGAATGTGGCTGTACGGATCCTGACCAGAACTAGAAAGTTAGAGAAGATTACATCAGCCCCTCAGATCTCTACACTGGCTGCCCAACACAATCAGATTAGATACATAACAGATCTGCTGTATACAAGCCAAACAGAGCTCTTAGATCATTGCACCCGAATCACTTCAAACTACCACGATTTCATTCCAAACAGGGAGACAGGCTTGCATATTAGAGGGTTTAAAATATTATATATTGGTTTTACAAGTTTTTGCTCTTTAAAATGTATCTCACAGTGAGGTTAATGAGGTCAGCTTGAAAATGCTGGCAACATAATGAGGGTCAGCTTCAATTCTGTTTTAAATTACCCAGTTGTAAGAGACAAAATTGAGCTACTCTCAAGTGTATGACGCTTCTTTACTGCATATTTCATTTTTTTCCTCTACTTTTAATCTGACACATTTTATTGTCCCTTTTTATGTTTTTATTCCTAAATATGTATGTTGCCAAGAGCAATGAAAATGTTCTATACCCATAACATTGTAATATCAATATATTAATAAAACTGCCTTGCCTTTATCATTAGTCTCAATAGTCTTGAAAATACAATACAGAGTAATAAACTAGTGTTGGAACCTATTTGTCATGGCTATTGAAATCAGGAACATTCAAAGGTATGATTTATTTCTTAAGTGAAAAGTTAATCGGATCCGCTCCGCATTGTCACAGTCATCTACTGCTATTCTGGTTCACTCACTAGTCACCTCCTGGCTTGATTTTTGTAACTATTCACTTCATGGTCTCCCCTCCAAGTCCATAAATAGACTGCAGCTTATCCAAAACGCTGCAGGTAGTAGAAATAGGAGGCAAACTCCTATTTCAGAACACATCACTCCTGTTTTATCTAGTTTACACTGGTTGCTCATAATAACCCATATTCAGTTCAAACTTCTGCTACTAAGATAATAAGCCCTCCGTAACTCAGCACGTTCCTACTTTTTAGAACTGATCACTGTGCAAACGCCTTCTCGTTGCACCACATCCTTGTCTCTTGTTCTTCCCCGTCCTCCTAAGACGTCTCTTGTTCTTCCCCGTCCTCCTAAGTCGTCTCTTGTTCTTCCCCGTCCTCCTAAGTCGTCTCTTGTTCTTCCCCGTCCTCCTAAGTCGTCTCTTGTTCTTCCCCGTCCTCCTAAGTCATCTCTTATTCTTCCCTGTCCTCCTAAGTCGTCTCTTGTTCTTCCCTGTCCTCCTAAGTCGTCTCTTGTTCTTCCCGTCCTCCTAAGTCATCTCTTATTCTTCCCTGTCCTCCTAAGTTATCTCTTGTTCTTCCCCGTCCTCCTAAGTCGTCTCTTGTTCTTCCCCGTCCTCCTAAGTCGTCTCTTATTCTTCCCTGTCCTCCTAAGTCGTCTCTTGTTCTTCCCTGTCCTCCTAAGTCGTCTCTTGTTCTTCCCGTCCTCCTAAGTCGTCTCTTATTCTTCCCTGTCCTCCTAAGTCGTCTCTTGTTCTTCCCCGTCCTCCTAAGTCGTCTCTTGTTCTTCCCCGTCCTCCTAAGTCGTCTCTTGTTCTTCCCCGTCCTCCTAAGTCATCTCTTGTTCTTCCCCGTCCTCCTAAGTCGTCTCTTGTTCTTCCCCGTCCTCCTAAGTCGTCTCTTGTTCTTCCCCGTCCTCCTAAGTCGTCTCTTGTTCTTTCCCGTCCTCCTAAGTCGTCTCTTATTCTTCTCCGTCCTCCTAAGTCATCTCTTGTTCTTCCCCGTCCTCCTAAGTCGTCTCTTGTTCTTCCCCGTCCTCCTAAGTCGTCTCTTGTTCTTCCCCGTCCTCCTAAGTCATCTCTTGTTCTTCCCCGTCCTCCTAAGTCGTCTCTTTTTCTTCCCCGTCCTCCTAAGTCGTCTCTTGTTCTTTCCCGTCCTCCTAAGTTGTCTCTTATTCTTCCCCGTCCTCCTAAGTCGTCTCTTGTTCTTCCCCGTCCTCCTAAGTCGTCTCTTGTTCTTCCCCGTCCTCCTAAGTCGTCTCTTATTCTTCCCTGTCCTCCTAAGTTGTCTCTTATTCTTCCCCGTCCTCCTAAGTTGTCTCTTATTCTTCCCCGTCTTCCTAAGTCGTCTCTTGTTCTTCCCCGTCCTCCTAAGACGTCTTTTGTTCTTCCCCGTCCTCCTAAGTCGTCTCTTATTCTTCCCTGTCCTCCTAAGTTGTCTCTTGTTCTTCCCCGTCCTCCTAAGTTGTCTCTTGTTCTTCCCTGTCCTCCTAAGTCGTCTCTTGTTCTTCCCCGTCCTCCTAAGTTGTCTCTTGTTCTTCCCCGTCCTCCTAAGTCGTCTCTTGTTCTTCCCCGTCCTCCTAAGTCGTCTCTTGTTCTTCCCCGTCCTCCTAAGTTGTCTCTTATTCTTCCCCGTCTTCCTAAGTCGTCTCTTGTTCTTCCCCGTCCTCCTAAGATGTCTTTTGTTCTTCCCCGTCCTCCTAAGTCGTCTCTTATTCTTCCCTGTCCTCCTAAGTTGTCTCTTGTTCTTCCCCGTCCTCCTAAGTTGTCTCTTGTTCTTCCCATCCTCCTAAGTCGTCTCTTATTCTTCCCCGTCCTCCTAAGTTGTCTCTTGTTCTTCCCCGTCCTCCTAAGTCGTCTCTTATTCTTCCCTGTCCTCCTAAGTCATGTCTTGTTCTTCCCCGTCCTCCTAAGTCGTCTCTTGTTCTTCCCCGTCCTCCTAAGTCGTCTGTTGGTTCTCGTGCATTTTCCTTAGCTGCCCCTCGCTCTGGAATAAGTTACCACCAGAAAAACAAAACAGATTTTGGAGAATTTTAAATCTAGTGTTTAAAAAAAGTAAAAAATTTTTGTTCAAACTTTTTTAAACTGTGTACGGTGACCTTGAGTGTCAATGGAAGACACCTATCAAATAAAATGTATAATTATTATTAGAATATCAAATAATTTGTCTCTTCCCAAACCAAGTAGTCTTCACAACAAAATCAAAATGACAGGGAAACTTCTGAAATTTAATGCGCAACAAGATGATCTAGAAAACCTATTTCTGGAGTGGCACCATCCTGCAAGCGCATAAAACATATATCAGAAGAACTAAACAAAACAGTCGGATTTTCAAAGATACCCATTTGTCTTTTATCACAGTCGAAGCTTAACTGTTGCTTCCCAGAAAAATTGTTGCCTATGACTTGGCTTGCATTGTGTCAAAGTTACCGGCAACTGGTAATTTTGAGAGCATTTGACCTTGGTTAAAACTCTATAAAAACAATGATTGGGTACTTTGGAAATTGCCAGAACTTCACACTTTTCCCATAATGTGTTAGGATGCCTTTTTTATATGAATAGTCATGTATAGAGCATGTCTAAAGTTCTCAACTTACAATAACAAAGAAATATGATCACATTACACCAGCTCTGTCCTCTCTTCATTGGCTTCCTATAAAATATTGTTAAAACAATAAGATGGAACTCTACGGTTCCTAAATTAATTATTTATTGTAATTCTATTATATTAGTCAATATGAGAGGCGTCACGGTGCCGCAGTGGGTAGCACAGTCGTCTCACAGCAAGAAGGTCGCTGGTTCTAGGCTCGGCTGGGGCAGGTGGCATTTCTGTGTGGAGTTTGCATGTTCTCCCCGTGATCGCGTGGGTTTTCTCCGGGTGCTCCGGTTTCCCCACAAGTCCAAAGACATGCGGTATAAGTGAATTGAATAAGAACGATTGCCCATAGTGTTAAAGAGTGAATGTGTGTGTGAATGTTTCCCAGCGATGGGTTGCGGCAGGGAAGGGCATCCGCTACGTAAAACATATGCCAGAGAGTTGGCGGTTCATTCCGCTGTGGTGACCCCGAAAGGGAATAAAGCTGACATGAAGATGAATGAATGAATAGTCAATATGAATTTTAACTGAAATGACATCAAATCCATATTAGCCTGCTACAAAAAGTTCTATTAAAAAACATTTTGATTTATTTTATTGATTTAATGAAATATATAAAAATGCATCGCAACCAATTGAAAGTGAAAACCTCTTTAAGCAACTTGATCTTCATCACTGTATATAAAATAATCTTTCAAAAAACATTACAATTATTCAGCCTTTATCTTGACACTGTTGTTAGCGCGTGTGAGGTTTGCAGTATTAGCTTTGTCATTGGCTGCAATCGTTATGCAGTGGGTAGAGAATTGGCCTTGTCAGAGTAAGTTTTCATCATGCGTTGTTCGCTGGCCCTGGATCAATAAAGGCTAATTACAGCCACAATGAACTTGCGCTCCACAAACTGATCATCGAGTTCACACTCGGCTTCACACACAAGCACACTGAAGCTTTTCTAACACCCCCTCTGTATGTTTAAGTTGACTATATTACCTTTTATAATCTAGCTACAATTTCACTTAAAGGTATGTGAAGATCTCAGTTAATTTATGACAAAATTTGCCTGAGCACATTTGTGAGAACATTTTTCATGGAAACATTTCTTTTTAACAACGATGGATTTCATTTTTTATAATTAATTACAGTTTATTTGCAAGCCTTCCTTTGCCAAACACATTGCTGTTTGCATTTTTTTTTTTTTTACAAAATTAGTCACAATTTACTGCTTATTCAAATCTATGTAGAAATGTAAACAAACATGGCATAGATAAAATTTGAACGGAGCTAAACCGTAGTGAAGGCAGGCAAAAATCAGGTGCAAGTAAAAAACAAGGTACATTCAACTAAACAAGTCTCCTAAACGCACGTCTTCCCAAGCTTTATTTCTTAGGTGCTTGAAGGGCTTCTTTTGTGTGTGCTCTGTGCCTTGCATCCCACAGTTGTGTGTCCAGCATCAATAGGAAAGAGGAAGATATATAAACTATTTTAACCAGTAGAGGGCAGCAATGAATACACCTGATTAAAAAAAACGTTCAAAAACCATGCACTGGCCTACAACTTTCGTGGCTGAATTGCTGTCATTCCCAAACACTTTCATCATCTTATAATACAGTTGGCTGTAGAATAATTAAAAGAGAGGAAACCATGACTGGATTTGTGGCACAGATGGCCACCTTATCACAGTTTCACAAAGATTTCACTGAGCTCCTGAGAGCAACCAATTCATTCACAAATAGCTTTAAAAACTACATGACTAGTTGTATAAAATTGCATAAACTTATATTAAGGATTGAAATTAAGTTTAATTTAAACTATTGTAATTTCAAACATAATGCTGTAGATCAGGGGTCACCAACTCCGGTTGTGGAAGGCTACTACCCTACACACTGTAGTTGCAACCTTGTTTTAGCATGCATACTACTCTAGCTTCCACACAAGGACTTTAACCCTTGTGTGGCCTTCAGGTCAAATTGACCTGTTTCTAATTTTTACAAGAATAAAAATGGTACAAGTGTATATTATTTTCTAGCAGGGACTGGTTGCATTAATTCAAGATATGTTTTCTATATTGTTTGAATTTGAGATAAGTCATATATGTTAATTTGTTATGGAGTAAAATTTTGATTTTTAATTGCTTTTAAAATGGGAATACCCCACAAAGGTTAATTAGTCCAGATACTTAATGACTGAAATCCTGAAGAGTATAAAATATGGAGTACACAGTTTTAAGCACTAAAAAGCCTATATAATTAGTAAAAAACAGACTTTATTATTTTACTTCTATGTTTGTATTTGAATTACAAAATATTAGTATTTTATTAATAAACTATATCAAAGTATATAGGTGTACACTTAAACTGCATTTAGAACTATTAGATAAAACTAAACTATGATTATGAAAAAAATATTTATATTTCTTTTTCCTCAGCCCTCTTCTCTCATTAAAGAGTCTGTTATGGCTTAATCTCATTTGTTGCTAATCTTCAGTTTGCTGTGTTTCCCTTGTTTTTAGTCATCATTCTCTGGTTATGTTTCAAGAAATTAATTTTTTTCTGTCTTGACATTTAGTTGCAAATTTCCTCAGAAAGAAATAAACAAATTTTGTTATACACAGAATAATTTCATTTCTTTTATTTTTGCATTTGATAGAATTTAGAACTATGTTTCTAACATATAACAAATCTAACAAATATTCAAAATAACTGTTTTTAGTTTAGATTAAAAGGCCCAACTATTTCATTTGTACTGAGCATTGGTCATTCAAAGCTGTTTTACGAAGAAAAACAAGTCAGATTTACAATGCAAAATAAATTAAATGAAAAGTAATTTAAGAAATAAGATAGTAAAAGCATTACACGGTGATTAAAATAATCATAGAATAAAAGAAAACAAAGAACTTGATAGGCACAGTACTGTTCAGATCTGCTCAGATACTGTTCACTGCACAGTTAGTAAACGCACATTTAAATAGATGTGTTTTTAGTCTGGGTTTAATTGTGACAGACTTGCCTTGTTTGGAGTGAACTCATGGATTGAACTGATTTGAACCTAATGGTCTGATCGCTCTCTGGTGCTTGTGTACAGTTAGGCCATGTCCACATGTACCGGTGTTTTTCTTAAAAATTAATCCACACAAGCATGCTTATAAAAAAAAAAAACTCCATCACACAAAGATGAGAATGTCTTTTATACATGAAAATTATTTTATCAGTCTTTACCAAGAACTGTTTCACTTTCAAAACATCTTCATTTAACCGAAGCTCAATCGGTTCTGGTTCAAAACTGTTATGTATTTTGCTGATTAACAGTTTTTTTGTTTTATAGCAGAGCAGCATAATTTAAAAATCTACTCGGAATGTCTCTGGCAACCAGTTAGAGAATAGAAGCTGTCTATGTTGGGACCCGATAGAAGTCCTGCCCAAACTATTGTAACAAGTTTGATCAGTCCTTCATCTTTAATCAAGGACTTAAATCTTAATTATATACTATCAGAGTTTTAATCTTTTCAGTGTAAATGGGTGTCAAAGCTGGCTCAGTAAATCACAGGAGAGGACATGTATTGCTCTCATGGACAAATAGAAGAGAAAAAACTTGACAGATTTCATCTTTAAGGCTGTGACAATAGGCCATAAATCAAGATCAGTGCATGTGTCTCAGACCTTGCAGTATTTTGCACCTTCAGCAAACTGTTCGACCTAGAAGAGCCTCGCTGAGTGGAATAATAATTCTGTAATGTAATTTAAAATCGGGGTATCTTGCTACAGAATAATAATTACGTCCTTAAGTAAGGACTTAAAGAGCTAGGTATTCACTGGGTTGTTGAGCCAAAGAAAGTGGCTTAAACAGAGTTTGCGTTGAGATGTATTTTCACATTCAAACCGAAGATGTTATTCATGCTGGCTAACAATTTGCTTCGTATCAATGTCTGAGATTATTTTAAATGAAATTAAAAAATCTGTTTTAGACATGTCAAAACTGCAAAAAATCTAATCAAATCAGAGTATGAAACACAAACAGTGCTTTTCATCAAGCTGTTTCAATCTTTTGGGACCTAGATCTATGGTCAATTTAAAAAAGTTTAAGAAGTACTTGTTCACAATTCAAATAATACAGGGTGATTAAAAAAGAACACAACTTTGAAAATCATTAACTCTGAAAAAGAAGGAAAGGCAAGCTAAGCTCTTTCTGACGTTGATATAAGAAAGCTCTGAACTTTGCTTTGGTTACTCCTTTGGTACGTGACATTGATTAAATATACAAGGTTCCTTCATGTTTCCACAAAAGTTTTGGGATCCTTTTTGAATCAGCCTGTATATGATTGCTAAGCAACCAGTGCGTGAATGAAAAACAGCTCAGATGTGACACGCTCAATGCCCTGTTTACAGACACACTGTAAACATTAATGTTTTTGCTCTACTGGACATTTGTATGGCTTTGTTGAAGTTAATGTCTGATTAGAGCCAACTTTATTCATTTAAAATAATACTTAAAAGATGTATAAAATGGATGAGAGCAAAACTATATATTGACAGAATAATAGTGGAGGCAGAGTTTCACTGAAAGAAAGTATTCTCTAGTGACTCATTTCTCTGAGAAAGCATGTTTGAGTTGAATATTTCAGGTAAAATGCAACATGTTCATTCAGAGGTTGAATTGCCAGACATCAGAATCTTAAAACAATTCTGACTGGAGCTGTTCAGAACTTAATGAAAATATTCCATACATATATGGGCAACAAAAATATTTTAATACATTTTTCCACTTGAGGCGGCATTTCCAAGACAAAAAACAAAAACATGGTTAACTAAAACATGAACAGATTATGCCACCAGGCGGATGAATTGAAAAACAGTGGATTCACGATGCTGAATTAGTTGAATGAACTTGATAGCTTGAGATTGGATTTAGAATCAAAATTCTGATGTAGTAAAATTGTACATTCTATTTTAATTCACGCAAGAACACAATTGGCTGGCAGTCATCACGGAGGTAAGCAGATTCAGATGCTAACATTGACAATTAAAAACTGAGCCTGAATTAAAATAGTTATTGGAATTAAAATAGCATACTATTACAAGAATATCAGAAGAAATGGAGCAGCAGAAAACTTTCTGTTAATATATTTTTATTAAAATATAAAGTTAATGGGTACAAAACATTACATCCACAATTAACAATTAAAATGTGCTGTTATAAAACACAAAATATTTTATGAAATATGTGTTAATTAACATACATGTCAAAACACAACACAATGCAAGAGTGAAGTACAAAACACTGTTTAAAACGTAAAATAAAAGACAATGATTAACACCATTACAAAATTTAGAGAAAATTCTACAGGCTAATCCCACTGTAGAGGAAGCTATTTTCTGCCACTGACCGTCTTCAAGATTTGACAACAATTTTTATTAAGACAAAAAGCCCATGACCTCAATTGAGATTAGGAATGTAATAAAAAAAACTAAGAACAACTTAAAAACTCAGCTCTTTCCCCTCACCAACAAATTTTACATCAACCACAACACTGAAGCTGTCTGAGATCAAAACCATGAGATACTTGATCCCTGACACTTGTGGCTCTCCACCAAACTGAACTGAACAAGCTCAAAATTGGAAGTGTTTAGTCTCATCCCTGCCGCTGCAAACCATCAAAGTACACACTGTAGGTTTTAACTCGATGGAGCAAACTATCTACAAAGAGCAGAAAAATAAATCATGTGGTGCCTGAAGTGTGACCCCCTCAAACTCATGCTTTAAAAATGCATGTAGAGCAGGTCTGAATTGCTTACAGCAATGGCTACTTTCACGCCATGATGCTAGAGCCGAGATTATAAATACTTTGAGCACTAGGTGATGCATGCTTCGACAACTATGGTCAGCTTTCCTTTAGTGACGTCATGAATCCATCCTCCCTTCCAGGAAAAGTATGCTTTTCTTTTTTTGGGAAAACCATTCTAGATGGATACTTTAAAATCCTAAACAGTTTAATGTATTGTTTTTAACCAATGACATTATTGTGGCTAATTGTTCCTCATGTCCGTATCAGTTGTCATCCATTTTGCACTCTGAGTATAAAATCTTGGATACTGTTTCTCCTTTGAAAACTAAATGAGTGAAACTGGTTACGAATCTGTTGATAAATGAAGGATTTAGTTCTCTTAGACAAGTTTTATAGAAGGTCAGAGAGAAAATGCAAGCATGATTTACTAAAAGTGTTCAATGTACACATTTTAGGAAGCTGAAAAATCTGTTAGATCTAAACCTGATTGCAAAATGTCATTCTAACAAGATCTTGATTGTCATTTATGCTCAAATTCTTTGGTGAAGTTATGTGATTACTTTGTGAGCTTCAAAACGAATAAGAAATTCCAGTTTTTGTCTTGTCTTTTATAAGTGAAACTTTGTTTTAGTGTAGTTCCTTGAACAAAATTTCACAAGTAATTATATAACAGCAGGCTATAAACAGGTAATCCTTCGCTCCCTAAGATATTAAACGGTAGCCACTTCTCTTCCAATTTGATGATTAAATGCAAAATTCCCCCACACACAAATCTCCACGTATCTGTGATGCGAGAATCTCGGCCTGGGTCACTTCTTAGCCCCAGGGCCTTCCATGGACAACTCTTCCAGCACGCTTATCCCAGTCTTGCCAAATTTCCTTACGTTTTCCTTGCTTTAAACTATAGGTTTATAGGTCTATCCACTGTTGAAGAAGCAAAATTTGGATAACTCATGTTTTAATAATTTTAGATATATTTTTAAACTATCATTTTTATATAAAAACCTCGAGAAGACTGCCCACTCACAGCTTTCATAATTTTTAATTCTGAAAGAGCATAGAGACGGCTTTTCTAAGGGCTTTAAATTGTGTTGTATTGGCTTCAAATGAAGAAAAACACACCATATTTCTTCTCATAGACCTTACAGCAGGCTTCAGCAAAGTAAATCATGCTGTCCTGCTCAGAAAACTGTAGCACCCATTTGGTTTGAAGAGTGTTACCATAAAATAATTTAGTCCTAATCTACAGTAACTCTTTTTCTTACACTGCAAGAAATTAATTTTAAGCAAAGCTGAAAATGCTTAAAATTAGGTTGAAAATCTTGATTTTCTTATTTTAGGAAGAATTTTCTAATTTAAACCTTTTGGGTATAGATTACTTAGCTTATTTTGAGAAAATGACACTTATATTTTCTTGAGGAGAAAAAAAATCTTATTCTGGTCATTTATTTTCTTGAATTAAGAAACTATGTGAAACAAGTTGCCGATTTTGCCACTGATCTTAAAGCAAGAATCTTAAAATAAGAATTTTTGACTCAACATATTCTTATATCGAGAATGTTATTGATATTTTATTTTAAGAAATCAATATTAAATACTGGTTAAAAACATGTATCTTGGAACAAGAAAAAAATCTTAAATCTAATTCTAGTCTAGATCAAGTAAAGGTAAGAACATTTGATTTCTTGAAATAAGACTCAAATGTTTGTGAAAAGAAAATAAGAAAAAGGATCTACACCGTAAATAAATCATCAATACCCCAAACCTTAATACCCCATCCAGTTGTGTTCTAACTTTGATGGAAGATATCTGTACTTCAAAAAAAAACACTTGAAACAAGAAAAAAAACTCAAATATAGATGATCTCTTTGCTAAAACTTCTAGCTGGAAACAAATGCTGTTGGATCTTAAACAAATACAAAAATTCTCAAAACAAGTCTTTCCAAGCTGTGAAAAATGCATTGAAACTAGAATATTCCAACTTTTATCTAGTCACTAGTGGTCTTAAAACTAGACAATTTGTCTTAAAACCAGAATGTTTTCTCTTTTAGTTTTATATAGCTTATCAGAAACAAATTAACTTGTCAGAACTGATAGCATAGCGGTCAGAGCGTTAACATGTGGAGCTGAAGCGACGGGGATTCGAATCCAGCTCTGGTCCTTCGCTGATGTTCTCACCAGAGCTCTACTAATTGTTCTTCCGCTCTCCTATCTGAAAATGCATCAATAGGCCTATATAATAAAATTATTTAAAATTGTAAGCTAGAATTTCTAGTTTTAAGAACCCATATTCTACTTTAAGAACTAAACTTAAGCACAAACTTTCTTAATTCAAGGTCGTATATACTTATTTTAATGTTACGTTTTCTACGTTAGTCTTAAATAAAAGAGAAAACATCCTAGTTTTAAGACAGATTGTCTAGTTTTAAGACCACTAGAGACTAGATACAAGTTGAAATATTCTAGTTTCAGTGCAGTTTTAAAATATGTAAAGTCTTGTTTTGAGAGTTTTTGTCAATTTATCAGCTAGAATTTTTTTTCAAATTTTAAGAAATCTTGTCAAGTCAAATTTGCTTACCCCATTGGCAGATTTTTTTTGCTTGATATAGGAAGAGTTTAACTTTATTTGAGGTTTTTTTTTCTTGTTCCAAGAGTGCATTTTTTACAGTGTAATGTCCAGCAACGTTATATTGTAAGGCCTTTTAAGTCTTTAGAGCCTTTGCTGAAATTGCTTGATGATTATACAATCTGGCTGTCTTCTAGCTTTTTAAAGCTTAATGAAGAAAAAACTGATGTCATGGTTTTTGGCTCACTGAAAGCTCAAGCGTGAATTATCGAGCTTTTCTTCATCATTTTTCAGTATCTCAGGTCAGGGACCTAAATGCTCCTCTTGCAAGGATCCTGATCTAAGGATGAGTAAGCTGAGGGTTAGGTGGCCAGGAATAGTTTTTAACAACTGTGCTAAACTTAAAAGAATGATTAATGGAAGGGTTCAGTTGGTCCAGATTTGCTGACTTGTAGCAAGTCCTAGTCATGGAATAACACATTTGCCCAGTCCTAGCCAAATTGTATAGACTACATATAAGCCACAGAATTCAGTTCAACGTTTTTTGCAGTGAATGGACAATCTCCTCAATATCTACCAGCTCCTAATCCCTCAGAAGCCCTCTGAGCTGTTGGTGGTTCCATGAACCAGGTAATAGACAAATTGTATTAATTTAAAATTTTAAAATATAAAAAATGTAATTGTTGTTATTTGTTTAGAAAACTTTTGTGATGTCTGTTCTGTCTAATGTGTGAACGTTTCTAAATGTCGAGGTTTAATTCCTTAAAAAACATTTCTATGAAACACCTTTGAGCAATTAGTTTGTTAGAAAAATGCTATAGCGATAAATGTGCCTTATAAGTATGTTTTATGTACTTATCTGCTAGCCTTTTTTTGACTAGTGTCAAAAGACTAAAAATATCAACCTGCTTCAGTTAACTTCAGCCTGTTAATTCATTTCAAAATCTCTCCTTGTGCCCTCAATTACAAGACAAATATCAGGCCAACTTAAAATAATGTTTATCTGCATTAACATCAGTAAAACAGACAGATATAATGATGTGCGTATATGATGCAAGGGTTTGTCTGTGTTAATCTCTTGTTGGAGGATCTGATATAGATAGAAATAGAAATAAATAGATTTTATACCCTAACCCAACCCTAAACTTGAAACAAACAATGTTATTTTGTCTTTTGCCTGTCCATAAGCTTTTAAATTCCCTTTTTAAAATTTACAATGTCACACAGATCTGGAAATACACTACACTGAGATTCAGACTGTTATCTACACAATGCTATAAAAACAGCTAATGTAAACCAAATTCCTGCGCTTATTTTAAAAGACCAAAAATTTTAAAGCAAGGTTGCAGAACCCATACATCCATGTACTGTCCACATGATGCCACAAGGGACATATCCAATGCCTTCTTCAGAACTACAAAGCACATGTGGGCCCTATACCCAAACTTTCCTTGAGCCCTCAAGGATTTGGAGCTGATCCTGAGTTCTTTGGTTTGAACAAATAAAAAAAATCCTCATAACAGAAAAGGCACCAAGCCCTGATCCTATGCTCATCACCTCTACGTGTACAAGCAGTAAGAACATGCTGGGACACAAAAGCAAACCTTTTTCAAATGAAGTCTCACTGTTTTTAAGCATTGTAAATGTGTCACTGTTTTTAAGCATTTCAGATCTATAAAAAAACTTGATCTCTTTCAGCATTAATTCCGAAAGGTCAATTATACCCCAACACATTCAACTTGTCAAGTTAATATGTTTTCTTTTAAATGTTTTCTGTTAAATTGTTCAGAAACAGTGGAATTTTAGTTGGTCACATTAACTTTATGATGGATTATTCAACAGTGGTTACGCTTAGAGCAGACTTAGTCAATTTCCACATCAAATGACTCTATGAAAACTGTTCTTTTGAGAATTAGAATAACACTCACATAAAAGTAGAAGTGTTAGAAGATGCTCTTCCTGGTTTGCTAGGAGCTTTAGAGAGAACAAGCAACTGTAAACCCCAGATGGAAGCTCGCATTTAGCCTTCTAGTGTCTTCATTTTCTAACTACTCAAAGCTGTCATGTCCGTGTTTTAAAGACTAGTATAGGATGCAGAGGTTCCATGTCATTAATGGATGGCTACAAGCTCGAGTATGTTAAAAAGAATCCATGATTCTCAGATGTTTCCTGACTGTACTGTCCTTGTGGTAGTTCTGCCCTCTGGCAGAAATTTGGTTTCTGGGGGTGCCAGAATATTGGGTTCCTTCTCCACCATTTCCACTTATAAGGGAATGCTAAGTACATGTTCAAAGTACAGAGAGTTTTCATTGGCTTTACTGAAGTATTTAAGTTGAACTATGTCTGCTCTAAGCATAACCAGGATAGTCTTTTCACATAAAGTCACAATTTTTAATTTCGGAAGGATAATTGAAACAAGTTTTACTTAAAAGTATGATAAAACAAGACAAGCATAAAACAACTGAACATAATTATGGTGTCCTCAAATCTTTGAGCACCATCGCTTACTACAAAGGTTGATTTAAAGACATTTATCTTTTAATCAAATATTACTATAAATATCTTTTGTAGAAGGTATCTATAGAAGTTGTATAATCATGCTTTTCTTGTTTTATCATACTTTTAAAATTAAAACAACAGCTGCACATTTAACGATTTGAAAACCAAAACCATTTTATTATGCCGAAGTTAGGGTTCTCCTCATTGGTTCTAGTGTGTCACAGAACCTGATGGAAAAATATTATGGATTGTGCTTCTACACAAAGCTTGATAATAGAGAGTTCACACATATTTAAGTAGTGGTGAAAATCATACTTAACATGAAGATACTTAAGGTTGTTGTGAGGTGTCAGACTGCAGACGTAGCATCTCTCTGATGTGCGCTCGCTGAAGTGTGTGTCGATGTCTGAGCTTTAATGATGATGTGGTTGAAGAGAGTGAGACGGGGGCTGTCAGCTCTCAGCTGTTTCAGGTCACTGGAGGGTGTGATGATGCCTCCACCCTAAAGCAGATGGACAAGTGAGTCCAGGTGAGGTTAGATCTCAGAAACACACGGGGAATTCATGCTTAACCTTAATCATAGGGCTTCATTTAGTAAACCAAATGTTAAAAAAAACTATTAACCTGGTTTGTTTGTTTAGTAAATATTTATAGTACATTAAATACATGTTTTACACGAAAAATATTTTGTAGAAATTATTAACATTATTACATTATAATATAGCCATTATTTTGGTATGAAGCTTTTTGTAAAAGGCACTTTATAATTGTTTTATTTATATGAGGTCTTACTGTAAATCATTAATTTCTCTCAAATTATTCAGTAATGATTAAATATTTTTATAGATGGGTTTTTCATTTATTTAATTAGGTTATGAATTACTTATAAATTGCAGAACTAATACAATGGAAAATGAGATTTAAATCATTTTGTGACATCACTGCTTTGAAATAAAATTAAATATATAAGTGATTGAAACAGGTCTGGAATTACTTTTCAGGAATAATTTATTACCCGTTTCAGTGAGAAGAGCAGGAAGAGAGGGATGCAGATGATAGGAATGACCGTGAGCACTGGTGCCAGGTAATGACTCCAAGAGGGCACAATCGTATCCTCTAAAGATACAGGCTTTGTGCCCAACACGTTATACAGCAGAGTAGCCTGAAGGGAGAGAATATTGACCACTTAGGGATTGAAAATGAAAAATATTAATGCAAACACTTGTAATGTATCCTGTGAACTACTGATTAGTGTCACACAGGGATAAAAATAATTATGTGATACAGTAAATACATGTTGTTACTAACAGATTATTTTAGTTAGTAATTCGAATCTGAAAAAAACTGAAACATAGTCACATCATGACAAAAACGGTATCAGTCAACTTGACATGTGCACATAGTCAACGTCAGATTGCACTATTTATGTAAAAAAGTGACATAGCTTTATTGCAAGTTATCAGCTGTAAAAAAAATTTAACCGTGGGTAAGAATTCTGGGATGGAGTTTCTATCTGGGCTGCGGGACATCTGGAGGACGCCCAGGGGACAGCTACCTCAGAGATGAAGAAACATCTCTCGTGGACATTAACATCACTCAGACTTCCTGTGGAGTCCAGGGTGAACCCTAGAGACACAGATTGGGTTTCTCCACACTTTTGCCCTTGGGATGCTAAGATTTGTGTTGACAGACACACTCCAGAAGCGGTAGCTCTGAATCAAACACAAAGAAGGTCTTTGGCCAACAGGAATGTTATGGAATTCGATTTGTAAAAGGTTCTGTAGTACTGGTCATTGAGTTAAAGCCGGGTCGGCTCATTGACTGGTGGGGCTAAGAGTTTAACCTGTCACTGTCATGTTGTCTTTATTCCAGGAATAATTGAGAGTCTGAGTGATTTGTAGGTATTCTCTAATGATGTATCATTACAAAATTCAGAGCTGGTGTTCTTGGTGCTAATCTGAGATTTGGTTCATAGTAAAGATTCTGGGCCATTCCCCTGGATTAAAACCTCTAGACGCTTAATGGACAGAATTTAGAGCTTAAAGAAGCTATGATTGGCTGTTGTGTGCTTAAACATTCATTCATTCATCTTCATGTCGGCTTTCTTCCCTTTCGGGGTCGCCACAGCGGAATGAACCACCAACTCTCTGGCATATGTTTTACGCAGTGGATGCCCTTCCAGCCGCAACCCATCGCTGGGAAACATTCACACACACATTCACACTTTAACACTATGGACAATCGTTCTTACTCAATTCACTTATACCGCATCTCTTTGGACTTGTGGGGAAACCGGAGCACCCGGAGTAAACCCACGTGATCACGGGGAGAACATGCAAACATGCAAAACATGCAAACGACCGTGCTACCCCTTGCGCCACCGTGACGCTGTGCTTAAACAGTATATAGTAAATAGGTCTTCTGACACCCAGGCTTCTCTCTTGGTTATTCTACCATCTTAAGGAGAGTGACCTCTGCCATTATTTGAGCTGCTGAAATAAACCCTCTGTGTTTATATCCTTGTTCTCAGTTTACGGAGATGTTTGAGAACATAGGCTTACAAGCTACAAAGCGACATTACCATCTTCTTGAAGCTTTCCAGGTCAGTTAAGACCAAAACACAAGCTAGATTTACACTATTAATGGATTTTAATTTAGAAAAATGAAAGTCTGTGGCACTCCAGGGACACTAGGGAACTCTAGGGAATTTAGCAAGAATGCGTTGATTGCCTCAAAATGCAAATGCCAGATTCAGCTACACTGGTTTAACTATGTTTTAGGCAGCAACTGAACAACTTCGCTTAATGTTAAGTATATTATTGTGCTTTTATTGACATCATGAACGTACAGCACAGATGAGGGGGGTAATGAAGAGCCAACAGTACTTCAGAACACAGAATGGAGCATATCCAATCATGTCTTCAATGTTGTCATAGAAACGGTTGGCACCTGCAAAACAGATGGCAAGGCATTCTCATTCTATTATTTACCATGTTATTTGTATTATTTAGTTAATCCAAAAACTGAAAACTCCTTTTCATAGTTTTCTCTATACAACGCTCATTTACATATTCAACTGTAAAGTCTAATCACACTCAACCTAAATGTATTTTGCTTGGAGAGGCAGTGTATTCAGGTTTATTGTAGCACAATGAAAAAAAAATAATGTAAGTGAAAAAAATAACAAAGATAATGAAAAAATGTATACCCCTAAATTCACTTTTTATTATCGAATAGTACCATAAATCCATGCGATTGTGATGGTCTCGAAGCAAGCAATGATGAGAAGGTTTGTTCCACTCGGGCCATAGGTGTCCATCACAGTGAACAAATATATTCCGCCCTAAAATGATATTAGAAAAGCTTAGGAAACAAATTTAAAAACTGTATTGAACGATGAGTTGATATTAAAAGCTCTTAATTTAGAGTTTAATAAGATGCTGCTGGTACTTTGGTGATGAATGGAAGCCCCAAAAGGAAACAGATGACAGCAATCGCCAGCACCAGAAGCTCTCTGCGTTTCCTCAGGGCTCCAGGAAACAGATCAGTGAGGGCTGTCGCCAAACTCTCCACGCACACAAACTGAACAAATAGAAAATACACATACAAACTATCGTTGTTGGACAGGAAATGAATTGCTACCATAATTAAACCCCAGTGTGATTGTACCTGGCTGTCAAGGCCCAGAAGCAGGATCATGAGAAAGAAAAGCATTGACCAGAACTGGCTTCCAGGTAACAGAGAGAGCGCTCGAGGATAAGCTATGAACGCTAACCCGGCTCCTGTGTTACAAATCATAACAATAAAAGCCTAGATTTAACGACTCATTCAAATTATCACATATTAAAAGCGGTATTAAAATATCATTTTTAAACTTTCAGACAATTGTAGCGCTGAAGTGCCCTCCTGTGGCCAAAAAGAAAATTTCAGGAGATTATTAAACTTAACGTTTAGAATGTTTTTTTTTTTGTATTTCACCTCTTTAAGGAGATCTTGCTACAGCTGGCTCCCGAGTCTGCATTATAATTTTTTTAACTTTAAGGTTATTAGAGATTAGAAATTATTCAGAAAAACACAATTACGCTTCTTTTTAAAAAAAATTACAGAACATAGAAAAGCGGCACATGTAAGACATTTTCAAAAACAAACAAACTGGATTAAAATAAAAAAAGATATCAAGGATGGACTTTCAACCGAAACCAAATGATTTGTCCTTTTGTTACAGGAGACTTGACAGTCAACCAACAGATCCTCTTCTTCATTTTCTCAGGTAAAACAACTTGTATTGCAAACACGTTAGCAATAGAAATGATAATTCTCTGGATGAAAGTATATGTAAGAAATACACATGTTTTGTAAGGAATATGGATCTTTGTCTTTCAAAGATTATTATTTTTTTATTTTATTTGAAGTTTCTGTTTTTACCAGACGATGCCACCTCCTCCATGGATAAATCCAGCTGGAAGGCCATGAAACCCAGAATGGAAAACACCACAAAGCCAGCGAAGATACTTGTGCAGCTGTTTAGAACACAGAGAGCAATGCAGTCTCTGCAAAAACACAAACAAACAAACGAGCACTTTTACAAACAATGATGAGATATAAAGTGCTGACAACTGAGATTTGCATCAAGGAGTAAAGGGGGATATTAAGATTAAAGAGACGATAAACTTAACAAAAGAAGATCACATCGATTTTAAGTTGTTTCTTCTTACTAATGACAATGACTTTTGTTTTTAAACTATTTTAAGTCTTTTTAAAGTTTTCATTTCAGTACAAAATGAAACAACTATATTAGGAATAACTTTAGTCATTTGCTTTAAAATATGTCGAATGAATGGACTATGTGCCTGAGCAGACCTAGTTGAACTCCATGTACTCCATGTCAACAGGAAGCCTTTCCTTTAGCAAAGGGAATTTGCATATTATTCATTAAATAATTGGAAAAGGCGATGGGCACCTCCCATGATAGCGATGGAAGGCTGGAAAGCTGCTTAAAACACTGCAAAGAGCTGACACGCTTACAGCAGTCCAGTTCTTCCGCTGCCCAGGGACTCGCCCCATCCTTCCATCATCACTGATCCTTCCACATTTCTCTCTTACCACAAAAGAGAACGTTTTTGAAGGTGATTGCTGGCAAACATCTGAACTGTTTCCATCATAAGCAACAGAGGAAGATTGACCTGATGAGATGGCCAAGCTGCTTTCCTAGACCTCCAGTAAGATGGCTCTTGATCTCTCCAAGGTGGATGCATCCTTTGTGGGCTTGTAGAGGGATAATTTTCATTTCGCCAACCCGCTATATCTTTCTGAATGTAAGATCCAACCACTCTGGGTCAAAGGCTTCTCTTCCCTCTCTCACGTGAATGGTGCAGCAGCTCAGGGATATGAGGAGATGCCTCAGGTTGAGCCAGCAGTCATGGTGCACTTGTGACCCAGAGGCTCTGTTGGACCTGGTGATGTTCCGAGCAACTTTTTATCTGTGCTCTGGAATTTAGCAGATTGAGAAGGCTTCTCTATGCTCTATGGAAGCCCCCTGCATTGTACACACAGTGTAGAACTCCCTTGCTACATCAGGTAAGCATCCCCTCTACCTGTGGACTGCTTCAGCTGTGGCAAGAAAACTCCGCTGGATGATTTCTGTGTGTTGATCAACACCTAACACTTTTGTCTATTATTATATTCTACGAGTACATCAATCTCCTCATCAGTTCTGAGTGGTTAATTTGCAAATTGGTTTGGTTCAGGGTCCAAATCATCTGCTTATATAGTGAACAATGGGAAAATTCTATATTTGATAGGACAGAAGGTGGAATTTAAGTAGGGACACTTGAACGCGTTCCCATAGTTGAGTCACTCGACATGAGTCTCTTGTCTTTATTCGGTAGCAACAGATATTTTTTTGTAATAATATGAAGTTAATGGTGGTATTCACTGACTTGTAGCAATCATTGTTGTATTTGTTGTAGCTGCCGAGTGCGGTGAGAACCCCCTGGCACACAGCGTATGAGAAAAACACCTGAGTGCCTGCATCCCGCCACACCTGCAAATGACATCATTACAAAGTAATTAAAATACAAAAGACAAACCCAACATAGACCAGAAAAGGATGAACATAAATAAAAATTACAAGAAAATATGTACAAATAACAAACATTTAAAAAAACTAAAACAAGACAAGAAATTCTAAACAAAACTAAATGAAGCAGTGCAAAACTAAATAGATACATCAATTATAGTAAAATATACAATGAAAGCAATGAAATAAATGTGCAATACATGAAATATAAAACACTGCAAGAAAGAAAAAAAAATATATAAATAAAAATTATATATATATATATATAAAAGTGAAACAACACAAAACCAAGTCACAAGTAAAATATATCGCAAAGCAAGAAATATAACGAACATCCATAAAAACAAAAATACTTTTAAAATCTGAGTCTCAAAGAAATGCATGCAAATCAGTATGTTCATCGGAGTAAAAAACTTTGTTTTGTTTTGGCTTTTTAAAAATGTGTTACAATTTTTAAAGCTTTCTGGGCTTTATTTGACTTAAACACATAATTAACATTATTAACATTCAAATAACAATATGTTTTATGCACAAATATGTCATTTGAATATTTACAATCTTTCTTTAGATGTTTCAATGGAATTTGACCTTTCAATTTCTCGTCAAGGCTCACAAAATATTTTGTTACCATCTGTCAGTTTAAGCATTGAAGTTCTTGAGGAGAGCTTTTCATGCACATCTGGTTACTATAAAGAGAATCGAGCAGCTTTTGTAAACCTCCTGTTTATTCACTTTTACTGAACTGTTTACAGAGGATGCCAGTGTATTTATACACACCACATCCACTTTGAGAACATTGTTTCGAAGTTGTGCAGACATAATTACAAAGAAAAACCTTTTGCAGTCCATCATAAACATCACAACCCCACAGTGATATGAACTTTTGAACTGAATTACATTGAATTACAATTTTTGTCATGCCATACAAAAGCCACAATAACTAAGTTTTTTTTAACCCATAGTCTTCTTATTTGCCAAACTACAGCAGAAACACCTCATAATTGAGCTAACAAATGGGGTTCAGTTTTTTATTTTATCACTGCTGAGTCCCAAATAAGCGTGTCGATTCAAAGTGTTACACTGATTTAGGGATGAAAACTGTTTTAACAAACATAAATCCCATCTTCATCTTCTCAGCTGCTTCACATTTCAAGCACTTTCACATCTTCTACTTTATATCCAGAACAAACCCCTGGAGACAAATCTGGATGCCATCCAAACCCTTATGAAAGGTTTACCTCTTCACATTCCTACACCTTCTGGACTCGTTTTACTTTATGATGTGTACTACTGAAAGCAGTGAATAGTGCTATTTTGGCACTAAAACAAGTCAAGGAGAGAAACAGAGCAAGATTTGAGCTCTTCATCCCACCTTTGATGTAGATTGAACATCTGATCACTAGTCTATCTCCATTTTGTCAATTAGAAAGATTAGTTAATGGATTGTGTGATTTCATTTTATAAACCTTTCCTGTTTGTTTACTTTTTTTAAAGTAACTCCCTGATTTTTTTTCACCTTATGCATTGTGATGAGCTAAATTGAATCAAAAGATGTATATTTAACTTACATCAGGGTTGGAGAGTTTACTGATGTCTGGATAGAGGTAATAAGAGATTCCTGCAGCAGCTCCAGGAAGTGTCAGTCCTCTGATGCACAGGATGAACAGCATCAGATAAGGGAAGGTAGCAGTGACGTACACAACCTGTCAATCATACCCATAAGATACAATATATTATCATATCATTCACTCACAACCTTAACTGTCTGTTTCAGATGTGCTAAAAAGAACCATTGCTGCATAGAACTTACAAAACAACAGATGCTTGAGTGCATGATTTGATTAGATATTTTTGGTTGTTGCCTTTTTAATATTTTTAATCTTTTAAAAAAATTAGTTTTTAATAAACAAAAATCTGTCTTTTCAAAAAAAAAAAGTAATACCAACAGAAACTAGTTTCCAAAAAGTCTCCCACTTTTCTTTACTTGCAGTTATGGCTCCACGAGGTTTTTCTTGGCGCTGTTTGCACCTGTGTCTAGTGAGCAAAAGTGAGCATGTAGGGAGCATTGAACTGCATTCTGTTGCAGTTTAGCTCATCTGTTCTATGATTGATGTTAAGTATGAATGTAGTTCTGTACATGCCATGAACCCTGTTGTAGAAGAGAGAACACCAGCCCCTTGCTCCATCCACCATTAGCTTTTGGGCTTTCTAAGTAAAAACATCAAAAATAAACTCCGTCTGGCCCCCCAAAACAACGTGATACATGGCGCAGATGTACCCGCCATTTAATAAAAAACCCAGTTATGCTGAAAGACTTCTCTATTTATGTGTAGACTGAACAAATTGTGTAACTATGTATAAAAGGTTTGTGGGAAAGGGGTCTAATGCTGGAACCCATTTAATTGTAAGCAGTGTAATTTTTACACAGGATGATGGTGTGTAAGGTGTCTTAACCTGTATCGGTTTAAAAATCAAGCTGCGTATTCTGATCAGCCTGCAAAGTATCTTCTGTAACATTTCGATGTCAATATAAAGTGCCTCACGATAGTCGATAGAAGAGATAATCAGTGCATGGTGGTCCCCCTTAAGAGCAAGTCTGTCCAGAAACAGGAATATTCCAGACTATCTTTGTCTCAAAAACGCATCTAAATCAAAAACATTTGTGTTTTGATTCTGTTTTTTAGAACTGAAGTCTGTTAAATAGGTATCTCGCTTTAAAAAAATGAAGTGAACATCGAGTTTATGATCTATAGATAATTATAACTTTATGAACGTTCTCATTTTCCGTCCCTGGCTGGAAAATAATACAAAGGCATACATGCTTCTGATAGCAGAAACTCAAAAATACTAAAAACCTCTTTCAAATTTAAAAAATAATTTAAAAATATTCATTCAAATATTTAAAATATTACAATACTGCACCTTTGTGACAAACTGCTCAACATAAGTGAATTAAAAACAGATATATTTAAAGATTTATCTAGTGTGAATTAGAAATTCTGTCATGTCAAAAGAACAACTCATCAATATCTTCCTAATATTCATTTTCACCCCTTTCAGATGTTACTTTACTATTATATATTCTTAGAATGTTTCTACCTAATGTTAAACAATGTAAGCAGACCTTCCCGGTGGTCTTGATTCCTTTAAAAATGCAAAAATAGCAGATGACCCAGGCCAGGAGAAGACACAAGGCTAAATCAGCATTCACACTCTCCAGAGCACCAGTGGCTGTTTCACGCAACATTCGATGCCTAAGGGAACAAACACACAAAGAAATGAAATGCTGATAATTAAATAAGCACAACATATCACTTGTTGGTATATATTGAGGTGGTTGGTCTTGTTTGTCAGCTTGCTGTTAAAACATCGCTTGTGACATCGTTGGCAGCTGAATGAGTGCATTTGAACAGAAACACAACCAGCCAGTCACACCAAACACACCAGGAGCATGCAAGTTCATGGATTTCATCTGACCAGCTGTAGAGCTAAAGGCTACCACAGACACCGGTGTTACAGTTCATCTGGGTTCCTTTACGTATCCTGAGCATCAGCAGATTAGTTTAGTTCATCCTCTCTACCACCGTAACAATAGAATATGAGTAATATAGTATCTATGTTATGAGACACAGCGTTAGAAAAACAAAAGATTATTGACAGGGTAATTAGCACAACTCCAACAGTTCATAGAATTGGGCTTGTGTTATTTGCAAAGACTCACTAATACAATTCTGTTTTATCATATACTTCTACAATGTCTCAATAAATTATGTCAATCCTTGTTAAAAACAAACTGTACACCCTGTCCACGCATCAGTTTTTACTCCCCGAGACCATTTTAAAAATCCAATTTGAGCACTGCTTAGTTTCCTTTACTCTATTATTCATCAGATGTGCTCGTTCATGTCTAGATCGCTCACAGAAGGAGAGAAGGTGGAGTTGAGTGGACATAACTCATCGACTTTTTGTCGGTGGCTCTAATAATATATTTTTTAAAATGTAATTCTGAAACTTCAACGTTTTAGTGTTACATCAACTCTTACATGTCAAAATATCAGGCACGTTTCAGCAAAGAGGTAAAAGTACATACTTCATTTTTATACTTTAATAAACCAGATTTTTATAAAATATGAAGAATCTGAAATGTTTTATTTAATATATGCCTCAGAATGTAAATCACAAGGATGAAACATACAGCCCCATAAACACAATTACACACAGTTACACACAAAAAGCTGCCAATGTGTTTGTGTTTGTATTGCTATTGTATCTAGTCAGTTCACATCTACATGTACTTCTCATTTGGTTAAAATTTCATTTTATTGTTGTTTATACAGGTTTAGTTAAAAAAAAAACAGACAGATGTACAAATCGGAGCTCTTTTTAGGAAAGCAAAATGAGTCTTTGAGTCAATCTTGCCAAATTAGCAAACCTACAAATTAGATGCTTATTATTAAAACTACAAATCATCTTCCATACGTCCAGAGATTAAGCTTGAGCTTTTTCAAAAGTCTGTTTCATAAACGTAACTCAAAAATGGGTACATTTTTGAGATATGTCTAAAAAATAGACTTTGGAAAAAGTTCAAGCTTCAAACAGATGCTTCTCTTTTTAGACATTTTCAAACTTTTTTCTCAAGCTTGATGTGGTTTTGTTTAGGAAATCTCAAAACATATTGTTCTCATTGAGCTCAAGCTTTCTTTTATTAAGGCCACATTTCCCAATACTCTAAGCATCCAAAAATCCTACTTTCCGCACAGATGTTGGATCCGTCTTATTTTTCCCACCAAACTATCCCCATTACATCTTCAGGCGTATCTCTTTAAAGTTTTAAAAACACAGCTACAGGCTGAGAACTGGGACTGTACAAACGCACTCATCATAAACTCTACTAAAATGACTATGAAAATACCAGATATTGTTACGATGCAGAAAGGACCTTTGAGAAGAAAACTCGTCTTATAGTTAAACTGTTGAAGTTAAATAAGATTAACAATAACTGTAACATAACTGAAAAACAAAGAACAAACAATAAGGCTGAGCTGGAGAATCAAAAGAGAACCTCATGTTGGAGTTGCATGCTTATTATAGAGTTTAAATAAACAATTCCCTCCTAAAGGAAATATTCATCTCGTGCCAGGAAGGTAAATTTTAAATAAAATATGCGTATGAAATAATATATTTTGATTTGCTAAAGGAAAAAAAAGTGAAAAATTAGAGTCTTACTTCCAGTATTCCTGTTCAGGCGAGATGAGTTTTAAAGCTGTCCAGTCTGTTTCATTTTGAGGACTGATGAAAGAGAGAAAAATTAAAGAAAAGATGGTTCAGTTGCAGCTCAGTTAGTGAGAAGCCAGTTTTATTCAAAGGTAGGACTTTTAATTTGAAAACATGACTTTTTTAGCAAAATTATGAAATACAAAATAGCAATATGAGCTTTAGACACTAATAATTAAAAGCTTCTACATAAAAATAAGTTCTAAAAGTCAGTAAGGTTCAAATTTAAATGACAAGTCCATGGTTCAGCATTACAATACCATGACTTTTTAGTCAAGTTCATAACAAAATATTATAGAAATATGTTTTCCGAAATAAGAAAAAATAAAGGACATCAGATGACCACAGAGAATAACTTTAATTTAAGAATCTTGCACCTGGATAGGGCTGCGTGCTATTTAAGATCTGTTACGTATATAATTGGTTTTAAGTAACAACTGGACATTTTTCAATTGGAGGTGGGTTTGAGGGGTATTGATCATTTAAATCTTTTATTTTTTTATTCTATACCCTTGTACCTCACACTCGAGTTGTCACTGTATGTGTGGTTGTAGAGGAAGGACCAGTCATCCTCAGCTCTGTGAGCTCCAGGGAATCCTGTCCTCAGAGTGTGACAGTTCACTGAGGGGAAAGAAGACAGCAAAAAGCACACTCTTTTACATGTCTCTCTATTGTTGCGTAGCATTTTCACTTGTGACTTTATGTGTTAACTGTTGACTGTTAATCTATAGATTTTTTTTTTTGTGGAAGTCAAGTGTAGCCACTGAAGTTAACATAAGACAACAATCTCTGTAAACACTAGCAGTGTAGCGCGTCCCTGAACTCCAGACCAAACGTTCAAAAAGAACTGGATTTTAAACAAAAGTACATTCCTTTTGGTAAAAATACCATAAATCATACCATGAATAGTACAAATAAATAAATAAATAAATTGCTCGTGACTCCTGCATGTATTATTTAATATAAAACACCCGGGTTCATTGTGATTCTTTTAGGAGGATTGAACACATTCGAAAGTCAAATTTCAATTCAAACACCTGGAAGAGTATAACTTTGGAGCACTATATTCTCATTGTTGTCTTTTCATAAGTTTCTTGTGTAGATTTATGTTTAAAAGATCTAAATAATAAACAAACATGAGTCCAGATGTAGGGTTTTGCAACAGCTCACGTGTGTTCCAGTAGTTGTCACAAGAGGTCCAGGGTAAAGGGCTCCAGAAAGAGTTGAAGAGGTAGAAAAGTGCCCAAGCCAGTACCACGATATAATATATGTTCAAATATATCACAATCACTTGGGATGCAACACCTATGCCTGTTTAAAACACACACACACACGCGCGCGCATACACGCACGCACATGCGCACATGCACGCGCGCACACACACACACACACAATCACATTGCAAGACCTAGTATAGGTGATTATTTTTTAGCAATGTACTGATCAAATAATGCAGCCGAGTTGGACAGTCTGCAATTACATTGACACACTGTATTTTTGTGTGCTGCTAGTTTTTAAAGTCTTTTTTTTTTTTTTACTTTACTGTTAGTTAAATAGTTTGTCAACAGTAGAATATGGTTAACTTGGGAGTTTCTTTTCAAATCAGAAATTATAATTATGCTTATTGAACATACGGGGGACATATTAGGAAAAATTTGTTGTAATAATCTATGTGTAATAAAGGCATAATTTGCTGTTAAAGTTGAATGTCTCCAATTCACTTATTGTGAAGTTTTATGATGTGGGAGGGAATAAAACTGAGCAGCCAGAGTAAAAAATAGTGTTATAAAATAGTATTAATAAAAACTGTTATACCTGTAATTTCAAAACAACACTATTTATTTATAAGTTTAAATGTTATCCAAGCTGCATTCGCCCTGGTCTGCAGACAGCTCTACACAACATTTGTCTTAAATTTAATACTTTGCTTTTTCATGAGTATGCAAGGGTTTTTACATTGAAATAAGACACATTTTCACTCTTTGAAAGTGATAGTGGTTTTAGAGGTGACTCGGTTGTAGTTGACTAATTTGTCAATGTATTGGCTTATTTACAATGTCGTTTTTGTCTTAAACTCACCTACAAACATGGGACAGATTTTCCTCCATGCAGTGATGCCTCCTTCACTGGTGTACTGACCCAGAGCAGTTTCCAGGAAAAATATCGGGATACCACAAAAGAAAAGGAAGATGAAATAAGGGATGAAGAAAACGCCTGCAAAGACATAAACAACTGTGTCAACTGTTTGCTTAAACAGTAAATTGTACTTTAAATGTAGTGTTAATAAAATTATACAGAAATAGTAACATGAAAAATATTTGAGAACAGAGTTTAAAATTATTTTAAACAATTTAATTAACTAAATCCCTTACTGCATTATCCACAACGTTTAGACCCAGTTTCTGCTCCCAGAACAGTTCTTATTTGAACAAAGTAATAATAAAAATGTTTTAATGAAAAAGTTTTGAGAAAAGCCAAGCCAGTCGGTAACTGTCATCTATATACAGTCATACACAAAACACTTAAGAGAGCAATGCAAGCCAGCTTCCTGGGACTAAAAACAAGCATTTCTGCAGGCACAGTTAACATATGTCAGTGCTAGTATGTGCTGTAGAGAACAGAAAAATCCGTTCTGAGCTCCGCAGAAGAACACAGCGCTCCATTGATCGTGTTGTAAAGCATGAAGATCTGGATCTGAAAGGTCAGCCACATCTCATGGTGAAGGTCTTCAGAGCAGCCTCAGGGTAATGCTTTATTCGTTATGTAATGCTTTTTCGTTCAACTATACTTCTTCTTCGACGAAAGCTCAACCCGCTCCCTGATTTCCATTTCACGCCATTGTAGTTCGAGACTTTAAATGTTTTCATCAGTCGCTGCTTATTTTCATGCACTAAACTTTTACTGCTAAATTATTTCTTGTTTGTTTGTATTTTGGGAATTTACTCAACATTTCTGCTTCTTTTGTTTGTGAAGATTTGATTTCTTGACAACAAACATGATCATAGGCAGCGTAGGATCATTTGAAATGACCTCTGCCCTTTGCTACCCCCCCAGGTTGAGAATCAAGAATGTGTCATTGATTTCAATCTAATTATAAAAATAAACAACAGTGGTCAAAAAAAACTTTACTGAGGCCTGCCAAATGTGGCAGTCATACTATGAAAAAGACTTAAATAGGATAGCATTTAACAATATAAATCAGAAGTTCAGGGGTATGTGATGTTATTCTAGATTTCGTCCAATGAAAAGTACAGCTGGATTTAACTTTGACTTGTGATATTGAATCACATGACGCGAATTGATTCAACAAATTGGAGAAGTGACAATCTGAGTTTTTATCTCATTTTTAAACAAATATTTGCATTTAAATGAGTTTCGTAAGTTACTGCCTTCTGGGCTGGGTCTTAACTGCAGCAATACTGTCAAATATCTCAAACTCCAACGAGTTAATGATTGCAAGACTCCAGTTAGTGCTGTGGTGAGATAATTGACAGCAAACAAACTTGATTACATCACCCAATTTTTCCCTCTCATTGGCTTCCTCTGGCTTTTAGAAAAAAAAGATATTCCTGTAAATAGTACTTTAAGTAATATTTAATGCCCTGTGTTATTAAAACAGATATCCTAATTAGTTTCAAATGTGTAGCTGAAATACTTTTTAACAAATAACCAACCTAATTTATTAGCTTGTGGCAGCGGAACAGATTGAGACGTGCTGGTCTCTTACCTCCTCCGTTCTTGTAGCAGAGGTAGGGGAAGCGCCACACATTTCCCAGGCCGATGATCTCTCCAGCCATGGACAGCAGGAACTCAGTCTTGTTTGCCCATTGCTCTCGAGCATGAGGTTTGTTCTCGTCAGTGCTTTTCTGCTCCTCAGACTGAACGGTGCGCCCTTCAGCCTCATTTCCTCCATCTCTGCTCAGCTCGACCACCATTCTTGATTCCTTCAATCTGTGAGGCCGAGCAATCAGATTTTGAGAATTTCAGTCAATTAAATTGTAGATTACTGTAGATAGAGTTGCAGTAAAAAATTTTGCTGACCAATTTGGGTGACTGCGCTATAAAAAAATACCCATAGTTATGAAAGGGCATATATATATGTCACGGTGGCGCAGTGGGCAGCACAGTCGTCTCACAGCAAGAAGGTCGCTGGTTCGAGCCTCGGCTGGGTTGGTTGGCATTTCTGTGTGGAGTTTGCATGTTCTCCCCGTGATCGCGTGGGTTTCCCCACAAGTCCAAAGACATGCGGTATAAGTGAATTGAGTAAGAACGATTGTCCATAGTGTTAAAGTGTGAATGTGTGTGTGAAAGTTTCCCAGCGATGGGTTGAGGCTGGAAGGGCATCCGCCGTGTAAAACATATGCCAGAGAGTTGGCGGTTCATTCCGCTGTGGCGACCCCGAAAGGGAAGAAAGCCGACATGAAGATGAATGAATATATATATATATATATATATATATATATATATATATATATATATATATATATATATATATATATATATATAGTATTAATTTATTAATATGTTACTTGTTAATTGAATGTACTAATGCATCAAAGCAAAGATTTTTGGTTTTTGGAAAGGTTTTTTTTAATATTTGACTGAAAACTAGAAAGCAAAGAAAAAAAATTTATAGACCACCAACATAAAGGGTAGCAAAATTCAAAGTAGTAATTTATTTGAATGTCTTGATGTTCTAGAAACGTTGCCTTTCCAAAAAAATAGAGTGAGTCAGAGACACTGGTCAAATTATTCTATTATGAAGCACAAGCCTATCAAATATTTTGTGTGATTCTCTGACAAAAAAATAGCCAGAAAAATGAAGGATTGCTCTTTGAGCCGCAATGGGTGTCACATCACATGTAACTATAGCAACCAGATTTAAGAGCTCAAAACATGTTTTTATAAAATTGACAGCATTTTTTTTTAATGCAATTTAAAGTAAAACTATTTATGACTATGCTATAAAGCACATATGGGCTTGTGATATTACCTTGTGATAATATGGTTAAGCTACCTACTGACCAAAAAAACTAAAAGATGCCAATATTACTAGAATAGAACCGTAACACATATAGATATTAATTTACGCATCCATTTGGTGTTGCATGATTATTATAAATATATATTTTAAACATGCTGTCTTGTCTTAAAATGAGGCTTAGATATCTCAAATGGTTAATAGAAGACAGAATTAAACTATCCTCATTGCTGGTTAGGATGTTGGCTATTCGTTCAGACAGTGTTTTAGGGAGATTTTAACATAATTTCATTTAACATTCAAGATTCTGCTATAGTATTTAGAGAAACAAAACATACTATTACTGCATCACTAACTTAGAGCCTTGATGGATGCGGGGATATGCAGAGCCAGTTTTACATTTATAAATGTAGCTTTATTTAAAGATATAAATCATTTTTGACAATTGATGACTATGTTTTACCCAGTCAGAAAGACCATTACATATGTCTGCAATTCCAGTTACACCAGTAGGAAAGTTTATAAGATTTCTCTAAACTCATTTTTTTACTGAAAGAGTGTTATGGCTTACCATATGGCCAGTAACCTTATTCAACTTTAATACTTATGAGCAAGGTACAGATAGAAAGTGTAAAACCACTTCTTGCAGTGAATGAAAGTCCTAAAAAGTTACGCAAGATCCATCTTTAGTAAATTCAACATTGGATTGCTGCTCATTCAAAAAAGAGGCAGCACCGAGGCGAACAAAGATTAAAGAAAAAAAAACACATCTTTGTGCTTTACCTTCAAAAATAAAATCCAGGCATTTTACCTCAGTTGCTCTGTCACTGGTAACGATGAAGGGTCTTGTGTTGGGAAATACATCCAGAAATAAAACAGCAGTGATGCTTCTGAGAGTTTGTGTCTACTCATGAATAAACAACAGTAGAAAAAAATGCTCTTATGGTGGAAAGGTGGCACAGTTATACACACATGTCAGTATTGGTGGGTAAGAATTTACCTCTTACACGTCATAAACCGGAGCCAGGGAATCGACATTGAGAGAGCTCTCAAAATGGTAGGACATGTTGCGTCTCAGATTCGGGTGGTGCTAGAGGGAACCTGGCACGTGCAGAGGGGGGATTGAGGTGCAGGGGATGCTTGAGGAAAGTGTCCCAATGGATCGCTCATAAAAATAAGGTTAATGGGATCATAATACAAAAGATCTTTTTTATATTGTATGTATATATATATATATATATATATATATATATATATATATATATATATATATATATATATATATATATACATTGAATTGACATAATAATATATTACAAAACTATTTTATAATGAAAATTTTCATTTTTTGGTCTCTGTCAGTTAAGCGGCAATAGTAGCAAAGCTTTTTAGTCACCTGATGCTGTGAAATATAGGTCTGAACCATAGCGCGGAAGTCCCATCACGTCACAATAATTGTGTGCCAACAATTTCTTCTGTTAAAAGAACTACTAAGCAGATACTGATAATCCTTGCAATTATAACCACTTTCAGCAGCTCAGCGGAGGAAATAGTTCTGTGGTACCTCAAGCTACGAATGCTTAATTTTACGGAAAACTCTTACGGAATTCTTCACATGGCCTTTCGTATCTTGTTTCTTGATATGAAAAAAAAGTCAAGATACGAAAAACACGCATGAGAAATACATATTTGACATTTGAATTTCGAGCGGAAGACAACACTGGGCAGTTAAATGTTCTACTCTCCTATTGGTCAGTTTCTGCCCTGATGCTGTGTGTTTGTGCGTAATATTCTGCGCCTTTCAAGCACAGATTTATTTTCGAAAATCTTCCAAAAGTTGACTATTCATGATAGGATAGATTTGTTTTAATTCATGGTCTGCTAGACTTGATTTAATAATGTATGTTTATTTATAACTGATTTCTCTATCAATGTATACCTTAGGTTATCTTAATGTGAATAATTACAATCTTACAATTATTCCCTAAATTTGAGTTATTGTATTTTTCAGGGTTATTACTGCTATTAGGGTCTTGTTGGTGGGTTGATTTTAAAACAAAAAAGGTTCATCTAGGCAATCTAGTACATTGATCATAGTCTAAAAAAATACATGTGACATTAAAACAGTGTTGATTAATGTAAAAACAAGCCTGCACATGGTCTTTTGGACATCTTGTTGATGTATTTTGTTGCTAGGGGTACTGCAAGCATGTATAATGCTGTTTTCCTTCTAGATTTAAAGATCTTAGTGTTTCTTTTTTATCTTGTCAGATCCCGCATCAATCCCCAAACCAAGACCAATCTGTTCTGAAATTGACTTTGTAAGGAATTAGTTTTGGGCACAATAATATAAAAATAAGTTTGGCATGTACTTTTTTGAAGGAATTTGATGTTAAATCTAGCCTAGACTGATATTTGCATGCCGTTTCATGTTAACTGAAACCGATTGAAAAGCAAATGTGCTGAAAACACATTCATCCTTAAGTGTGCACATTCCAACAAACATTTGAAAAAAATACCTGTTCAACAGTATTACACGAATTCAAGACAGCGAAAGAAAGTATGCCAGCATGCGTAGGAAACAGATTTAAATACAGAACAAAAAAAAAACAACGAAGTTGCTTAACTCACCAAAGTTAGCAAGAGAGGACGCGCGCGAGGGAAGTGCAGCGGAGCGGAGCGCGAGGAAGAGCAGAGCTAGCTGCTTGTGTGGAGAAGAGCTTTGGTGGGTGTGACTTCATCTGTCAGTTTAAATACATGTTTAAAGTGACAAGGTTTTTATTGTTTAGGTTTTTCATATCGTGTATTTTATTAAGCAAATTCGATGACTTCACGTATTCGAACTGAATGCTTTGTTTTTGAAAATAAAAAAATCGTTCACCTATAAATGAATTAAAATGTCACTAGAGCCAAAGGGTAACATTTTATAGAAAAACGAAAAAAAAAACGTTTATAAAGAAATAATAAATAAAATAAACGTAACAAAAATATTTTAAATGTCACCTCCTCCCGGTGGAAATCGTAGATTTTTCATTTTGCAACATCCATCTCTATTAAGAATAGACTCCGTGGCTTGTTATTTATTTATTTATTTATTATTGATTGATTGCCGTCCATTTGCTGGCTCCACATGGTTCCAAATGTCCTTCTGTAAATGTTTTGCTAAATTATTACTACATAATTACACGTGTTTAAAACTATCTCTTTGATAAAAGATAAACTAATCGATGAAGAAAAAACACGCTAAAATACAATAAAATGTATTGCGTGACGTCACGGACACGGAAGCGGAAGTGCGACGAACAACAACAAAAACTGAAACGAACGACTTAAACGAAGGCAAAAGAAACGGAGAGAAATGTGAAGTGTAATTGACTTTTGATTTAGTTAGCGTTACACACATCTTCAAGAGTCGCCAACCTTTCTGAAAGGTATTCGCATTGCTTTCAGACAGTTTGAATCGTTTTAAAAACAGGAAGACACATCTTGGAGCAGTCAAGCGTGTTTGATCAACTAAATTGCTAATCATTTCAAGTTGCTGTGGTTTCCAATAAAATAGTGTACATATATTTGGCCAAGAGGCACTAAAGTCTAGTTACTGTCAAATATGTTTATTGTCAGGTAGTTTTTTGAACTATAACTTCACTTACTAACGTAATTGACGAAATAATCACAAATAAATTCTCAAATAATGTTTGTCTTCATTGAGAATTTATATAGTATAGTATAATATTAGTCTGATGTATCTTAAAATAAATAAATGTTTGTGCAAACTTTACACTGATTTTCCCAATTTCAGATACACCGATGCCAAATGTTTTGTTTAGAGACTCTTGTAAATTACAATTAGTATCATAATAATCTGAATAGAATAATACTAACTGTGTTTTTTCTTTCTAGAATGAAGGACTAAGATGATTAATTAAACAAACAAATATGATTATTATTATTTTTAAAATCTGACTAATAACCGTGTTTTTGTGCTCTTTAAAGGTGTCTACGTTCTTTAGAGATGCTCAGCCTTGCCAATGACAAGTGTTCGGAAAGCCTTGAGGAAATCCTGAAGCCTCCTGATAATGAAGAGGAGCCATGTGAGGAGGAACTCATGGACACGTCTGAGGCAAAATGGCATTGGTTCTACCTTGCTGAATGTGGAGTCTGGCACATGTTTGAAGTGCGTGCCACTATGTTTTTTTATGTTAAATGTCTTTACAAACATATTAAATGTTTACCGACTACTACACACATCTATTTCCTATTAATGGCAGGAAGTTCCCAGTGCAGGCTGCTCCGTCACCAGTGAACAAATTGAACAAACCTACTTCAGGAATCAAAATACCTCAATGGACTTCTATACAGCTAAATACACCTATAAATTAGATTTCTCTGGTACATTTAAATGTATTCTTTATACATATTGTGTAAAAACGGTATTACGACTATTTACTGTAATTTATTTTGTCAAATTAATCATGTAACTAGCTATGAAGCAAATCAACATGACAACTGGGAAAGAAAGGCCAATCAGAAGGTCTTTGGGTTCGGCTACAGACTTCAGGTAAGATTATGTACTTTTATAAACATTACACTACAAATTTAATGTTGTACTCTGTATTGCATGCTATCTTTCTTGATTATTTATGTAGCTGAATATAAAAGCTTTAGACTGTGCTATACAGGTTTATCTGTGATAACCCAGCGCTTCCAGTTCCTAGTCATTGGGAAAGAGTGAATACAGATGAGCCCTATCAGGTAGAAACACACAAATTCCAGTTTTAAAACATTTATGTTAATTGTATTTATGCTGATTTCGAATGAAGTGGTTCAGCATAGGCCACCTAAATTAAATGATATGATAAAAAAAGACATTACAGATGTTAGGGTTTGTTTCAACTTAATTTAAATTGTATTTGGTCGTTTGCATTTTATAGACTTCGCACACATTTTAAAGTAAAAAAGCAGCTATCCCAGGGAAATTTTTTTTTGAATTTTTTGTGTCTGTTAGAAAATGCACAACATTTTTGCATGACTCAAATACATGGTGTATAGTATGGTCGCAAGACTGCTAACATTTTTCTTTGACAGCTTGGTCATATCTGTCAGAAACATGGAAATCTCAGAGAGCATAGCCTCATATTGAGTCTTTCACCGCCTCGCTAACCCCCATTTCTTTTCTTGTTGTCAGGGGCTTGCTAACTTTTAATTATCAACTAGCCCTACAATTATCAACATATTTCACAGCAACAAAGAGAAGAATTTATTCAGTTGAATGATTCAATTGAGTAAACTAGGCATTTTTACATTTCTTTTTATAAATATTTCTATACTTATATTAAGTTCAATCGAAAAAATGTTTTATTTTATTCCAAATCTTTATATTGTTATACTGCAATATCAAGCCCAGCCTGTAGCTTTACACAGATAACAGAATTAGGAAATAGAGATGCTCACTAACTGTTTTTTCCCCCAGCTCATTTCTCTTTCTAAGGACACATTTGAGTTCAAAGAAGTTGTGCGGTTATATGAGCGAACCATGAACCAGCCAATCAGATCCATTCAAAGGATCCAGAATCTGGACCTGTGGGAATTCTTTTGCAGGTTTGCCAAGTTTTTCATGTGAAACCAAACCTTATGTAATTGTTATGTGTCTTTTAGGTTGGCAAATGATTCTGGCCGTAATATATATATATATATATATATATATATATATATATATATATATATATATATATATATATATATATATATATATATATATATATATATATATATATATATGTCTGACTGCCAATTATCACACTTTCTACAATACATTAAAGTCAACAAGCGGATTAATTTATGAAATACTGTTTATATTCTACTTTTCTTTCCAGGAAGAAGGCCCAGCTGAGGAAGATAAAACAAGTTGCAGAGATTGTAGAGAAAATGTTGTTTCATGGCACCGGCCACAGTAATGTTGAGGCTATCTGCACATACAATTTCGACTGGAGACTAACAGGAAGCCATGGAGATGTCTATGGCAAAGGTATTGTGGTATTACAAAAAACCTTTACAAGAGATGCATTAAATACACAACTTAAGAACACTATCTAATTTTCTTGAAACTATGCAGTAGTTTTTATAACCCAGTCCATTTTTAATATTGCATTCTTTGTATTGGGGACATGAAAGAAACTTAAGCAGGATCTGTTGACTGTAATTGTTGGAGACTTGATGCATAACATATATCCTACTACCTTCAGGATTGTTAATTTATATAAATATAAGAATTAAACCATTTTAGATCAAGTTTTTGATACTAGCTCATTCTTTTTTGTTAAAATGCTTGACCATATCTCCTGATCTTTCACTTTTGAGCTTCTTACAGCATTGATGACTTATGAGTCACATCACTGCACAGTTTTCTGACACCTTCGTGAAACTCTCTCAATAATGAAGTCCTACTTGATGTTTTGATGATAAACTGGTGTCTGTGGGGTTGAAAGGAAAAAACTCTCCAAAAATCACTTTAGACATTAATGTATTAAGGTATTTACAAGATTGTTTACATCAAATAGAACATTTATTAAAATAGTGTCTCATTCCTAAAAGACAACTTAGTCAATCATTCATTTGAATCTTTTATTATTTGAATGATTTTAATAAAAATGTTATCTTCTGCATTTATCTCCCACAGGAAGCTACTTTGCTCGGGATGCCAGGTATTCAAGCAAGTTCTGCCACTCGACCAGTAAACACAACTTCCTTTTACAGAAGCACAACCTGGCTCCCCCTATCTTTCGCAGCGAGCCACCCTACAGGAGCCTGTTCTTAGCACGAGTTCTAGTGGGCGAATACACCCTGGGTCACCCGCAGTACTGTAGAGCACCAGCCAAAGACCCCAGTGTTGCACACTTTTTTGACAGCTGTGTGGACGACACCCTCAACCCCAAAATCTATGTCATCTTCGACAGCAACCAGGTCTACCCTGAATACCTCATTCACTTTTACTGACTAAAAGAGGCCATTGTGAAGTCAGAGCTTTAAAAAATTTGGGGTCTCATTGCTCTTCGGGAATGGAAGCGACGTCGTCGGGGGAAACTGTGGATCATAGACTTAAACCAGAGGAGAGAATTCCAGGCCGATTGCAGTTGACCAAACATTCAGGATCAACACTTTAATACTTCCTTTAATGAACTGCAAGGCCAGACTTTTTTCATTTAACTTTGCATAGTTCAGCAAATACACTTTGTTAACAGGCAGAACTGTTTAATTTCTAACATTAGCAGATGAAAATGTTGCTTCAGATAAAAAATAAATATATGGTTAAATTATCTTGGAATAGAGGCAGTTTGCCATGTTGTGAATAGTCACTTAACAAAGTCTATGTTTTCTGTTGTCTTTTTGAGATGAGAAGTGCCAAAAAAATTTGCAATGAAATTGTTTAATAACAAAAATCTATTAGAAAAGTAACTTATTAAATTATACAGTCGCAAATATAAAAGTACCATGTCAAGCAAAAATACAATAACAAACTCAAAAACCAAGTGCAAGCAGGGACCAAATGCTACAAAGCATTCAGGCTCACTGCCACCTGGTGGCCTGCACCTGTATTTTGGTTGCAAAGACTAACTTTTTTTTACATGTTTAGGACAGAACTGTGTGACCATGAAACTAGTTTATAATGGTGTCCAGTGTCACCATACACATTTTAAGATGTGTTGTTCCAAATACCATTCATTTTTTTGAACCTGTTCAAAATGACTCACTTTCTGTTTGTCAAATTGTTGGTAAAATTGTTCAGGTATAAAGTTCACTCTGTAAATGTGACTTCTTTCCCCTGTCATTTTTTAATAATTACTCAAACACACACAAAACTCATTCTGGATTTTAGCAGTCTCTGCGTAGAAGGTACCCCTAGCATTTGCTAAATGCAGTGGGTCCTGCAGTAAAATAGTATTTGGTATTTTAACAAAAAATAACTGTAAGGCAACCTTTGTGTCAAAAATGTATTTGTTAATTTTCTTTGAGAGGGTCAAAACTACTGAAATATTATGCTATGTTGGAGAACGTTTATAATTAATTAGTTTCCTGAATGTTTACAAATATCTTCATTTGAGTTGCAAGAATGTAAATGATAATTCACTTTCAATTTAATATTAATCAAATGTATTGAATTAAATATAAGATACATGATAATATTTTGTAATGCCAACTTTGTGACCGAAATCATTGAGGCTTAGATTTATCTACATACTGTGAAAACTAAAACTAAAAAGTCCTATTACTTTTTTTCAACAAGTGTGCTCTGGTTGACTTTGTTGATAAAATATAACTAGTCGTGATGTAATGTGGGAGGTTCTGGAAAAACTGCCCACCACCAAACACACAATACAGGGCAATGTGGGTGAAGTAGCTTGCCCAAGATCACAATGACAGAATGGCCCTAGCGGCCCTTCCGCCAACCTTTCGGTTACAGAACGACCAACTCCACCACTGCGCCATCTTTCCACCCCCTTCTGTTTTACACAGAACTAAACCCTAAAGTCAATCAATGGACAGCTCAACAGAGCATGCTCAATAACAGGACCTACAGAAAGTGAACTCAGCTGGCTCTCTTAATAATGATTTCAATCATCCACCTGGAGCGTTTGCTTATTGTTCTTAGTGAGCCTTTTATACTTAAGCTGCGGAATGCAACGTTGTTCTTCAAAAAAAACAAAAAAACAACCATAGCTCCTACTTGTTCCAGCTGTCAATGAGCCGATCCCAGCAAAGACTCTGGAGAAATTCTATCAATAGACTCACAAAAAAATCATAAATTTTAAACTTCTCAGATGTTATGTAGCATCTTTCTTCAGTGACCTGCTGAGAGGAATATCCCTTCAGTTGGGATGGGTGCATTGAAATTGTGTTTCTCTCTGGTGAAGCAAGTTGCCGTTTTAACCTCTGCCACTGTAAGCTCTGCACCTGAGCAGCAGTGAACTTTTTTGGCGGACCGTTGAAGTGATGAGTGACTAAACTGATCTCTGCTTTTAGCAATGGAGCAGCTATTACATCCTGAGACATCTATAGGAAACGGTGAGCGCCTCTGTAAGATGTTTCAGCATATGTTTGTCTCACAAGCTCTGTGTGTCATGGCCAACTTAGTTTCTTATTTTTGGCTGAAGGTATGGGGGGAAAAACACACAATAAAAAAACCGCCTCCACAGTCATAGGTTTCAGACCAGACACCAAATTGTGCTGCTTTTGTTATTAAATTCAATATTATTCACTATTTGGATATAAAAACTGCATCAAAAAGAGCTTTAATATTACAATGTCCACCTAGAAACCTTCCATCAGAATTAGTAGCACTACTGTACAGCTCATATGATGCATACTACTTTGTCATACTCGGCAGTAAAATGCAGCTAAATGGGATATGACTTATGCTTTCACGCGGCCTGAGAAGCCGCTCTGGTTATAAACTGACTGTGGTATGACTTGTTTTTGAAACCAGTAAGTTTCCATTTCTCAGCTCTCTAACATGCCTAAGCAAATGAAAGTTTTAGCACTACGTTTAAGACTTTTTAAAGTTTCCAGCACAGAAATATGTGTTTATTTTTGTCATGTTCTGTGTAGGGTTTTAGTTGTTCAAAATGTTGTAAATGAACACACATTTCAGTGTGGAGGATGAGGTGGAGGACACAGACACCTCTGACTCTCCCTGGTAAAGTTTCCATTTCTCAGCTCTTTAACATGTCAGAACCTGGTGCAATAAGCAAATGAGAGTTTTTGCACTATGCTTAAGACAATTTTAAGTCTTCAGCACAGAAACACAGAAAACTCTCTCTGGTTCGGGTTTTATATGGCAAACTTCGTAAGTTTGTATGTGAAACTACTTCATTCGATTCCTTTCTAATTATTTTACTATTGAAATGTTAGCAATTGCCTACTAACAAATCTTTTCATCTTTAATATATCTTTTATATTTAATATACATCTTAAATTCTTTAGTAATATATTAATCTTTATGTCATTGTGGTCAACTCTTAACTCTTCCATAAAAATAATATATGCTCTTTTTTTATTTTATATATTGTCAATATTTATAAATTGATGTTGATATTAGATTTTGTATTGTTTTCGAAAACAGTTGTTAAAATACTTATCTACTATTTTTACTGGATGACCCTGACAGATCTGTTTCCAGTGATGACTTCAATCACTAACTCCAAGCAGTTGCTTTGTGAAAAATGTTGATGGTAATCCAGTCACATTACCAGAGAAAATTTAATTTAATTGAGTTTTAGCAATGACACACGTTGACTAAAAAGGCTAAGCAAGGTGGATTAAACGCTCATATTTGAGAGAGAGGAGGTTCAGGTCTGCTCATTTATTCCTATTCTCATATTTGTTATGTATGTATATAACTGTACATAAAGTAATTACATAAGTCACTAAGTGGTGATTTGTTTTTTATTTCTCGTTTTGTTGAAAATTACACTTTTTCAGATTCACTTTCACTTAAAAAAATATTTAGGCTTCCCTTAGTAGAAACGTCTTTGGATTTTGTCTTTATTTGGATGAAAAGAAAGCCAAACTGAATGTTCTCCGTGTAAAGGTGCACATGTGACATTCTTCCTTTATCAACACCTGATCACTGGGAAAAAATTGACCTTACTAAGCCATACAAGGTAATTCTTTCCAGCAATCTTAAAAAAATATTGTGTTATAACATACATGTATATATTTCTCACATAATTGAGGCTGTTTTTCTTCACCAGTTATCTGTTCTGAACAAAGAGAGCAGTGAATATCAGAAGCTGGAGAGATTCATCAAAGATGGAGAATACTATTGTTTCCATCACAAGGATATAAAACACCCATAAGAATCCTAGCATATGAGAAATGGGCCACAAATAGGACCACAATAGTAGGGATTAGCAAAACAATTTTCTGCTTAGAGCAATTTTGAGTGAGGCATGACCGAAACTCATCCTTTCAGTCATTATTAATATTTCCCAGCCACAATTCAATGGTACAACACAATTGTGATTTCACTTCGAATAGTCAATTAAATACAGCAAAAAGGCTCTTTGAACAAAAGTGTTTAAAAATGTTTGAATGTGTTTTTTTTAATAATCTTTATAAACAATGTAACCTAAGTTGGAGACTTCAAAAAATCCCCTAAATAATTAAATCATCCTGAAAAATGCAAAATTAGTATATAACAAAACATTTGTACACTGTAAAATCCAATAGTTTACGTTACATGAGAAATACAATTGTTTACTTGATTTTACTCAAATGATTAGTTTATTTAAAATAATTAGGTATTGGTAAAACCTTTAAATAAATATTTGACAGTACTAATACAACTTAAGTAAAATTACTCAAGTTATTATATTAGTATTAAATTACTAATGTTTTAGTATGTCACTGAGCATGCATTTTCACAAGTACATTTACTCAAAAAAAATTCATTCAATTTACATGTAGATTATTTATTAACTTGCTTAAATATTCCTCCTAAGTTTGCTTTGAATAAATAAGGCAATCCTTTCCCTAATTGTTAATTGTTAATACGTTTACATTGTAAGCTTCTTTGTTGGCTAACAATTTACTTTGTCTGCTTCGAAATGTGATAGTACCAGTCCTTAACAATAGGCCTCAAACTCCTTTACTGGAGGCCTTCAGCTCTCCACAATTTCACATCAACCTCTGGCTTCTTTGATGTTTGATACTTTCTAATTAATTACGATGCTGTCATTTCAATTGATCACATAGACATCAGGTCAGGACATTAAGACGAACCCTCCACACAGGAATAAGTTGGTTGGGAGCCATAATTTATGTTGATTGTAACTCTACATGCAACGCTACCAAAAAATCAGACCCATTTTCTTTGTACTGGCTTCCTCTATAAATAGTACTTCAATCAAGTCAGACTGTCTTTTCTTACTCACTCATTGCTATAAGTACTGTTTTATTCCACATAAAAATAGATAGTTATAATAGTTGATTGACAGTTCTCACCATTATTTTAAATGGGTTTACCTTAAACCTCAGTCCGTGGTTTGTCAGACAAGAGCATCTCAATCAAAATAATCTTCAATGTCGATATTTGGATCAAGTAGTGCCTCTCCGTAGGGGCTCAGGTCCATCTGGTTGAGGATCAGGTTTTCGAAGGTCTCTTCCAGGTCTGTTTCCCCAATGAGTACTGCGCCTACCATCCGGCCCCCGCTCATCACCAGCTTCACATACTCCTGTCCTTTTGTGCAGCGAACCAGCAGCTCGTGATCCCGGGACAGACCCTGAGCATTGAACTTTCCCAGCAAAACCACCTGAGACAGGAATTTATAAACATTTACAGGAAACATATTGAAAATATTGAAATATTTTCATCCATTTTTTCCGGAATACTGTAAGTGAAAACTTGTATATGTCCGGGGAACCATGAGCACTGTATGTCTTGGTGTTTTTTTTCTTATTTTCTTCCAAATTATTGGTCCAAAACACATAAATCAGGCATTTTTAAGTTCGTAAGACCCTACCCAGGGAATCTGAAGCACAATCAGGCTTGTTTTAAGGCATGTTGCAAAAGTTAACACTATGCTAGCCTGTGCGAAGCCTTTTGTTTAAATCACTTGGCTTTCTAAACATCTGTGATATTACATGACATCCCAGTATCGGATACTCAAGTAGGCTACAGAAGGACACAAACTGGTTAATGGAATATTAGTTAGTATTCTAGTAACTTTTTGAAAATATGACTGGTCACTGTGGCAATATTCTCACACATAACAGCAGTGCGCTAAATCTTACTGAGATGTCAATGCATGACGCAAGAACAAATGAGGTTATTTCAAGCTATACTTTAAGATTGCAGGCAAACATATTTGTAAACCTAATCAAAATCAATGTTACTACACTCCACCTGCTGTGTATATTATTGGTAGCTAACTGTTAGCATCAGATTAGCATTCATTAGATGGACAGAGAAAGTAATTTTAGATCTAAATTTCTCTACACAACAGTCAAACACCTCGATTTATTCTGGAAATGAACACACAAGTCCTTCACTGCATTTTGAGGGATTTTCAAACTGTTTTTGATGGTGTTGAAGGAAACAACCTTTCTTACTTATTACAAACAAGGCATCATCTTAGACACACATGGCTCTGCAGACCATGCGAATGGATACCATTGATGATTTCAGTCTGTCACCAGTCTTAACAATCCCTATAGTCAGATAAAGCCAATATTTTCTCACTTTGTAGTTGAAGAACTTGGTGATGTGTGAAAAGAGCTCGAAGCAGAAATCTAACTCAATAGGCTCCTGAAGCAGATCCGCAGCCATACAGCGAGCAGCGTACCATCCCATCTGTCGCGCCTGAGTCCACAGCCGCATCTAACAGACAGAACATACTCAAGCAATCCCAAATGTTGCAAACGGTTAAACACTACTTATAGAAACTCCCTCGAGAAGAAAAACTAAAATATATATGTTTAATCGAAATAAAGAAGCAAAGTTACCTGTTGCCAGAGGGTGCTAGGCTTCCAGCAAGCACTGCACACATCACCAGCAGCATAAACATCCTGCTCTGAGGTACACATGTGATCGTCTACAGCGAGTCCACCATCATTTGCCAGCTCAAACTACAGGGAGACAGCGCATTATCTTAAATGATACATACTACATTGCTGATCATTATTCTAGCATAATGATCCCCAAATTAGAACTGTGGACTGTGCATGCTCATACTTTTGGTGTGCATACTTTCAGTTAGCCAACATTGAAAAAAAAATCCTTTCTTTGTTTTGTTTTGTTTTAGTCTTAAGAAATGTTAAAATTTTTAGATATATTGCTTTTGTGATTTAGTTGTTTGCTAAAATCATCAAAACTAAAGCAAGTAAACATTAGAAATATATCAGTTTGTCGGAAATGAATGAATTCACTCACTGGAATTTTTGCAATTAAATCTATACTTGCTTAACAGTATTTAAAATGAGAACTTTTTAAATCTTCATTTACACATTGTTAAGGTGTTTTTACAGTGTTTTTATCTATAAAACAAATGCTACTTACTTTGTTGCCATGGAGAAATGGATCAGTGTTTGGCGTGACCCCTGTAGCACTCACGATGAAATCACAACCATAAATCTTGCCGTTGCTCAAGCGAACATAAGCTGGCCACTCCCCTGTTAGAGAAAACATTTTATCAGTAGTGTGACAGAACAGTGTTATATTTAACCTCTGGTATGGTATATATCTAACCTAACTGAGAATTCTCTGTGCTGAGACTGGATTGTGAAAGCTGCTGCTGGGTGAAGATCTGCTCAAGCTCACACTCGTATTCAATCTGGACTCCTGTGGAACCCTGCAGGAGTGAAGGAATTTTAAAAACTCTATCATTTGCAACTTTGTTGGAAAAATTAGAGTTTCAAACCTGCTGAGCTCCTTTAAGTTCAATACCCTCGTGCCAGTCTGGGCCAAGGGCGCTGCCAAGCTCTCCTGAACAGTCACTGGGTCCTGCTGAGTAATGTGTGCATCCATTTGATCAACTAACACAGTCTAAATACCTCTTGTTTTATGACTTAACTCGTGTAAAAGGAATATTACAGAGAAGAATCAATTGATGATGTTAATACGGGAGATGGAAAATGGGTGGATTAAAACAAGACTGAAAAAAAAAAACAGTTGAAGATGAATGAAAAACATACTCAATATTCAATCTTCATCTTTTAGACCATTTTACCCATCTACAATTTCTTATGAGTATTTAGTGTAACCCATTTGGAGTAAACTAAACTGAAGTAAACTTTACTAAATGTGAAAATAAACAAAATGTTAAATACTTTAACTTCAATTCAACTTTTTGAATGCAATTATCTCACTTTCCAAAACAGCTGTTTTTAGGGCATCCGTTCAATCTTATATTATGTGATTGATCTGAATAAAACCCTGCTACGTTGTTTCAGATTTTCTTTTCAGATTAAAAAAAAAACCCTGCATGAACCAAATACGATCCAACTTTCATTTCTATGTAAGGAGAGAATAAATAAAATTAGAATACAAAAGCACTATTTGTCACTTTCACAAGCGCGGACAGAGGAGGGCAGCAGTGCACACGCAGGAGGTGTTTGCCGTACCTCCAGCAGTGTATCTGGCTCTCTTGCAGGGGAGCGATCGCTCTCTGGTTTCTGTCTGCAGTGATGGGACGAGGAACTGAGCTGCTCCAGGGTCGAAGAAAATGTTTCCGATGGCTTTATCCTTCACTGCCCAGATCACCTCGCAGCCCTCCACCTCGTAGCTGCAAATGAACAGAAGAGAACCTTCCATCGGTCAGGGCTAATACTGATACCGGGAAAAACTAGGGGAAATATCTTCAATAATAAAACTGAAATTGAAAATAAATGGTTAACATTTATAATAGCTGATAAAAAAATCTATAAAACTGAAAGTAGCAAAACAGAAAAAGAACATTAAAAAAACAGTTACTAGTATATTGTTACTGTACATTTAATCTAGTTTTACTGTTTTTGTTTGTATTTCACGTGCACTTATTAAACATTTCCTTTTGTACTTATAGTTTTATCTGCTACATAAATAAAGTATTAAAGACTAATACTTTAAAACATATTTATATTATAGTAAGGTATTGTTCAATGACGTAGAACAGGGTGGAAAAGATCATGCATTTGTCATTAATTTCTCAAGGTATATACATTGGCCTTTGCTCCCTCTGATTCCATCTCGACAAATCTGTATATTTCATAACCCCAATAAACCTTTAGTGCTTTTGGCATCAAGTTCTGATGGATAATTAAATAATTTTGAAAAAGATAGTAAACAGGAGGCAGAGCGTATCACTAAATTATTTGTAATTATTTATCATCTTTATAAAAAAAAATTATTTATACAACTATTTATAATAACTATATATATATATATTTTTTTTTTTTTTTTTTTTACCTAATTCGAATGTTTTTTTGTAATGTTTATAATTGATAATTTGTCTAATTTAGCCACATAGTATTATCAAAATTCTCACAATTAGAAGAATCATACTTAAAGTACTTTCGGCTGCATACTTTGCATTTTTTAATACACAACTCACAATTCAAATGTCTTAAAATTCATTTGTACATGGAGGCTTTTAAGCTAGACACTTGTAGTCTTTAAAATCACAGCTAATCTTTTTTTTTTACCAGCAAAATACACAATTAATGGTTATAACTGTTCTCCCCTCAAGCCTTCCAAATGTATAAATGATAAACTACTTAAAAATATTGAGAAACATACACCAATTCCAAAGCAATCCCTCCATTGCCGATCACAACAATTCGTCTTGCTTTTGACAACTGCTTCTGAAACTCCTGTGAAAACAGTATGAATGCACAACATATTTGATCAATAGCTCACAGTCATAGAGTGACTCGCTAAATATTTAGGTAATTTCTGTCAAATGAATGTAAAAGATGTTCTGTTGTTCACCTGAGCACTGTCTGTGTCTCGTATGCCCAGCACCAGAGGGTTTTCTTGGTTTAACAGTTTGGCTTTGGCTCCACTGCACAGACACAACTTCTTATAACGGAACGTCTGGCCACACTCTGTTTGAACAAGCTGTAGAAAATAATGGAAATAACAGAAAGTATAAAGACATTGTAAAACAAACATGACTCATGAAATTCATCACTCACATGTTCCTGGGCTTTCAAGAGCTTGACAGCAGACTGAATGACTCTCAGGTTGGGAAACTTTGCTTCTAAAACACTGGAAGGCTTTTCTTCAATGTCAAACTCATGCAAGGTCTTTGACACCTAGGTGATAGAAAATAGTTACATACATTTAAACAGAACTTGTAAACATAGAACTGGTGTAAATGTTGTTTGATCATAAATTGGCCACTTTATAAGACCACGATGTATATTTAGGACGTTTATATTATCTACAAAATAATTAAAAATAAATTAATGTAACCCAATAACCTTTAAAATCTCAAACCTGTTTGAAGTTTGTGACTGTCTTTACTAAAGGTGAAGCTGTCAAAAGATAAACCTCATCTGATGGGAACTGAGACGCAATCTGAAGAAAAAAAAGCAAAAATGTATTATAGTACAGCACTCAATTGCATTTTTTGTTTAGTTTTTTTGGGCAGAATTTATGGTTGCCCTAAAATTAATTTCAGCAACCCTAAAACTGAGTTAAAACCAGTCCAATCAAACGCAAGAACGATTCGCTTCTTCTATCTCTCTTCAGTGTGATTGGGAGTTAAGTCACACAATAAAAATAAAAAAAAAGCCTCAGAATCTCCACAATTATGACATGCACACATTATAAAAAATCAGCTAATATGAGATAGAATGAGATGAAACAAACTGATTTAACATCAAATGTTACATTAACATTGACCTTTGAAGAGTATCAAACATATAAAACCGGCGACTGAACAAAGATACTAACAACACATATGACCATTAATAGAATATCACACATTTGAAATATGTTTAAAATTATGGTCTTTTAAGTTAAGGGTGCAGCGTAAGATTGAATGTAATGGAGTGTATTTAATATGGAGTAATGTAGTGTTACAATGTAATGTTTAAGAGAGGTTTTATTCAGTGAAAATATCTGAACAACTGCAACTAATAAATTGAAAAATACACTAGATAGAATAACTCATTTTCATTGATACAACCAAATATTTGTAAAACTTTTAAGTTCCAAATTAAGAAGTTAAACTGAAAATTAATTTTAAAAATGACTCATGTATCATCCATAAAAAAGGTGACGAATTCTGGACATTTAACCGAAAACTTTCTCAGAAAGCTGTGTTCAAGGAGATCGCAGAAAAAGTATTTTGGGAGTCAAGTCTCGTATGCTAATATGCTTTATTGATTGGTGTTTACATCGCTAGTTGTAAAAAGATGTATTTTGTTTCAAAACGCTCTTACCTGTTCCGCACATGTGACTCCAGCGATTCCTCCTCCAACTATTACGAAAGAGCCTTGTTTTTCTTTAGCCATTGAACTTAAGCACTCTGTTCCAAAAATACACTTTATGAGCCTAAACGACACCCCGTCAGCAGAAGTTTGTTTTGGTGTTTAAGATTTCATTTGTTGGTACACACAAGCATAATATTTTTGAAACGTGGGTTTATTAAACATTTCTATTTAGAACGAGTCAACTTCCTGTTTACCTCCCAGCTGACTACAGGAAGCCCTGGTGGTCAAATCTTTGCGTTACGTAAATGGTGGGTTAAGTAAGACTAAAGCATAACATTATTTATTCAAAATGCATATATATTCTCAGGAAAATATTATCTTGACAAAATAAATACTCAATCAAAAATAAAAAAAATTGTCTGAGCATTAAACTTTATCACAATTAGCTCATAGTTAACGCAGTCTTCAGATTTCAGTTGTATTCATTATAATGTCTAATAATTTTCAATATATAAAGCTTGGGAAAAACAACTAAAATATTCTAAATTTTACCCAAGACAGCAAGTTTATTGCTATTAATCTTTTTAGATTTAAAAATTACTGTTTGAAAAAAAAAGTTTAAAGTCAACATATTTTTTAATTATCAACTGTTATTAATTATTTGCACATTCATTATTTCACTCGTTCACTATCAGTTTTCTCTTGAAAAGTGTTTTTAAATATACTGACAGATTTGTTAACGGGAGAGTTTTGTTTTTGTACCATATTGAAATATGTTTTATCAGGCATTGTTCTAGCAGCACAATAAAAGCTCTCAAACAATTACAGCCATGGCTGGTATTAAATAGCACAAATGCAGGATTTTATCTCTGAAGAGTGCTGCATTCATGAGTCACTGACTGAAAATAAATCAAGAGTGTCAAATGTGTCAAAACAAGTGGGGAATAATCAGGATAACGCAGGTGGACATGGAAGTGTTATCTGGATTACTTCATGCCCCTTAAACGTTGATATGTTGATAATGCTGATATGCCCTGCAGACATGTTAAAACATTGCCTCAAATGTGGCACATCAAGTTCATCCAAATGAACCAGAGAGGAACAGCTGCCCCTGGATGTGAGAATAAGTTCAGTTCTCTAGACAGTAGTGTAATAGTCTCTTCTTGGAAAACGCCGGGATAATTTTAACCCAATGTACTGGATGTGATGTACTGATGTTTTTTTTCCTTCAGGCAAGCCTTTCACTGAAAGTGCTCCCCCTCCAGACTAAATGTGTCATGCACTCTTAAAATATGGAATCTCCTTTATAACAAAAAAAAAAAACATCCATTGATCACCTTGAAAATCTTAGTTGAGATGAGTTCAATTATGGGTTAGCATTGACTGCTGAATATTCTAGAACAGGGTGTCCAAAGTTGGTCCAGCATGGCCACAGTCCCGCAGATTTCAGTTGCAAGCTGTACTAGAGTGCATCTAGCTTCAGACTAATCATTCTTGTGATCAGGTGTATTTAAGGTTTATTTCGAGAGACAAAGTTCAGCTGTACAATTGAGACAAAGAGATATCGTGTGTACTGAAAATGAGCGGATATAAAGAAAAGCTAAATATTGGATAACATTGAATAACTTGTTGCTTGTTGGCCAACTTTTGTAGCGAAATTTACACCTGGTAAAAATGAGCAATTAGCAAATTAGCAAGTTCTAGCCATAGAAAGTTGTGAAACACACCAGACCTTCCCCTATCTTCTGGTTACATGAGGCTACTCCAGGATAGACTCCATAATGTGCAAGTAACATAAGCAGAATCTGATTTTTGAGCTATTTATATAAACAGGGAGAGAGATAAAAAAGTAATACAAACTTATTCATCAAAAACATTCATCATGAAAAAATCATAAAACAAAAAGCTTCAACAGGAGCATGAAATCAGCACATAGACCTGTCTATCACAAGTTTTTATATTATTTTTTTTTACTGCATTTTTAGAGACTGGTGAATCGGTCATGGGGCGTTTTCCCAATTTCAGGTTAAATATCTATGACAAGACTTGTATCCCATTCTATCTTACTCAAAAAAAAATCACTTTTGTATTTTCATGAAGTTAAACATTTTAAGCTGTGTTTTCTATACTACCACACCCATATACCAAAGCCAATAGTACTTGTTTCACTTAATGCCAGGATCATTAAAACCAAATAAAATACAGGTTAGGTAAGCTTTCCCAGTATCAAATGTTTCTCTGAAATCTGTCCTCTTGTGACTCTCTTGTGACCAGGTTAGTTAACCCAGGAAGGGGCCATCAGGAACTTGGGAGGATATCTGAAAGTCACCATGTCTGGTAAATCTGAGCAACAAGTACTCAAAGGACCCACAAGTAGGTGAAAACTATTGGCCAGAATGATGAACTTTCTGAAAAAGGGTTCCAGGCGTGTTTGGTTGACTCATCAACTGATGCCTCAGTTATTAAAGTGAACTCAGGAGATGCTCCATTAGAGTCACAGACCGTAAGTGACCTTTGCACTGGCAGTTGGGTGGCAGGTTGCTAAAACACCACAAATTGAAAGCTCCTGACTATGTTGCCCTTATTTGAAAGGCAGGGAAGGTACTCTCTGATGTCGCACCATCCACAGATTTGTGGATTAATGAGGGCCAAGATCCTGCCCTGTGGGTAAGATGTCCTGCTCTGGGAGGAGTACCAACTCTGAGCGGTCAAGAAGGATCTCTGGGAGTCAATATGGACAGAATAGAGTGTATGTGGACTGAACCGAGAAGTTGAAGATATTGAGACTCATCTGAATAGGTGTGATATGCTAAAATAGAATGCAGAATAAAATTAATTTTGTGGTTCTTTATACAAATGTACTGTTGGAGTGTGATTGATAGTTGGCAATTGAACATAACATAATCTATTCCCTCCTTTGATGATCAATTGATTGCAAAAATATACAACTACTTTTCACCATTGGCATGCCAACTCTAAACCATCTCTTCTCTCTCCGATTGCACTTTATCTATTAGTCAACAATATCAATAATATTAACAGCCCTAAACAGCAGCTTTTGTCTTTGGCTTTTTTTATGAATCAGCCTCACAATTGATGCAATAGTTTCCTCTTGCATTGATTAAAGAGATAATATTTTCTTTTAAACCCTCAAAACAGAATAGAAATGTTGACGCCATAATAAATGCATGACATACTTCAGTTAGTTCTTTATGTTAAATGTTATTTTTAACCAAAATAAAAGTACTAAAAGCAGAGACTGTGCGTAAATTGTCATCAAAACTCAACAAATTATCCATCATGCTTCTCAAAGTAAATAGTGAAAGTAATTTACTATTTACTGTCTCTATACATGATGGTCTTGAGTGTGGGAACCTTGAAAATGGCTTTCAAAATTGTTTCCATTCCTCGTTGCTGGTGATGCATTGGACATTACATGAAATGTCACTGTTGTACTTGACAAATGTATGTTCCATACGCGCATTTCCACATACTTTTATCACTGTTTTTAGAGCAGTTATGCATTTTCCTATCAATGATGAATGACAAAAACATAAAAAATATTAAAACGTTTTCCATTTTCTTCAAAAGTTGTCTATTTCAAACATACATAAATACTTTTAGATGCTAAAATGTGAGTAAGATATTACGTTTTTCGAAAAAAAAATTCATAAATTGTATAAAAAAAACACTCATTGGGCCAATGATAGACCCCTTATGAAGTATGCAAGAGTGTTTTAATATTTTATAGAAATAAACTTTACCTCGGTATGAAGTTAAACTTCAAGATCTCCATTATTTTATTTACATTAAATATTATGACCCTTCAAATCCACACAATTATGTTTTATTAGATAATCTGAACCATGTACCAATTAAAATGCCCAAGGATTCTGATAATTCCAGCCAACACTCAGACTTTGTACTTGTAACTGGTTAACCCCTTTTTTGAAAGTTGAGGAAAAGGATTATAAATCTAAGATAAGGCTAAGATGCTTGCTGTTATTGTGACAAGGCTTTTTAGGAATTTCAAGGAAACTAAAGCGTGTTGGTGCTGAAGACATGTTTTTTAAACAGGAGGGAAAAGCTCTGGTAAAAAATATCTGTGTCAGAATGGGTATGCCCTGACTAGAACGTCAGTTTTGTTAAGGGTACACGTTATTGTTAGCCACTTCAGTGAGCGCTAATTGTGTGTTTGCTCTTAGCTGGTTCAAGGATTAATGTTTAAAATGAATGAAAGAATCCAGTTGTAAAGATCTCATCAGTGTATAAAGTCTATTCGTTTAGAACAGTATTTAGTTGAAACAATATCAGCGAATAGTTCATGGACTGCGTATTCAGCAAATTTCTTTTACATCATCCTCCATTACAGATCTTTCGAGGATAAACTGGAAATTTATGAATACTTCTGTAACCTGAATTTACTTTCCCGGATGATTCAGACAAATACCCTTCATGCATTAGCTAACCAACATGAAGTGGCTGAAGAGACCGATTATTGTAGAGCCTCGATTAATGACACATCCAGGTCCATTATAGACCCCTGACCCACCCGCTACGAGACTTTACGTGAGTGCTTTTGGAAACGATTCAAACACATGTATATTAAAATAAATTATGCTCTGACTCAGAGATTTTTATTTACTTTGGGTGTACTCGCACATAATACACTTGTTTTTGTTAAAGATGTGTATGTCAGAAGAGACCAATATTCAGAAAAATAATTTTTGGTGAAAAAAATTAAAAAGATACATGATATTCATATTAAAATAAGCACACCATATGATTAAAATGCAAGGCTAATGAGAGACTGAAGATACTGAAGCAAACGGTTTCACAAAGAGGTGGGAGCTTTATTTACAATGAGGGAAAACTGAATACACACAATCAAGTTTCATAAATGTTTTAATTTAAAATGTTATAACAATTGAAACGTTCTGGTTGATAATCTCCTTTAGAGTTTCTGTGTAATATATAAAAATGAAACTAGGTTAAATCAAAGTTCGATTTATAGTCAGTGTGTGGTTTTGTTTGAAGTGCTTTACAATATTTTTCCAGCTAAATGTACATAATTAAATTATCATTTTAAAACTAAAAAAACACTTTGCACTATTCTCTAGGAAATCCATCTTTTAAAAGACTGAAACAGTTAATTAATTCCCAAGACGATTTCAGCCAATGCCCATGAGTAAGCTTAAATTTATATATTGCAATTAAGTGTAATTTATTCAAGTTAAAGTGTAGTTCACCATTGTGTTTTAAACAATCCTTGGAAAATACAGCATCACAGAATCAAACTCTTTTATTGAAATTCATTGGCTTTAGACAATCATGCTGAATTTTCCACTAGGAATGTATTAAAATGAATTTTGTCACTCAAGTCAAGTTAACATTTAACATTAGGTTGATGTGTTTCTGCTAGAACATTTCGAAGATGTAGTAGTTCAATTTCTTGATGATGTATAAAAGGGATGATGTATAAACAAAGAAATCACAACCATGTCATAATGTAACTTGTTTAAAGAGGGCCTCTTGGTCAAAGTATGTCAGTATGGTTACCTTTATATCAGTGTTTTTGAGGAAATTCTCAACAAATTATCCGCATTATCAAGTAATATTAATAAATCGATTGCTTGTTATACCCAAACCCTAACCAAAATATCTAAACCAGACCGTCAAAACAAATTGTGACACGTACAGTAGCCCATCAGAAATAAAAGGTAGCTAGAAGGGCAGGTAAACAGGAGGATGCTGTAGGTCTCTCTTCCCGTAAGTGTTTGCTCCTACGTTGGTAGGCACGTAGACTGTGCCGATGGTGTTGCTGGAGCGGATGAGGAAGTCTGCTAGCCTCTGAGTCACACACGTAGCTGTGTTACACCGTCTCTTCTCCAGATGATGACTGTGGGGCAGTTCACAGATATATTGATTTTAATGCCACCCATACAGAAGGATTGCTGTTGTTTTACAGAAAGAGCCATCAAAATGAAAAGCAAAAAGGCAACTAAGAGTCCTCACAGAGATAAACTCTAAGAGCAATTCAGATTGTAAACACAGAAAAAAGAAGGGGTACAAAAAACTATAAAGAATGTAGATAGATTATTTAAACAATAAAAATTCAGAAAAAATCTGAATAGTTTTGAAAAAAATAGTAGTAGTGTTTTTACTCTTATCTTACATTTTGGATACATTTATGGCATTAGTAGATGCTTTTATTTTATATTATTTTATTGAATGTACTTTCTTTTTGTTATTCTTTGCTTCCAATGCAAAGCACTTTGAATTACTCTGTGTACAAAATATGCTGCACAAATAAACTTTTTATTTAACCTTTTATTTCAATCAATTTAATCAGCTAAATCAAAGTCGCAAATGCATGTTCTTTAATTGAGTTATTTAAAGGTGCTCAACCATTTTGTATTCTAATTCTCTTTTCTCTGATCTGGTACTTTTGTCCAAAAATGAATATAAATTGTTCAATATGATCAGACCAGTAGCATTTCCATAGCAGAATAACTACATGAGTAATACTTTTAAATAACTATTTTCCTATTCAAAATGCATATATTCTTGACAACAACAAGTAAAACTAACAGCAAAAATAAAAGAGCATACTGAAAAGAGGCCAAAATTCGAGGCTCCAAATCCAGGGGAAAAACATTTTTTAGGGACCTTTCGAAATAAATTGTGTAAACAGGGAAACTTTTGTAAACATCTGGGTTTGCATACTGTTTTTTTTTTGCAATGTCTACTAATTTAAATTAAAGATTTCAGTATATATAGCTGTGCTAGACACATAAACAAAACCCAAACAAAACTGAAACACACTATATTCTAACAAAGTATCCTTCATAGTAAAATTAAAATTAAAATTAAAACTATTACAGAAGCTTAATTTATCTAGTCATTTTTGGAACAATTATGGAACACACGTGAAGCACAGAAGTGCCTTTGAAAAAATGTATAACAGTAGTCATAATCTTTTACATTCAAACAATTACATGTCAATTTTAAGATAAAAAAAATTCCTGTACAACAGAGAGAAGCTTTATGTGAGGTTTGACCATTTGCGACTTTCTGTAAAAGTTAGAACCACAAGCTCAATTGAAATAATTCAACTCTTAATTCAAAATGCTAATACTCCCATCAAAATCTCAATAATAACTGAATGACTTTAATGCCACTATTGATAAAAACGTCGTAATTTCATCCAATCATTCGAGACAAGTACCTGTTCAGAGCACTGAGGTTCCTGGAAGGCCTTGACCTCGTGATTCTCAGGAAGGGATTGGCTGAGAGATCGTTAGTCAACCATCCGTCGCTATGCAAATCATCCGCCTGCTCACTGGACGAAAGTAAAAACCTGCCAAGTAGAGAATAGAGAGAGATACACTCATCTGCTCTAGAGGGGATCATTTCACCCGCTGGTCATATCACTCACACACTTCTGCTCTCTCAAACACACTCGTCAGCTCTCAGAGACAGAGAAGATAATTAGCTACCTCATCTGAACCTCTTCTGTCATGAAACTGCTACAAATAATACTCAAGGACTTTTATGACTCCAAAAAGAATTTGTATTGACTATTTCAAAAGACAATAAAAGGTAAATTGAAGATTGAATAGGTTTTACTTCTGTAGTTCGTAATAGGCAATAGTTTTTTAAACATTTATTTAGAAATGTCAGCTCACACTTTATAATATTTAAATAAATGTTTTTTTTTCTTTAAATATGCTCCAGAATTCTTTTTCACCTTAAAATGAAATTTACGTATTTTAGAATTGATTTAAAAGTGAAAATACAGTTCGTAAACCTGGTCCATGTTCCACATAACATGTTGATGCTTAAAATAAATTGTAAACTATAGTTATATTAAGGAGTATTTACTTTAATATATCTGTTAATTTATTTTCAAAATAAAATTTTGTCATTTAACTATTTTAATGTCAACCGTTGTATGAAGTGAGGGTTAAAAATGAGATTAAAACAATTGTTACAAATAGCTTGAGTAAAATATAAAAGCATCAATAACAGTGGCACAAAATATTAAACTTTAAACATAATAATTTTGAAATCTGTATATACAGTACTACTCTTCAAATATTTAGCATAAATTTCTGGGAAACACACAGATTGAAATTAGTGTGTGATTAAACAGTGTTTAAAAAGAACAAACAGTTTACACATCTTTATATATTTAAAGTGAAAACACCTTATAAAGACTGTTTGCAATCTTTGAGATCAAATGTTGATGTTTGAAATCTCTAAAGCAAACCAACATTTAGATCTTTGGCAACTCTTGATTCTGTTGTTTGGTTTAAAGTTCGTTTTTCTACATGCTAGGTTGGTCCAATCTATATCTTCTTTATGGTTATACTTTTATTCAGTAAAAACTTAAGATTTCAAAACAAAAAAACATTTAGGATGAATTAAGCTCAGTTATGAAATGCTTACTTTGAAGTTGTGTAGCACTGACCTCATTTTTTAATTATGAAGTATGATTTCACCCCACTTTGCTGCGAAATAAAAAAAAATGTATCCTTGTAGCTCACTTGTTGCAGCATAATACAAACAATAAAAATGTTGTAGTATTATTTACAGACAAAGATATAACTGATGAACAGTGTGCTTTCATTTCATTGTAAATTCCTTCGATAAAAGCGTCTTCCAAATGTGTAAATGTAACTAAAACAAACCCTTGATGAAATTAGTTTGATTGTCTGAAAAACATGAAACTGTAATCTGACCAAAACAATAATTGCAGATGACAAAAAATGCACATTAACACAGCATCACCACAAGCAACTAAAATAAACACTATTTAAAGTATACCAATCAATTTAACAGGAAAGCACATTTAATGGAATATTCAATGATTGCATTTACCTGTTTTGGGGGACTGAGGCAACACAATGTAGCATAACAAAGACGATCAAGATCTGACAGGAAACTTTCAGAAGAGACATGGCAGATTTTTCTGTTAATTGGTGTTCTACAAAAAATGGAAAAAACAACATTTTTAATCCTGAGGCTTGTAGAGTGCACATGACTTCACATTAATTCAGTTCTATTGCAGCCCCTAATTCATTTCCATTTAATTTTTATTAATAAGAGTTTGCAATTTTTTGTAAAGGAGCATAAACCAACATTTCTAATGAATGGATGTCTAAGACCATAAAAAAGTGAGAACGCTCAAGCGAATGATTTCCTAAAGAAGTCAGAATTCACCATTGTTGGTTATTTCTTATCAAACCAATACCATTTAATATTAATGTACAAAGCCTACAGAGACCAAGAAAAGTGTACTAACTTCCTGTGGTGCGAAGCCAGTAACTTCCTGCGATTGTCAGCCAGTGAAGAGCCGTTCCAGATGCTGCAGTGGTTCTCTTGGACTTTCTCCCACAAATCAACATACACACTCACTCGCTCACTCTCCCTATCAGCGCTGTTATAGGCTTCATCCATCAGCCCCTGTGACATCATCCCCACGCTCCTCCAAATATAGGCATCCATCTACAGCAGATATTGGAAAGGGGGTCTGATTCAATGCAGACCCTGAGCCAGAGGTCAAAATCTGCAATGACGCTCGATGTGACGATCAACGTGAATGAGCATTTTTGTCATCAGCATCATTAGCACGCTTGTTTGTACCCTCACTATCCCGGTCATCTTTCTCATCTGCGTCAACGTCACTAAAACTACCATTATTGAAGTTATTTTCACAAGCATCATCATATAATGGTCCACGCTTCTTTACTATCTTAATCATAATTCATTTCCACCATCGTAAACATCTTGATTCTGGTCTTTACACAAGATTCTGTTCAAATTTGAGTAAAAGTACCAAAGTATCAAAAAATATGATCATATCACACATATGCTGCCTACACTGACTAAACATTTAGTAAAGTTATTCCAACTTCCAAAAGTATCGTCAGTCAACTATGCTTTGCAAGCTCCATTCTCACAAAAATAGCTAAAGGACAGAAAAGCGGAAATGTTTAATTTGCATTGAAATTCGCTATGTCTGAAATAATAGCTTTGGAGGTGTGTCTCGGGATCAAATTGTAATCCAATGTGTGTACATTGCTGTATTATGTTCACTTTTTATATAATCTACATTTATACATTTTGAATGATTATATGATTATATAAGATACTTTATCGTATTATGTTCTGCAGTAATAATACACAAATTGTGTACTCAAGGTACAACTACCTCAGTGTAAATGTACTCAAGTTCAAGCAGACACCTGGATGTTGCTCAATCCACTCTTATGATGATTTCTCCCCAGCTTAACAATTCATCCACAACTACTTCCTCTTGTGAGTAGCCAGCTTCATTTTCAGAGATTTTCCTTATGGATATAGTTAATGATGGTCTTCTGCACAAACATGAAGTCATCTAATGGATATCTACATCTACAAGCATCAGGCAGTCTTCTACATGACTCTGAAGCCTACTGCTATAAACCAGATTAAGAAAAATTCAAACAAGGCTGAGGAAACCTTTGCAAGTGTTTTTGCATTAATTAAGTGACTAAACTGGGGCACAGGAAGCCTACAATGTTTAACGTTGTCAACATATGCTAATTTAGTGTAATACTTCATATTGTTTTGTTAATCTTTAATTCATTAATCGTTATAATTGAAACAGTTAAAGGCTTGAAATGTGTTACCTTGAATGTAGTGAACTAATGAATCATGCAAGTTTCTCTATTTGAACCAACTTATTTAATTAAAATGATTTTTTCTCAATGTTCTTATTTTTGTCACATTCATGTATGTTCCTCAAGTCACAGGTCACAACACCTGGTTGGCTAAGTAGACAACTGTTCTTAGGGAAAGGCAAATAATCACAGAAAGTGTTATTTAGCAGATCCTAAAGAGCCGATCAGACTAGATTTTGAGAGCTCTGAGGGCCCAGCACAGCAGCGCAGGAGTGAGGACCCCGTCTTCCAGGCAGCACGTATTCATGCACCCAGGCTTCATCCTAATGTATTTCACATCAACACTGAAAAAAATTAAAGCACCTAAAAAAATCTTGCCAGTTTCATTACGCTCATTCTCGCACTCCTCAAATCTAGTGGTTATAGTTGTGTTATATGTGGAGCAAATTCGGACAGCCATTTAAAGCTGGTTGATCAAGTTGGGTCTGGGTTTCTGCTTTTTAGGTAAACAACGTTTTCTCTAATCATTGTATAAAGCAGCGGGGTGAGGAGCGCAATCAGGTAGTGGGCATTTAACCCAAAGTTTGTCACAAGGCAATTATTAGTTTCAACTAGTGCCATCGAAGAACTTCCAAGTTATTGGAAACAAACAAAGACGGCATTTTAATACATTTACAGTAGAAGAATTTTTATCCTCATCTTTGCATTCATTTTTTTATCATCATAATCTCACTTGATGGTTAACTAAGGCCAAAATTTCCCAAAATACAAATACATAGTAAAAAGACCAGTTGCAATGAACCCTAACTGATGTACTTATTTGTGAAAATATGTTCAACGCTGACCTTGACCATCACCTCCGTGATATATTTCCTCAAATATAATATGACCAATTTTTTATGTTAATGAAATAGGCACTTATTATAGGAAACAAGTCCTCTTCATTAGCTCAACAACTCATGAATTGCTAGGTGAGGTCAGATTTTTCATTTTCAATCTGGAATAGAAAGGTGGACTGAATACATTGAGTGTCACATGCTGCCCACTGACCAGAACAGCTACCATTAAGTCACAATGATCCAAACTGTGTTTCCCATGGGCTGTTCACCCAAGGACACCATGGGTACGCAAAGTGTAGTGTCTGTCAGAACCTACTCATAACCAGACAGGAAAACAGAGCAGCTTATCAAGCAGCTAAATGAGCACTGACTAGCCACAAGTGAGAGAGTGAATCTAAATTAGTGAAAGTGATCAGTCGGCCAGATATGGAGTGTCCCGTACCCAGAATTTGTGCTTTACATTTAACCCATCTCAATGTACACACACAGCAGTGAACAAACACACCGTGAAGACACACAGCAGTGGGAGCCATGGTTTTAGAGGTAATGAGCAGAGAGGCGGAACCATTTAAAAGAGCACAAAGACAGGAAAGAGATATAAAGTAAAATTTAACATTCAAAACTTTAGAAACCTCCCAGAATAGTGACATTTTATAAATAATCATTAATTCAATATATAATTAACCTTTTATAGCATAGTTAATACACACTTTGTCATCTCAGTATAAAAAAAAGAAAGGTCACGAACAAATTTTTTTTAATGCATTTATTATGATAAACAAATATAGGATGTTATTTTTACAGTCTAAAGCTGTGTTTGTGGATTTTATTTTGCCTCTCTTTAACAATCAGTCATATCTCCCTAATATCTCCACAAATATTGCCATCACTCTGTGTTTTCTCTGGTATCACTTTTGGATCCCTCAGCCTGGTGCGTGCCTGGAGACTGAAGTTCAATTTGATTTTTCTCGCTGGCTGTTTGCTCTAATGCTTTGATTTCTTCGTTACTAAACTGTTTCCGCAGAAGCACAATGACAGCGATGATGAAGAAGTAAGAAGATCCACTCAATGCAGTCGTCAGGCTTAAGAAGATCATTCTGGAATACAAACAAACAAAAAGTGGTTTTCAAAGATGCTTTCAGTTTACACTCTAAACTTGGTTGTCTATGGAGCCATAATAGAAAATGGTAGAAATTTTTGGGATTGTGAAAAAAAGAAAAATTTGTTGAGAGAAGTCAGTGAGAGAAGGAACTCAAACTTTGTGTTTAAATACAAAGACAATCATTCCAGTTTAGACACCTAACTAATTGATGACATTCCTCTCTTGATAAATATCGTACCTGTACATATTTGAGTCGTAAATTCGACAGGCCCCTCTGCCCCCACATTTCTTCAATCCCCATTTCAAACAGGCTGTGTCAATGAGAGCACCGAAATACACAGGAGCAGGAATGCCACCTTCAGAAAAGAAAAACAGACAATAAATCAGTCTGTACACAAATACTGTATTATACAGAAATACTGAAGTTAAATGTATGGTTCAAACAATTGTTCTTCCATAATTTGCTTTTGGTTCTGCTACTAATATGGCATATATTCTTGCGAAAACGGATGCTCAAATGCTTTTTTAATTCTCTGAATAACATATAATGTATAAATAATGGCACTTCTCAATATTTTAGTTTAGCTTATTTTACATGTTCTCTCTGTAACTTCTGCTGTTTCTCCAGCATTCGTTCCAAGAGAACCCAAGATGCTCTTTCAATGAGGCAAAAAGATTGTGAAACATCATGTCTTTACTTGAAAAATCTTTAACAAGATTACATTGAAAAATGGAAAATGATGACTTAATTTCCTATTGGGGTAAACTGTTAACGACTGTATAAATGAAAAACATAGATAAATATTTCTTGTACCTAGCATTCGCATCACAAGAGTTTGAATCCCCAAAGCCAGCGACTTCAGCTCAGGTGAAATACACCTAAAACATATCATATGTTTAAAATCTAAAATAAAGAGGGAAAAAAGGTTATACATTATGTAAGTATGCTGTTTTTCAATCAGTGTGAGTGAAAGTTAGCCATAATACATTTTTACACAAGCTTTTCTATTAATTATACTACCTTAATTATCAAAAGATTTCCAGAAATTGAATCAGCAAATATCTTTTGTGATTTAATTAAAATAAATTAATACATTAGATTTTCACATTTGACCTGAGTATTAAATCTAAACCTTTGCCAGAGTAATGTAAATAATGTATGTGTAATATTTACGAAACAATAAAAACACAACATTTCATTGGTTTAAAGTTTGTTCATGCTTGATATGTCTTTGAAGGGTGGAGAAACAGTGAGTCTTTTCACTCACAAAAATTCACCATACAAAGAACATAAAAAACTTTCAAAATATATCCAACAATTCTGCATCTCCTTAAATGATTGTGAATAAAGTTGAGCAGTGCTTACCATTGGTAAAACTGTCAATGTGAGTATTGAATGAAAAGGGCCTATGGATTCGTGGTGTAAGTAACAGACCGTATGATGATCATGTATCCAGGAGTTGTTCCCAGAGAGTTGATGAAGGAGCTGAGGACAGAGATGGCCATGTATGAGGTGAAGCTGCGAGAACAGGCAGGAACACGTGGACACTGGCCCAGAGACACAGATCGGCTGCCCTCTGCTGGAGAAGGAGATAACACACAGCTGCAGTTGTGGAAAACCTGCAGAAAATGAATGGTTAGAACTAAATTCAATAAATTGACTGCAATTCTTTAAAGTCTGCTTATTTACTGCATGTTTAGAGCATGTGCTGCTCAAATAGAATATAGCATCCTAAAATATAACAGAAATGGTTTTATGAATGTTACAGAATGTTACAAAATTTTACAGTTTTCTCTATAATAAACAGTGGTTGCAATTTCCCTCATATTTTATGATATGCAGCAGTGGAGTCTTTATTGTAAGGTATGAATCAGAAATTATTCTGATATTAAAATCAAGCATAAAAGTCAAAAGTCAAATATAAAATCAAAGTGATTAAAAACTGAAAATTGATTAAAAGAAAGATTAAGATAGTGAAGTGAAGAAGTAAAATAGTTGTTCGGACATTGGTGCTCAGTCAACAAAAGCGCAACTAAACAGGTGAGTCTTTATCCTGGATTTAAATGTGACTAAAGTGTTGGCACCCTTGATCTCCTCTGGAAGCTGGTAACTAATAGAGTATTTTCCCTGTTTGGAATTTACCCGGGGTAGATCTAATTTATTTGAACCGAGGGACCTCAGCTCTCTGTTTGGTGTGTATTCACTGATCATCTCTGTAAGGTATTTAGATGCTAAGTTATGTTTGGACTTATAAACGACCAGCAGAACTTTAAAATCTATTCTGAAGGAGACCGGCAGCCAGTGCAGAGAATTAAGAACTGAAGAATTGTGTTCTGACTTTCTAGATTTGGTTAGAATTCGAGCCGCTGAGTTCTAAACAAGCTGGAGCTGTTTAATGGTGTTTTTGGGAAGTCCTGTGATAAGAGCGTTACAGTAGTGCTGGAGATAAAAACATGCATCAGTTTCTCTAAGTCTTGTCTGGAAACAAAGCATCTGACTCGTGCAACGTTTCTAAGATGGTAATAAGCTGATTTTGTCATTGCTTTGACGTCACTATTGAAACTAAGATCAGAGTCCAGAATCATTCCGAGCTTCCTGACCTGATTTGTAGTTATTAGTCCCTTGGCATTGAGATACGTGTTAACCTTAACAACTTCGCTTTTGCTTCCAAATGCAATGACTTCAGATTTGTCCTTTTTTAAATCAAGAAAGTTATTTTGCATCCAGTTTTTAATCTCATCAAGCCATTGGCAGAGAGAGTTTACAGGGTTGTAGTCATTCGGGAAGATAACTAGATAGATTTGTGTATCATCAGCATAACTGTGGTATGATATCTAATTCAGACAAATAAATCTATTCAAAAAACTTCAAAAGATGTGTTCTTTTTATTAAATGAGTCAAAAGAAAGACTCACCAAAATGAAAAAAATTGTCAGCCCACCAGTTTTCAGACTCTGCTTTTTTGTACATTTTTAATACTGTTTTAGATTTTTAAGCTCAAGGTGCACCAACTAATATCCTTTTTCAATAAGAGCTGTGTTTACAATTTTGACCTGATGTAATATCGACAGCATTGTTATGTTATGTGTTTAAATATCACCTATTATTACCATTTTAATAATAACACTGATAATATCCAGTAAATCGAGTTGTTTCAGTTCAAACAACATATGAAATATTTATGTGTTATGTATTATGTAAATATTTATGTATGTTGGGGATGTGTCTGATTCATGATGTTTTTTTGTTCTGCATTCACAGGTACTGTAAAGAAGTATGTTTTTTACAGTCCAAGAGATGGTATTTATGGTACAATCTCTCTGATGTATAAGCATGAAATTTATGAGAAAGGGATTTACTAAATTATAAACTACTGTGCTAACACAGATAAAATCATTAGTGGTGGACAGATGTTTGTATCTTTATAAACCATTCAGTCAGTAAACAGCTAAGAATGTTGATGCCATTTTACTCCAGTTCCTTGTTACCACTATCGTCTGTCCAACCAACCGCAAGTTCTGCTGGTCTCTGTGAGCTCTTTCACCGTGTTCCAGGCTGTCATCCACATCTCTACACTCTGGACTCAAGTCTTGCAGCTTAGGAGACTTCCTTCTACTGTTTCATTTCATGGCAACTCTAATTTCCAAAGTAGCTGGTACCTGTTGGTACTCTCAGGATCTCCACCTCGGTTTCAGCCCTCAGTTCACGTGATAGGGCCTCAGTTCTCAGGAACATCACTCCATGTGTTAGTGAATTAAGCTGTATTTGGATAGCTACCTCCTCATCACTCCTTCCATGTGGCTCATCTCTTTTTCAGCTTCAGAATTTTTAGGTTTGAAATATAGCTATATTTAGAACCATCAGAAACATCTCTAATTCCACTGCGCAGTGCATACTCATATTTTTGGTGCCTATACTATAGATCATCTAGTATAAGAAAATCTGGAAAGACCGTGTTTTTTCCTTGTCCCGTGGAGCTTGAGCATCCAGCTAGACATGGAGAGACATAAGTAATCCCACTCTCAGAGCAAACAGGATCCCAGTCAGAAGAGGAACAGGAGCAGTGCTGGTTACACTGGGACACCAGCGATGGCTCACCAGGAAGATTTAGTTCACTCCTGAGGAGAAGAGAGTATCAAATAGACAACAATAAAGAAACAAAATTAAACCATTAAAAAATGTCTACATCAATAGTTAAAATTAGTAACATTTATATTACTAAAAATGTTGTTAAGGAACACTAAAAACTGAGATTTCAGCAAAGTAGTTTTTTTCTTAAAATTTTTGTAAATAACAAGGTTGTCAAAAACAACATTGTTTTGCAAAGAGTCTTTTGTGCGCTTTTGAAAGAAAACAGTTGCTGAATGGCTATTCCCCATAAACCCAATGGCCATTTTTTTTCTTCACTTTTTTGTTTTAAACCAGGTGGTGGAGCACTCCTAAACCACACTTTTCAATTCAACCCTGGCTGCCTTTACAGGATAGAATGAGAACACTGTTCCTCCTCAAATGTCTGCTTCATGAAAGCACCGAATAAAAATTTCAAAAACTGCTTTTTAATAGGATTTAATGATGACCTTTCAGAACATTACAAAATTCAAACTTGCAGATTTTAGGGATGATCATACTATGAGACTATGAAGATGTGAATCATATTCGTGTACCCGTTGTAGGATACAGTGAGTCCAGCCACGGGCAGGTTGTCACACATGGTGTTGAAGTGCAGTAGGAGAAGAAGAAAGGCACTGAAGGAGGTGATGAAGGAGAGCTGAGCCCCGGCAACCACACTTAGCTTGTAGCGTTTCATTAACAGCCCCCCCAGAAAGATGCCCACGGCCACCACGGGCAGGATCAGAACCCCTGCCAGAGATAAGTCTGAGTGTGCTTAATGACCAAGCTTACATTGAATTTGCATCTACTGTACCTTGTTGAACTATTCTCTATTTAGAATTCACATCATTATATTTTCGAAAGAAAACTATATTAAAGCCTAAAATCATATTTTTCCAAACAAACTACAAAGTATCTTATGTTACATATAAAATGAAGATGTATGATAATGTATGTTATAAGACAAAAAGTTCAGATTTCTCTCTTTATTTTTATTTTTTTCATACATTAAATTTATTTAGAATTTAACAGTTTTTTATCAGCTAATTCTACATTACGTTGATGCTAATTCAATTCCATAATATGCAGTCCTTATGCTTAAAATAAAACAATTTAGTATGTATGGAGCTACAATTTTATTGAAAAGTATTTTACATTTTATCTTCAAAAACAATCATTAATGTTGCTCACATAAATTATTATTTTATGTTACTTTGTGTCACACTAGTGATTTTCATATAGGGTAAAAAAAACAGCAACATATTCAATATTAAATGGTATGAATTGAGTAACAATAACCAGCTAAAAAATGTAAAGACTAAAAAAGTAGATTGAGAAATTTTTGCTATGGACTGGAACTGTCCAGCGTGTGCCACTGTAGACCAGAGGTGAAAAAGAGAGAAAAATAACTCAAAAGGTTTAGAAAAAAATAGTATCATTATTCAGTTTGAAGGAAAAATTCCAGTATATATTTTTAAATTGTTATCTTTAGTGTTTTTTCCTACCGATGAGGAAGTTTGCTCTGGCTGCACTCTGGCCAAACTGCTGCTCCATGTACTTGGCTTTGAAAGTGAGAAGGCCGATAAAAGAGTTAAACTTCAAAACAATCCCACAAAGCAACAGGAAATAAGCCGGAGTGCAGAGCAGACGCTTCAGAGAAGGCAGAAACCCTGGACATAAACACAAACACAGCACAAGAGATATTATAAATTGTAACCGTCTACACACATTTTAAAAGGGGACTGATGACTAAAAATGGAATGTGATGCTAACATTTACATTTTATAACATACAGTAGTAAACATGCATTGAAATTAAAGGAAGTTACCTTTTGCAATGTCTGCTAGTTTAACCGAGTGTGTATTCTGTAGTTCAGAGCTCTGGTCCACAGGGTTGCTTTCCACCCATTTTTCTCCCTGCTTGAGTAGTGAGCGTGGCAGAAACCAGAATGGTATGCCAGATAGGACCAGAATACCAGAGGAGACGAAGAAGCCCAGCCACCAAGCACCAACCCAGCGTGCATCCTGTGGTGTGATGCTGACACTGTCTGTCATAGTGACAAGGCAGAGCAAGACAACACACACATGTCTTGAAAAACCAAATAGGTCTAAAAAAAAAAACCTTTTATTTTGGTAATTAAAAAGTTCAGAAATAGTGTCATTCATAATGCGGTCATATGTTGCTAATGCTGACTATCAGCTAAATATTAATTCATGCCACAGTCTGTCTGAATACTCAATTTTGATTGGTTGACAGGTATATTTCTTGGTGTATGCACACAAAGTCCCGTTCGGTCAAATCACTCTATGTATCCTTGCTCTACATTAGTAAACATAGTAACGGATTCCTTAATGCGAGTCCTAGACCTTTGTTCACAGATTTGCTCAACCTGGATTGTTTGTCACTATATTATTTAAGTTGTACGGTCAATTTTTTTTACACCAACTGTTGTTTGCGGAGCTCTGCTGGACTAAAACCAAGAGACTCGATTGAATCAGCTGCACTCAAAAAAATGAGATCCAGGTGTTGTGTTATTAACTCAAAATACAATATTTTGAAAAAAATGAAATGAATCAGCTTATTGTATCTACATTGTTACTTTGAATCAGTCTGAACTAAATCAAAAGGTACTTACAATTCCTTAATTATTTTATGTTAAAATAACTAGTAAGAACTGAATTGAGTCTATTACTTGAGTTGCGCATGCTCAGGATAGAGGTTCTTCCCGTGACTGAGAGTTGAGATGGGGCGTGGTCAGAGGCTCATCAGGAGAACCAGTGGCTCCTGCATCTCTCCCGTTAAAAATGGCATCTCACATTCAGTTCCTCTCTGCTCTCCGTTCTGTCTTTGGCATAGCTGCTAGCTCTTCAAAGTTAGTTTGATGTTTTGAAATTGTAATAAAAACGGAACACATTTTCATCGAGATTATTGTGTTTATTTGTAAATTAAACTGCTGTTTGGTGAAAATATTTTGGCTCAATGTGCATTTTGCTCTGTGGGTCATTCAGTCTAAAAATCTGTTATGATAGCATAATTCAATTGTGTGGAAAAAGTGTGTCATAATTATGTGTGAAATTTTTTTGAGTGTGCAGTTGCAAAGGTGGAGAACGAAAAAAACATGGAGCGATGTTACTGTCCACTTTTCTTTTATGCCTCCACATTAAAAGGAAACAAGGAGCTTCATATTTGCATTCGCCTGCTTTCAGTCATGCAAATATTTTGCAGACATTGTGATGAAATTCAAATTTGCTTTGATGGCGATCATTTGAAAAAGTGTTAACGTTCTAGCTTCATGGTGACATATTTGATTTCTTTAGTGACTAAGCTCTTAGATAAAGTAAGTTATAAGCGGAACCTACTATGGGAAGGGAATCACGTGCACATGTTATTTGTGTTGAAGTGTTTTTCACACTTTCATGGTGGGTTTAGAAATCATGAATAAACTACAGTTATTCTAAAAACTGTGAACAATCAACCCTGAAGTGCTCTTTGTGTATGAAGCTAGTGAGCATTCTGTACTCAGTCCTGTATGCTAAAGCTAAATATTGTCTCTGATATAAACAATAGCAGCATAATAAATCAAAACAGTGTTCATTTATTGCCCAATGTTTGTCCAAGATCTAAATATCACAGGTTTTATCACTGAACTGTTAAGAAGCTGGATTCAGCCTTGTCCTGTCTATTCATGAGTGGAGAGCAATGTAACGTTAGATAATTTTACCTTGCATTACTCTGTCAGGAGCAAGAAGCAGTGAAACAGACACAAATAACCATGATTTAATTTTGGTTCAAACATTAATTATATCTTTAATATGTTAATGTTGCCCAAAGATAATAGTATAAACAGCATGATCCACGTAAAATGTTAAGGCATAACAGCAGCAAACGTCACACATTTATTGCAGCTCATATATTAATAATAACTTAAATACATGAGTGTTGGCAAAGATCGTAGCATAAAATGAATGAGCATGCATTGTTTTTTTATACACACTTCGCAAATGCAACCACTCGTTATTCGCCTCCATGTTGTCCATTTAAAACTGAATTACGCATACTTAAATGTTGTATATACCTTACATATTCAAATTTGGTGAAGGTAAAGTTTTTATATAATTAGTTATTTGATATGTCAAACAGATTTAACATTAAACACATTTTGTATTTTAAAAAGTAAGCAATCACAAGTGTTAAAGGAACCTTTGGAAATTGCACAAATATAAATATTTATGCTATTATTGTAGCATTTCATATTTAGTTTACAACATTCCAGAAGTGATCAATTTCAATAGTAACAATGAGTGCATGCCTACCAATAGTGACAAATCCAATATCTACGTAAAGTCTGGCACACAAGGAACCCAGAAGGAATCCAAACATGGGACCCAGAAGCATAATTGTTTGAAGACATGCTAGAAATCAAAACAGAGATTTTTATTAATAGTGGAAAAACCTAAATGAAAAATCTATTTATTCTTTTTGGTTGTAAATATATGCATTTACTGCATAATGAATTTCAATTATATTCATAGTCAACCCTTTTAGAGCAAATAAAAAAAGTCTGGTATAGTTGAAACTCACCAGTTACTTACATATATAAAATGCGGAGTTTTCTGCTTTTGCAAAGTCATCTATATAAGAAATACCAAGTGGTGTGACTGGTGTCTCTCCGATACCTCTGAGAGCATTTCCCAAAAATACGTAAATCCACAAACTGGATCCTGGGTCCTTCAGACATTCTAGGAAAAAAACAGCCAAACAAGACCCACATTTGTGTTTAGTTAAAGTTGGATAACTTCTCTCTGAAAAACAATCATTCTGTTTGTTTTAGGGGATATAGTTTTTTTTAGCAATTAAGTAGCCAGTGGTGTTTTTAAGCTTTGTAGAGTTGTACTAGTTCAAAGCTGATTCTTGAACAGAGCAGAGTAGAGTCCTCACCTCTTTCAATAATTACACTTAACACAAACAGCTAAATAGCGTTAGAGTACCTTTTCAGATGACAAGCATTTAACATGTTAAACACAATTTTTCTTGTAACACATATTTGAATGCCACTCTGTTTTATAAAGCCATGTTTCATAGCAAATTAACTTGACCACAAAAATATTTTCTGAATTCATTGTGTGTACATGGACAAAACATCAGAATAACATAAAATATCTTTTCATGATTCCACATTGACATGTCGAAAAGATATATTAAAAAGGCAGATTTTATGATATCTAAGATCAAATTTGCACAGTTGAAGCAACTTTCATTAAATAAAATAAACTGATTGCTTACCCCCAGATTTAGTCTTGGTTAAATTTTTTAAAGAAAGATATTTGAGTTTTACCTTTTTCTGAGTTGTTTGAAGAACTCATTTGTGTCTTTGAATAATCATTTGGCTCCATACCAAATTCACACGGTGTTAAAGTGACTGTGTTGTTAACAAAGCCTTTAATAAGTGTGTCATACTTGTACCTGAAGGATAGAAATGATCAAGTCAAACTCAAAAAGATAAAATAAACTGAAGATTTCTCCAAAAATAAAATCAACTTTAAACCAAACTTTTATCTACAGCTCTTCATGAACATCACAAAATGGCACTGCCATATACATTACACCTACAGTTTAACTTATATAGTCAACATTTAGTGACAATAAATTGAGACAAGTGAACATAAAGGCTAACATTGGGTTATATTGAGAATGTACTTTCTAATAATTAGACAGTATTCACATTCTATTAACCTTGTCCTTGTCATCACCACATTTTTTTAAATCGACTGAATATTTTCAATAGCATTTAACTTATTCCAATTTCAATTGATTGTTTGACATTGTACACTTGTTTGTTCTGAAATTTGCTGAATTCAATCTCTATTTCTTGCAATTTCATGTTTGAAATTTTGTAGTTTTAAGTTTCAAGTTAATATGTAACCAAGCATAGTATAGTAAACATACATAGTAAAGTAGTGCATAAAAAGTATATGATTAAACTGATTGGAAAATCCTAAAGAAAAAAGTAAACTGATGCAAAAGTTTAAATTTTAAATCAGGTTGTAACTCCAAAATTGCAACTTGTCTACCGGCCCATGAATATGTGAGGTAGTCCAGTGAGGGCTGAACCAATGGCCATGAGGAAGCAACCTATCCCAATGAGCCTTGGACGATGAAGTCTCGCCCCAAAATGACTGACCACTGCCAGGAAGAGCAAATTGCCTAAAGCAAAAATTGAAAAAAAGAACTAGTTTTCTTCCATATGCAATGCATTTTCCATAAGCCCTTTGACTTACACTATTACACACAGTAGATAAGCTGATTGTCTTCACAGAAGGAAAAAAGTTTATCTTCCCTACATTTCTTGCTTTGATTATTGTCTGTATTTAATTTATACATTAACTAATTTAAGTATGGATATTAAAAATTGTTTGAGTGAGAACAATGGATATTGAGTAAAATTGACACTAACACACACAAACGCACGCACACACGCACGCACACGCACACACAAAAAGTTTTTTTCCTCAATGACCATTGTTCTTACTCTAACAAACTTGAAAAGAACAAGAAATTAGGCCAACCACTGTTAGTAAATTGAAATTAAAAAGGTTACCTTATCCATTAAAGCTGCTTGTTGTTCACAAAAATGTGTGTTTTAAACATAATTTTCAACAGAGTACAGACCCATTTCAAACCCTCCATCTATGAGGCCCACAACAGAGCTGGACAGGTCAAACCTCCTCTCGATCTGAGTGATGGTACTTTTCATGTAGGTCCCACACAGAGTTTTGGAGAAGCAGGCAAAGGAAAGTGCTCCGATAAAAATCTTGAAAAAGGTTTCAATAAAAAACACTCAGAAACAGAAATAGCAAGACATGCAATGAACAAACAGATGTGTCTCAATCAGATCTGGAGTTCCTTTTGGGTATTAAAAGAAATGTATGTTTTTTTATCACCTCAATAATTATACTCTTTGCATTTAGTAAGCATATTTGTTTGTCCCCTTCTTCCATCGGTCACCAGTCAAAGGAGGACCTTTCAGTATTCATCAAACTCCATTAAACATTTTGGGAACAATCTTACACTTAAAGAAGCCACAGCTAAGATCCTTTCTTAGCTGATAAGTCTGGTAAAAACCTAGCACTTGACAGGCCACTATTATTGGTTAATGACTTGCCAATCTGCCAAAAATCTAAGTGTAATTTGGCTCACAGTTCCTCCAGACAATTTTGCCAGCTACTGCCCTCATGTAACATTTTTAGTGCCTTGGTCTGGAGAGCAGTTATGGCAGACAAAGCAGCGGCAGACTGACCCACCACTGAACAGGCTCTCGCCTTCAGGTCAGACAAAAATCTATCAGGGCTGGAGGAAAATGGAGGGCTAGGGTGGAGTGCTAGAGGGTCCAGATCTTCATTCATAACTTGACTCCTTGAGCACCTGTACACGCTAACTCTAGAAAGAAGAACAATATATATCTGTCTCTATAGACGACATTTAAGAGCTGCCCCTGAGTGTTGTAGACCTAAACATTCTATACAATCCTTTAGGCTGTCACTCAACAAGAAACGCATACAATCAGGAGAGTGACACAAACTGAACAACTTTAAAAAGACAAGACAAGAGAGAGGAGACATTGGGTGAGTTGACAATGCTCTTACAGCTAAAGCATTCAGTACCTAATTCCACCTGGACAAGCAAACAGCTATTCTGGGTTCTGAAAATCTTAGTCCATTTTTTTGTTGTTCATTGCTAAGTGTTGAGTATAAAGGCTCCAAAGCTAAATAGGAAGAACATTTTTTCCCACTTCCATTAGTAAGAAATTGATTTATACAATAAAGTGTTTCCATTTGCCGATTTGAAATTGTGGAGTTCAACTTCTGCGTACATAACATTGACGAGATCAACTGAAGGTGATCTTTCAGTTGCCTCTAAACTTGCAAGTTGGAAGCTGAAGCTGATTGAGACCCATCTTTAAAGAAAGAATAGTGAAATCAAGGTACCTTTAAACGTGAACAGCAGTGGTCCTTTGCAGATTCTTGATGGCAAAGATCTTGTTGATTGCTTTGTTTACCATTTTCTTCCGTTGTTGCATCAGACATTTTGCTGTCTTTATGACAAAAAAGTATATATATATATATATATATATATATATATATATATATATATATATATATATATATATATATATATATATATATATATATATATATATATATATATATATGAGATCCCTTTTCAGTTGAGATTCTTGCTGCACTTTGCCTCTGAAATATTTTAACTTCGTGTCAAGGCTTCATAGAGCATGAGCTCTCTGATTGGTCGAGGAGGTGCAGAGCACACCCTTCCAATCCCATGTTAAGCTTTGGAGTAAAAATAATAAAAATTTGATCTATGTTGTGTTTTTGCTTGATAGCATTTAGCATTGTTATCATGCCACTTTGAAATACTGATCAGTGCAAAGATAGTCTTCTGCAGCAGCAACGGATGTATGGATTTGTATTTATTAGATATATGACGAGGTAAATATAACTTGTCCTTTGTTAGCAAATTTTGTTTTTATGATACAAGTATTGGTCAGTGCATGCAAAGTGTGCAACAGAGTAGAACTTTAAATGCTTATGTTGACAAATGGGTGCATGAGGAGCCATCGCAGAAGGCAGTTTGTAGGCAGATTATGCACAAATATGCACATTGTGCGTTTTAACACACCAAGTCTGTAGTGATGTCATAAAAATGACCAATGTTCTGCGTATGGAAATTGTGTTTTAAATAATTAAAAATTGTGTCACTGATACCCTCACCTTAAGTGAACATGACTGGATTGGCATTTGATACGACTTGACTTGTTTGATACTACAACATTAATAAATATGAATTAGTTAAAACAAACAAATACATCCACAATGTTTTTGGCACATAATAATTGCTGTTGTATTTACATATAATATAAATATATAATAAATAAAGACACACATATTCTGTATATTTGACAGAAATGAAGATAAAAATGCTATTATGTGTCCATTGGAGACGAGAGGCTGCACTCAGAAGGGAAAACAGGGTCAACAAAGTTATGAACAGTAATTGTAGAAAGTCTATACAGAATTAGATCTTTCAGAAAGGGCAGCTTCTGTTCTTCAGTTTAAATGCAAGCATTTAAACTGAGAAGTTAGGGCAGCAATTATATGATTGATTTTTCTAATAGGCTAACATTATGTATCTTGTAGTTTCATTCAGAGCTAAGCAACCCGAATTAGTGATCCTAGAATATTTAAAACATAAACATCTACATACACACTACACTACATACACAGTGCAATGCAAGTCTATCTTTACAAAAATTACCAAATAATCTACAGTTTACCTCCAAAAGGTTGAATGGGTTTTATTAGTTGTTGTTGTTGTTCTCATTTTTGGTCATCTTTAGCCAATTCTAATTGTATAACCCTGGTATTTCAACTATTATTTGGTTCTTGTCCATTACTTCGTTTATAGATATTCAATATTTATAACATTCTGCAAATGTAAGTCTCTTCTGCCATGAATACTATCAGTCAAGAAATACAGTTTATTTTGAAGTACACTTTAATTTGAAGTATAATCTATTAAGACATTTTTTTAAATATACATGTCAATAAAAACTCACCTTATTTGTGCTCAAATTGGAGAATGACAGATACTCCAGTCTCTTTCTCCAGTCCAGTTTCTTTGCAATAGGAAAAACAAATCTTCTGTGCTTCTGTACTTTCGCCTCATTTCCTATACCACTGAACATAAAGTGAAGACAGCTAGAAGAAAATTCCAATGACAGTGAATGAATCAAATAAATAAATGAAACAAAAATGATAAAAACAAGAATTCGAGAAAGAATATTTTTGTTCTGCTTTCATCTCTTTCTCAGATAATCCTCTCAGGTTTAGTTAGGCTTAAGTCTCCCCTCCCATGGAGTCCAGGCATTATTCTCAGGCATGCAACATGTTGGAAAATTGAAGTTTAAGAGAATTTAAAGTTCCAAAAGGGACCTGAGTGTGCTGAAATGGACACGACAGGATTCAGAGAGGAACACGTCTCTGGAGCGGAGATGTGTTTGAGTAAACTAGCCCCCACAAAAGCCTCTCACATTTCTATTCAAGCCGCGTGCCAGCACTGGAGAAACACGCTGCTCCCCACACCACTGAAAAATTCCAATGTACTGCCAGAACTTTATCATTACAGTTGTATTTACTTTTATATTGCTCTAATCAATCTTTTTAAATCTAAATGTCAGTTGGTGTTTTGGTCACTCTGGTTCTAGAAAAACAAGAATGGTAAATTCTCACATATATTAATTTTACTCAAGAGGAAAGCGTGATGCAGGTACATTTTAAATTACTGGTAAGGGATAAAAAATATTTACTTATAGATAATAAAGACAGTGTGTAATAATTTTGGCACAAGAACAAAGACAGATCTGTTGACGCATCTAATCAGGGTCATAACTTCAGTTACCTGGCTGATTAAGCAAATAGCACTTTGTTTTGAAAGGGTGATGTAAAAGATCGCATGATCGATTTGATACTTCATACTGGTTTACATTTATTGAAATTACACAAGTCTATTTTCAACTTCAGCTGGAAATCATTTCACTGATGATTGTAAGAATTCATAAGCTTTGACCTGTAATCACCATTTGCATGTGATCAGTCATTCAAGCAGCTTTTCTCAAATGAAACAGAGGATTAAGATTTAACAAAGGACACATTCCTGAGCAGAAACAGAGTGAAAATGGAAACCTCAGCTTTGACCCTGAGTAATAAAGCACAGTAGTTCCTTTCATGCCAGAAAGGTAACACTGCATCATAAAAGGTCCAGTAGAAAAAAAGACCACATCAACATTTAGAATACTGCCCTTTATTCACAGTTTCACATTTAAAAATGACTGAAATCCAGAAAATTACTTTGTTTAAAAAAAAAAACAGTGCAATATATATAAATCTGACAAAGAACAACAGTAAATGTGACCCCAATGTACTTGATGGTGTGTGTTCGTAATGACCTGCCCCGATGTGGGGAACTCTCTGTAACAATGTTTAAAACCAAAGTCTGTTTGAATATAACACTTCGTTTTTGACTTGTAATATATGAAGAAGGACTTTACGTATTTAAGAAATTTCTAAACACAGGAATTTGTAGAACTGTAAGTAAAATTTGTATGTTTTTCTTTTCTTTAAACAGTTATAGATTTCCCCATAAACATGACATAACACATGCTATAAAGAAGGATGACAGTCCACGAAAGAGTCCGTTAACCTTAAAGTCATGTTTGTTAATCACATACCTCAAAACTTTTTCTTCTTCTGGACAAGCCAAAACTGAGCTGTTATAAGAGACCATTCGTTGTCAGCAGTTATGACATTTGAATACAGTATGAGCAGATTGCTAAACAATGTAGAAAAATCTGCAGATACTAAATAAAGATGTTTAAATGTGAAGAACCTTAGCATGAGTTATTCCTGAAGATAAAGAAGTCAAAGATCGAGTGTAAATAAACAGCTACTGATGGGAGTTTAACTTTTTCCCATGTGATTTGAATTCTCAAGATAAATTAACATTTGCATATTGCCAGGAGCATCAACATTCTTTAAAATTAATCATTGTTTTGCAAACATACATGTACTATAATGTCAAAACAGCTGGCAATATAAGTGAACACTTTAGAAACATCTTTCCCATAAATGTAATAGTTAACACAACTTCAACCAAATGCATATTTATCCTGTATTTCTTTGGAACAAGACAAATATTTGAAATACTAAACTGTAACTTCAGATGGTGGTCTCCTGGTCTGGGTTGTCATTGCATTTCACAATGGCTGATGACACGTTCCCATTTACTCCAGTCCCGGCCTGATCTGGGGATTTTAATTGTTCCTTCAGTGCATGTTTCTTTTCCCGATGAGACAGTCTATTGTACAGCACTAGAAACAATATGTTGGATATCGTATACAGGCAGTAGATTAAACCCAAGAAGGTATTTCTGTAAAGGAAAACAGTTTGTCTCAATATTTTATGTTGCAAAAATGATTTTTATACAACTTTTTGAGAAAATATAAATATATAAATATATTTTTCCCCCCTGTGCTGTCTGCTATGATCTGCACAAAATGTGCCTGTAACCGCTGGTGGTAAGAGCTTAGAAAATTGCTCTCATATTAGATATTAGCTTTAGTATCAATAGCTTTAATACTTCTCATGACTGGTAGTGCACCCTAGTCCTTTATTTGAAAATCTTTCTTTGAAATCAAACCTTGATTCATTTTGTAATGATCACTAATGTGCACTGACCTGAAGGCATCAGAATCATATATACGGCACGCTCCTCTTCCACCACATTGTTTAGTGCCCCATTTTAGACACGTCCTGTCAATCAAGGCTCCAAAATAGATTGGAGGAGGGATACCACCTATAATAATGTTAGAAAATAAACTAATTACAGTACAGATGTACTCTAAAAGGACAATCATGGATAAATACCTCTTACCTAATGTCCGAACAACCAAAATATGCATTCCAAGAGCCAGAGATTTAAGTTCTGGTCTTATTGATCTATGAAAAAAGTAAATATTGGCATAAGAAATGAACGTGGATACATTCAAAAACAGACTGAATAGAACTAATCACCTCAGAAGAATCATATAGCCCGGTGTGGCTCCACAAGCTGAAAAGAATGCACCGAAGACGGTCACTGCCATGTAGAACTTGAACATGTACTGGCAGTCACTCTTTCGTGGGCATTGACCAAGTACCGCAGACAGGTTTGCGTGAGGCAGCGCTGCATCACCAACACAGTTACAGTTGTGAAAAACCTAAGAGAACACAATCATCTTGGTTATATTTACAAATATTTTAATTTAGTTTCATTTAAGGCTCTATGGTTACATTGTTGTGATGCATTTCCATAGACTACTACATCATGTCTCACACAATGTACTGGTTATAGAAGGAAGCATTCATGAGAATGGTCTTGTAGATGCTTGTCAGAGTTTTTTTTTTTAAATCGAAATGGTATTCATGGCAATGGTGTTCAATGACACAACACATCACTAGAAAAAAATCCACCAAGGTGACCAGCATTAAGTTTGTATGGTAGTCCCAGTTGGTGCACTATCCACACTCTTATGGAAGTAAAATAAAAGTTAGTGTGTCCCAAATCACAGTAAAGGTTTTAAAAAAAATATCTGAGTGGTGCCTCAATGTGTACTTTTTCTGGTAAGATTCTGAAGTGCGGATTGATGGACACTAAACCGGCCAATATTATCCACAATCCACCACGTTTGGCAGAAGGGAATTTCTCTTAGACCCATACAACCGAGCCCTCCCTGTAATATAACTCCTTTTTAAAGAAAAATGCACAGAAATAAAGCAATATTGAGTGTTACATTTATTATTAGAATATTTTTAATGAAGGAATGTGAAAGAAGGAGTTAAATTCTGCACACGTCATGCGTAATGACACAACTAATTCCATTACGTGACGGTTTAGTGCAAACCAGATCACTCACACTTCTTATACACTAAAAAGTATGTGCATTTTCTTTTTTGTATGTACACTTCATCTACTTTAAGGATGTAGTATAAGTATTCGATTTGGGACACAGGATTACCTGTAAACCTCTTCTGAATCAACTTTTTGAAAAGATTGTGAGATTCAACTGCTTTCACTGAAGCATGCAACATCATTTGATCCAAAGTATTATATGATGAATAACATTTTAGTAAAAAAGATTTAAGATATCATGTATATAGCAAAAAACATTTCGAACACATCAATGCATAAGAAAGAAATCTTTGAACACACTTTAAGTTACCATCTCTTACCATCTCTTTTCCAAATCCAGTGGATGTCTGACACCCAGCTAGACATGGCGATGTGTAGGTTATCCCATTGCTAGCACAGATGGGGTCCCAATGTCTCAGAGAGCAGGAGCAGCCTATGTTACATTGAGAGAGCAGTGATTCCGGATTGTATGAAACCTCCGGTGTCCTGACAGAGAAACAAACCAAATGATCAGCAAACCTGGTGCTAACGTCCAGATGAACATCACATCTTAGGAACCCTCTAGTTTATTGTGACATAGACTCATTCTTTAACTCCCCTTGAGATAATAAACTGTGTTTTACTGGAATCTGTTCAGGTGTTCTCTACTTCTGGCGATAGAAATTTTAGCATAGCTTTCCATTGTAAACTGTAAATTTCCATCTGAAAATCTCAGGGCAATTAGGCCACTGCACTTACTGGAATTCTAAAGAAAGTAGAACATTTCTTTAAACTATTTATAACAAAAAATTTGAATCCTTTACTTTTGCAAATGTACACCAGCTCTGCTGTAATTACCCCTGGTACGAGACTGTAAGTCCAGCCACTTCTGAGTTTTCACACTGGAGGAAATACTGCACCACCATTGAGCAGAAAGCCAAAACTGAGGCAGCAATGCAAATCTTTGCTGCACCGAGAACACCAAGTTTGAACCTCTTCATGATAAAACCTCCAGTGAAGATTCCAAGCGCTACAGCAGGAAGATTCATAACCCCTGGAGAGACCAAAATATAATAAATAAGAAATATATTTAAAGCTTTATCTTTGTTATTGAAAAAAAAAGTCCAACTAATTGTGAAAAGCTAATATGCAAATTAGTATAAATAATAATGTTTTCAAATTGTATGATTTTTCCAAATAAATATTTTTTTCCAGATAAGAGATCCTCTATTTGCTTATACCAGTTAAGCCTTTATGAAACCCATTGGACGTGATTTAAAACAACACACCAACCTATGAGAAATATTGCTCTTGATGCTGACTGGCCATATACTTGCTCCATGAACTTTGGTTTGAAAGTGATCATCCCAATGAAACCATTTACTTGCATCAATCCTGTGACGATGATCAGCAGGTAAATTGTGTTGCTGAACAGTTTCCTCAATGATGGCAGAAAATCTGTAGACATCCCAAAAACATATTTTCAGATTGAAGCATACAACAGTGAGGGGAATAAAAGAAGTTGGTTTTTACTGGGCACAACACTACAAAACGTTTGGCCACTATTAAGTTGGGTTTGGGGCGGTTTTTATTTTATTTTTTTTCTGAGGTTGTCAGGGATTATATAAATCAAATACAGTTTTCTCTCTTTTGGCAGTTGTAATGTTTATCAAAGTTTTGGGCTTATGTTAAGGTACTGTTTTGTTTATGAATGCATAAGGCTCTTTAACCAAGATTATTATTGAAGTTGCTGTGGTAATGTTTGGTATCAATAATATCAACATCTTTGAAGGAAGTTATATTTAAAATTTTTTTGAAAACATAAATTAGACCTGAAAAATAATTGACGTTTTTGATTTCATCCACAGGTTTTTGAAAGCCATTTTGAACCCACCATTGTGTATAGCTAGTCATCTGCATCCTGGCAGTGCATAATGGGCTATTTAGTTTTTAAAAAGTACAAAAAGCTAGATCTTGCTTGATGACATCAGAGTTGATGAAACTAAAAAAGTTGCTTTACAGATCAAGTCGTTGGCCCTGCTGCAGAATGATTATATAGTTCCATCACCATTGGGTGGTGTTGTCTAAAGTTACAATGACTAGAAATTAAAATCTAAGAAAAAAATCATGTTCCTGTGTCCGCTCCTGTCATCTCCACGACATGCAGAGCGGTAAAACCAATTGGGAGGAGTCCAGAGGGAGACACGCTTTGCTGGACAGAGACTCAGAGATTTCCGGGATTGACCAAACGTGACACCAAGTACATTAAGGATAGAGAGAACGATCTCTGCACTCACAGCAGATATTTGTTCATTTTATAAATAGCCAATTAGCCATTTTAAGCTTCCTTATAAATGCGTAATTTGATTATAAATGATTATGTTCTCTAGTAATTTAAAATATCTCATTTAATTAGTTTAAAGTTTAGATGGTCAGTTGAGTAGAGTTTTGTTGTTATAATCTTGTTTTTTTTTGTCAGTAACGAACGGAATATTTTCATTGTTGTTTTATTGTTCATTACCCCATACACACCTCTAAGTGATGGCATTAAAGGGTCTCCTATGCTTTATACATAACAATGGAAACAACTTTATTTTTCAACAACCTTACTTTTTCAGGGACAGAGAGAGCAGTTATCTTTGCTAAAGCATATCTTGTGGACATGGCGTGAATATGCAATGGTTATGAGTGCATTTGGTTAGTGATATCACCATATAAAGGCTTGAGCGTTGTCTCACAACCAGGCTTATTAAGGTCATAAGGGTAATTAAGGTCACTTGTAATAATACCACCAGGATATCTACCAAGGGTCAGGTTTCTACAACCACCTGATGGGTTAGGACTACTGTATGTGTGAGTACATGATTTATCTTGAAATTTGGTATATTTAGAAATGCCTTAAGACCACACACTGGGATATGTTTGAAAAAAAATGGACGGAAAGAATATCAAATGTTCCCTCCTGCAATTTCTATCCCTGGAGCTCAAAGAGGTGTAACAGGTATAAAATATATGAATAATGTGTTTATAGAATTACACTGAAAATGCTTTAAGTTCTGTTGAGTTGTTGGAGTGGGTGCCTTCCCCTTTAAGGGCATACTTTTCGTTTTGGGGAAATTCCCATTTTCCCGCCTCCTCTGCCCTTTTGGCAATGGCCATCTGTGAGAGAGGTAGGTGTTTACTGAGCTCCAATGTATTTTGATTTTCTTTTAATAATATAGCCATCTATATATCGATCTCTGTATTTTTTTTGTATGAATAGATAAAACTGAGAGGAGAGATTGATGGGGCCGTTTGGCGTGTTTGTCTGTCTCTTCTTACTGTCAGGTGTGCTATGTATTGTTCATATGTTAATTATTTCTTATTTAATTTCTGTGTACTCGTCTCCTCTGGCCCTTTTGGCAATGGCCATCTGTGCGAGAGATAAAACTGAGAGGAGAGATTGATGGGGCCGTTTGGCGTGTTTGTCTGTCTCTTCTTACTGTCAGGAATAAACTGATGTGAAGATCATCTGACGATTGACTGGTTCACTTTCAAACAATAGAAAAGAAAACACAACGCAGATCCACCGGTTACATGTGGTGCCGTGAACAGCCCGGATCACCAGGTCAGCGCTTCACTCACCGCCGCGGTTGCTGAACAACTTCTCCCGCCACTCGAGAGGTTTCGCCGTCTCTCTCCCGGGCCAGCTGCCACTTCACAAGCTCCGCGCATGCGCATGCACGCGCAAACATCTCAATGAGGACGGTATAGAGTCATTGACCGAGCGCATTTGAACAGAGACTGAAATCGCTGCGATTGAAGTGGGTTGTTTGAAAAATAATAATAATAATTATTATTGGTATTATTATTTAAACAAAAAAATATTTTTTTGCATAAGATTTTTGCATTGTTATCTGAACTTTGAACATGCATAGGGACTGTACTTTGGATGATATAAGCCCTGTAAAGCAGGCTGATATGACTTTTCCCATCGGGAGGGGCAGTAGTTTTGGTGCTCACTACAAAGGGAGCGAAGCAGACACAACTTCTCAGTTTCTTGGGAGAGGGAGAGGATTTGTGAATATGGGTCTTGATTACAAACGTGTGGTTGGTGTTGGTGCATCTGTAGGCCCAGTAGCTAACTCCACTCCCATTCCACGTTCTAATGCTGAACATCATGCTTCCGCTGATGATTTAGGGAGCTTAATTTCAGATTTGGCTCAGAAGATTGGGGAAAATATTTCTGCTAACCTTAATGCCACGCTCCAAACCATCCCAGTCCAGCCTCGTGCATCTTCACAGCCTCAGCATTCCAATGAGTGCATTGATGCATCGACATTAAAGGTCATAGTTCAACAAGAATCAGCACCACCCCCATTCTTCAGAGGCGATAGAAGTGATTCATTCACAATCCATGAATGGGAAGATATGATGTGCAGTTATTTGAACAGAATGAAATACCAGACACGAACTGACGTTTCTGATCTCATCATGAGCAGGCTGGTAGGAAGAGCAAGAGATGTGGTGAAAGTGTCCCTGAAGAGTCGTCCTGAAATGAGTGCTAGTGAGCTACAGAGTGTAGTGTTTGACATACTGAAACAAAACTTCAGTGAGCTGGCTTATTCAAACATGCCCATGGCTGACTTTTATAACACTGTCCCGAGAGCAAAGGAAAGTCCCATGGATTATTGGATACGCCTCAATAAGGCCATAGACATTGCGGATGAGTGCCTGCACAGACGTAATAAGAGTGTTGAAGACCCCTCTACAGAGGTTGTCATGATGTTTATATCACACTGTCCAGACCCAAATCTTGCCTTGTCTTTCCAGTTTAAGCCAGCTGAGCAGTGGAGTGCAGCTGAAGTTCAAGAGAGGCTGGATAGTCCTTTGCGAGATCTGAAGAGGTCTTCATTGAGAACTCAGCACGCAATGCAGTTACCAGCTTACAACCAGAGTACAGTTTCCCCTAGTCCCTTGTCTAACCCAGTGCAGCAACCTGGTTCTGTTCCGGCTCAGTCTTCATCATCGGTGAGTCATCTCAATCCTAATGCAATCCCCTTTGCCCCAGATGACAGTTTCAACCGGATGGTCGGAATGATGGATAGGGTTCTGTCACTGTGCACTGCTTCGCTAGCCTCAGACGACAAAACTAAGGCAAATAAGGATTTAAACATCAAAAGCAACTATAACATGATGTGTAAGGTCTGCAGTTCAAAGGAACACACCACATACTCACATTGCAGACGCGACAGGCTCTGTCGTCAGTGTTTCGGTCCTGGTCACATTAAGAATGATTGTCCCAATGTCAAGCACGTAACCCCTTCCAGTGCTCATCCGTTAAACTGATCCGCCCATGTGATGAGAGGGTTAACATGGGCAAGTTAAGTGAAAGCTCCCTCAATGAAGAAACAGACATCCGAAATGTGTATGTAAACAGCTGCAGATTATTACCTGAGGATAAAACCGTCCTGTTTGTGGGATCCCAAAGAGTAGATGGGGCAAGTGAGTTGTTTTATGCTCCTGTGTTAGTTGGTGGTCGTCATACGTTGAAAGGGTTAATGGACTCTGGTAGTATGTCATGCACGCTCAATGAAGAGAGCGAGTCCAAATTGAAAGCTGAAGGTCTTCTCCCACGTCCAGGAATGGCCCCAAGCAATGTCGTGCTTGTTGGTTGTGGAGGTCAGACAGTCCAACCGAAATGCATATACGATTTGGAGATTGAAGTGTATGGATTCAAGTTCATTGTCCCAACCCTTGTGGTTCCTGGCCAAAAAGACGAGTTCATACTCGGGAGTAATGTGATAAAATGCATTCTGCAGAAGATGAAATCACATGACAAATACTGGGAAGTTGTCTCCTGTACCAACAGTAACCCCGAGTGTGAGAAATTCCTTGAACTTCTGAGCTGTATTTCCAGATGGGCTGGGCCTCAACAGCCTGATAAACTTGGCACAGTGAAACTCTGTCATGCAGTCACCTTACTCCCCAAAAGTGAGTACCTCGTCTGGGGTAAGTTACCCGCTAATGCCCCAGTCTCCCCAGGTAGCACTGTCGTCGTTGAACCTACCACAGCACGGGCAACCCCTAGAAACATCCTTGTTGGCAGAGTAGTAACACCCATGTGGGGTGACAGGTGGGTGCCAATGAAAGTGCTTAACCCCAATGCTGTCGCAGTAACACTCCGCCGCAATGCCAAACTAGCTGATGTTTCCCCTTGTATTGCTGTTGAAGACCTCACTGTTGCACAGGGGTTGAGTAAAGTTGAGAGTAACCCAATAAGTCCACCCCAGAGTAATTTGTCCTCTGATCCGGTGCATATGCTGAAAGATCGTGGCTTGGAGGATGTCGACATTGAGGGTTGTGAAGTTTCCGAAGAATGGAAAAGGAAGCTGGCTGCTCTCATTGTTTCCTACCAAGATGTATTTTCCAAAGATAAGCTAGACTGTGGTGAAGTAAAAGATTTTATGCACAGAATTCATCTGTATGATGAACGGCCGTTCCGTCTACCTTATCGTCGCATACCACCTGCCCACTACCAAAAACTGAGAGAGGTTCTTTCAGAGATGGAAGAGAAAAGAATAATCAGCAAGTCCATCAGTGAATATGCATCCCCTCTGGTTATGGTATGGAAAAAAGATGGTAATCTGAGAGTTTGCACTGACTTCCGTTGGCTTAATGCCAGAACTACCAAAGATGCGCACCCTCTGCCACAACAATCGGACTGCCTTGCAGCCTTAGGGGGTAATGCCTTCTTCAGCACCATGGATCTCACATCAGGGTTTTACAATATCCCTCTCCATGAGTCTGACCGGCATTACACCGCCTTCACAACCCCTATGGGGTTATATGAGTACAACCGTCTCCCTCAAGGCCTGTGTAATAGTCCAGCATCCTTCATGCGCATGATGCTCAGTATCTTTGGTGACCTTAACTTTTCCAGTCTGCTCTGCTACCTTGACGATCTATTGGTTTTTGCTCCAACTGAGCAAGAGGCACTGAAACGGCTGGAGGTAGTGTTTACCCGGCTGAGATCCAGTAACTTGAAGCTTGCTCCCAGAAAATGCCACTTTCTGAGGTCATCAGTGAAGTTTTTGGGCCATGTAGTGGATCGTGGGGGTGTGTCGGTTGATGAGGATAAGGTCTCTGTCATTTCTGCTTTCTCCAAAGCAAACCTGATGAAAGAGGATGGAGTGACACCATCACTGAAGAAAATTAGATCATTTCTTGGGATGGTGTTGTACTATCAGGCATTCATTCCTGGCTGCTCACGCATGGCAAGAACATTGTTCAACTTAACGGCTGGCCAGAAACGTGTGACAAAAGGTGGACGTGATTGCAAGAGATCAGGCACGTATAGAGAGTTGACACCTCAAGATTGGACACCAGAGTGTGATGCAGCCCTTGACTCACTAAAGAGATCCCTAGTCGAGAGCGTAATGCTGGCCCATCCAGATTTTGAACGGCCATTCCTGTTGTGTACCGATGCTTCATTAGATGGTTTAGGTGCTGTGCTATCCCAAATTCCAGCTGGTGAAGATAAAGCAAGGCCAATAGCATTTGCAAGCAAAGCTCTGAATCGCAGCCAAATGAAGTATCCTGCGCACAGATTAGAGTTCTTAGCACTTAAGTGGGCAGTGTGCGAAAAGTTCAGTCACTGGCTTAAAGGTCATGAGTTTTCAGTGTGGACTGACAACAACCCACTTACATACATAATGACCAAACCAAAGTTAGACGCGTGTGAGCAACGCTGGGTTTCAAAACTCGCTCCATACAGTTTTGATATTAAATATGTCCCTGGAAGATCCAACGTGGTGGCAGATGCTCTCAGTCGTGATCCCTTTGCGAGGCCAGTAAGTGAACGGCTCTTGTCAGAGCCCTACTCTGAGCTGTTGGGGCAAGTACACAACGTTCAAGACAGTAGTGTACAGGAAGTGTTCAGACTTACGTGCCAGCCGCAAACAGTGGAAGCAGATCTGTCAGGGGCCAGATTAGGAACATCAATGTCTGCAGAAGATGTCTCTTCCATCTTGTCCTCCTGTGATGAGTGGGAAATTGGAACTCAGTGTCGAGCAACATCATTCAAAGAACACCTTGGCTCTTTAATTGGTGGCGATGATGTGGTGCTTCACTCCCTTTCCCTCTCGGACCTGCAAGAACATCAACACAAAGATCCTGTTATTGCCGGAGTGTCTCATTACGTCAACAGAAAACGCAGACCATCAAGGCGTGAACGTGCCAATGAAAACCAGAGTGTGTTTCGGATCCTGAAGCAATGGGATAAACTTGCAGTGAGCAATGGCATACTGTATAGATCCATTAAAGATGCACTCACCAAGCACAAGAGATTCCAGTTTGTCCTTCCAGAATCCCTGAAAAGCCAAGCTCTTTCTGCTGTACACGATTTAGCGGGTCATCAAGGTCAACCTCGCACTATGTCTTTGGCCCGTCAGAGATTCTTCTGGCTTGACATGGAAAGAGATGTGCTTGACTATGTGAGGAAGTGTCCCAGATGCGTGTGCAGTAAGACTCCAGAACCTGCAGCGAGAGCTACTTTGGAGAGCATCAAGACCACAGCCCCATTGGAGCTCGTTTGCATTGATTTCTGGTCCGCTGAGGATCGACACAATAAATCAGTGGATGTCTTAGTAGTCACCGACCACTTCACGAAACTTGGACATGCTTTCCCATGCCCTGATCAGACTGCCAAAACTGTCGCCAAGAAGCTTTGGGATAATTTCTTTTGTATTTATGGATTTCCTCACCGTCTCCATTCAGACCAAGGTGCTAGTTTCGAAAGTGAACTGATCGCTGAACTCCTGGAGCTTGCTGGTGTTGTCAAATCCAGAACAACCCCTTACCACCCTATGGGGAATGGAGGCACTGAAAGGTTTAACCGAACGTTGGGTAACATGCTAAGATCCCTTCCACCCAGAGCTAAGCAGAAGTGGCCGCAGTTGGTGCAAACCATGACTTTCATTTACAACTGCACAGCCCACGAGACCACTGGTTACGCCCCTTTTTACTTGATGTTTGGCAGAGTACCCCGTTTACCTGTTGACCTGATGTTTCAGAGTGTTTTGAGAGACAGATCAGTATGTGACTACAATCAGTACGTTCAATCACTCATCAACGATCTCCAATCTGCTATGTCTATAGCACAAATTAATTCGGTTCGAGAACAAAAACACCAGTCAAGCCAATATGACAAGAGAGCCAAAGGCCTTCCCTTAAACATTGGTGATCAGGTGCTTGTGGCCAACAAAGGTTGTAGAGGCAAAAAGAAACTTGCTGACAAATGGGAACCTGTTGTATACACAGTAATTGACTCAAAACCTTCCATTCATGTTTACAAGATCTGTGACAGAGCTGGTAATGAGCGGACAGTACACAGGAACCTCCTTTTGCAAGTTAACTTCCTCCCCTTACCTGACACTGACTTACCTGAATATGAAGCTGCTGATTCACTTACCTGCAGGCCTCTTCCGAATGCTGTTACAGATACTCAGTTTCCGTGTCCTGCTGAAACTGTAAATACAACAGATAAAGTTTGTGAGGGAAGTGAAATTGAAACTCTCACAGAACCAGATTGCATGTCCAACATTTCCAATGAGGCAATGTGTAGTGATTGCACTACTTCATGGGTGCATTCCCAATCAGAGAACATACAGAACCAAGATCCATGTTTTGATTTGCCGTTGGTCGAAAACAGTTCTGTGGCTGGTTTTAGTGCCATTCCCCTTGTTCAGAATCCAGTTCCTGACAACTTGCCTGTCATTCAAATCCCTTTTCCTGGATCACATACAGCTGATCATTATTTTACTAGGTTTGGAAGAATAATCAAACCAGTTTTCAGACTTATTGAGTCAATGGTTCAAGTTGAAAATATGTTAGGTTTAGATTCCAGTTCAGAGGTGATCAATGTTTGAACTCACAATAATGGTGAGTGTATAATCAGTAAGTTTATTTCAGAACCTTCTTTTTTTTCCTGAAAGTTTTTTTTCCCTCTTCTCTCTTTTCTTACACTCAGTTTAATGGTCTAAGTATATGAGGTGTAATGGGCACCTTAGGCTGTCTATAAAATGTGTTGATATTTGGCCAATCTCTTCACATTTATTATCCTGAAAATCAGGAAGCTTTTAATGCTGACTGTCTGTTTTGTATACAGATCAAGTAATTCTTACGACCTGTTTTGTGAGTGTTAGTTTTTCACATGTTACCGTATTTTGTGTAATTCTAGGGGGTGAGTGTAACAGGTATAAAATATATGAATAATGTGTTTATAGAATTACACTGAAAATGCTTGAAGTTCTGTTGAGTTGTTGGAGTGGGTGCCTTCCCCTTTAAGGGCATACTTTTCGTTTTGGGGAAATTCCCATTTTCCCGCCTCCTCTGCCCTTTTGGCAATGGCCATCTGTGCGAGAGGTAGGTGTTTACTGAGCTCCAATGTATTTTGATTTTCTTTTAATAATATAGCCATCTATATATCGATCTCTGTATTTTTTTTGTATGAATAGATAAAACTGAGAGGAGAGATTGATGGGGCCGTTTGGCGTGTTTGTCTGTCTCTTCTTACTGTCAGGTGTGCTATGTATTGTTCATATGTTAATTATTTCTTATTTAATTTCTGTGTACTCGTCTCCTCTGGCCCTTTTGGCAATGGCCATCTGTGCGAGAGATAAAACTGAGAGGAGAGATTGATGGGGCCGTTTGGCGTGTTTGTCTGTCTCTTCTTACTGTCAGGAATAAACTGATGTGAAGATCATCTGACGATTGACTGGTTCACTTTCAAACAATAAAAAAGAAAACACAACGCAGATCCACCGGTTACAGAGGGACCACAAACCATGTAGTTCAGAGTTATAAAATCACTTTACAATAAAGCGATTAGCTCACCTTTGGCCATTGTTGACATGGACTCTCTTGCAGGTTTGGTTGATTTTGGTTTGAGTTTTTTGTTGTCAGGAACAAATGCCTCCTGCTCCCCCTCTGAAATCCCATTCTTCTTCTCATGTTCAGTCTCACCCTGCTTGCTCAGGGATTTGGGTAGAAACCAGAAGGGGATTCCAGCCAGCAAAGTTAAGCATCCGGTAATCAGAAAACCTAGCCACCAAGCTCCAACCCAACGTGAGTCTTTGTAGCTGATGGTGATTGTGTCTTCAGAAAGAAAAAAACATAACACAAAGAAAACTGTTTATACAACCAAATGTAAGGGTGGATATCTACATCAGGCAATCAGTATCATGATTTACCTAGGAACACAATTCAAGAGAAATCTTAATGTAATGTAATAACTTTTATTTGTAATGTATTTATGTAATACGTTTTATTTGAATAATGCTGGCTTTAGTTATTAGTGAGCTGAGAAACTCATCACTCTTGAACAGACTTGGCCAGACAAACCTGTCCAATCAATTCCACTGAAGGCCACATAAGCGATATATGTCATGCAGGCACTTTTTGTTTTTTAATAAATCATCTTCACATGAATGCCTTTTTAATGTCACATTTTGGCTGGGAAATAATACGCATAATGTGAATGTCATTTTACAAAAGAATAATGTAACAACATTTTTTATATTAAATTATATTATTAATATTCGAACATTACAATAAAACATGAGCAACCAAAAAACTAAATTTCGCCCTTATATTAAAAATTTAATGGATATGTAATGTGTGGTAACCACACTTCTACAGTATGACAATAAAAACTTTTACTAACTTTAAATTGAAACAACTATATATTGACATAAGAGGTTGATAAAATGCAAATTTAGGAAGAAAATGTAAAGTTTCCTAAATGTTACTTGGTGTCAACCCCTAATCCTGTCTTCTAATCTCTGACAGAAATATGCAGGGAAAAGTTGTGACTTTGTATTGACTGAAGATGAGAAAAGGTGAAAGTTGACAATCTGACATAATCGAGTGTGCGTACCTAAGTCCACAGCTCCGATGTCCACATAGAGTTTGGCACAAAGGGAGCCCAGCATGAAGCCAAACATGGGGCCCATGATCCCCACCGTCTGTATCAAAGCTGCACGTGTGAAACAAATCAATAACTAACTGTTGGTTTACAAAACCTCTTTTATAACCTTTAAAAAAGTATTTTATAATCTTTTTTATATACTTTTTTCTTTACAGACTTTTCCATTTCTTGTTAGAAAAAGTCACATCAAATGTAAAATGCAAAAAAACTCACAAAAAAAAGGTAAAAAAGTAAAGCAAAAATAAAAATCAAAGTGCATTTTAAAAATGACTTGATTTTCTAATGGGTTCAAGCATGAGAAATTATATTTACAAACTACATGTAATTTCATTACAAAAGATGATTATAAAAATATTTATTTTTTAAAATCAATGATTTTTAGAGCATTAGAGTTCAAGGGCTAAACAAGTTTAATCTTCTAATATGTCCTACTATTTCCCAAATGAGCCTGTTTCAGCTCATCTGATAAAAAGAGAGAGGTAAATGAACTCCCGAAAGGTCAATGGACAAAAAAACTCATGTTTACATCTGTTGATTATAAAAGATTACAAAACAACCTGGCAGACATGTTTTTGAACTGTGGTTAGGATTCCAGTATTAACAGGGAGTACATGCATGGGCCAGGCACTGAATGTTACCTAGGTAAAAAGCTGTATTTTCCTCTCGAGAGAAATCATCAAGGTATGACAAGCCGAGTGGCATGACTGGTGTCTCTCCAACCCCTCTGATCATGTTCCCAAAGAAGACAAAGAGCCACAAGGGAGAGCCTGCTGCTTTATCACACTCTACAAGAAAGAATTGAAGAAAAAAATGAAGAAAAGCATACACGTTCACAGCTCTGATATTAAAGGAACAATCTAAGATTAAATTCCTCATTGTGGAGTTCAGCTGTACCGAACCAAATATAAATCACAAAGTTCAGAAATCATTAACAAATGGTAGGTCTGTGTTTCACGGGGTCGTGAGTAAAGAAATCATATTACAAGCCAAACATTGCATACTGTTTCACAGCTCAGGTTGACTCATTTGGTTGCCTTAATGGTACACATAACTTAAAATGAAACTGTCCGTTTGTTCCAAAACCAAAGATGTCTCTTACTTGATACCAAAAAAATATCAATTGTATACTATATAAGAAGAGAAATAGGCTGACCCCAAAAAGCTTAAATGTTCTGAAATGTACATACACCTTGTGTATGATTGACTAACTTCATTCAATGAGTTGAAGATAAGCAAATAGTAAAATCTGTTGACCCATCAGTGTATTGTTGATAAGAACGAGCTTTCTGCAAAATTTGTAAGTTTCTTGGGTCAAGGTTGAACTGTCTCACCTGCTTGAACTTCAATGGTGGGAACTTCATTATCTTGTGCAAGACTTCCATTGCTGAGGCACGGCAAAATGTTTTCTGAGCCATTTGATTGTGACGAATGGGAAATTGTGGTCTCATACTTATATCTGTGGACACATTTTGACATTAAATGCCGTTTTCTAAACAAAAAGGGTGAAAAGAGGTTAAAGCTCTGCATTGCTCCTTTAAAATATATTTACTCAAAGAACACATTTTGGCTGCATACTTTAAAGGAAATGATTTCATTCTTGTTTCCTTAGTTTAGCTCAAAGAGACAATACATTTGTTTTTAAATGTAGTCCGAAAATAATAGTCACTTTCTTTCAGTGTAGTATTTGGGATGAAACGAATGTTTAACTGCGCTTGAGAATATTGTTTGTATTCTTAAACTTCACGATTTTTATTTACATTTTAAAATGTGTTTTATGTAAGACAAGATATTGTGTAGCATTTTTGTGTGACTTGTTAATAATAAAACAAAGCATAAATGTGATTTCATTTATATTTCATTATATAGGTACATTTTTATTTAGCTTACACTCTGTGTTAATGAACAGATGATTTTAGGCATATTGAATTCAATTTACACTCATTCAGATAACATATACTTTTCCTTTTTTTTATAAGAAAAATTTGGCTTCTTAGTGCGTGCAATGATCAGAATCCATTGAGGTTTTTTTTTACTTTAATAAGATTGCATCCTGCTTATCACCTTTAATCAGGTCATCTGTGTTAACCTCTTGTTTATATTTTTGATTTTAAATAGTGCCTACTCCACTTTTCTGAAGTCCCAGAGGCACATGGAACAGTTCACTAACCCGAGTGAGGAACAAGTGGAGCAGGGAATTCCAAATGGATGTTTTGTCAGTGGTGTCTGATTGAATTCATGAATTCATTTAAATGTTGTTTCACAGCATATGCCATTTCTATGTGAACTACAATACTTTAAAGACAGAATGGATGTCAAAGGTTAACAGTAACCAAGTATTCTTCAAGTTCAAGTTACAGGATATTATGTTCCTCTGAAGAGAAACAAACAAAAAAAATCATGAAAATTTAGCTGTATTAGACTGTTTGCCTTTACATTTGTTTGATGTACTCACGGTCCTTGGAAGACATGTGGCATTGCAGTCATGAATGACCCAAATGACATGAGCAAACACCCCACTGCGATGAGCCGCGGCCTATGAAGCTTTGCTCCAAAGTAACTCACAAAAGCTATGATCAGAAGATTTCCTGAAAGAAAAACTTGCATAGTGAAAAACAAGATACAGAATCAAAGCCATTGAACAAAGAAATGAGCATGGTGTTAGGACCATTAAGATATAGCTGTATGGTTTGCCTGAAATGTAGCTATTTTACACCGTCAAATGACTGTAAAAAGCGGTCTCACGTCCAAGCGCTCAAACCTTTGTCATTAATATTCACTAAAATAACATTCATCCATATAGAAAGCCAGGTTTTTGCGGGGAAGTAACATTAACGTTTGAAAAAAAAAATATTAGTATGTTTTGTAAGTGTTTTGTGTCTGACCGATTTCAAAGCTGATATCAATGAAGCCGATGAGGGAGCTGGGGATGTCAAAGCGCCTCTCGATCTGAGTGATGGAGCTCTTCATGTAACTGCCCTGGAATGCTTTGGCGAAAAACACGAAGCACATAGAAGCTAAAAACAACTGAAAAAGAAACACAAATACACAGTTAATTGAGGAACAAGGTACAAGGATCCGTGTAAAACATATTTTTAATTCAATTCAATTGAAATAATACGGTTCAATAAAGGTGACGAAGTTCATTGTCAAGATTGAAATAAGGTTTTCCTAACAAGACGGAGTGACAAAAGTAGAAAGACCTTTATGAAACCTCTTTTGTTGTTTTTAAATTGACATATTGGGCCCAGTTAGGAGACGTCGCATTGTCTTTTTTTAACTGTGAGCAGAATAAATGTATAAAATATGTCTTCACTTTCAGTGTAACCAAAGAATATTCTATGGATATCCTCAGAATGTGGCTACTGATGATCTAAAAGGATGTTGTTTTTTTAATGGTTTAGGGACTTTTTTTCCAATATTTTCTGCTGGATGTTGGATGTGCCTACTTATTGTTCAACAAAAAGGTATAACATCATTAAAAATTGTAGATACTCACAGCAGCATCACATCACAATGAGTCTGAGAAAATATAACCAGCCATCCTTGATTATATGAAAATCAAACTAAGATATTTAAGATATATTTATTTTGTGGCTTTTGTTAAGTGAACCAAAAAATATGTTATAGCTAACATTGTGTCAAATAATTATAAAAGTAAGCAACTGAGACACAAATATATTGAATTCAATAGCTGTCTTCTTAGCTTCATTCCCACTAATTCAAGCCAAACTGTTTGAAATGTCAGTTCCACATAAATAAAGATCATTAAATCCACATGACAAAGACTTTTCTTAAAAATGCACCATAGAGAGAACAGGCATGCTAGTTTTAGAGGCCACAGACATTTAACCCTTATTCTGTTGTGCAGTAAACCCATTTTCTCAGTATCTGTTCTACTATCAGATGACCGTTGTATGTTTAGCAGTTAACCATTAAAGAGTTTAGGTTGCAGAGTGGGTCAGAAGGTAGATACTTGCTGATTGATTTGAATGACAAACACTAATCAGCCACCATTAAAAGCAAACAGTTAGATTTGAGAATTAAACAAAACATTTCCTGAATGATAAGCCCACGGTTAGCAAAAGGATCATCAGAGTTAAATAACAATTTAAACATTTTGTGTTATCTTGAAAGGAAAAAAAATGTTACAAGTAAACAACCTCTACCTGTAAAAAAACAGAAAAAAAGGAGAAAACACAGAAAAGACAAATTATAAGATTACATTTTTATTCAAATTAGCCACTTATTTTCAAAAATAGTTTTGGAAAAGCATTTTATGCATTTACCAGCCATTTGCTTAAACGAATGTGAAATCAATATTATTCTGTAGTGGTAAAGAAGCATTGGTGGAACTTTAAAATAACTACACACTACTCATCATTAATTAACCAAAGTTAATTCATAATTTATAAAGCATTGTTTCTTTGTTAATGCACTGTTGTATGCAGTTTATGCAAACTAACTTTAATGGTGTTGTTTTTGGTTTATAAGCATCTAATTAATATGTTTAATAACATTAATTCCATACTTTATTGATGGTCAGTCAATCATATATACATTAAACTGTTCACTATTTAAAAAAAAAAGTGATTCATGAGGTCATTTAGAACTCGTCAATAATTTATTATTACATTAAAACACATTGATATATTTCATTATTCTGATGTTTAGTAACAGTTATTCAGTCTGATGCAATTTTCACAGACAAGGCAGGCAGCAGCCAGTATAATGTTGCTTGATGGAACATCAAATAAAATCCAGCATACCAATATACAATGATAATAGTCATAAACTCTACTTATAGCGCACATATCCTTTCTTTCATGTTTATGTTCTGTATGTCTTTGTTGTGTTTCCAGAAGCTTGTTAGTTTGATTCCTCGATTAACGGAGGTGAACGTGTTCAGATGATTCTCCTGTGGTGCTGGAGTTCCTCTGTTTGTTCAGCTCATTACCGGTCATTGTTTCATGTTTTCAAAGTTTATGTGTCACGTGAAAGCATTCTTGGATTTGTTTAATTGGAACACTCTTTATTCTCTGTGATCTTTTCTCCTTCATCCCGTGCTCTGTGCTGGACAGCAGGCATACAATAACGACTCTAAAGGAAATCAAAAGGGGTTTTTTTCTACAGTGGATTTTTTTCTGCTCATCAAACATTGATTGTTTCGATTGGGAAATATCAAGGCTTTTGTAGGTCATTCAGGAGACTAGTTTTCAACCACCTGTGTCACAATGGTCTTAATTCAGCGTCATATCCATCTATCTATCCATCTAGCCATTGAACATTGAACTTTATATCTATTAATCAGTTCACCTGTGTGTATATCCATTTAATCATTCATCTCTCCAAACTTACCATCCTTCACTCTTACTATTCATTCATCAACCCACCTCCCCATCTATTCTACAATCCATCTTTGAATACATCCATTTTCCTCTCCTTTTATTTTACCCTCAACCCAAGAATCTCTCCATTCATCTATTTAACAATTCATCAATCCTTTACATTCACCAATCAATCACTACAATCACCTATCAATGCATATTCAAGAACCTACTCAATTTCTCAAATGTCTGCTGCTATGTTAGGGCAAAATGTCCCAGAGGCTCATGAAGTAGTTAACTAACCCGAGTGAGGAACAAGTGGAACAGTTGATTGCAGATGGATTCATTTGAATGTTGCATTTAAAAACAGAATGGAAGTCAAAAGCTTTTTGGGGTTTTTTTCTAGGTCAGGGGTGTTAAACTCAATTCCTGGAGGGCCGCAAACCATGCAGGTTTTGGTTCCAACCCTGTTTCAGGAGACACACTAGTAGCTTCAAACAAACCCAGAAAAGCTTAATCAGTGGAATCAGGTGTGTTCAGTTAAGGTTGGAGCAAAACTGTACAGGGCTGCGGCCCTCCAGGAATTGAGTTTGTCGCTCTTGTTCTAGGTCAATCAGGTGACTAGTTTTCAACCTCCTGTGTCTTAACTCATCCTCATAACCACCTATCCATCCATCGAAATTAAACGTACAATTAATTATAACTATAAATAGAGTGAATACTGTAAGATAAGCAATTTTGCTGCAAACAGAATCCTTTTAAATAGTTTCATTTATAATCGATACCACTCTCAGATATTTGCTGTTTCTTTACATTTGTTTCTGACTTTCCTGCCCTGCCACACCAATCTGAAGGTAGTTTTTAAAACAGAGTATGAGCTGGGTGTATTTGAGGGTGCTACAAGCTCTACTATAGTCTAGAAAGAGGAGAGCACATCCAACAGTTATCTCTGCTGTGTTCTTTCGAGTCACTTACTGAACTAAAGCACAATGGGATGAAATAAATCCGTTTTTATGGAGCATCTGTGATAGGACTAGCAGCTCTTGGGCTAAAGCATTGTTTTTTAGGGCCCTCAGGAGGTGGAGCCGTTGCTCCATGTCGTTTTTGATCAGCATTATGGTGGTGGTTTTACAGGTTCGGTTCTTATCCAGATGCAGGCCCAGGAATTTTAAAGTAGAGACACGCTCCTCATTATCGTCCCTTATTAATCCATTTGCTTTTGTAACCTTGAGAACCAGTTTATTGTCACTGCACCATAATGTGGCTTTATCACTCTCGTTCCTTGTGATTAGTCCAATCATCCATTCAGCCATGTCTACTTCAGTCCAGCCATTTAAAAACATGCATCCGTGTCTCCTTAAATCAATTTAACGATTCATTATCTCTGCCATAGATATTTAAGTAGTTTTAGCCTTTTAAAGATTGAAAGCCTGCACTCAGAGAACAAACAGCGAACCGTGGTTCCGTCCCAGAAATGCAGAAAATCTCTTTAATCTCAGAACCTTCTCTCTCACTGTCCCTGGCTGCCGGAACAAACTCCCTGATCCAGTCAGGAAAGCAGCAACACTAACAGCTTTCAAAAAGCAACTGAAAACTCTTCTCTTCAGGGAACACCTACTATAAAAAAAATTACTTTTCATCCTCTGTCTTTATTTTCTTCTTGCTATGGTTTATTGATCAGTTGATACAGCTTCTATTATGAGAAGCTGAGATAGACTTTGACTGTGCAACAAAATGCATATTGTCTTTATCTTTCTGTAAGTCACTTTGGACAAGAGCATCTGCCAAATGCATAAATGTAAATGTAAAGAAAATGCATTCTATAAAATATAGCTTTTAAGTCAATTTACCTGGTTGAATTACAGGTGAATTCGAAAATAATAATTAATGGATTGTTAATTTTCCTAAACTTATATTTCAATTAATCTTTCCATGAATATGTTTGGATACAGCAGTCTATGAGACACCAGCTTCATTATCATGGACAATGTGGTATACCCTGCTTGCGGAGGGTGTCAATGACTGTTTTCAGGACAGTTGGCAGTCTTTCCCATTGTCTGCCGACGAGGAAAATATTGTGTCTTAAATATTTTATGAATAGTTAAATGCCTCTATTTCGAGACACTTAATTTTGGTTTTCATCATCTGAAAGTCATAAACACCAAATCTTCAAGAAATAAACAGCTTGCAATGTCACTGTCTGCAAAGAATCTTAAAATAAAAGATAGGCTTCTTTTTCAGAAGTGACAAAATGTTCAAACTGTGCATGCTTTTCACAATTTTGAGAAACAACCCTGTTTGAGCTTTTGAGCACCAACATACACACCCATTGTAAACAATGTAAGCCAACGGCTGTCAATGAAAGTCAGCAGACTTCTGTGAAAGTCAACGATTGCCAGGAGAAGTCAATGGAAGTCAATTAAAGTCATTGAAAGTATTTGAGCTGAGAAAGGATTAAATAGCATGTCAATGTCTTGCATCACTGAAGACTGATGCAGTCAGGAATCTAAAAGAAAAGAGGTGTGAAGCATACCTTAAGTTTTGAGGAGCATGGCTCTCTCGTCGTCTTCTTCTCAGTGCTCATTTTCGCCTGAAAGCAGATGATGTGAAATCATAAGTATGACATTGCAAAGCACAGATCATTGCAGCCACAGGTTTTTGTTGTGCCTAGTGTTTTTATTTTTTTTCTACAAGTCCATTGTTTGGGGCGGGTAAGAAAACATGATGTGAGGGTGGAGAGATCCAAGCAAGCTTCCTGACAGAGGAAGAGCCGAGAGAGCTTACCAAAGTATGGTCTCAAACAGAGGAGCGTGCTGAGCAGAAAGAGATGATGAACAAGAAGACAGAGAATTTTTCATGTTGGATTGATGTTAGAAACAATGAGAGGAGACGTAACATAATGAGGGATTTTTTTTTGTTTTGCATTTGCAGTATGATAAAATGTTATAGTAATTGATAATACTCTGTGTTTAACAACTTGCGACACTGTAATATCATTTACTTAAAAAACAAATATTTTTCTATTTTCAAAGATTTTTAACATGTATTTTAAATATTTTTTTACGGTACACTACCTTCCATTTCATAGCTGTATTGGTATTGTATAATTTATTATAAATTCAATAATTTTTTTTTACAATTTTGCATAATTTAGTCATTCAAAATCTATTGCTTTTATTTAAATCTCATTAAAGAACAACATGCAATTTTGTCATCACTGAGATTATCACTATAAATAAACAAAAAAGAAAGAAAGTAAAAAAACGACACAATGAATAGCGAATAAAAAAGCTACTAAAATAATCTATCACGTAACAAAATTAAAAAATAATACACCAACAAGTGAGCCACTTAACACAAACAGAATGGAAATAAATCCAGTCTATTGTGAACCTTTATAAAAAAATATGCACACACGATAAACATTTTGTTCAAGTGAACGTTTCATAAAATTTTATCATCAAATCAAATAAATGAAAAATAAATGTCATTTAACAATACATTTCATTTAACAATAAATAAATGAACAATGTGTGTTTTATATGTTTAACTTCAACAATGCACCAGCAACAGTGAAATGGTAATATTATAACCATTGTTATTTTTGAATTGAGTACATCAAGAAAAGTGAAACAAACAAATAAAAGCAGAAAATTCAACAGCCCTAAGCAGTCATAGCATCAATAACTGAAAACTGCTGAGAGAGAATTGTACCTGCGCTGCGCTGCTGCTGCTGCTGCTGCTGCTGCTGCTGCTCCAGTGTCTCCGGGTCTGGGGCGTGTATGAGTGAGAACGAAGGACTCTGACTCTTTGCTCACATTGAACCTTATCTCTCACCGCTTATCTAACCTGAGCTGATCATGTCAACAGATCAGAGAAATCAGTGTATTGTGTGAGAGGCCAATAACTTAAATATTTTAAACACATTACAAAATGTTCAAAAACTTCGTTCATCCTTAAACTCAAACAAACAAATAGAAGCTTGTTGGTATATTTTATTGGCATTGTATTCAGTAAGAAAAGATGCGCTGAGCTCAGGATATATCAACTGACGCAGACACAAATTCATTCGGAATCTGTTTATTTCAACAAAAGCAGAGCTCTATATACCCAACCTAAACAATAAGAGACATTTTAAGGGTTCCAGTAAGCAGTGTCACTTTTCACAAATTCTCCAGAGAGGCTCTTTTCTTGCTCAGATACAAAGTAAATGTTTAGGGACATTCAGAGTTGTGCTAGAGACCTCAAGCAACCTTTTGTTGGATTAGAGCATCATGAACACAGACAAGTCAGTTTTCAAAAGATTCTTTAATACCGAGTAAATGTGTAAATGTGCATATACGTATCATGTGATTCTATACTAAATATGGTGTGATCATATAGTTTCAGGCCTGTTAACTTCTGAAGGCCGTACGTTTCATTTTTTTTGTCTCAAATCATCTCATGTTATTTTCTAATTATTGCTTTTTCTGTTGCCACTTTTAATCACAGAACCTTGAAGAGTCTATGGTTTGCGCTTGTTAGATTTAATGATGGTTGCTGATAATTTTTTCCCCATAATTATTTCCCCATAAACAACAACAAACAATATATTGCATGGAAAATATTTTCCTGCGAATCACATCCTCTTTATATCAAAACCTGATTGTTATTCAAACAAGAAAAACCCAGCAATTGACTAACTTACTGAAATGAATCATTTAAATCATTTAAACCCTTGAAGTTGATTCTATTTAGCATACAATCATTAAGATGTAAACAGGGCAGTTGAATACATTGAATGAATGGCTGATGCACATTTTAACAAGTACACTATTTTTCAAACAGGAGCCAGCAGGTTTTAGTTATAATTTCATGCTTTATCACCTACTGTGGTTTTAGTTTTGTCCTGGCATTCATTGGATGATCATTAATTTTCAGACACATAGGGATATCTCAGAGGATTATTTTCAAAAATGATTTAAGAAGCAGAATGTTCCTCTTTGCATTGACATCCCGTTACATGTTTGTAGGTGAAGCCTACAAGCCTCTCGCCACAGCTTAGAGTTATTTCTCTCATTTCGTATCCCGACTCCTGACAGCATTCTCGTGTCTGCTCAAGCTCTAGTGTTCCATTTGTGTGGATCCACCTGTGAAAAACAAATGGTTCATTAAACACTATTCTTTTAATATCATTTGATATTGTTTCAATAATAAGTCATAGAAAAAGAAAAAAGTGTATTTTAAATTAGTTTTTTATGGATTTACAATTTGTAATATATGTTTCCCTCTTATGGCTACAGTCGATACAATTACATGCTATAAAATATAATGTTAATATTCCAAATAAAAAAATCGGTGAACTTAGGAATGGAATACCAAATCTAAATCTGTTAAACTTTTTGACATTTTTTGAACTTGTCTTCAAAAAATAGGCATAGTAAAACGTGATAAGACCCATCTGCATGTAAAACCAGAGAGGAATGATGCTCTAAATGACACCTCTACCTGGAGCTGCAAACGGTGCAGATGAAAATCTTACAGTGGATTCCAAACCATACACTAAATTTACATAGAATAATAGTCTAGCTATAGTATATAGTCAGAAAATCATGGTTAAAGTTATTTGATTTAAAAATTGAAAAGTGTTTAAGTGTATAATTCATTACACACAGTTTTTTTTAATTAAGATAATTATAACTAAATTGCTTTATTTCATCCGCTAAATAACACAATATATGAAAAGTCTTTTAAATGATCTATTACTGAGGGACTAAACCACAATGGGATGAGGGACACTAATAATCAATGTACATAGGATTGATTAATAGCTTAAGTTCAATGTCTTGAATATATGCATTTACAATATTCCTGATCTATGTCCTGGTGTTACTCCAAAATTGTTGCACTCATGACATAATGACATATTTTTTTCAATTTTGGAATTTCGTCAAGAGATTTCATTTAACTTAAAAAAAAGAGTGTTAGTGGAAGAAAGGTTATGGGAAAAAACAATTGACAAAACTCTTGGTGTTTGTATAGTTAGCAAGAAATGTGGTGCTTAGGGAGCATTTTACTAACAGTAAAATTTTTAAATGACTGATTCGGTGTCTCAACTAAACCTATAGCCAAATTTACAAAATAGCTTCACTTTCCTAAAAGTGCTAATAAAGAACAACGTTGACTAATTAAAAATTAGTCCTCAAATGACCTCAAGTGAATATATAATTTTTTTCACCTCTTTGCACTTGAATGACATTTTTGACTCACTTGTTTTGTGTGTCACAGTGTCCCTCACACACCGGCAGATCCACTTTCTGTGAGCAGCCACTGACGCTCAGCTTCATCTGGCTTAACCTCACAGAACATGACAGGTTACCTGAGAACATGATTCACAATGAGGAAAATAATAAAATCAGAAGTAAAATAAGCTTCCAATCCTCAGATGTCCTTCTAGCGACTCCTGAGAACAATTCAACAATGTTTTGTACATGAGGTTTTTTTTTCTTATTCCTTTGATCTCTCGTAAAAGTGTTTGTTTTTTAAATGACTTTGACAACTGTGTACTTACAAGAATAGCAGCAGCCATGCTCATCCCATACACGTAAATTCTGGAAGAAAACAAATGTATAGATGATTGAAACACTATAATCATTACTATGTTAAAGTACATGGTCTTAGCAACATTGTAAACTTTTGCAAAGGCTTTACAAAAAGAGACCCGATTAAACCACAACTCTGTTTCTGACCACGCTTGTACTTTATGAGTCTTATTTATTGTATCATGAACCATTGTTAGCGTAAAATTGTGTGCTCATCATCAGTGTAACACAATCTAATGCCACTTTGCCACTGGATTTTAGTGATGGCATTAGATCGACTGGGTTTGATATGGCTTTGCTCGATTCGCCACGGTTCATGTTTTGTTTTCCCATCGAAAGTTTAGTTTTCCATCAAAGCTAAACTTAAAAAATACTTATGAATTCAGTATAATTACTTTTACATTTACATTCTAATTTAAAAAATATTGCAGCATTATTAAAAGTTAATGATTGAGGTTGGTGTCTATATAAAATGTAAAAAGATAACTTCCATTTAAACTTTTAAGCAATTTAATTGATTGTTTGCTAGACATGGTAGATTCAGTCTTTTTATTGGTTGTGACCACAGTCACCGAAAGGTTTACTTCTTCTCCAGCTCTAAGCATGAATGCACTTCCACCAGAGAAGAGTCTGCTGTGAAAGCCAAAAAAACTGCTGAATCTGGTTGGCAATAGTATTCTGAGTACAACGTGTAAAAGGAACATGTGAGCTAAAATAAACAAACCGTGCAGTCAGACAATAGAGATTCAGTTTTGGCGAAATGCATCTAATATATTTATTAAATACAATTCAAAACTTATCTGGTTAAACACAAAAAAATTAAACCCGTCCCACGCTAGAGCCAGACAATTAAGTTAATTTGAATTTGATGCCATCAAAATTTATTATAATTAAGTTCAGTTCAATAAGAAATTGTTCAGCTAATCAAGTTCAGTGATTGATGTCAACATAATTCAGTTCAGCCAAAAAAAACTCTTGAGTTTGTTTTGATACAGAACAGAATATTTGGTTCAATAATTTACATAATTTTAGAATAATTCAGGACAGATCAGTGAGATTCACTTAAGATCTGAATGAAATGTTACTTATTATGATAATATGATAGATTGATATTAATCTACTTCAGTGATTCTGTTCTTTGGCTAATAATGATTCCTTTACATCTAATTTGAAATTGAGTTATGTTACATATGATTCAGATGAGTTTGATATATTTATTCTTGCATAGTTATTGATCAGGTTTTGTGTAATAGATCTTGTTTCAGTTAAATATAACTTCTTATAACTCTGACTTATAAGGTCAGTTTAGTTAGATTTATTTTTAATGTCCAACAAAATATGATTGAGTTGTGTTCAATGTTACTACTTTCTGTTTATTATGATACAATTCTGTTCATCAACTCAGTGAAGTGAAAGTGACCAGTTGGCCAGATATGGAGTGACTCCAAACCAGGAATTTGTGTTCAGCATTTAAGCCATCCCAGTGTACACACACACACAGCAGTGAACACACACACACGGAGCAGTGGGCAGCCATGTGTGTGGAGCTCGGGGAGCAGTCGGGGAACTGGGAGAGCAAGTGTTTCATCACACCACCTTCATTACACCACCTTCAACTCAGTGAATCTGGGGTTCGAACCTGTGACCTTCTGATCGATCCCCTTATCCACCAGACCACAATTGCCTCAACTCATTCTCTGCCTCAACAACTCAGTGACCCAGTTCAACATGACTCAGTTCTATTCATGAGGTTTAAGTTGTGTTCAGTTCAGTATGATGTAGGTCAGTTATTAACTTCAATACAAAGATATTTCAGCTGAGCAAAGAAGCAGTAGCGTTTGGCATATTGGTGAATAAGTGCTCAAACAGACTCTCTGTAATGCTGTTTTCATATGAAAGGAATGATTCTCACCTCAGCACATGTCTGGCCCTGACACACGGTCTTCTCCACTTCAGTTCCTGTTTGTCCACAGCTGAAATGATCACACGGACGAGAAGGGTCTGTCCACCGATCACCCACCTCCACCCAGGACATAGAACACATAGATACATTAAACAATGAGACTGTACTAAATTTAGCCTTAAAAAGTCTTTAAAAGGGGCTTCTGAAACTATCCATAACAGTTAAGACTTCCATTGTGAGTAAAAATGTGAACAATTTCCTTTACCTTGTAAGTCTGACCATTGTACTCACAGCTCTTCTCGACTGTAAAAGGCAAAGAAAACAGTCACATTCTATTTTGGCAACAGTGGCACTCTGGAACCATTACATTAATAAACACGAAGTGATTGAAGCAATAGTACCACTTTTAATTCAATGTTTAATCTCTACCATATATATATATATATATATATATATATATATATATATATATAGCAAATGAGCTTCAAGTTTTCAATGTCATGTCAGATTTGGCTTTATTATGAATTTATTCTTGAAATGTCTTGGAGAAATGTAAAAAAAAGTATGGAGATAGTAACGATTTTCTGTAGACTTCAAGAGATGAGTGTACATAGGTACTAATGTCAGCGGATGCTACTTTTTCCTAGTTTTGTCATTAGAACTAACAGGTAACCATCTTTTAATTCCATGTAACTATTAACTAGTCAGCAGTGCCTAATTTCTCCTGTTACGTTGGGGAAGCTCATAAAAAAAGGATTGGAAGTGTTTTACAATGTGAAAGTATTTCCATGAATTCATGCTTTATTTTACATCCTCACCACAGATCTGAGTATCACAGCAGTCTGAGACCATCACAGAGAAGGCACTGCAGATCGGGATGGGTCCCGGAGGTTTGGGTGAGCACTCTTCCGTCCTGGTCTGGTTATTACAGGTACAGATGTGGCAGTTGGATTCCCACACTGCTCCCACCTAAAAGAAAGTTACATTCACTATGCATAAAACCAAAACGTGTTTGTGTAAACCGTTGATTAAACTCTTACCGGCATTGGCTCACCCAATGGCCCTTTACACTCTGAAAAATGTGTGGACAGAAAATGAATAGGTATGTACACAAAAACAGACTATTAGTTAAACAGATTTATTTTTTACTAAGTGACTATTTAAGCATCTTTGAAAGGTGCGTATCCATCAACACCTTTATATTTTGTAAGAGAGAGAGGGGGGGTGTATTGCGCCATCTGGGGGTTTCATCTGGTTAGCAATATTGAATGGTAGTTGAACAAGCTCGTAAAACTTTTTTTTACATAAAAGTGCAAAAATGTAAGATTAAATAAACTTCAAAACAGTTCAAAATAGTTCTGCTATAAAAAGAAAATACATAGAGCATCAGAGGACAGCTATGCAGTCAAAAATTAAATTGTAACGTATTAAGATTGCTTGAAGTTAAAGAGAAGTCAAACACTTCCGCTTTTCATTTGTATAATCTGCTTCAAAGGTTCAACAACCAGGTGGCAGGCAATGATTGGTCAGAGAAATGTTTAAACTATCAAAGCCATTTTTGACTAAGAAAACTATTTTTCTAAAACTAGACTTTTTTCTTTCTATTGCTGTCTGTTCATTTAAAGACTTTATAGTGTATAGTTGAATTGAAGGTGTCACTCACTAGTGCACTCGGACACACAGATCTGCTTGTGTTCTTCTGCTAATATCTGCCCATCAGGACAGAAGCAGCCTGATCTCAGACCAGTCACGCTGGACACTGCGACCTCGGCACTGAGGGCACAATAGTAAGAGCTGTTTGTGAAAAGTAGACTGATAAATCTAATAAATACAAATCAAAAGAAAAGTAATACATCTTCCGGGCTGGCCAAAATAAATTAAACAAAATGATAAATAAATAAAGGATGGTCTGTTCAAATTTCGTAAATTATTTAAATTATTTGTGTGCTATACTTCATTATGACTGTTGTTGTGTGGACTTGTATTATATTACCTTTGGTTTCCCACTAAAGAACTAGTATTTATAGAACGCTTTGTTTTGTGCAATTGCAGCAGTCCCAGCTCCCATAACAACAAAGGTCATTCAATCTTCTGTTTCATGAAACTCAGTCTTTGAATATAGAGGTGAAATATGACGCAGAGTGTGACTGTTTTTAAGTCTTTCTCACCCATCTCGACAGACAGTGTTTGGAGTCTCTCGACACTCGTCATGCATCATTCCTTCAGGACATGCAATCTCTGAAAAACCAATATCAGAAACATGAAATAAATACAGCAGAGTAAAAACAAATCTTGGCTGCTTTATTTTTTTGTTCTCAAAATTATTGTAAAGGAATGTTTCATATAAATTACTGTACCACACTGTAATTAAATATTTAGCAAATGGGGAAAAGCCTACGATTAAACTATCACAAAAATAGCTGTTCATTTTTAAATCATAGGACTTTTGTCTACTTGATCATATTGGTGTAATTTTCACAAAATTGTAAACAAGAACCTTGCCAGTAAAATTGTAAATTGTAAACCAGACATGCTTTTTATTAAAAAAAAAATACATGCTAAGGCTAGCTCAAATCTATGTAGTAAAAAAATAAAAGCTGTTAATAAATTGCTGTCCATCATTTTTTGTTTTATAAATTGAGCCCTTATGGATTTTTTTTATAATGACGTGGTAACTTGAAAAGGGTAACCTGTCCTTTATCATGAACTTTCAATTACAGTAAGCATTTACTGATTAATGAAAATAATCCTAATTGCAAATATTTGAATGTGATCTCTCACCACAGGAGCCATTCGTGAGAGACCTCCAGTCCACACAGATGCCAACTCTCCGGCACAGTGATGCTGCAAACTCCAGCGAGGAACAGGCACCCACACTACGGTTGAACGAACAAACATCCTTCCGGCAGTTCTGATCCACTGATGTCAGGTTGGTCTTCTCGGCACACTCCGCAAAAACTCTGGATTTAGCAAAATTATAGTAGCTTTAGTAGTACTGACTAAGCAACTTTAGAACATAAAATGCAAGTTTTACTTTCCAAGCAGTAAACTAATCATAAGAAACCTGACTTTTCTAACCCAAAGTAACACAAAAAACTCTCTTACTCTTAAGACTCTCTTATTCTTAAGATTTTTTACTGAAAAAGAATGAATCTGCTTGACTCATACATGGCCTCAAAACTAAACACAACAGGTTTAAATGTAGAAGATGCATACAGATAATGCAGCAGATTTGTAAAGACATTGCTGCCCTGCCCTAAGTGACCTTGTCTAAATTTAAGGCTTAATTTCTATTACACAAATAACTTAATGGTCTGCAAAACTAGTGAAATTTAACAAAACCACAGATTATACAGGCAGTTAAACATGATTTTTGTCTATTTTGGGGAACTTTGATGTTGGAAGTCTATGGTGATAATAGCATGTTTGAACTTGAGTAGTGTTTCAGTCCAAAAGGTTGGCTCTTTTTATAAATACAATATTCAGCTAATGATTTTTACTGATATAGCAGGAAATGTATTTGTGGATATGTATGAAAGAATAACAGGAACTGTCCAAGCACATACTCATGCTGTAGGAGATCACAAATGATTGGATTGCATGGAGGTACAGGAGGAGGCTCCGGAGTTGGGGTGTTTGTGGGTGAGGGAGTTACACAGGGCACATTGGTGGGCACAGACTGACAGTAGGGTTTCAGAGGGTCCTTTACAATCCAGTCATATGCTGTTAATTCACAGCAGGCTTCTTCCTCGATGATGCCATTTCTGCGAATGCATGATGGGCCTCCACACACACCTGCGTAATCGGGAGTATACTCGGTTACTATTCAACTGAGAAAAGTGTTAGCACAATGTTAGGACAATATAGAGTAAGGGCCAGGCCCCTTTTTACCTCTTCCTCTAGCCTTTTTCCTTTTCCTTACATTTTGCACATTTACATGTGACTATTGCACAACGTGGTGAAAACCTCATTAAATGGAATGAGATCTAACCCTTCCTAGAAACAAGCCCTGATGGGTTTCCCCGCAGACATTGCTTGGTATGTGTGCATTAAATTGCTCACCTAAGATTGCTGGAGAGAGCCACGAATGTAACAAACATATTAAATTAATAAAATTTCATATTAGTTTTGATGCCATACCAGTATGTGGTTTAGAGGTGCTCTATTTTAGGAGTATATTTTAAGCTCTACCACTTAAAAATTTAAGGGCTAAAAGGAATAATTGATAAAAATACAACTGGACTTAAAGTGGACTTAAATATTATACCAATAGCATTTTAAAACGAAGTTGATTGGAAATTTGAGTCTCTTTTTGAGTATTTTTTGGTTTTTAAAGTAAGAATACCTTGAAAATATTTTTAATTATTTTAAATTGAAGTAATTTAAAATGTAGTTTTTTATTGGGAGAAATAGGAGACTAGACAAAAAAAGACAACCTTCTCCAAAGAAAAATATATACAATTACAAAAATTCATTGTCATATCTTGGTATAAACACATTCATTTCCTAACCATTTATTTGAAGAAAAAACATACACACAAACACACACACACGCACGCACGCACACACACACACACGCGCACACGCACACAAAAACTAACAACATGCCAAATGTGAGATTCTTTTGTACCAAAAAAAGGACTAATTGTTAGCTTGAGTCATGTGAGGCACTAAACTGACAGTTTAACAATAAACAGGTGCTTTCCATATCACACCTGAAGAAGAAAAGGCTTTTAAAGCAAATTGTTTAATAATTTTTTCAGAAATATGTGTACTCATTAATGAAATGAATTAAATCAATATCATATTTAGTCTTGAATGTGAACTGAAAGAAAGCCTTACCACACTGTCCCCGAGTGTTGTTCAGGAAGTGCTCTTCGCCCAAGCTGATCAGCAGACTGTTGAAGGGAGTGAGTGAAACGTAGGATCGAATGGGTTTGATGAAGACAATGACTTCGCTGCCACTGCTTTCAAACCTGAAGATCTCATCTTCATACGGAGGTTTTATCATCTCCATATTCAAAGAAGCCTAAAATGAATAAGAGATTATAGTTCATGTACTGACTGAGAAATCCACTGCATTTATCAAGGTTTATTAATTTGGAGCGTAGTGGTGGCCACTACTAGAATTAAACTTGTAGCCAATCAGCTGTAGGAGCATACTCAGAACATGTTTGGGAGACAAACACAATATCATTGGTGTTAAGAGTAACAAAAAGTAAAACAAAAACTGTTGTGTTTGGGCATTGTCTTTGGTAAAAAATAAAAAATATGTAAATATAACAAACAGTACAATAAAATACAATACCTATATATTCTTATATTAACACAAGATTTGATTAAAACCTTTTAAACATTAAAATTTGTTATTTGTAGTAGTGAGCTTTACATTAATAGTAGAGCTTTTAGTCTTATTTTACATTTTAAAGTCTACATTATGATGAACAATTACACATTTCATCACATTTTTTAAGTAAAATTTTCACCATTTAATGTAAAACTTTGTTATCAATAAGAATTATTGAGCTTTTAAATCTGTTAAAATAATTATAAAAAGGTACGTGTCTCAAATGATATTGCTTCATATTTAGACTAAAATATTTAGTCTAATCTAGAATTACAACAAATGTCCCACTGACAGGAGAGCTGCCAGTTGTAAAAATTAAATAGATCATTAAAGATCTTTTCTTTAATAAAAACTGCCTGTTTCTTTCCTTGATGTTATTTATCAAAAAACAGTAAATTACTGCTCAACAAAACATACATTTTCTATCCATACAAAAATATATAAGAATGAATTTCATTAGCTGAACCATAGTTGGAGTTCCCTCTGGCCAGGAGAAAATGACTAAAGTTGACTTAAACTATTACAATCATAATCCTACCTCTACAGTGTACTCCTCTGTTGCCAAGAGTGTGACCACATCGTTCCAGTAGTTGAGAGTAATACCCCTGGCACAAGAGTTATCAATTTCAGGTATACAGTAGTAGTTGTCAACAGCAATGCTGAATCTATGCCTGGATTCTCGCTCCTCCACTAAAATGTATGTGCAGTTGTCCATGAAGTCAAAGGTAGTTCCCTGAAAAGAGATGTAGTGTGGGTCTCCATAGACCTCACATTGGCCTGAGAGAGAAAAGTTGAAAAGTTTCATAACTTTTTCTGTTTAAAAGTTGTTTTTGACAAATGCTAACCACTAAAACCACTTTGTTGAGTAAAAGTTTAAACAAAGACCCATGTTACTCACAGTCACATCTCCAGCTCTCACAGCAGGTTTCTTCATCTCGGATCAATGACATCATGTTTCTGGGACAGTCCGGGGCTTGAGGTGTCAGGCAGGAAATTGATTTCACTTCAGTCACTCCACCAACACAAGATTTATCAGCACAACTTTCCCTCCAAGTCTCTCCACACGGCCAGGTTTGATTTCGCAGCACATCTTTGCACTCACAAACTGAGCAAAGCAACATTAGGATATTACATTAGAATTCATTAAAAAAAAACATTGTTTGGAAATGCATTTATTTTGGACACAATATTGGTGACAATATAGCTTGAGCCTTGTTCAGAAGACATAATTTTATATGTACTGTAAGTACAGTGAATGGACTGAATAGAATGGAATTATTTCTTCTCAATTGGGGTTTCATGTATCATCACAAATTGTACTATCGGATCATTAATGGTTACCTGCCTAAATAAATGAATCAACTGAATATATCAACTGAAAATAAATCCAATGTATCTAATTGTACAACATTGTAATGATAAAATCTTTTACAGTACAGATATCAGAATATGCTCTCATCTGAGCCTCAAATCCCGTGTTTATAAAAGACCTGAGGCTTACAAAAACATTGTGCTCATCAGTTGTCAGGTTCACACGCTACATTTTTAATAGGGAAATTGATATGAACACCTGTTTTTACATGCGTAGAACACAATCGGTGTACATACAGTTTTGTTTGTATGGTCCAGCTGCGAGTTAAACAGACAGCGTAATTTTTTTAACAACAGTTACATTAATTATTCTTAAAAAATGACCATAGAAAATATTTTGCATTGTTCTTATTATTCATTTATATGTATTGCTGTTATTCAATGTTTTTTTTTGTCAAAGTTGATTCTTAACTTTCAATTACAATATTTAATAAAATACATGGTCTTTAATTAATCAATTACTTCATTTAATACATGTCCAAACCTCTTAATATCCATTTTTCATGAAAACAAAAAGGTCTGCCATGACAAATACCACCTCCACTCAGATCCCTGTAAACTTATTTGGATTTCTTTGCTTAATTCTGCAATCCTGTGCCCATTTCAGGTCACTTATTATAATATTGATTTTGTATTTAACAATAAAGAGGACTCCACAGGTAAATTGGAATGTCCAAAAATAATCTACGAGGGAACCAATCGACGAAGACATAAATAAATCGGAAATATTTTGTGCACAGTAACAATCTCACTTTTCTCCACATGCATTATTTTAGTGTACATTCCCCATAAATGTTACTACATGAGGCCCCTGCAGCCTTAAACTCTTTTGTGCTCCATGTCCTGCCTCACCTCAAAGACCCTACTGTCCCTTTCCTGGACCCCTACAGTTTGCATACAGAACAAACAGATCTACAAACAACGGCTTGTCACTTCATCCTCCAGCATTTAGATCCTTCGAGAAGTTGTTGTTTCAGTTCCACGCTCAACACAATCTTCTTGCTACATGTGCTTGACTTCACATGCAGTTGACTTATTGACTGACAGAAGGCAGGTCTTGGACAACCAAAATATAAACACTGGTTCCCATAACTCTGTGTTGTCTCCTCTCTTCTTTTCTGTCATTACACCAATTTCGAGCCAGGGATCTGTTATACAGTTTATTTTCTGATGACACCAACCGTGTTGGCATCATATGATGTCTGTATAAAGAATTAAGGTGTATTGTCTGGTGTCTATATACAAGAAGAATGGCTTTAATCTCAAATCCATCAAGATGGAGGTGATTATTGTGGTCTTCAGAAAAGACCCTGCCTCACACACCTCTATCCCTAACTATGTTATGCTAAACGCTAACAAAAAATACGTACTGTTCTTTGGCACCACAATAACACAAGTAAAAACAGAGCATGAGCTCCTTTAAAGACAATGCTGAACTTCTACACTGCCATCATCAAATTTGTCATATCTTTTATCAGAGGTTAGGTGGCTGCAGCCAAAGACAAGAACAAGCTCAAGCTGTAGTGCATTTACTGAGACAAGAAGGTGATTAGTGATTGGTGATTAGTGATTGGTGTTTAGTGATTGGTGATTAGTGATTGGTGATTAGTGATTGGTGATTAGTGAAGTCTTCGAACTCTGCTGATAAGACTCTAGTAGTCCCTCAATCCAAAAATTATATTTTTTCTGCAATTTTCTTTGCCTTTGAAATAAATAGCCTCCAGACTTACATAGTCACAAATGCTGTTATTTTTAAGACTGAAGTTAGAAGGTACGTGATTTGTAGTGTTTTAATGGAAGACTCAATCTTGCAGCTACATGGAGCAAGTATTGTAGGTTTTGTTGTCATGATAATGCCTCTTAGAAATGCAGAAAAGGAAGTTTCATCTCTGACAACCAATATCATTTCTAAAATGAGAATTTTGCCAGATGTATACTTAGTCATTGTGTATACTGTTTGTCATCTTCTCATAAGATCTCCAGTCATCTGATCTCGTCGTTGCATCTCATTCATTCACTGCAACTTACAAACGAATTTTTCCTTACTTTTCATAATTATTTAATGCCCCCAATTGTGAAAGAAGTAAATTTTTATGGTGAATCTGTCTTTAGGTAATTAACCATACTTAACTGATTTTGGTTCCGTTTGAAAGACTCTTAGAACCTCTTCTTTCAGTTTGAACAAAACACCAAGTCACCTGTGGCTTTTCCAAATTCTAAAATTTCCATTTAGTCTTTGATTTAAACGAGCATCTGTTTTTACAGCTAAGTGTATGGTAATGTAGTGCTAAAAAGGTCTATATCATATCTATAACTTCATTAATTTCTGCAATATATCTAGCAATATAGATTATTGCTGAGATAAAATCATTGTTCACATGTTTGTGAAAGAACAAGCTTACACAGTAGTTTTCTCACCTGTCATAGAGTCTGTTGCGACTGAAGTCAAGATTTCAGTTTCTTTAGTCTTTAGCCAAGTTGTTGTTCTGTCAGCTGAAACTGGATGTGTTGAAATAGAATATTGGTTTTGGTTTAGCCTTGGTTCCACCCATCTTGTGCTTGTGAACTCTGTTGATGGCCTTGTTGTTGTTTTCCCAGCCTGTCCTGTGAATTTGGTTGTACTTTTGGTTGTTGCTTGTTGTGGTAGAGTTGTTGTCTGGGATGTCGATGGGGGTAGTGTTGTAGGTTCCTCTGTTAAATTGGTATAGTGTGTTGTACTTTCAGTTATCAGTGAGGCCGATTGCTGTGTTGTTTCATCTGTTGATGTTGGGAATTGAGATGTACCTCTGATTGTTGGTTGCAGTATTACAATTGTAGACTGAGATATAGATGGAGGTGGTGTTGTAGTTTCCTCTGTTAGATCTGTGTAGTCTGTTAAGCTTTCAATTGTAGTCTGTGAAGTCGTTGGTTGTGTCATTGATTCCTCTGTTGCCGTTGAATATTCTGTTGTACTTTTGGTTGTTAGTTTTCTTTTTACAGTTGTAGATTGAGATGTAGTTGTAAGTGGTGTTGTAGTTCCCTCTGTTAAATCTGTGAAGTCTTTTGTGCTTTCAGTTATTGGTGATATTGATGGCTGAATTGTAGTTTCGTCTGTTGATGTTGGGAATCCGGTCGTAGACTGAGATGAAGTTGGGGGTGGTGTTGTTGTTTCCTCTGTTAAATCTGTGAAGTCTTTTGTGCTTTCAGTTATTGGTGATATTGATGGCTGAATTGTAGTTTCGTCTGTTGATGTTGGGAATCCGGTTGTAGACTGAGATGCAGTTGGGGGTGGTGTTGTTGTTTCCTCTGTTAAATCTGTGTAGTCTTTTGTGCTTTCGGTTATTGGTGATATTGATGGCTGAATTGGAGTTTCGTCTGTTGATGTTGGGAATCCAGTTGTAGACTGAGATGCAGTTGGGGGTGGTGTTGTAGTTTCCTCTGTTAAATCTGTGTAGTCTTTTGTGCTTTCAGTTATTGGTAATATTGATGGCTGAATTGTAGTTTCGTCTGTTGATGTTGGGAATTCGCTTGTAGACTGAGATGCAGTTGGAGGTGGTGTTGTAGTTTCCTCTGTTAAATCTGTGTAGTCTTTTGTGCTTTCAGTTATTGGTAATATTGATGGCTGAATTGTAGTTTCGTCTGTTGATGTTGGGAATTCGGTTGTAGACTGAGATGCAGTTGGAGGTGGTGTTGTAGTTTCCTCTGTTAAATCTGTGTAGTCTTTTGTGCTTTCAGTTATTGGTAATATTGATGGCTGAATTGTAGTTTCGTCTGTTGATGTTGGGAATTCGGTTGTAGACTGAGATGTAGTTGAGGGTGGTGTTGTAGTTTCCTCTGTTAGATCCGTGTAGTCTGTTAAGCTTTCGGTTGTAGTCTGTAAAGCCCTTGCTTGTGTTGTTGACTCCTCTGTTGGTGTTGGGAATTCCGTTGTAGTTTTAGTTGTTGGTTTTCGCATTATAGTTGTAGTCTGGGATGTTGATGGAGGTAGGGTTGTCATTTTCTCTGTTAGATCCATGTAGTCTGTGGTACTTTCAGTGGTTGTCTGTGAAGTCATTGCTTGTGTAGTAGTTTCTATTGTACTTTTGGTTGTTGATGGCCATGATATATTTGTAGTCTGAGATATCTGTGGGGGTGTTGTAATTTTCTCACTTAGATCTGTGTAGTCTGTTGTACTTTCAGTTGTCTTTGCTTGTGTTGTAGTTTCCTCTGTTAGCGTTGACAGTTTGATTGTCGAAGTTTCCTTTGGGAAATTGGTGAATTCTGTTGTGATTTCAGTTGTTGATTGATGAGTTGTTGTAGTTTGAGAAGTTGTTGGAAGTATTATTGTTGTTTCCTTTGTTAGCGCAATATAGCCAGTTGCTGTTTCTTTTGTTGTCTGTAAAGTTGGAGGTTCAGTTGTTATTGACTTTTCTTCCACTGAATTTGTTTCTGTTATGGTTGTTTCTGGAATTGTGGTCATAGTTTTTGTAGAAATTGGTAGCATTGTTGATGTGGTTCCCTCCTGTATTGTAGTGTAAGTTTCTGTCATCATTGTTGTTGGTTTGAGTGTTGTGTACTCAGTTGTTCTTTCAGTTGTTGATTTTTGTATCAGAGCACCACTTAGTAGTTTTTCAGTGGTAGTTTCAGCAACTAAATTAGGAAATGATGTTGGCCTTTCTGTTGTTGGTGCCTCTGTTGTATATTCAGTTGTACTTACAGCTTCTGGTTCTTGAGTCACAGTTGTGGTTTGTGGTGTTGCTATTACCATTGATGTAAATGATTCTCTTTTTAGATGTTGTGTTGTATGCTTTTTAGAGTCATTGGTTGTTGATTCATGGATCGCAGTTGTGCTCACAATAATTGATGGTGCTGTCAAGCCTTGGGCTAAAGTTGTACTCTCAATTATCAATGGTGTTGTTGGTTGTAGGGTTGTATATTTTTTGGTAATCTCAGTGGATGTTGAGTATATCTCGATTGGCTCCTTTGTTAAAGATGGAGAGGATGTTGATATTTTGTGGGGTTTTACAGATGGATAATTCTGTGTTCTTGTGTAACGTGGAGTAGTTGTTGTAGACACAGAAGTACAATTGACTTCTCCTAATTGGCATTTGCTAAGTTAAAATAGAACCAGTAAGAAGGGAAAAAATCAAATACAGTGTCCATTGAATTTAAATAACGATATCTAAAAAAAGGATCCCCCCAATTTTTTTTTATAAATAAATAGGTTTTATCTGCTTTATGTTTTCATACAAACATATTAAATATTATAATAGTGTTCCAAAAGATGTCTTACCAGAATGTGTCAGCAGAGTACATCTCATCAGAAGGAGACAGCACTCTGTTCATGAAGCTGCAGGAGCAGTTTTCCAAAGTGGTGCATTTACCCATGTTTTCATCATAATATGGCTTCTCCTCAGTGCACTTTGGGTAGCAACCTTAAATTGTCATAGGTGGACATCATGATTTGAAGATTCAATAATGGACCAAAAGAGTACAAAGAGAGATTTATTTTAACCTTTACAGTTGTACAACAATCCATAAAGACCAGGAAAATAAATACCTTCAAGCTTTCCAGTAAATCTGTTATTTGTGCCACAGGTCTTAATCTGCCCACAAGGATTGTAATGCCAAGTGAACTCGCCTTCTTTGTTATAAAAGTCACAATACACAGCTGAAAAGACCATCAAATAATTCAATCACCGAGAGATAAATGGACGATTTTCAAATGAATTGATATAGATAAAGAAAAATAAATTACATTAAAATAAAATACGTACGACAAAAATCTGGTGTTCTCCAGTTGACACAGACATCCTTTGCACTACATGCCTCTGCATAAGCAGCAACAGCAGTGCACAAACCCAGAAACTTCCCTTCATACTCACAAGAACAGGATTCCATGACACAAGCTTGGTAATATGGCTCTGGATCAACCTAACATACATAAACAGACCTTGAGAATTCCTGCTGTCTTGCTAGTCACAAAACATACTTTCTCCTTTTTTGTGAACCAGTGATAAATGGCAAGAAACAACCATGGAAAAGAAGCATACCTTCAGGTGGCAATCTTTGAAGGCATCAGAAGTCAGTACCATACAGCGCCGCTGTGCCCAAGCAGCACAGTATGAGTGACGTTCACAGGGGTAGATTTCCGTGATCACATCAGAGCATGGAGGGGTTGCACTTTTCCAGCTATTCCCAAACTCTAGCACATTGAAAACTTCTGAAGAACTGCTGGTCAGAAGTTCATTCTTCACCTTTCCATCAAAGTTCCCACAGAGTCCAACAATATGCCCCTACAAGTTCACACAGGCAACATATTGAGGGAAATTGCCACTAAACGGTGCACACATATAAATACAACATTCTTGTTGTTCATTAACAGAAAAACTAATTTGACCGCATTCATTAAACTTAAAACAAAATTGTTTATGAATTTTCTAAAACAAGAATTCTATTTCGATTTTGTCTCCAGACACAGGACTAAATTTACTTTAAAAAGTTCCTTGAAAATCTGGAATTAGTTCAATGTTGATTAATATTCCGGAGGTATTAAAAGCGGAGTATGGACTCACTATTTAATTACACCCTCTTATTTAGACGGCAGCTCGCTTGTTGGAGTTTTTTTTCATACTTTGTCTGAAGACTGAAAGAAGACTCATGTGACCAAAATGTGAGGTCGCACACCAGCCCAAAACACAAAATGACGCCAAAATTATTACAGGGCTGACGGATTTTCTCAAATCTAAATATTCTTGTTGGACTACTACTTACAGTGATACTAGTACTTGAACTAAACATGGTTTCTTAATGGCTCTTGAAGTATCTGTGGCTTTTCATTATTACTTGTATTTCTTATATTACTTGCATAAGGTACCCATTAAATATCTCATCCATAGTCTTATCGTTGACTTTTTTTTTATGTCTGCTGTCAACTACTATTATGTCTACTGTCAATAAAACAGGTTGCCAATCTTTTATCACTACAGGGCAGCTAACTCAAAGGTTTTATAAACACAAGTAAAAGGATGTTGTAAAGCATCTCTAAGGGTACAGTTTTGTGAACACAAATAAAATGGCTTGAACACTTTACAAGCATAAACATTTTTGAAACCCAATCAATGAACTGACATGTAAAATAAACATTTAAAATCACAACATTCACATCTCTGCTAGACATGCAGAGCACATAATGAATGTCACTCAGGAGAAGTATCCCTTTAAATAACGTACTAGACAGTTCTTACCCTCCAATGGTGCTCCAGTTGAATGGACACCCGGGTGTGCTTGTCCCAGATTATAGTGATGCCCAGTCTAGGAACTGAGATGATAAAGTAAAGTCCCACGGTGTGAATTGAATACAGTGGGTCTGTCAGTGACGCATTTCCTGTCACAAGTCTTTCAATTACTCTCATATCAGTTAAAGTTAGAGTTACTCCACCCTGTCAAAATACAAAGCTATTTAATTTTAGACAGATAGACACCCTAACATAAAACATTCACGGTTGGAAATTTACCAAGAGCTCCACAGAGATTTTCCTGGAACAGGTTAAAGACTCGTCACAGCAAGGAACACTCTCAGTTTTGATTGAAAACTGACAATTGAAACGGGAGTCCTTTGAAAAAAAAAATAGTAATACGTAGTAAATCCTTTACTACTTTGACAGTTGAACTGTACACAGTACAGTTCTCACAAAACTAAGGAACTGATCAAATATCTTTTCCAGAATTTGATTATGATTTAGTTTACAGCTTTCTTCTTAAAGTGCAAGCATGCATAAGCATTGAGTATTATGTACTCATGTATTATGGTTAAATAAGTGATTAGTTTCACCACAAGTTAAACAACTACTCACCTTCACTAGGGTGTACTGACAGTTCCCATTGAATCTGTACCATTTGGAGTCAAATGTTCGGTATTGTCCATTTCCATAAACTTCACAAACTCCTGAACATGGCTCATCAACACAGGACCATTCTCCACCTCCACAAGTGCTGTGAAGCACAACCAAACCCTAGCTTAGCTTTTATCTAATTGCTTCTTATTTCATTTGGGATTATCATGGTTTCTCATCTCTTACCAAGTTTTACAGTTAGAAACCACAGTCTGCCCAGTTTCATACACTCTCCCACTGTATTCACAGGTACAGTTTTCATGGCTCACACAAGCTCCATTATGATCTTCAAATAAACCATCAGGACAGAAACAGCCACTTGAGCATTGAACATCATCACCCTGTGAACATTAATAAACAGTTTCACACATCTGGCAGAAAATAAACACTTGGTATCAAATAGTGTTGAAGAATGCATACTGCAGGTTTTGCCAAGCCTCCACATGTCCTATGAGCTGTGCTCACTGGGGTTTGTGAGCAATCTACACAAATTTTCCCAATTGGACAATCTAGGAAAAAACAGAAAATACATTTTTCAACATTTAAGTATCTGACTGCACCCTTTAATATTAGTATTTTTTCTGCACATTTCATGGCTTTCTATACAGGTTAAATATTTCAAAGTTTTATAGCATCTCTGCATATTAGTCTTTAAAGACATTAAAAAACATTTATCCAACATTTATCCAAAATCTTGTCACATATTTTGTATGTAACAAGTGTTGTGAGAATATCTTTCATGTTTATACTTCCCTTGAGAAAAATATACAATGAACTATTAAAAATGTCTGAAAAGGTCTGTGTTTAACTTTAATTAACATTTTTAATATGGATCTGGGGTGGTTCCTGTTAATGATGATGATGATGATGATGATGATGTAGGTAAAACATCAAAGAACATACATATTACACACTTTAGGCCTGTCTAAAAAGGAAAACTTCTAATTTTCCAGATAGAACTATTCTATACATCCGGAGGCAATTTAATAAAAAGTTGTTTAATAATTTGAACTCATATTGTACACGTATAATTTACTTGTTTTAAATGCTCATAGGCCAGCTTGCTGTTAAAATGTGCTATTTGAACAAACAAACAAAAAACTACTTACTTGCTAACTGCAACAATACACTTTTTTTGACACATTTGATTGAAAAAGAAAAAAAAACTTACTACACATTTCTGGACAGTGAAGTATCCCGCTTTCACACACGCTGAAAAGGACAAAAGGATGATCACTATTCGACTTCCATGTGGCTCTTGGACATGCTAAAATGCACATACTCTCAGTCTCATAAAAAAACCTAGGTATTTCCCATTCATCAGCCCCCCCCTCCATCTCTTTAATGGTAGTTAAAAGTCTCACCACATGCGTCCACCAATAAGTGCTTGGCCTGGAGGAGTGATCCCTGCTCGATGATGGCAACTGCAGAGCGCACGAGGGCTGCAGGTCCCCTGCTCGCTCAGGTGAGAGCCTGGGGGACATCCACACCCCTCCACGGCCTCAGTTTGCAATTCGCAGGTCAGGTCCGGGCCAGAGAGAGAGCGGCAGGTGTGGTTACAGGCCAAGTTGGCATAAGTAAACTTCAGGTTTCCATTGCAGTGAGGAACTGAAGTATTAATGGAAAATTTCAAATCATCCTTTCAATTTATACTATTATAAATAAGACATTAGAATTTAATTATTACACATTGTCAATCATAAAAAAGTAATGTCAGCATCAAAACTTTGTTACTGACCGCAGTTAGTCTCAGATCTCCAGTTTGAAATGATGATTCCTTGAGCTGCACAAGCTCTAACATAGTTTCCTAATGACACACACAAACAATCCTGCAATGCTCCCAAGCACTGGCAGGTCCTCTTAACACATGCCTGAAAAAGGTTTGAACACACAACATCACTAAATCAGGCACAAATGTAGAAGAATTACATTCAACGAAATCCTCACCTCTGCATAAGACAAAACAGGAACATAATCATGGCACACAGCAAAAAGACCTTCAGGATTTGTCAACTGATCACAGTTGTGCTCTGCAAACATCTCTGAAAAGTAAAACACAAGATATTGTTGATAATAAATCAATAAAACTGAGAACAGGGTGTGAAATATTATAGATTTGATCAAATTCTTCTGACTCTTAAAAATGTGGACAACTGTGTAAAGTTATTTTGAAAAGGGCTGTCCATTAAAATACCCTCCAAGATGGCATTAATGGAGATGATTCAAGGGTAAAGGTTGAGGTATACATTAAAAAAAATGTTCTAATAAAAGCAGGAAAGCTCAAGATTTTGGCTTCACGACACTTACCATTGTCAGTGCTTATGCATCCAGTAGTTGGCGTACATGTGCCCATTGACCAGGACAGGGCAAAAAGTTGAGCCGAGCTTTCTATGATGCCAGTAAAAGTTGTGAAGTCATCATTTGTATCATTGTTGAAAATTCCACAAAGACCTACAGTAAATAGATATAATTTCAATCAAACACTTTCTTCCCTAGAAATTTCACTGAGAATACTAAAGCACCTCAAAATGGTTACACCATCCCCCTTTTGAATCAAGATCAATTCATTTAAGGTTCCAGCTCAAAATGTGTGATTTATCACAGTTTAATACTACTTCAATGCGATCAATAATGGATGTCTCTTTAAATGCAGATGAGATTCTCATTTCCTAAGAAGAAAAGAGCCTTTCAGAAAGCTTCACCATAAGAATGCTCCATTTTGTATGTATTCCTTTTGGTTGGCTCAACATAAGCAAAAGCATGATTTATGAGATTATGGCATGCCTAAATTTGACTCGAACCTTTTGTGTTTTCAGTTGGTGGCAAATTTACATAAAGTTGAACTTCTGGAGAGACTTGAACTTGCAGTTTTAAACCAAACGATGTCTGAACTTGAACAAACATTGAAGACTGCCAAAAAACGGTGGTGGATTCTGAAACAAAATCAAAGGCATGTTGAAACCTTTTGCTTATAATGAATATAATGTATTTGATTAATATAAATTGATTAAATTATAATCACAGAAGTGCTTACCAGTTTGAGACAAGTCACTGATTTCTATATTATTCAATTTAACACTGTTTACAGAAAATGTATATTTGTCCTGCAATTTAAATGAATGTATCAGAATCAGTAAAACATTCATACTATATAAACATAAATCTATTCAACTTAAAGTAATTTTATATGAAAATGTACAAACCTGGTAAATATTGAGAAACGCTTTTTCAATAGCAACAGTATGTGTTGAGTATTGAATGTTCAATGTCCAGCTATGTCCCTTGGTAACAAATAATGAACATTTTATTATAAATAGGTTTTAAAGTGACATTGTCAATTCCTTACACTTTATCGGTTTACCCTTGCAGCCACATAATTGCATCTATCCAGAATTGAAAAGGGTTTGCCATCAAAAGTAGTGATGAACTGGCCCTCAATGATACACCAAGCAGGACACGAGTTTGCAGAACAGGACCATTTCCCTTTGACACAGGTGCTGTAGGCATAAAAATATCAAGCTAATCACATTGTAAATTTACTTTCTTTTTGAAAACCATTGTGTTCATTAGTGTGGTTTGAAAGACTGTTGTAAATAAGCTTCGTAATCATTCATACATCAATTTATAGGCTCTCTTTTTCAGACCAATGGGAAATTTTTACCAATGTATTCTCCAAAGTCTTCAGGCAATAGGCATCACCTCTTACTTGATAGAGTCTAGCTTGTATATATTAAAATCAAGCTTCAGAACCTTCATCTTCATGTCTGCTTTCTTCCCTTTCAGGGTCGCCACAGCAGAATGAACCGCCAACTCCTCTGGCACATGTTTTATGCAACGGATGCCCTTCCAGCCGCAACCCATCGCTGGGAAACATTCACACACTCGTTCACACTTTAACACTATGGACAATCGTTCTTACTCAATTCACTTATACCGCATGTCTTTGGACTTGTGGGGAAACCGGAGCACCCGGAGAAAACCCACGCGATCACGGGGAGAACATGCAAACTCCACACAGAAATGCAAACTGACCCAGCCGAGGCTCGAACCAGCGACCTTCTTGCTGTGAGACAACCGTGCTACCCACTGCACCACCGTGTCACATATTTGCTTCAGAACCCTTAACTGATAAATCTTGTGTACCACAAGGTTCAGTACTGTACCCTCTGGCAATAATCTTTTTTATCACCAATTTTGACAGACTAAGCGTCTTACCAAGTCTGGCACTTTGTTCTTCGCTCTTGCCCAGGGGCATATGTCAACTTAGCGTGGACGCATGGACAATCATCAACAGTTATGGACTGGTAATGTCCAACTCTATCATTCAGGACCTTTCCTACATTTTGGAAAAAGAAAAAGAAATGTTAGAATCACTGCTCAACTAGTAAATCTGCTCCTTGGGTTCATTTTATAAAAGCACCAGCCTCTGAAGAAATGGTTCCATGAAATGTACCCCAAGGCAGTAGTTAGCAATTCGGTTGACATAGTTGTATTCACCTATTCAAAATCTCAGAGAGATGTGACATTGGCAATATGATTCATAAATCAATATTTGACACATGCAGACTGCCATTTCAGTCAAGAGTCAATTGAATTACAGCACAAAGTTAGGGCAGTTGGTATCTGGTGGATAAAGAGTATTATGATCGTAAGGTTGCAGTTCCGATTGCCAGATCCACCAAGTTGAAGGTGGTGTGAGTAATGAAACAATTGCTTTCCCATCTTCAACAACCACAGCTGTCTTTGAGTTTCCGACTGCACCCTTGGCGTCACAACCACGCCTGCTCACTGCTCACAGTGTGTTTGTTCACTGCTGTGTGCTTACACTGGGATGGGTTAAATGCAGAGCAAAACTTCGAGGTAGGGGTCACAGCCTATCTAGCCAACTGGTCACTTTCAATTTCACAATTTGAACAAGCTTTGTGTTCAATGTGTTCTAACCTCCAGGGGGCAGGCAAGTGCTGGTGAGCTCTGTGCTGGAGTTTTTTGGGTTACTGCAAGTTGGAGGAAAAGCAGAACCAACTTCCACATAGCGCAGATCTCCAGGACATGCAGGTGGATCTGAGAACAAGAGAAATTAAACTTTTACAACGTCTTTCTATGAAATATATTAAAGCTTGTAATAATGCCTTGAGGTCATGCTTCATTGCGAATACTTCATGTCATATGCAAGTGCCTACAACGTTCATGTGAAACATTTTTCTAATTTTGCATTATAAAGATACTAAGCAAGTAAAACGAGAATATAGATAGTTCAATTAGTGGTAAATATAAAGGGTTTGGTCAACAAATTGAGTTTATCCAGACCTTAAGCCAACCAACAAATTTAAGATTGTGATCTGCAAGAATGATCTTGTTGTGAGAAAGTTACAAGTCCAAGTTTTTATTTACAGCACTTGAACACCAGTAATAGAAAAACATCCAAGACTCCATCAAAGTAACAATTTGTTAATACCAAGAGCCTGGCCCCCAAAATGGTCATTGGATCAACCTACCCTTTTATAGCTAATTTGTTATGGTCAACTAAACCATAATTTAACAAGTAGGGTACCTACAACTTAACAACTTGGGAAGCTTACACATTTTTGGTTCAACCATCAAGAAACATGTTGTACTAATTAAGCTCCTCTCTGATTGTCTGAAGCTAGAGTAGTATGCATGCTAGAGCAGGGTTGCAGCCAAATATATAAATAAAGTATTTTTTCATATAATAAAAATATATAAAGGTCTGTATATTGATAGAATTACACTCATTATGTTGTTAAAAGTTTAAATAAAGGCAATATTTTGTTCAGAAGTCTTGATCTTACCACATTTGCTCTTTGATCTCCATGTTGACTTGAATATACTGCTCCTGGAACACAGAGTTGATACCTCTCTGAAGAATGAGCAGTTTGCCTCCTGATGCCAGAGCCCATTCATGCTTTTAGAACACAGACCCAGATACGCATTATATTTAGTGGCAAGACACTCGTAAGCATGGGATAAAACCTCTTTGCAAACCTGTGAAAAGAGCAAGAGAAAATAAGCAAGAGGCATACATAGTAATTTGTGCATAAGGCCCTGCCTGCTCCGATGGCTGCTATTTGGAACATGATGGATATAAATTAGAATGAGAAAAAAACAAGGTTTTTCCCAAAAAAGTTGGATGTCTGTCAGTGACATACATATTTCCCTGACAAAGTTAAAGATTCACTGCAGATTGCAGTTAAAACAATTAAGAATAGTTTGAGTTAAAAATGAAAAATTCCCTCAGATTTAACAAATATCACTATTATTTAAATTTAAATACTTTTGAGGGGAAAACAGAAACCTTAATAACTCCATGGATACTACTTTACATTTAGTATTGTGGTTGTCTGCTGGGTTGGGTCTTGTGTCAGGCATTGTCCATTAGAGAAAATGCTGCTGGAAATGCGTTGTTGCATGGTTTCTATTAAATACATAAAATAAAAAATTTCAGGTATTAAATAAAGGATTAAAGTTTTTACTTTCAGAGCAGAACGTTAGATTTACCTGAGCTGTTCTGATGGCCACAAAGACCATTCATATCCTGAAATAAAGCCAGTTCCAGTTGGATCTGTAAGAGATTTGTTCAACAGTCACGTGTTTTATATTCTACTGTACATTTTGAATTGTACATTTTACAACTCACCCAAAGAGAACTGACACCACTGGGCACACTGTACCAGGTGACAGACAGTGGTAGAACTTTACTTTGCAGCCGGGTGTAGATTCCATAATGAAACACATGCTGGTAGGTGTGGTCGTATGGAAGCGCAATGCTGTGGAATCATTTAAAATGAAAATAATTACACAGTGGAATACTATAATTGGATTCCAATTGCATAAGTACTCATTAGTTTCTACCTGAATAATCCAATTTAAAGGTACTTTATGTAGGTTCCTGGCAAAAACTGCCACTGCTACTAAAAAAAAAACATTAACATAGTATTCCGTGGGGGCTCTGCTGCTTGGCTACGACCCTGTCTGCTCCAAAGGCTGCTATTTGTCTTGGTTGGAAACTTTCCCCTTAAATCCCACATCCTCAAAAATTCCAGAGCACTGTTACAGTTTGTTATTTTTATATAAAGCCAACCTCCAGGAGTTCACTTGCACATTTCTGTTAACTCTGAGTTCATCTTACATTCTTATATCTTATAAATTCTAAATTTAAAGCCATTACTTTAACTCCTTAAAATATTCATTATCAAAATAAGGACATGTAAAAACCATGCGCTTTTTTTCATAAATGTCAAAGAAGAGCTTGCTTTTTAGCCCAATGTTTGAAGAGCTATCATTTATAAGTTTAGCCCTGGTGTACCTCAACTTTTTTAACTTTAATGGCCTTTACTCGAAACACAAACTACTGTAATATAACTTTCTGTAACGCATTTTTTAAAACTATTGTGATCTATAGTTATTTCTTTCGTCTACAACCTACAGTAGTTTTTCCACTGTGAGAACCACTCACTGATCAACAATATTTTTACAATTGCATGAAGAAGTACAATCTATATTTGAGTTTTTTGGGTCATCAGATGTCTGACCTGCTTCCGTCGACAGTCACTGTGTTGTTATAGATGACAGTTGTTATTTTGTTGATGATTATCTCGACTCTCTCCATCAGCCCGCTGGCGCCTCTCTGAATGATGACATGTGCCTCTGCTCCAGCATGAGAGAAGTGGGTGAGTGTAACTGGACATGAGGTTCGGAGGTGGAACATACTCTGATTGAAGGAGGAGAAGATGCCACTCCCATAGGTCCGGCAAACATCTAAAATATGGAGAACATTTAAATTTCTATGGGTTGTTCCTCCATTTGTTTGAATAAAGTTTCACATTTGATTTCATGACTTTAAAACATTTAAAGGTTGATGAGGTATTTTGTTCCTTTAATAATGGTTCAACAAAGTCAACTTTAGGTTTTTGGCTGGCAGGTTTGGATGCACTGGTTAAAGACCTTAGTAACAAATGAATACTATTAACCACTGTTGTATTAAGAAAAAAATCTTAATAGTCAATAAATGAGGTAAATAAACACTTACTTTGAGCTGTAAATGCAGTGCTGATGTGACCTGCAAAATCCAAGTTACATTTCACTTAAACAATATAAGAATTTAAACATAAAAAAAAACAATAAAATAAAGGGAAAAAGCACAGCTGTTCTATAAAAGATTAGTGTAGATATCTTAAAAGTAAAAGACATCTGTTTGTTTAGTTTTAAATGTCAAAAAATTATACTTATAATTGTACTTTTTAAACTGGTATAATTATTTTACAGTTAATTGTAAAAAATGGTTAAAAAAACAGCATTTTATAAAAGCATCAAATTCACATTTAGTTAGAATCTAGGAAGAAAGTACAAAGCAACTAAAATAAAACGAGTATTTCTACATTATACGGTCAATACAAACAATCAAACCTGAGAAGAGAAGAATTATTCTTATAAATGTCTCCCCTCGCAGCATCTTGTCTGATCCCTTGGCTTGAAGGAAAACAGTGAAATGGAGAAAATGTCTCAAAACCCTTTTAAAGAAGAGGTCCTCATCGCTCATTTGAATAACACGAGGAAACACTGACTGGATTAAACTTTGACTGGCTTCCTGAGAGCTGGTGCACAAAAGCCCACAAAAAGGTATTTTACACTCTTTCATTAGAATGATGGTGGAAAACCCATGCTTTTGTCTCATTTATTAGTGTCTGACATTGTTCTTGCATCAGCTTTATGAAGAGCAGGCTCTGCTTTCAGGAACAGAAGTGCTTTTAAATTCAAAAAGGACATTTGAGCTTAAAGCTCAATCAGTGACAAATTTCTTTTCAAACTTGTGTTCAATGCACCTGCTTGACTGGAAGTTCATAAATGGGATTGCTTCCTTGTTCACCATCTAAAAAAATATTTGCAATTAAATGAAATGAAGATTGCATCACGGTGGTGCAGTGGGTAGCACGGTCGTCTCACAGCAAGAAGGTCGCTGGTTCTAGGCTCGGCTGGGGCAGGTGGCATTTCTGTGTGGAGTTTGCATGTTCTCCCCGTGATCGCGTGGGTTTTCTCCGGGTGCTCTGGTTTCCCCACAAGTCCAAAGACATGTGGTATAAGTGAATTGAGTAAGAACAATTGCCCATAGTGTTAATAGTGTGAATGTTTCCCAGTGATGGGTTGCGGCTGGAAGGGCATCCGCTGCATAAAACATATGCCAGAGAGTTGGCAGTTCATTCCGTTATGGCGACCCCGAAAGGGAAGAAAGCTGACATGAAAATGAATGAATGAAATTAAGATTACATTACAATGAAAGAAAATATTATTTTAAGCTGTTGTTCATATACAGTAGAGGGCAATTAATAACAGAATTTGGTAATAAAAGCAGCACGTCCTCTTTACCTTTCAGTGAAGTGTGCTATGCCCAGACATCTGTTAACTCCCTGCCAAGCCAAACCCGGCGTAGCCCTTACATTTTCTTACATGGCTTCTCCCTGCTTCTGACTCAACATTTCAACATAGCATGAACCCTGTTGTGTATAATGTCTTCATATCCTTTGTGTTCCAGTCCTGATTCCAGTAAAAATATATAATTTATGAATATAAATGTGATTGATTGATGGATGGATGGATGGATGGATGGATGGATGGATGGATGGCTGGATGGATGGCTGGATGGATGGATGGATGGATGGATGGCTGGATGGATGGATGGATGGATGGCTGGATGGATGGATGGATGGATGGCTGGCTGGATGGATGGATGGATGGATGGATGGATGGCTGGATGGATGGCTGGATGGATGGCTGGATGGATGGCTGGCTGGATGGCTGGCTGGATGGATGGCTGGATGGATGGATGGATGGATGGATGGCTGGCTGGCTGGCTGGCTGGATGGCTGGATGGATGGATGGATGGCTGGATGGATGGATGGATGGCTGGCTGGCTGGATGGATGGATGGATGGATGGATGGATGGATGGATGGATGGATGGATGGATGGATGGATGGATGGATGGATGGCTGGATGGCTGGCTGGATGGCTGGCTGGATGGATGGATGGCTGGCTGGCTGGCTGGCTGGATGGATGGATGGATGGATGGATGGATGGATGGATGGCTGGCTGGCTGGATGGATGGATGGATGGATGGATGGATGGATGGATGGATGGATGGATGTTGGTCAGTCGCCAACACAGTTGCTCACAACAACGACACAGTTGCTGGACAAGGCAACAACAGACATAATATAAAATGTAAAATAGCATACAGAAGACATTTATAAAAGTCATTAAAATTTCATCCCCACTCAAAACCAGTTCAAAAAGGTGCACTAAACTGCACTAAATACTATAACTGCACTAAAAACCAGTCACTTCTGTAAAAAGGCACAGCATCATTTAAGGATTAAAAAACAGAGTATTTTATAACGCACATCTGTGATCTACAGGAAGTCAGTAGTGTTTGAGATACATTCAATATGACACCTCCCTCTTAACTGATAACCATGGCACATTGTAGGATTGAGAAGTGAGGACCTTTTATACACTCCAGGTTCTCACTGGATTCAGAAAACCATCAAGAATTTTTCACCTATTGCTTGATACAAACTTTTGTATCCACCCATCTTACCCTGACCAAAACAAGGAGTGGTACTGCAGCTTTATCTATCATTTTGAATGTATATATAATTAAAACTGTAGAACCATCTGGGCCCGGAGAATATATGTGAGCAACTCGAGTTAGACTTTGGCTTTGTAACAGATTGCATATTGTCTCATTCCTACTGTAAGTCGCTTTGTATAAAAGCGTTTAAAAATCGATAAATGTAAAATCGTGATTTTATTAGCAATACATGAATATATATTACGAATAATAATAATAATGCCTTCAATTTATATAGCGCTCAAAGAAATTTTACAATTATCAGAGCATTATTCACTCACTCCACATTCACACTCTGGTGGTGATAACCTACCTTGGTAGCCCTCAGCTGCTCTGGAGCAGTCTGACAGGACGTGGTTGCCATTCTGCACCTACGGCCTCCTGCCCACCACCAAACACACCCCACCTATTACACACATCCATACTGGGCAAAGTGGGTGAAATGCCTTGCTCAGGGACACAATGGAAGAATGGACCTAGCGGGATCAAACCACCAACCTTCCAGTTACAGAACGACCAACTCCACCACTGCACCATCTTTCCACATCTTTACATAAAAAAATAATTTTTTTTGTATGAAATGTCCTTTTGTTTATTTTTTGTTCTTATTATTTAGAAAATATTTTATTTATTTATATTTTTGCATTTCATCATATTTGACATTCCTTAATTTTAAGTCATTATTAAATCCACATGCAACTATTATGTCCAGCAGCAGATGTCACTGTGTTCCTGTGTCTGGTCTAAATTGTTTAGCAAGTGCTATTCATCATAAGCATTCAAATTTTATCATAAATAGGCTTAACTGTTTACCTCTGTGTTTGTGAGGCTGTGTTTGAACTAACTAAATTAAATCTTAATTAAACAGATAGATATTATAGAGCCCTTAGTAATGGCTGATTACAGCCTGGAGAGTGGGAGTATGCCGTGTTCCAAAATATTAATTAAAATAATAGTAATAATAATAATAATAATAATAATAATAATAATAATAATAATAATAATAATGATAATAATAAAAAACACCTTACATTAACAAAGAGTGTATTAATAATGTAAATTTCTGTATGCAAATCGCTCTATGCAAATTTAGTAATTTAATTTTTTTTAATGCCACATAATGTTTAATTCACAATTAAGAGAACATTTTTAGATCTTGGCAGCTGTCAAAAAATCTGAGCAGGGGTAAAAATAAATATTCGTCGGTGTAAAATAAAAGTCGGAAATCTGACATATTAAACAATTTACTCAACATGCTGCTGTCGTATGTGTGCATTTTTATCTAGAAAATGTATTGTTTACAAACTCAAATGTCTTTGCACGTGCCAAGTGTGTTGGTTGTGAATCCCTTGCGTCATGCCCTACGTCACAACGATGCTGCGCTCTACCTACCTTTGGCTTCACTCTCATCCCTGTCTGATTCCTGCCTCAGACTTGCAGTGTTAGGCAGCAAGAGATACAACTCATCATCATTCATTAAAACATCACCAAGTTTCCTTCTCTGCGCCTTTATACAGTCTCCCCGCGCGCCTCTTCACTTATGTCCCGCAAACCCAGCCATGACTATAACCTGCGCAGCATGAACAACCTGATGGGCGCGCGGAGGAAGCGAGCGGCGGAGGATGGAGAGCGGAGTCTCATCAAGACTCCTTCCAGCGCCAGCATCAGCAGCGGGGGCGCCACTGAAGCGGCCACCGCGTCTCCAGCGCCCGGGGACCTCGAGCGCGCCGCGCGAAAGCAGCTCCAGCAGGACGCCACTCCAGGGTTTGTGTACACCCTTGCTGCGCTCTCTGCTCTGGGTGGGTTCCTGTTTGGGTATGACACCGGGGTGGTGTCTGGGGCCATGCTGCTGCTCAAGCGCGAGCTGCGGGTGAGCGCGCTCTGGCAGGAGCTTCTGGTGTCCGGAACGGTGGCGACGGCGGCCGGCTCAGCGCTGCTCGGCGGGCCACTTAACGGGCTCCTCGGGCGCAGGGTGTGCATCCTCGGCGCCAGCTTCACTTTCGCTGTCGGGGGAATTGTGCTGGGGGCTGCACCCAACAAGGAGACGTTGCTGGTTGGACGGCTGGTCGTGGGACTGGGGCTAGGTGAGAGTAGTCTCTGTGTCTAAATGAAACGCGGGGACACTGTTTGTCTCGAAACTTTACTTTTAACTGGACAAGAGTGTATGGGCAGACACAGGTTTACTTTATACGTTTTAAAATATATCACCCCAAAAGTATGCCAAAATATAGTCATCATGCTTAGAAATAAACCACCACACGAGGTCATATTGGGTGTGGCTAGACTATAAAAATATGTCTACGCAAATGTAATCAATTGTCATGTTAAATGCTTCCACTTGCTCCACGTCAAGGGAAAATTGTAGGGCCTTTTACATTTCTGTATTGTAAATGTTATTAATAATGGATTTTGGAGCCTTCTTAAAAACTATTTAGGTGCATGTAATCATTTTACCTTTTATGAATAGACAGGTTAATGATCAACTTAACAACCTATAAATTAGTTGCAAAAATAGTATTTATCATTTAGTGGGGAATTAACCCACTCCCTACTCTACTGGATCTCTATTTCTTTTCGCTTTCAATATTTTGAAGGTGTTTTGGGTCATTTATGACATAGGGAACAATACAATTTCTGAATATTGACTGATGGTGTATATTTTGAAAATGTGTCTTTGTTTAGCTGTGAAAGAAGTTAGTTTAGTTTTTGTTTAATTTTTGGAAGGAATTGTGTTTCGATCTCAGACTTTTACAGGTTTTTTTTTGCAAAATTATTTATTACTTTGTCCACATTCCAATTAACTAAAAATTGATTCTTGGTCACATTTTTAGAGTTTTTCTGTAGTGGGTCGGCTTTCCTTCTTGTCGTGTCAGATAGATTTGGACACATTAAATTTGTTCGCCAAATTCACCAACAGGATACAGGTCACAGAAATCGAACAAGTGGATGTTTTTTAAATCTTTTTTACCATTACGTACAATCAGGACATACATTTTATTACAAACGACATAAGTGATATTTTAAATGAACTAATATTTTGGCTGCAATAAAACATATAACATATATAATATAATATTTCATAAACAACCAAACTAAATGTTTAATTGGAATAATTGCATATTTTCTTGTTCTGATCATCATAGTTCTAGTTTTTGAAAAGAAAAAAAGCAATTAGCCTTTATTAACTTAGACCATAGACTTCTGTGGTTGGAAGACTTTTAGTATTGTTTGAAATCATAGAATTTAAAAAAAAAAAATTTTTTTTTAAATTTATGAATCTTATCCATGAAGGATTCCATTACTTTTATTAAGTACATTTTGAACATGCACAGTTCTGAATGATACATGTGAGTTCAGCGCTTCATTCTGATTATAGAGCGCAAGTGAGTCATAGTGTGTTAAAATCACAAGCTTTGATCACATTTCACAGCAAGCTTCCTTGAAAATTCTGAGCTATATTTAACGCAGCCAATCGCTGCAATGTCATATGGATTTGATTGGCCAGACAGACAGACACAGATGTTTGTCAGTAATGTGTGTGAGCCATTAGAAGCTTAAGGGAAGGATCTACATTTTCCCATGAGCTTTTGGAAAGAGCAAATTGGCCTAGTGATTATTGTCTAAGATTACACACGGTCATTAGTGAAGATTGCCTGTAGTTTCGAGTTCTTGTGCTGTTTTGAAAGCTCAAATCCCTAGAAATCAACAAAAGAGAAGAAGACCCAGCACCTTAATCCTTGGTTAACAAATATAAACAAGCAATTGAATGCTTCTAAATCAACCTAAAAACATCTAAAATGTCTCAAATAGAGTGAAAAAACAGATGTAGTCTAAACACAGAATATCCCAAGCATATCAACACCTTAGCAACCAGATCTTGCATGTAGAGACTACATATGTTTCACTTTAGGTTCTCCATTTGAACTTGAACTCCAAAAATGTTGTATTTAACTGATTGCTTTGCTTGAACATAAACATGTTAGCTGAATATGAATTATTTTAACATTATATTCAGCTTATCCAATTTTATGTACTATATTATCATCAAAAGACAGCAACTCGATGCATTTAAACGTCTTGAAAACAACTTGTCCACATGGAATAGAAGATTCTGATTGTAAAATACAATGGATTTAAGAGATGCATAGATGAGAAGTTGCAGATTTGCTAGTTGATATTTATTGTTCATAGTGAATTGCCGAACAAAAAGTCCTGTTTGTAATTCCCAGTTATTTGTAACTATTATTATCTTGTTGATGTCAGAGGTTGTAGATGAAAGATGAAAGGAAGGCAACAAATATGAGGAAAATTTCTAGAATATCACCTCTGAATGGTCTCAAAGTTTTTTTTTTTATAGTTTTCTCTTTTCATGGGGGTCCACATGAATGATGGAGTTTTGGAATTAAAAATGAGTTAGGTGTTCCATTATAAAACATTATAACATTTGACAAACCTATCACATTTTAGTTTGTCTAAAAAACACACTCTTTCCAGTATTTTTCTCCATATGAAGTCTATTATAAGAGTTATTAGAATTAATTGCCTTACTTGAAATGTCAATGACTGACCAGAGATTTTGAGTTTAAGCAGTTGAGGCCAATTACTTCTACAATGACCTTTGCGAAAATACTAAATCAGCAGAAGGCAAAACTATGGTTGCTCAAAGTATTCCTTTACTGACCTTTTCTGAAGCCAATTACGTTTCTAGACAGAGGAATTCAACAGAGTACTCTTTACACTGCCCTCTATTAAAATTTCTCTTGTTGGTATTATTGAGAAAACAAGGTTGTCTACTCTAACCTTTACATCTTTTAATGCTTTACAACATCTGCTTTTGAATTTACAAAATAATCTAAAAAGGGTCATGAGCTATTTTTATACGTTATACTGTTTATTTAGCTCCAGTTAATACAGATAAAGCTCCCTCTTTTACGCAACAATGCAATGATATCTGAATCTTATAACCTTAGAGAGAGTGAACGTGAACTCTTTCATAAGAGCTAGAATGTGTTTGTATGTGTATATATTCAGTCTTTAAAAATATAACCTGGTTTGAGTCTGATAGATTTCAGCCTGAGCCCGATTGTGATTGACTGACCGAATTAAAGTTTTACATTTTTAACGGAAGATTAATGTGCTTGTTTACTATAATTAGGGATAAGGGAAAAGAGGATGCTGGTTTGACCCAAAATGTCTTTTTGCACTTTTAACCTGTTGTCATAATAATAATAATAATAATAATAAGCATTGTTTATTATGACTGTACTAAAATATGTTATAATTTAATATTGGTAAATTGAATAACAAGACACTTGTGGCTTTTTCTTTTAGGTAATTTTCACGTCATTTATCTTGCAAACTGAAGCACAAGCATGTCATGACCCATTATTTTAAAGTGAGGAAGAATAATCCCAAACCAATCTGACCTGTCGATTTATGACTTTCCAGGTCAGGTTCAGACAAAGATATCTCAGATTGATTGATGGCGGAGAACATTAAACACAGGCCTTGAAAATTCACTGTTAGAAAAGAAAACTGTTCACCTGTCATGTTGGCTGTCCAGTAATTGAATTTGCGCTGAAGATCTCCTGGTAGACACCATTCCATTTTTGCGCCGCATATTTTTGATTGTTTGATAGTTAGGGTTTTACTTTAGTTTTTGTTTTTGTTTTTTTTTTGTTCAGGGATTAAGATACAGGTTTTTAAAGCAACCTCTTGGACTGAACTGCTGTAGGCTAACTCTGCATAGCATAACACAACCCAGGGCCTGAATTTCAGCTTTTTGGAAGCTGGTAGGTGGATAGTCATTTTGGGACTGCTAAAAATATATACATTAATTATTGATTCTCTATAAAGAGCAGAAATATTATTATGATACAATATTTGATCAAATGAATTAATTACAGTAGCGTCACGGTGGCGCAGTGGGTAGCACAGTCGTCTCATAGCAAGAATGTCGCTGGTTCGAGCCTCGGCTGGGTCGGTTGGCATTTCTGTGTGGAGTTTGCATGTTCTCCCCGTGATCGCGTGGGTTTTCTCCGGGTGCTCCGGTTTCCCCACAAGTCCAAAGACATGCGGTATAAGTGAATTGGTAAGAACAATTGCCCATAGTGTTAAAGTGTGAATGTTTCCCAGCGATGGGTTGCGGCTGGAAGGGCATCCGCTGCGTAAATCATATGCCAGAGAGTTGGCGGTTCATTCTGCTGTGGCAACCCCAAAAGGGAAGAAAGCGACATGAAGATGAATGAATGAATGAATAAATTACATTAAATAAGTAATTTAGGAGTGGGCAAAGTCATTCTTGGGGGCTGCTGCGCGTACTGGTTTTGGGTTCAACCCTGTGTCATGAGACATACCAGTAGCTTCAAACAAGACTTAATTAGTGGAATCAGGTGTGTTGTATGATGGTTGTAGTGAAATGTTTTAGGCCCTCCTCATCCAGCTCAGTTCTAAACTAATATGTTAAAATCTTGGTATAGATATAAACATCTGTATATCTTGGTATAGATATAAACATATATAAACATAGGTGATTACATGTCAAAGTGGACTGCAGTGTCATGTGGAGTCCTTCAAGGCTCAATCCTTGCTCCTTTACTATTTATTTTACTATGTAACCTGTAACCTGTACTATTTAACCTGAAAATACTCCCTTAGTTACCCTGCGGCCCACAGATGAACCAGCTTCCAGAGGAGATCAAGGGTGCCAACACTTTAATCACGTTTAAAACTAGGCTAAAGACTCACCTGTTTAGTTGCGCTTTTATCGATTGAGCACCAACGTCCGAACAACTATTTTACCTCTGCACTTCTCTACGTTAATCTACGTTTTAATCAATGTTTTTACATTTTCAGTTTTTATTCGCTATGATTTTATATGACTTTTTTATGCTTAATTTTATTAAATGTACTTCTTTTTATTCTTGGTTTCCAATGTAAAGCACTTATTACCCTGTGTATGAAATGTACTACACAAATAACCTTGCCTTTTCTTGCCTATAGCAATCGCTAAACAAAAAAAACAGTCTTGACCTATATACTTTTCAGTAAGAGTTCAATACTTGGGTGTTTTGCTAATTGTGTGATCAGAAGCAAAAGAAGGCTGTTTTTTCTCTAAAAGTCCTTGAGAGGAGAGAGGCCATTAGAGCGAAGACCTCTCACCTTGAGTGTGAGAGGGATGAATAATGGGGATGTGGTTTTGCTTCAAGACGTGT